>CM053783.1:447223608-448442774 GCA_028749045.1 Cupressus sempervirens
GGGATCCCCTCCATTAGTTTGTAGACTGCCAATTCCCTTGGGGTGGTTGCCATTGGTTCTGTTGGTTTTGCTAGTAGTTATGATGGTTCTGCCATTGGTTACTCTACTAGTTAGGCCAAGGTGGTTGGGAATTCTGAGGTCATTAGGATTGTTGTGGGTTGTTTTGCCCAACATTGTTCTAATTGGGTTGATTTTGTGGAGGACCTTAAGGATTATGATTTTGCCATTGATTACCATATGAATTTGAATTTTGCAAGGGATCTTGAGGCATACCTTGACGTTGAGCCCATGGTCAGCATTGAGCAATGAAGAATACTTGCTCATCATCTCCATCTATCTTGACATATTCAGTTGGAAGATGTTGGTTCTCCATGCTTGCAACCAATTTACATTGGCAATCCTTCTTTTGATTCCAACAATGAGGGCAATATCTAGCTAGTTGTAACTCGGCTTCGGCTTGCTTCTTCTTTGCAGTCATTGTATCCAAATGTGTAGTGACATTGTTAATATGTCTTGTTTGAAATCTAACAATAGGTTAGATATCTCGAGCTTTGAAATGCCTTGACTGATTCCTTTAGTGATTGCGGAATGAGGTCCTCGATCTTTCTTCATGGTTGACCTTGAATAGTTCTGACAGATCTTCTTGAGCTCATCCCAGGAAGCTTAATACACATCACTGCTAGCCATTAGGTCCAATGTTTCTAGATAGTCATCATTCACACCTCTCAAAAAGACTAGCTTTTGTGAGTCCTCAGACAACACATGCTAAGGGTTCTTCTGTAGTGTATATAAAAAACAAGAAACATAGTCTTCCAATGTTTCTTCCTCCTTCTAGGATATCCTAAAGACATCATCTCCTCTTGAACCAGGCACTTTGCAATACTCTTTGTACTTATCTAGAAATAGGGTTTGCATCTCATCCCAACTTCCTATTGCATTGGCTCCTAAGCCAATGAACCATCGTAGAGCTGATTCTTTCAATGTTGCTGGAAATAATTTAAGCTTACAGGCATCAGTGTTGTAGTCAAAACTACAACAAAGTATGTCAAATTCAAACAAGAAAGTATCAGGGTCTTCAATTGCAAGGCCATAGAACTTTGGAAGGGTAGCTGCAGGTATATTCTTGAGATTATCAGTAGTTACAAGGCTTGGAAGAGGAAATGGGAAAGTAGGTTGTGCAATGACTGGAGGTATTACATTATGAGGTTGGTGCTGAAAAGGGACATTGGGTACTGGATGATTAACAATTGGTGGATTCAAAGCAGTGTTATCAAGAAAACTGACCAATACTTCAATGAAAGGTTGAAGACCACTTGTATCTATTGGTTCAGCTCTTGATGATGATGCTATGGGGAAAATAGGGCTTGCATCTTCAAAATGTAACTCAACTTCTTCTTCTTCAATTTCTTCGTTCAAATTAACAAACTTTCGTGGAAGAAATCTTCCATATTCATCTTGTCATCTTCCTCTTTGATGCATGCAATTAAATTTTTCACACTAGTGAAAGAAACTTCAAACTGAAGATTTCTAAAAAAAAACTTTATCTAAGAACTATGACTCAAAAATGCTCCTAGCTTGACACCATCCTCACCACTGGTGTCAAAAATGGTCCACCTCACAATAGGTGTATCATAGTCATGCTCTAGGCCATGGTTTGGAATAATATATTCAAACTAAGGACTATTGCTCCCACCATGAGGTGCATTTAATCTTGTCAACCCAGGGACTGAATTCTTGGTGATGCCCTTTGGACTGATGAATGCTCCTACTACCTTCAGTACATTGATGAATGATGTGTTTCGGCCACTCTTGGATAAATGTGTGGTAGTATATCTAGATGATATCCTAGTCTACAGCAAAGACTTAACAAAACACAAAGAGCACTTGCGAGAGGTGTTCAAACTTCTCAAATCACATGACTTATATGTCAAAAGAGAGAAGTGTCTATTTGTGCAAGAAGAGGTTCCTTTCCTTGGACATTTTGTTGGATGTGGGCAGATCAAGCTGGACCTATAGAAGTTATTAGTGATTCAGGAATGGGAACCACTCCACAACATTCATGAAGTCAGGCAGTTCCTTGGCCTAGCAAACTATTATAGGAAGTTTGTTGACAGCTACTCAAAAATTGTTGCTCCACTTATGTATCTTTTGAAGAAGGATTGACTATGGAAATGGGATGATAGGCAACAATCTTCATTTGAATTGTTAAAGGTGAAGCTAACTGAGGAGCCGATCCTAGCCTTACCATGGTATGGGAAGCCATTTGAAGTTCAGACAGATGCATCATATTTTTCTCTGGGTGGAGTTCTAATGCAGGATGGACATCCTGTTGCTTTCAAATCAAGGAAGCTCAATGATAGGAAACATAACTACCCAACGCATGAAAAGGAAATGACCGTGATTGTACATTGCCTATGGACTTGGAGACATTACCTATTGGGGGTACCATTTGTGGTTAAAATGGATAACGTCAGCTTGACATACTTCAAGACCCTGTCTAAACTCACCCCAAAGATGGCAAGATGGCAAGAATTCTTGGCAAAGTTTGACTTTAAAATGGTATACAACCCTGGCCGTCACAATGTAGTCGCGGATGCTCTTAGCAGGAAAGCCCAACTTGGCACTTTAGAAGTGATGGGACATAGTCAAGTAACCTTATCCAATGAGATGATTGAGAAGATCAAAGAGGGATTGGAGAATGATTCACAGGCTTGGCAAATTGTGCTGCAAGTATGAGAGGGATGAACTGGAAGGTTCAAAATTTGTGACAAGATTCTCTACTACTCCTCTAATAGAGTATATGTTCCTAAGTGGGGAGAAGTTCGCAAAGATGTGCTTAAGGAATGTCATGATTCAGTATGGGCTGGACATCCTAGGCAAAAGCAAATGATGGCACTACTCGAGAGAGGTTTTTACTGGCCTTGCATGCATGATGATGTTGAGAAGTATGTCCAGACCTATCTTATTTGTCAACAAGATAAAGCAGTTAGGAGAGAACCAACAAGGCTACTTCAACCACTATCAGTACCTATTCATCCCTGGGCAAGTGTAAGCATGGACTTCATTACACAACTGCCCCTTGTTGAGGATTATTCGAGCATTATGGTCGTAGTGGATAGATTCAAAAAGTTGTTACATTCATTCCATGCAAGACTCCCTGCTCAGCTGAAGATGCGACTGAGCTATTCTTTAAACATGTGGTAAAATAATGGAGTATTCCTCTAAGCATAGTGAGTGACAAAGATCCATGATTTACTTCAACATTTTGGCAATAGTTATTCAAGATTGTGGGTACTCGATTTTTTATGAGCTCGAGCTTCCATCCCTAAATTGATGGACAAACAAAGAGGATAAATGGGATTCTCGAAGATTACTTGAGATATTATGTGACATCCAATCAAAGGAATTGGCTTAGACTGATGGACGCAGCCCAGTTTTCTTATAATATTCAAAGGAGCGAGTCTTCTCAATACAACCCATTCGAGCTCGCTACGGGTCAGCAGCCGATCACACCTCACACTGTCTTGCTAAGTTATCAAGGTCCTGATAAGGAAGAAACTAAACTCCTTTCAAGTTAGAATGAAAGGGTTGACTTGGCATGGTATCATTTAACCCAAGCTTTCAATAGAATGAAGAAATTTGTTGACAAGCATAAGCAGAAAGTTGAATTCAAATGGGGAGACAAGGTTATGCTGCAGATAGATCAAAATCAATTCAAAGCTCCTAAAGGACTGAGCGCGTTGATGGTGAGGCGTTGGGATGGTCCATTTGAAGTGGTTCAAAAGCTCAGCTCTGTAGCCTACAAGATCAACTTGCCTTTGCATATGAAAGTGCGTCCGGTCTTTCACGTTTCTCAACTAAAACCTCACTGCCTCAATGAGGAAGACTTAGTGAGAAATATTCCAAGCAGAGGACCTGCTAATGTACTGGATAATTTGAATTGATGGGTGACTCAAGTACTGGCTATGAAAGTCCGAGGTGGAGGAAAGTGCGGTATCACAAAATTTTTGGTTGTGTTCAATGGACAGGGTCAAGAGACTGTGACATGGGAACATGGTGAGACTCTTTGGTGAGATGAGGAAATCATTATGGAGTTCCTTCAAGGGAGGAACTCCAACCAATGACACTGATACCCAACCTCTTGAAATTGCCAGTGCGAGCAGGCCGCATAGGCATTGGGACTCTGCCACTAGGTAAGTGGGGGAGGATGTAATGTACCTGCACTTATGGCCAACTCGTCCCTCTTATTTTGCCTTTGGTAATGGCTAATTGGGCCGAATCATGTATGGTCATGCTATGTAATGGCTGGTTAGGCTGACTCATGTAATGAACTCATGTATTTGTGATGTAATGACTAACTTGGCTGACTTGGTATTTATGCTTGGGTGGGTATGATCTCTTGGGCAATGGTTGTAATGACTAGGACCAGGCGAGCTAAGCAAAAATGCTTGGTATCCTAAGCTAAGCCCTATATTTTGTAAGGGGTTAGAATGGGATCGACCCCCTTAACTGTTGTTAATGTAACCTTGGTGAATGCATTGGATAGGACAAGACCTATTTCATAACGGCTACTTTTGGGATCACTACTCGAGGCACTCCACTATAAAAGGAGACCCATGGTATTTCATTTGGCATCAAGCAACGAGCAAGCAGAGTTTGACAATCAAGCTCAGAGGTAAGGTGAGGAACTGGGAAGCCTTATTTCTTGGAGTAGACTTTGGAGACCTTGGGCATAGGAGTAGTTTCGAGCAAGGAAGTGCAAGTTGGAACTTGACACTTATTGTGTTGGAACTCCTTGCATCCGAGGCACAACACAATATATGCACTAGGTCTCTTAATAAGTCACTAAGCTTATGTTGTAGGAAAGTAAAATGCAAGGAAAAGAACTTACACTATTGTTGCAGGAAACTAACACACTTAACTCTATGAATACTATAAATAAAATGAAAGGATAACAAATATTCCAACTCGGTTCATCCACTATAACTGTTCTCACATATACTAAAGTGTGATGTTATGGGAAGGAACTTACAACTTCTACTTACGAAAGTAAGAATGCTTGGAAATAAATCTACTCTATCCTAATCTAATCCACCTTCCAAGTGGACCCCATTGGTCGACTTCACTAAACTACTAACACAAGATAGAAGCCAAAAACTATTTCATTAGATTTCATAAATTCATTACATAACACAAAACTGTAAAAACACAACTATAAAAGTCAACAGTTTGTTCTCATAAACTATTTCTTCTAACTGGCTAAAAACTAACACACTTAGGTTGATTCCTATATATATAGGAGATCAACACTTATTCCATAACATAAAAGTAAATGCCCTAGCTTTAAATCCGCAAGAGAGAAAATAGGAGGAGAACAACTAAAGGCAGGAAGAAGGAATAATAGCTTGAGGTGGGAATAATAAAGTCTAAACATCCGCTCGCCATAGAATAAATGCAAAGAAGGTAATAAGTCTTCATAGCTACTCCTTACTCACTACCATTTCTTCTAGAACCATTGCAACTTCCCTCCGTTATGGCTACTCCTTAGCGTTCTCTTCTCCTTGAATGTTGTTGGCGCTCAACTTTTGAATTCCTCCAATCATTTTTCAATCTTCATTAATAGGTTAGTTTCAATACAAAGACATTTTTGCAAATAAAAATTTATCAAATTAAATTCAAATATAAAAACACACATTTTGATAACTATATGAAATACTGCATACTATATATAATACTAGCAAAAAAGATAGCATAGTTTCTACCCATAGGTTTATCACAAGTTTGGTAAACATAGGTCCACAAATGTTTTGACAAAGATAAAATAGAGTATCAACAAAGTATCTTAAAACTATTATGAAATAAAGGCAAATTTTGGTCTCATCAACAATCATAAAGCTCACTTCTACCTCTCTGCTATCGATATCTAGGTGTCTCTGGTTTTTTGTTTGCTCTGCAATATGGGAGGTGAACCTAGGAAGTAGGAACCCAAAAAATGTGATGATTGGAAGGCTAGGCAGGACATTTGGAAGATTCTCTAGAAAGGGAAGGTGGTAAGCTATCTGGAGCAGTTGCATGGATTCAAACCCCATGTCACCACTGCCTTCTTCAAAAACTAGGTGGACGACAAAGTTACTTTACATGGAGTGTCTGTAACGCTTATAGAGGAATTCATTGCCGAGGTCACTGACCTCCCCATGAAAGGTATCAAGTTTTCAAAGTAGACCAGCATTTCTAATGCGGCCTACAAAAAATTCCCAAAGACGGAAGAAGAGGAATTGCGATTGGAAAAGAATGGTGACTTCTATGATGTGCAACAGATAAAAGGTATATGGCGTGATGTGCTTGGTTGTATTCGTGAGTACTTCATTCTTGATGGAAGAAATAAAAGGGTGCACAAATTCCATTTTGTCTTCCTTAACCATTTCAGGTACAAGGATAGAATTTCCTTCCCTTTTTATTTGCAGTTTTCTTTGCTCCAAAGTTTGAATGCCCATAAAAAGAAACAGTCTCGACCTATATTAAACGAAGGTCTGATTTTACTCATTGAGGGTTTTTGTAAAAATAAGTTCATTGCTTCGTCTCCGTCCACTAGTAAGCATAAGAGTCCTAATCCCATAAAAGGTAAAATGGATGAGAGTGGTAACGAGAAAATTAAGGCTAAATTGAAACCCTGCAGCTCTCAAAGACAAATTGAGGAAGAGGATACAGAGGTGGAGAGCACTGAAGGCTTAGATAAGGATGCCCCTGAGGAAGAGGAGGGGATGGATGCTTGGGAGTTTAGCTCTAACCTAGATGGTTACCTGGATTCAAAAGACAAAAATGAGGATGGGAGAGAGGAGGATACTACTGAGGTGAATTCAGAATAGAGCAAGTCTAAAAGTGAGGACACTCATATCGTATCTAGGGGAGGTGATAAAGAGAAAGAAAGTTTAAATGATGATCTAGCCATCCTAAGTGAGGAGGAAAACATGGGGAAAGCTTCCACTCCTGTAAAGGAGACTGAGGGACATGATAAGGAGGGCCAAAGCCACCATATTCAAGTGGTGTTTGGTGAAGAGGAGTCATTGGGTGGAGGGATTCATATTGATAAAGTTGGCCCCTTACCACACACCACTGCTGATGACGAGGGTGACTCCCTAGTGAGGGAAACCAAACTCTCCTTCTTTTACTCTATTAAACAAAAAGCTAACTCTTTCCTTCAAGTCAATTCCTAGTTATATAATGAAATAATGGGGCTGAAGAAGAAAGTGGATACGTTGCAACAAAACCAAGAGGTGGACCGGGCTATTATTAAACACATGGAGGTGCAAATGGGAGATATCCCAAAAAAACTGAAGGATTATGAGCAGAATCTTAGAGTGCTCATCAGGGAAAGTGAAACAAAAATGGAGCAAGTGACCTCAAGCATCTATACAGCTACGGTGACATTGGGCAAAAGAGTTAATAAAGGAACCATATCTTTGGAGGGCCCAAGCAAGAGGACAAGATAGAGTTCGAGGAACAAATCTTTGATTGTTGCTACTTCTTCGGCTGCTAACTCCATCCAGGACATGGCTAAGATTGGTAAGGAGGCTGTGAAGATGATAATAGAACTGCAATAGTTTCCTGGGTCTTCTTTTTGGGTCGAGTTCCTGTTTGCTGGCTGGCACTGCTGGTTCCTGTGTTTGGTCCTATTTTTTGGCTTTTAGTTGTTATCTTGTACTGTAGGTTCCAGGTCCTTGTAAAACTTGGGTACTTTATCTAGAATTTTTTAGTAGTTTCAGGTCCCTGTAAAACCTAATTTTGGTTCTACTTTGCAGTAGGTTTATGGGCTCTTTCCTGTTGGATGGCTTGTTTTTTCCTTTTTTGAGGATGTGAAAGGGTTTCGGGGTCCCTTCAAAACCTATTTTTACCGTAATCTAAAACAATCATAAAACTCAACCTCTACAACAGGAATGTCCATCACAGGTGACACCTCTTGGCTTGTAGTTTTCATTAGTAATTTCCTCTTCATTCTATGGTTTTCTATTGCTCCTAAGCCACTATTGATCCTTCAAAGCACAAGCCAAATGAAAATTGAAATCAATTTTTTCATAATAATATGACCATTGACTACCCTCCTTGTCACATGTATCACTACTGAACTCATGTTTTAAAAGTTTCTAGTTAATACAAGAGGGTGCTCATGATGGCTACAATTAATTCCCTTAGTTGATTTGCTAGCCAAATCTTCAATCTACAAAGGAGTGAAAGGATGACCCTTTGCTCCAAAGTTAGAGATAACACTTATGACATCAAATGTTATAAGGTTTCCATTTGGATCAATTACAATCAAGGTGGGTATTCCATCTGTATGGATATTGTAACTAGGGTCATTTTCAATCTTATCTCTAAATGGAAATGTTAACCATGGAGTAATTGAGAAATGTTCTTCAAAAGTCCCTTGATCTTCATCATTTGATATAAAAACAATCTTAAAGGTTTCACCTCTTTCTTTGAGCTCATTTTATGCATGTGTCATCTTTGGAGTGGAGGCTTGACAAGGAGAGCATCGACTAGTAGAAATATACAAAGCTAAATTTTCTTTCCTACAAGATTGGGAACTTGAACCTATTGAAAAAATCAAAACATAAAAAATAATTTATAACATTAAAATTAATAACATCAAGATAATTTTGAAAGAAAATATATGAAAAAAATTATTGCCTTATCCATATAGTAATTCTCTATCTTTTGCATTTAATTAAATTCAACAAGGTTATTTTCCTATCTTAATCCAAATGAAAACATCAAGCTAAATGTATCATTTCATCAATCTTATTTATTTTTTAACAATATTAACAAACCAATTTTAACTATTTCTTGTTACTTTGTGCATCAAGTGAATCATAAATCATTATAAAAAAAATCATTATTTCATAGTTCCAAATCGACTAAAAGACATTAACAACATGTTCAAGCACATTTATGTGCCTCCTTCAATTCCAATGTATGAGGTAGCCCCATAATCCACATTAAGAATATAAAAAGATTCATTTTCATTCCATTCTATTATGCAATAATTACTATTGGCATTTTCCCTTTAGTCCATTATAAATAACCAATAAGAGACATAGTTATGTGTTACGTTTTGTTTGTTGTCGGCACATGAAGTGTATTGTGTTTTCTTCACATGGGTGAAAACATTGTGTATTTTTGTCATCGGGTAAAATGATTTATCACTAGAAGATTTTTGTCTATCCCGACAAAAAATGTTACTCAATAACTCCTATCGAGTAATATTTTATTTCTTCTTCGACATATGCTCTTGGTGGAAAATATTCTGTGTTGTTGGTGTTGTGAGTCCCATTCACTTATTTTCAAGGATTTAAATGTTGGTCATCTTTCTTGAAATTGAGGGCTCAAATTATTTTGCATATTCGCAAGAGAATAATGTTTTGAATGCAAAGGTGCGCAGGCCCAATATATTTTATTGCATTTTCGCAAGAGAATAATTTTTTGGTTGTGAAGGTGCGCAAGTTGAAAATGTTGCGTGTTTCTGCACTGATATTAATTTTTATTGGTGACTAATACATAACTAGAGAGTAAAATATTTAATGTTAAACTGCATTTTTTTGGTTCTACACACAACACAAACATTTTTCCTTCTTTTTGTTTCCACTTGCAGAGGGTGTGGGCATGATTTTCTTGACTATGTATGGGCATTTGTTGGCCCATTTGCTATTATTTTATGGATCAAATATGCATAGAAAATATATTTGTCTCTTCCTTTTGTAGAGTTCCTTTATTTATGTGTTTTTTGATGTCACTTCATGATGAAATGTATGCACAAAATCAAATTTTATCAGTATTTATTGGCTTGAAAGTTTGTAACTTAACTTCAATTTGGTTGGAGTTTAACCTCAACTGTTATAATCTAAGTTGTGCATGACCTCTTTAAAAGCTCATCTTGTACCTATGTTTGGAGGATCTTCTTTGGTTCTTTGTAGTAGCATTATGCTTTGTATATGTAGTTTCCTTTTGCCCTACATTAATAGAAATCCTTTTTTTTTTTCTTACCATTTAGCTATCTCGTGTATGTTTTTCCTTCTGTTGAATGTTTCTATTTGTTTGTTCAAGTTTGCATGTTATATTTAATTTTCTAATGAATGTTGCATTGTGATTATCTCTTACCTTGCAACATTTCATTTGTTTTAACCTGCATATAAATCCTTGGAGGGTAAATCATAGTTGATATTTGTGTAGTTTGGGATGCCTTATTAATGCAATGTGAAATCATATGCATAGATCTATCACAACTTCAATCCAGTTCATCATTTATTTTCCCTTTATGCATTTAATTATATGCATGCATTCTCCCTTTTCCTCAAAAGTTGTAGATAGGTGCAACCTAATTGTAAGGAAGTCAACCTTCTTCAATGATTTAGCCTCAAAGTGCAAGTCCCACACTTGGAGGTTATCTCAATATTACACAAGGTTTCCCAAGGATAACACATGTGACATCAGTGCATACTTTTATGTCAACTATTTTTGGCATGCCCAGTGGGACACAATTCCAACTGCATAAGTCCATTGGGTTGCTAATTTGAGATCTTCATTCAACGATAATTTGGATGTTATTCTAAGTGTCATCATCCTTTGGAATCATTTTAATCAAACACCATGGAGAATCTAAGTGCATCTACTAGTTTAAAGTAGTCCAAGTGTTAGTATAAATAAGATGGTTTTTTGTCTCTTGTGTTTCTTCAGGCTTTCTATATTTTTTGGTTTAAATGCTTTAGCATAGATTCCCTTAATAGAGATGTCTCCCATTTTCCCCCATATCTTGAGATTTATCCCCCTTCACCCTCATCTCTTCCATCTCAATCAAGGATGCAACCTAGTTTCACCCCATGTTTTCCTGCTTAATCTTCTAAGGGGTCCTATAAGAATGTAACCAATCCAGAGGTTAAGAAACTCCTTGACCATGTAGACAATATGAGCCTTAATTTTATAAAGAATGACATAATCTTTGATCATGTTTATTGTCCACATTTGGATATAGATAGTGAATCTTATGCTTTTATTGTGCACCATATGACTAGTTCACTCAAATAGTTGTTTGAAAAGCAAGATCAATGGAGGCATGATCCACAGGTATGTGGAATGGTATCTAAGGTATTGTGCAAGGGTAAAATGGAAGCAATATAACCTAACACATTTAAAAGGAGGAAGACCAAGATCTACCCCTTGATTAGATTTGATTGATACAAGAGCAAGTATCAATACAAACTCTAATGCAAAAGGAATGAATAACTCAAATTTATTTCCCTCTCACCTCAACCTTAAGAGGGATTCAACAAGAAGATATGCAAAATAGAGCTAAGAAACAAAGATATGACAAAATGGTGAAGTATATAGAAATGAAAGTGAAGGAGATGATATACATTGTGAGAGACAAACCTAAAAATTGGTCATCTAATCACCACCAAAAAGGCTTATTCTAGTACATTTTATTGAAAATTGTGCTACAGACAAAACCCAAATTTTTTTTAGTGATCTGTTAGGGGCAAACTGGATCTTCAAAGGCAAAATAAAGCATCAGAGGTGCAGTGCACCCCTGACTGGCAACGTGCAACATTGTTTCTAATTTTGCAATTCTGATAAACAATGAAAAGGGTATCTAAATCTGTAACTTGTTCTCTGATTGAGGATCTGAAACCTGCAAAATAAGAGATTGTTTGTTGTTGGAGGAAGCATTACCTTAGTTAAACCTTGGTTTAGGAATTAACCTTGAATTGAAATAATTGAAATAGAATGCTAGCAAATAGTAGCTTTAGATCTAACATAAAAGCAATGTAAATCCATGAATATGCTCTTGAATTTGGAATGTAATCAAGTATGTCAATATAATAGCTTTGACACAACTTCAAAAACCCTAGAAAGAATCAAAGTGACATCAAAACCTTCATGTATGAATGTTCTTGAAATCTACCTTAGGAATTCCTGTAGATGAATGTAAATCTTGCAAGGATGAACGTACAAGACACAAAAAAGGATCTTGAATGTTAGAATGGTAGATCTTGCATAAACTCCTGCAATAGCTTGAATGCACGAATCCTTGATCTTCAATGGAGAGATTTCTTGAATGCCTTGGATTCTTGAAGAATGGTTGAGAACTTGAGAACTTGAATGTGAGTGCTTGTGCATAAACTTGATGGATGAGAAATGGAGCAAATGGAAAGATTTATAAAGGGTTTGAAATAGTTTTATACTCCTATAGGCTAACCTGCCTAGAAGTTTGCAACCTGAAACTAACCAAACATGGGATCCAATCAAAGAAGCCAAATTAGGGTGCAATTAGGGGTGCACCACAATCTTGATTATCCCATTAGGGGTGCACTAAAAACCTAATGGATCAGGGGAACACTACACCCCTAATTACCAAGGCCCCAAACCTTTGGGATCCTAAAATAGGTCATGGATTCTTGAAATTAGGCACAAAGTCTGAGATATAGTTATTTTGGTTTTACCCCAATTTCACCTAGGAGGAAGGACAAAAAAGGGAAGAGCAGATGAAAGAGAGAAGAAGATTGATGATCTCACATTAAATAGGTGGTAAACCTTCATTAAATTGGAGTGCATCCAATTTAGGATGGTACATTTAGCCCCCACTTTAGCAAAAGTGTGGGTCAACCCACACTTGCAGTAAAGTAGAGAGAAGAAGAAGAGGAGAATCTAACGAATCATAGCTAGGTAGAACATATCTTGGTCAAAGAGATCAAGCCCCCAAGACCAAGGGTCCTAACTCCACGTCCATGCACTAGGATGAAAAGAAAGATAAAAATATATAATAAGGGGTTAGTACTTTAAAAATACCCAAATCAACCAATGAAAGAGACCTCGACTAAAGAAATGTCTCACCCACAGCTATTACAAGAGCAAGATAATGACATAAGAAATACAAGAGCGACATCATTAATTAACATAACTTCAGGATCTATCTCTACTAGCATGAAATAAAGAGAGAGAGAGAGAGAGAGAGAGAGAGAGAGAGAGAGAGAGAGAGAGAGAGAGAGAGAGAGAGAGAGAGAGAGAGAGAGGAGAAAAAAGTGATTATCTTTCCTAGTAGAGTGCTCAGCCTACTGTGAATCACCAAGAGAGTTGTTGCAAAAGATAGTGTTCAAATAGTCTAACGGGTGGTAACACACTAGTCAACCACCAAAGTTCCATCCATAGATCAACATCCAGTGTATCACCATGGTATGATTCTATGTAAAAGATGGATTACCCATGTATGGGTCTTAGAATTTTGTACTTGAATTTGTTACCTATATCGGGACTTAGCAAGTTGTTATGTGTTACCCAAATATAAGATTTAGCATATATGTGTCTTGATGTGTTACCCATGAATGAAATTTAGCAATTTTATTTGTTTTACCCATTATGAGATTTAGCATATGTGTTTGTGTGTGCAAAAGAGGGATGAAGTAATAATGCATATTTTTGAAAATGACTTAGAAAGCATACCTAGCATCTAGGGCTAAAATACTCTAAACCATGCCCAAATTTTGTATGTTCTACCCCATGAAAGAAAGATTATGTACAAGGAGGGTGTGTATATGTCCCCCTCCTTATCGTGTCTAGATACTAGACATGAGAAGGAAGAGAAAGAGGATACCTACTTCACTCAACAAGGAGATACGCTTATAACAACCATGTAGACTACATTCATGGAGAAGAGCCTTAATTCTTACAATCTAAGAACATAGACAATTGTGAAAAAACAATATTGCTTATTGAAAGAGGATCCTCAAAAGGAATAAATCATAATAACAAGACATCCACCTAAGAGGAGTAATTGATTAAGATAACAACTTTGAGAAGAAGGGAAGAAGAAAAATAATGCAACTATTTAGTCCCCTATATATACATGTAAAATAAGGATCCTTGGATGAAGGATTATAATCTTCAAGCAAGGGAAAGAGTATAGAATGGGTATAACTTTACTTAATAAAGAAGAGGTGATGATGTATGGCATGCAACTCTTGTAAAAGAGATAATCCATTAGTCAAGACACAATTCTTCATAAATAATAAACAAGTTCCATGTAAACTAAAATAAATTAGATCCGTTGAGAAAAAGATAAATAATATGCAATGCTTCTTGTACCCCAAGTGTGAGACAAGAAAAAGAGATCTATTGTGGACTATATAACAAAATCTTGCAAGATATAAGGACAATTTGTGAGGAAAAATTGATAGCCATGCACAAAATTCAAACACCTGATAACCAACAAGAAGGATATAATGCTACACCATAGACAGGATAAAAGAAACATCAAGGTGTAATCAATTCTACACAATGTGAGATGCTAGAAAAGAATATCATGCATGAAGTAAGATATAGATTATCACTAAATGAGAAGCATTAAAATCCAGGCACGACATGACACTTGTTAGGAAAAAACCATTACCATGCATGTGACAAAGAAATACATACCATAGATAAGAATGTTCCATAAAATAAATCAAATATATGGAGAAATAAAATAAAGAGATGAAGGGATATCACGTCTTACCTACTTATTTATCATGAAAGAAACAACCAAGGGATAAAAAATTCTTAAGAGAAAAGAGAAAGAAAAATTAACATAAACCCTAACCAATAGATATAATACAAACACATAAGGGATATTGGATGCATTGAAGAAGGGAAGAAGGACACATTAAGTCTCCTTAAGAGTAAAGCAAGTCAAAAAAGGGAGATAATGGATCAAATGATAGAAAGAGGAAATAGGGCCCTTGCCCCCCCCCCCCCACAAGTGAAGAGAGAAGGGAAATGACTATTATGATACTCGCAAAATAGGACAATAGTGCCAAAAGGAAAATCTAAAAATGCCACAAACTTGGGAGAAACATAATAGGGATGTAGATGTATCAGGTAAAATGATCATGGAAAAGAAACCATTCATCATTGCAAATCATATGAAACACAACATAAGCAAGGAATTTTTATAGCATAGAAAAGAAAGATCTCTTAGATGTAATTACATGAAAATGTAAAGAGAAACAATCAACATGCATATACTCATAAAATAAAGGTGTTTGATGCACAAATTCAAGGATGTAGTATGTTGGCATGAAATCTAAAGATGTCCAGTCATAAAGAGTTGAGAATCCACTTATAGGATTGACATAATCTAAGTTTGAACTAATAAAAGGGAGTTCATAATAATTATCATGTTCAACAAGACCTAATTTTAATTTAAACATGTCTTGAAAGAAAGAAGGAGAATCAAGGGTATGATATTCTATAAGTAAGACACTCATAGGAGAAGAACAAACAATACTCATCAAGGCCTCATCTATAGAAGGAATATGCATAGAAAGGTAGAAGGGTTGATTCTAAGTTATTGGATTGGAAAATATGCTACAAAAAAAACCCATAAATCATTTGGTGATCTATTAGGGGTCCAGTACGCCCCTAATTGACTATGTGTGATGTTGATTTTAATTTCATAGTTATGATAAATGATGAAAAGGGTATTTGAATCTATAATATATTCTTCAACCCAAGATCTAAAACCTACAAAACAAGATATTAGTTATTATTGGGAGGAAGGAGGGTTTCCTTAGTCAAAACCCAATTTATGAAATAACCTTGAATTAAAATAATTGAAATAGAATGCTAGCAAATAGTATTGATAAATTTAACATAAAAACAATGTAAATCTATGAATATTCTCTTGAATTTGGAATTTAATCAAGTATGTGTAATAGCTTTAACTCAACTTCAAAAACCCTATAAAGGAAATCAAAGTGACATCAAACCCTTCATGTATGAAGTAACTTGAAATCTACCTTAGGAATGCATGTAGATGAATGTAGATCTTGTGAGGATGAATGTAGAAGATGAAAAAAAGGATATTGAATATATGAAGGGAGATCTTTAATGTTAGAATGGTAGATCTTTCATAAACTCCTGCAATAGCTTGAATGCATGAATCCTTGATCTTCAATGCAGATATTGTTTAAATGCCTTGAATGCTTGAAGAATAGTTGAGAAATTGAGAACTTGAGCACGAGTACTTATGCATGAACTTGATGGATGATAAATGGATCAAATCGAAGGCTTTATAAAGGTCTCAGAATAAATTAGTCCCGCAAGCTGACCTGCCTAGAAGTTTGCACCCTAAAACTAACCAAACATAGGATTCAAGTAGAGGACCCAAAATAGGGCACAATCAGGGTTTCACTGCAGCCCTAACTAGTCCATCAGGGGCACACTTTGGCCCTGATGGATCAAGAGGGCATTTTCCCCCTAATTACAGGGCCCAAAACCTTCAGGATCCCTTCGAAATCCCAAAATAGGTCATGGATCCCTAAAATCAAGTGCAGAGTCTAAGAGATAGTCAATTTAGTGTGGAGAGAATAGTCCAAGTGGATACATGAAGGGAAGGGAGGAACTAGAAGGATAGATCCTACATTAAGCTTAACACTATGAAAATAAGAGCTTTGAAGAGAATCTATAAATTTTTACCCTTCTTAAACCTAGGAGAAAGGACAAACAAAAGGGAAGAAGAGATGAAAGAGAGAAGGAGATTGATGATCTTCCATTAAATAGGTTCTAAATCTTCATTAAATTGGAGTGCATCCAATTTAATATGTTACAGGTATATAACATTTTTATTGAGGCTCACCAAGCTTATATCAAGTTGCGATAGGAGAAAAGAGAAATGAAGCAAGGAAAATTTGAGGAGGACCTTGATAGAAGGATTGCTATTTTAAATGAAAAGACAAGGCTCAAGGTTGTTCAAATGCAAGCAATTGAAGTACAAGTGCCTTTAAGGCATAAATTTTCTAGCTTCAAACAAAGAAGCCCTCCTATTTAACAAAAGAAATACAAGAGAAGCTTCTAAAGGAGGAAGAATGTCATGAGGGCATCCTTGTCCTTAAAGATGAATAAATTAGTGTGCATTAGGTTGTTCCTTAACCCATGCACAATGTCATAGTAGAAAAAAGACTTGAATAAGAAGAATTTCTTCTGCTTTAAGTCATCATAGGGACTTTCGTGACATGGGAATATCACAGTGGATGGGGGAGATTGATTTATGTGAGTGTGAGGCTTCATGTTTATCTAGAAGGACATCATCTTCCCTATGTAAAGAACATGTGTTGTGATAGCAATAAGAAGAGAGCACACTACTAGTTGTACCATCAGAGTCATCTCTTTTGGACCAATAGAATACAAAGGTTTCAAAGCATAATTATGTAGTTAGGGATGATTGCTTAGACCCAATACCATTAAGAGGATTCCATGTTAGGAATCTTTCTCTATGATATATCAACATGTTACCCTTGATCATGTTGGTTTAAAAGTGTGGGGATGAAGATCACAAAAAGTAGCAAGTTTGTGTTTCTCAAAAAGAGAATGTCCAAGTGTTGAAGAGCTTCTTTGTTCTCTACATTGGGAAAGTACTCCAAATTACAAGAATATTTATGTCCTACTTGTTTTAATATCTAGTTGCCTACATGCATGAAAGGAACAAAATATTACTAATGAAAGGTAGCTACTCCAACAAACAAGTTAATGGATTTGTTTGATTCCTTTTTTTGTAAATTCTTGTACATAGTAGAGACAATGTTTCCATATTTCCAAGAAGTGCATGAGCATAGTTGTTTCCCTTATGGTTATAGCAATTTTGATGTTTTTTTAGGTTACAAAGTTATACTTTTATGTTGTGAAAGAATGCATCATATTTTTTTATGCTAATGACTCTATGCCAATGGTTTGCTTCAAGGTCATTGATCACATGCTTAGCAGAAAGGCATCCTCCTTAAGTCATTAGAATTGTTGACATTTTTTGCCCCCCTTTAGCCCATTACAAATAACTAATAAGAGACACCTTTAATGGTCAAGTTATGTTTGTTATCAACACATGAAGTGTATTGTGTTTTCTTTGTGGGTGGGTGAAAACATTGTGTGTTTTCATCATCAGGTAAAATGGCTTATTGCTGAAAGATTTTAGGTCATTGATCACATGCTTAGCAAAAAGGAATCCTCCTTAAGTCATTCAAATTGTTGACATTTTTTGCCCCCCTTTAGCCCATTACAAATAACTAATAAGAGACACCTTTGATGGTCAAGTTATGTTTGTTATCGACACATGAAGTGTATTGTGTTTTCTTTATGGGCAGGTGAAAACATTGTGTGTTTTCATCATCAAGTAAAATGGCTTATTGCTAAAAGATTTTTGGTCTGTTAATGGATAATGTAACTCAATAACTCCTATCAATTAATAATTTATTTCTTGTGTGACATATTCTCTTGGTAGAAAACATTATGTGTTTTCATTGTTGTGGGTCCCAACCACTTATTTCTAGAGATTTAAATGTTGATTGTCTTTCTTGAAATTGAGGACTTAGATGTTATTGCACCCTTGCAAGGGAATAACTTTTTACTTTATAAGGTGCACAAGATGAAAATGTTGTGTTTTTTTTAATTTTCACATGTTCACAAGGAAGAATTTTTTGAGTGCAAAGGTGTGCAAGCTTAATAGTTTTTATCACATTTTCATATGGGAAGATATTGTTTCTTGCAAAGGTGCATAAGCCAAAAATGTTATGTGCTTTTGATCTCGCATTAATTTTTATTGGTTACTAAGACACAATCAGAGAGTAGATTATTTAATGCAAAACTATTTTTTGGGGGGTTGTACATGTGACACAGACACTTTTCCTTCCTTTGTTGCCACTTGTAGAGGGTATGTACGTGCTTTTCTTAATTACAAGGGCATTTATTGGACCATTTCCTATCATTTATGGATCAAATATGCATAGAAATCAAATTTTTTCTAATTTATTCTACTTGGGTTATCTCTTCCTTCTATAGAATTCCTTTAGTTTTGGGTTGTTTGATGTAACTTCATGATCAAATGTATGCATGGAATAAGATTTTATCTAATATTTCTTGATTTTCAAGTTTGTAACTTAACTTCAGTTTAGTCAGAATTTTCAACTTAATTTTTGTAATACAAGTTATGCCTGATATATTTAAAAGGAAATCTTGTACATATTTTGAGAGGTTCTTCTTTGGTTCTTTGTAGTAGCATTACACTCAGTATATGTAATTTCATTTGTAATTTCCTTTTCTTACCATGTAACTATCTTGTGCATGTGTTTACCTTGTGTTGAATTTTTCTATTTTTTCATTCAAGTTTGTATGTTGTGTTTAATCTTCTCATAAATGTTTCATTGTGATTATATCTTTCCTTGCAACATTTATTTGTTCTAACCTACATATTAGTCTTTGGAGGGTAAACTAGAGTTAATATTTGTATAGTTTGGGAGGCCTTAGTAATAGTATGTGTCATTGTAGGAAGAGATTTGTCACAATTTCAATCTAGTGCATCTCTGTTTTTCCCTTTCTACATTTAATTTTATGCATTCCTTCTCAATTTTCCTTAAAATTTATAGTTAAGTGCATCCTTATTGTAAGGAAGTTGACCTTCTCCAGAGATTCAACCTCAAAGTGCAAGTCTTACACTTGGAGGTTGTCTCAATGTTACACAAGGTTTCTTGAGGAAAACACATCGAGCATGGGTGTAGGCTTTTTTGTTAATAATTATATTTGACATGGAAATAATGAAGCTATAAGATTTTGATTCTCAATAGCCCACCTTTTCACCTCCATGTATGATCATAAAGTCCTCTGTGTCAAAGACCAAGAGAGATTCTGAGGTTTGATATATCATCAAGCTTCTTCTTCACCTTTAATTTCTTTTAGTCTCTCTGTTGTGAATGGATACACTCAAATTCTATATATTTGTACAAGGATAATTATTTCAATTTGCATTATTTTCCTCTATGAACCTAAAATGAGTGGAGTAGGTTTATCTTTAACCCAAATTTGTTAAAGATAATTTCTTCTTAGTTTTGTCTCCAAAGGGTAGATCGAACCATGATATGCTTCCATTATACTCTTCAAAGGATTATTCCTCTAGATTAGTTGATAGAAACACTATTTCAAAATCATAAACTTCACTCTTAAGCTCATTATATATGTCCACAAGAAGAGAAGTGGAATTGTGACATGGACCACACCAGTGGGCTGAAAATTATAAACCAACATTTTTCACCACATGCTTGGGTAAAGGCACCTACAAGATCCAAATCAACATTAAATAAAATCAATTTGGACTAGAAACCACACAATATATTACTTTCAATAGAAAAAAGTATAATAATAAATGCATGTATTCTTCTCTAAGAATTTAATTTACTCTTTATATACAAACCTAGGACTTCTATTTCCACCGATTCTTAGTGCCTTGACCTTTAGTACTTGAGACATAAAAATGAATTCAAATATCTCCAATCTTCTGTAAACCCCAAATTTAGTCATCTAGATGTGTGTCCATATCAACATGGACAAAGAACTCTCTAATTCTCAAAAAACATCCTTACAAGCTCAAAAGATATTTGACCTTTCTCAAAATCTTTGTTTGATCTTTTGGTTAGGGCTCAATCAAAAAGAAATTACCTTGTTGAAGACCACCATTTTATCTTCTAGTTAAGTACTTATTCTAAACTTTGAATAAATAATTGTCCAAACCAAAATTTGTAACACAAAAAGCATACAATGATAATTTTATAAAAAAAAACAAAATTTAATACCATTTCCCCACAAGTTATCACAAAATCCCATTTATCATAAACCAAAAGAGATTCCACTGTTTGTGTATTCCTAATAGCCTCCTTCTTGGGTTTAAGTCGATTAAGCTTCTTTGCACTAAAAGGGTACCCCTTAACCCCATATTTCCTAATGATGGCAATACCTTCAAAGGTCAAAAATTTCCCCTCTTTGTCTACTGTAACAAGGGCATAAATGTTTGTGACATGAAAAGCCTTAAAATGGTTTTCCTTTGTATTTAAATTTGAGAATGTTAGGGCATGACATGATCATATTTATCAATTTATTTTTCTATTAGAAATAGATAATACTAGGGGGAGTGGGGTTGAATCAGTATTTTGCAAACTTTTGGCCACAATTGAATATTATTAATAACTTGCATATGAAAGTAAATCAACAATGTTGAATAGTAAATATAATCATACGCAAAAAAGAACTCATAACACCATTATTTTTTAACTAGGGAAACCCTAGCCAAGGGAAAACCCCAATGGGGATGATACCCACAAGATGATCCACTAAACAAAAGAATCATGTTAAGGATATTGACCCTATTAGGAGTCTATGAAATACATATAGTGTCTTGAGTCCTTGTTAGAGGACTAGGCCCTGTTAAAAACCTCGAACCTATTAGGAGTTGGTAGATCAAATACAATGAATGCAAGAAAAACTCATTGCCCTAACATGCAATATACAATTAAGTTCTTCACAAGAACAGGTATACATACAATATTGTCTTACTGGTTGGATCTCACACTTTCGCTAATCATACATCAAATTTCACATCACATAAGGCTCACATATCATTTAGGCTTTCTTCACAATAGTTCACATCACATACTTGCTTCCTTTTATCTGCGCAATATATGATCTTTACTTCTATCTCGCAAATTAATAAAACTCTGCTTAGTCGGCCTTGATGCTTTCACATGTTTGACCAAATATAAAATAACTTAGGGTAAATATCTAGGATGTCGAACCATCATGATTAAATAATTATTTTGTTACCAAAAAAATTCCTTAAGTCATACACTTCAATTAATTGTCATGCTCTATTATATTCTGTTAATTACCTCAACTAGTAATTTAACTGTAACTTGCATCGTACTATTTGTATAGGTCTGTGCACTGACATATGTCATCATGATTCTATCAATTATTGATCATCAACTATGCATAAGATAATTCAAAATAGGTCATTTGTACATATTGTATATGTCTCTCTACTGCTACAAACTGTCTAACACTTAGACAATTTTCTAACTCTGATAACATCATGAAATATCAAAAACATATGTTGCCATAAATAAAAACACTCATGCATCTACTTAGCCATATTTCCAACAATCTCCCCCTTTGGAATTGATGGAAATATTTGGGAAAATTGGCTAAGACCCAAAATGATAGCATAAAAACAACAGTAAATACAAAAAAAAATGCCTTCAAAACATAAAAAATTCATTCATGTCTTGATGGATCATTACATTCCTTATCACTCCTTTATAATGATACATAGTTGAGCTCCCCCTCACATATACATATACCATTTTACATACTTCTCCCTTTACAAATACAAACATGTACATATACAATTTTCCTTACACACTTCTCCCCCTTTGACATCAATGGAAAATGTGTCAAGAATTTGCACCCATAAAATTGTGTTTCCTTTTGCTGATCAACTAGACATTATGGATATGTAATCTGAAAAATTATGCTTCAGCTTGTCAAATTCCTTCTTCCAATTCTCTTTAACTGTATCAGATATATTGATGAGTGTGCAAAGTGCATAAGATGCCACTTCAACTGTGCTCAAGTCAGTATAGGCAAATTTATCATAGGATGTCTTTGCTGCAAGACACTCCTCCAATTGCCTCTGCAAAATACTAATTTTCAGTGGCAAAACCTCTCTAAGAATAGAGAATCTCTTGATTTCCTTCTCCTTATCAATTTCAATTCCTTTGATAGCATTGTGAATTTTCTCCATTTATGTTCCAAAGTCTTCAATGATTGCCTCTAGTTGCTGCAATCTGGTAGCAAGTGTTTGAAGCTCACTCGTTTGGCCTTTGATCTAAGTATCAAAATTTGATAGATAATTGTAAGACATTGTGCATTTTCCATACAATTTCTTACCTTCATCAATTCTCTTCCTTAGCTCTTTAATGCACACATTCATTGCCTACAAGTCATTCCTGACATTGTTGCATAATGTGTCAAATAATGATGCATCATGCTTCGTTTGTGCTTGAACTAAAGCAACTTCACATAAGGTTGTAAATTCTTCATCAAAAAATTTCACCAATTCTTTCACCTTAACTTGTAAGTCTAGATTTATACCAGTTGTGTGAACTATCCTTTGCATCCTTTCCAACACTTCTTCTAATGTCCTTTCCAAATCTTTATGGACTTGTTCTATCATATAACTCTCGCAATAATTTGATTTTTGATGCTAGGGTAGTTGTTGATGTTGTAATAGGTATAACTTCTAGTGCAATATAAGGTATGTCAGCTTCATGCTAAAACTCTATCTTCCTGAATTTTGTCTCCACGTGCTTTAGATTGGCCAAGAATGTTGGCTCTTGCATCACAATCTTCTATTTATGCTTCAATTCAAAAGCTTCTTCCACTTTTTTTTTCCTCTTCTATTCTTGCTTTTTTTTCTTTCCTTTTCCTTCTGCCTTTCTTCTCTCTTCCTCCTTATTATTTTCTTCTCTCTTTCTCTCTTCTTCTGCTTTCAACTTCTCATCTTTTATTCCTTTTTTATTCTTGCTCTTTTCTTTCTTCTTATTTTCTCTTTTCTTCTCTCTTTCTTTCCTCTTCCTCTAACTATTTTTTTTCTGCATTTTTCTTTGCTTCCTCATAATCCTCTTCATCTGAGCTAGAGTAGGCAGTAATATTTCCAACAATGTTGGTCTCATATTCTGCAAAAGGACTTTCCATAACTTCTATAGTTATGTGTGTACTATCCACTTGAATGGATTCAATGCCAATAATTGTATGAGGAGGTGAATAAGTTTTTTGTGGCTCTTCAACTTCTTCTTCGCCATCAGTAGGAGAATTGACCTCCACATAAAATGGGCTTGTTGTTTCTGGTTGTGCACTCTCATTAGTGACCTTAGGTATAGAAGTCATATACTTTACTATGGCTTCTTCTATTTCCTTCTTAACCTCTTCATAGTTTCCTCCCATAAGAATAATTTCTCTTCTTTTGTTCCTCAACAAGGGTTCAATACCTTTCAAGATATTTCTATGTCTTCCTTGTGCTAACTTCACACAATTTCTGAACCACATTTTCTCTCAATTGTGTATCTTCCTCTACTACTCTTATATTTATGCTTAGCAATCTATTGTACAAATCTTTTGGAATTTTATTTTGGATGCTATCAAATCTCTTATTCCTCAAAATCATATTTCTCACTGTAGCATTCTGTAGCTATCTCCTATCCATGTTACTATACAAACTGTAATATTTATTCAATTGAACAAAATTGTCATTATTTATGATTTTCATCTTTAGATTCTCAACTTTAAGCTTCGAGGCTTTCTTATCAGATGGTGTTCTTCCTTCTCCAACCGCCTATTCAACTAGCTTCTCTTTAGTTTCTTCATCTGACTCCTTAGACTCACTGATTTATAGTATCTTTATCCTCTTTCTAGGTCCATTGGTGGTTTTCTTGACCCTTTTCTTGGAGGATGGTGTTGGTTCTTGTTTAACCTTCACCGATCTCTATGTTTTCCTCTGCACAACAGATACATCATCTTCAAGTTTCCTCTTATGTTGTTCATGTTGTGCTCTAACTAGTTGAACTTGTGCAACTGCTGCATAAGGTGTAGTAGGAATTTATGAAGCAGGCCCTACTACTATCACATCCATAGTTGGCACCATAATGAAAATAGGTGTGGCTTCCAATACATTAGTTTTCCTACTGGCTTTCATCTCTAATACTATACATTTGATCTCATTAAATTCTTCTCTTGTCATGCTAGATACCAAGAATGGATTCAATTTTCTTTTCCACATTCTTCTTGATCTCTTTGTTGTGAAGTTCAGAATGAACTTCCCTCATTTTATCCTCAAAAGTATGCCATTCTTGGACATTCAGTGTCCCTTTTTTATTGTAAAATAATTTGTGTGTATCCTTCAATGAGGTCTTCGCTCATTTCATATCCGATGGGTTCAATAAACTTCACCCTAGGCTCTACTACCTCTATACAAGTAGTGTCATTTTCTACCATGAAACATATCTCATCTTTATACTTCTCCACAATAGAAGGAGGGATTTTATATCTTACCTTCATCTTAGATTGGAAGCTCTTTAACATTCTATTAATGTCTCTGTCTTTGACATTATCTAGTCTGGCCCTATAACACTATGTAACCATCTTTATTGAACATTCACGACAGTCCCAACTTGTCATACTGGGAAACTACTTGGTTGCATAGAAACACAAGTGTGCCAATAGAGATTTGAGTCTAAAGACTGCATTGTTAGACTTCTTTAGCTTCGCAATGTTGTCCAACAATTGTACTCTAACAATTTCACACATATTTACTTTCTTTTTCTCAACTGCCATAACATAGGCTACATACAAAAATCTTTTTGGCATAGAGTTCACCCTGGAATTGTGATTCAACTTATAGCCTGCAATCTTGCTCAACACTTTGACTCCATTTTCCTAGATATGGTCAACTCTCATATTCCTTCCATCAAACTTAGTTTTCAAAATTGTCTCAATGATCTTCCTCACATTCATGTCATTCATTGGATTACACCTTTCATTACTTAAACCTGTGACCTTATGGAATAGATCATTGTCAATTATAATAGGTGCATCACCTATCCAAAAAAATTCTTCATGAAGTTGACTTAGGATAATCCTGCTCCACTCATGATTCTTGAATTTTGCAAAAAACATATACTTAATCAAGAGGTAGGTTTCCATTACCCATAACTCCTAAATCCTTGTGTATATCTTCATCTCGAACACTCGCAAATTTACAATGAATGTAACTTATAAATGTCTTCTACATAAGTACATTTGGTAGGATTTCACTCCTAACAGATCATCAATTAAAGAAACAAATGGGTGTTTCTTGAATTTGTACCTAGGTCTCTCAGTTATATCAAAAACTAACTAGCTTGCCATACTACTAACTGTTTATATTGGAAATTCCAACAAATGCTTTGTAAAATACCTTTAATGTCATGTATCAGGTTTTCTACAACTTCGCACTTCAAACGCTTCACTTCGCACTTGAATTCACTGTCAAATAACTCACTAATTGCTCCAAACTCTTCACATAATCAAATGGTACTAAATATCTTACTTGCAATCCTTAAATCATTTCAAATTTAAATGTGCATTTGCTTCTTCTTCAAAAGTTGTAATTGGTTACTAGAAACTCATTTTCTTCTGTACAACTTACTGTTATCACCCAAATGCTTGCACTCTCAACCATAGCTTCCTCTCTATATCATCTACCTTCTATTGACTACACAACTTCTAATTCACAATCTCTCATCAATTGTAATCAATTGACACTCTGCCTCTTCTGGTAATGCTTAATTCAGATAGGATGAGTCAAAACAATTTTTGACTTCAATTTCCTATCAAGTGCATCAAAATATTGTTCTTCCAAAACTATATAAGAACTCTCCAAATTATTTGCTTTCACAAATACTTCTCTAAATTGATCAACATGTTCTTTGATTGATTCCTTCTTACTATTGTCACTACCATTACCATTTATTATGTCATCTCTATTATTATTCCTTTTGTAATTAGGATTCTTGTTGAAGTTCCTTTTGTCCATTCTAAAAAATCTTGTTGTGTGTCCAAAGTTATTGCATAACTAACATACAGGTGCATTCCTTCTCTAATTGGTTCCATTCTGACTTTCACGTGTTTTGCAATTTCTTGCAATATGTCCAAGATTGTTATACTTGTAACATACAAATTGTTTCCTTTCATCGTTATATCTTTCTCCATCAGAGTTGATCTACTTTGGGATCTTCCTCTTTCATTACCTGCGGGGTTAGTATTCCTAAACATTTTGCTATTCCCATTATTACTATCAAACATAGGTTTCTTACAATCTATTACTTTATGTCCATAACCATGACAATTATAACAATAGAAATTAGTAATAGGCTTAAAGGACTTACCTGTGAAGTCTCTCTTCATATGAGAAACTTCATTGCATATGAAACATCTACCTCTAAATTCATGTCTAGCTTCCTTAGATGATTTGACTTGCTTATGTTCATCAACTTGCTCTACTTTCTTAGGTTCATCAGATTTCTTAGACAAATCAATTAATTTAACTTCTTTAGATATGCTTGATTCGATCTTTCTTTGATCATTTTCTTTAGGCTTAGGGGTTTCAACAACTAGATCTAGTTCCTTTCTAACTTCATTTTTCTTGGTTGATTTCTCAATAAGATATTCAAGACATGTCTTATCATAAGAGGATCTCTAATAAAATATCTGCTCACCAATTTTCTCACTACTAGAATAAAGATTCTCTAATTGTTGTTTATCTTGTGTCAAATCTCCTTTCACAATAGTGTTTTAATTTTCTAACTCAACATGCTCTATCTTAATAGAGTCTAATTCAAATGTCACTTGAGTCAACTGGGATCTAAGGTCTGCATTCTCAATTTTCAGATCTGGTTCATTCTTACTATCATCTTTCTTAAGATTTAAGTTCAACAATTTTCAACTCATCTTTCAAAATCTCATTTTCTTGCTTGAGAATTCCTACTTCATCATTGTCATTAATTTGCACATTTGATTCCTTTCCAGATTTTAATTCATCAATCTTGTCTTTTAGTTTGCCAATGTAAACTTTTGCATCTTCATACCTATCTTTCAGGTTATCTCTTTCTTCGATAAGGTCAACCTGCTCAAGAGATTCTTCAAGATTTCTCTTTAACTATTCCATATCCATAGGGATCTTACTCAAGTTGTTAAGCCTCTTCTGAGTGACTAGGCTCTAATACCAATTGTTAGAAATATATAATACTGAGGGGGGGAGTGGTGAATCAGTATTCTATAAACTTTTGTCCACAACTAAATATTGTTAATTACTTTATAACTTGCATATGAAAGTAAACCAACAATACTGAACAATAAATATAACCATACACAAAGAGAACTCATAACACCATTATTTGTTAACTAGGGAAACCTTGGCTAAGGGAAAACCTAGTGAGGATGATACCTACAAGATGATCCACTAAACAAAAGAATTCTATTAAGGACATTGACCCTATTAGGAGTCTATGAAATACATATAGTGTCTTGAGTCCTTGTTAGAAGACTAGGCCCTATTAAAAGCCTCAACCATGTTAGAAGTTGGTAGATCAAATACAATGTATGCAAGATGAGCCCACTGTCCTAACATGTAATATACAATTATGTTCTTCACAAGAGTAGGTATACATACAATACTGTCTTATTGTTGTAACTCACACTTGCTCTGATCATACATTGGATTTTGCATCACATGAGGATCACATATCATTTAAGCTTTCTTCACAATAGTTCACATCACATACTTGCTTCCCTTTATCTACGTAAGATATGATCTTTACTTATATCTCGCAAATTAATAAAACTTTACTTAGTCGGCCTTGTTGCTTTCACACGTTTGACCAAATATAAAATAACTTAGGGTAAACATCTTGGATGTCGGCCCATCATGATTAAGTAATTATTTTGTTACCAAAATAATTCCTTAAGCCATACACTTCAATTAACTGTCATGCTTTGTTCTATTCTATTAACTACCTAAACTAGTAATTTAATTGTATCTTGCGTCGTATTGTCTATACAAGTCTGTGCACTGACATACATCATCGTGACTCTGTCAACTATCAATCCTCAACTATGCATGAGCTAACTTGAAATAGGTCATCCATACATATCGTATCTGTCTCTGTACTATTGTAAATTGTCTAACACTTAGACAATTTTCCAACTCTGATAACATCATGAAATATCAAAAACATATGTTGCCATAAATAATAACACTCATACATCTACCTAGCCATATTGCCAACATTTTCATCTACGTTTGCAGCTACAAATATGAGCTCAACATCCCTTTATTTTTCCAATAGTTTTGTATAGACTTTTAAAAGGGGTGAAAGATGTGCATGGAGGGGATACAGGGCTAGAAAAAGGAAGAGGTAATATTCAAAAATCATACAAAATGATAATTTAAACTGGGAAAATTATATGTTACATGTTCAACTCTGTTATAGTGTATGCTTGTATGTACGATTTGCTTTACATAGAATCATCAATAATGTCAACCAAAAAGTTTTCCTTCATTGATATAAGGACTTATCTCATATTTCCCCATAATAACCTTTATTTAGAAAAATCTCAAAATAATTTTGGTTGCCCCCTGGCTCAACACATAATGAACGTAGTTGTCATATGATCACAATTTATTTTCAATCTAATAACAAATGTTATGATCACTTTTTACTTTGCAGTGTATAATATAGATGTATTTACAAACTAAGTTATATAAATTACTTTTATATTCTCATTAAATAAGAAAACAAATTCTTGAAGTTATATCATAGAACTTGATATAAAATACTATGTGAATGAGAATAGAACTAATTAAAATGCATGAAATAACCAACCTTGTAAATAATTATGTGGATGGTAATTTAATATTTATAATTTTTTTGCCTAGAATGTAAATAAACATAGATTTTGTGGATAACAAATGATAAAAAAAAACTTTGTTATGATATCAATATCAAAATGTTAGCAATATTACTCAATTGTGTTGATAAGGTCCTCCCAATGATCATGTTGGTAGGTTCCTCCCAACCATTTGAGCTACTCGGGTTAGTTCCCAACAATTGACATGATAATGGTAGAGAACATGCCAAACTCTCCAACATTGTGCATATGACTTCCTTCAAATTAAGTTGGAATATTATTATGTTATTCTCCTATCTAAAGTGAATCTAATTCCTTTGAGAGAATTTGATTTGCTCCCAATTCAAGATAATTGTAATAGTAACCTCTTAACTTCATAATTGAGTGCAAAAATATGTGTTTTTTCTTCCCCTTTGTTTCTATTATCTTTTTTTCCCTTGAAACAAGGGGATGAAAACATTAGAAATCATTGCACCAATGACATTTTTCCTACATCAATGAAGCTCACGTATAAGTGCATTTCTCAAGTGAATCCTTGACTTTATATACTATAAGAGAAAATAAAATGTGCAAATGCCTCCAAAAACAAAGGCGGCATCAATTACATACGCATGATTATACATTTTAAATTTAATTATGACCTTCACATTTTTAAATGATAGTCATTTCATCCTAAATCCTAGATGATCGCTATTTTTAGCATTTGGGCGTGCTAGTTTCCCATATTGGTTTGAAAGTAGTGATATGAACTCTCTAGTGGGCAACGAAACAAGCCAACATTATCCATGTCATATTCGTGGATAATGTTCTTCAGATTCTTTTTTTATTTAATTCTTATTCATATGGTTTTTTTTATGAACATAACTTTATATTATCCATTGTGACATAGATTGTTCTTTAAAAAAAAAAAGTCATATTGTCACTTTGGAACTATATTTTTTATATTTAAAAGTACACCAAAGTATATCAACTCTGTCATTCAAACAATCATCTTAAACTTTTATTGCACTCATGTAGTTAATGTTCATCTTAATTTTCCATGATTGCTTGTTGTTTTAAGAATACTAAAACTAGCACTTGCATCTGAGGGCTACAAGGGTTAAGCCAATAGCATTGTATATGTTAATTGATGTCATTGTATTGTTGATGTGGATAGGTTTCTCATAACTTTTTATTTGTATAGTAAAATATTTGGTGGGATTTTTAAGGATAGTTGAATAATTCTCATCTCAATTTACTTTGAAGTGTATTATTTACCTTTCACCTTTCTCTATATTTCTTTAATCTAATCTATTTATCTGCCTTTCTATCACCTCATATATCTTTGTCGATCTATGTCTTCATCTCTGGGCAATAGCCTCTTCCTTTTATTCTATCTCTATCTTTTTATTTCACCTCTCCAACTCTTTCTATCATTCATCTTACTCCTCCCTAATCTCTCCCTATATCTTTCTATCCCTCTAACTATCACTATTACTATCATTTCTTTATAATTTCATATCTTCATCTCCCCACTATCATCTTCCTTTTTCTCCATCTCTATTTTTCCTTTGACCTTTCCATCTCTTGTTATCATTCATTTAACTTCTCCCCCATCTCTCTATGTATCTTTCCATCCCTCTAGTTTTCACTATCACCATCACTATCGCTATCACTATCACTATCACTATCACTATCACTATCATTTCCAATTTGAAATAGACAAATTGAATGTTTATAATAAATAATTCAAAATTAGCTCTATCTCACTATCTTTATCTCTTCCTCTCCATCTTACTCTATATATATTATCATATATTTCAATATGATCAAAATATCGATATTTCTAATTAATTTTTTTCTATATTTAATATTAAATTTAAATAATTAGTAAATTTTTTATATTTACATCACTTGTCACTTTCATTTATTAGAAGGATTGGGAATCAATCATTGCAATTCACTACACCCTAGGGCCTTATGGGCTTGGTTTAATTATTATTTATAAAAAATAAAATAAAATTGAAAGACAATTCAAATATTGCAATATTGATATAAAATATTTATCTTTTTGATTTATCTCACATGCTGGATCAACTTGTGGACCAGGATAAAGCTATGTAGTTCTCTTTGTTTCTTGTGTTGTTTAGCTCTCTTTAATATTCAATAAAAATTTTACCCCTCTTTTAGTAAAAAAATAAAATAATTATCTTTAAAAGTATTACTACAAATATAAATTTACAGATTTAATTGTGTCAATTCTTATATTCAAATAAAATTATTTAAAATTAATTCATAATTAAATGTTGATTTAAAATCACATTTAATAAAATAGAAATAAATGTTTTACAACAAGGAGTTCATTGTGTGTTTGATTAAGATTTGATAGTTTGAATGTAAAACATATATTACTAACAAAACTTAAACAAAGTTAATTAAATAAGAATTACTACTTCCAATATCAAATATCCCATTTCAAGTTGAATATTTTGATAAGAAATCAAACTTTGATATTGCTATCAGAATTCACAATTGAATAGTGATTTGAATTTACTTAAATTTTAAATGTATATGCTTATTAATTGCAATAATGACTAAAGAAATAATATATTTAAGTTAATATATAACTAATTTAAATTTTATACTTTTCATAGAAAATTATAAAATCTGGCTCCAACTGTTAGAATAGGGTTGCATGAAGTCAAATTAGGTTTTTGTGTCAATTGCATTAGGTTCTCTATTGTGCTTACAACATTGCCTCAAAAAATTAAATATTTTAAAACTAATTTGTGAAAGAAGACTACATACACTATGGTGCACACTTCTAGTATCTTTGTCATCAATCCCATTATCTCTATCTTATTATTTATTTGTTCATTGAGATTTTTCTATAAATGCTTTGATGGATAAAAACATGATTTATTTTTTAAAAAACAATGCAAAATCTTCAACAATCGAATTGTTAACTTACAATCAACCCTAAATTATTTTTTATGGGAACATCTTATTTCATCATTTTTCTAATGTGAAGTGAACATGAATGTTTTTCATAGAATGATGAAGAGCAACTAAAGATAGAAAAAAGATTGTTTGCATATAGAAAGACTGATAAAAAAGAGAAATGGATGAGAGCATGATTATTTAAATATGAATTATTTTTTATGGATTCTAATCCATGTGTTGCATCCATTTCTTTGTACAAAATTTCAAATATCAAATATTCCTTATTTTTTTTAGATTAATTAAGCCAAGATGATGCACTCACTTCATATTGTAGATTCATATTCCTTCATTATCGTAGTAAACAGTTTCTTTTATCACAAAAAACATCGAAGGAGATGTAATGGGATAAATGTTTCTTATTCAATAACCACAATCAAACCTGTTGGGTGTCAACTTCATGCTTCTCAAGCGTTGCAGAGTTCAAAATCCAGGCAACATTTTCCAACACATTTAATTTTCACTTTTCTAGGAATGTCCCTGCATTTTTAAGCTGAGAGCGAGCACAAAGTTTTCATTCGTGGTTGTAATTTTGATCCTAGATGGAGCTTTAATTATTCACATTTCAATGAAGGGCTTAGTTTGACACTGTTTATAGTACATTTGTGGTGCCCCTTTCCCCTTCCACGACGTAAGACAACTGAATTGTTTGAACAATCTAACTAAGGTCTTCCCTAGGGTGTAGCCTATCAACTAATCAAATTTGTTTTTTGGTTTTCGACTTAATAATAATAAAATACCTTGGTTTGTAGGCTTCATCCAATTTAAGCTCCACTAGTATATTCTAAAGCTATAATTGTTAGTTTTCCTTCTCACTTTCATTCCATAATTATGCTATCCAAAAAATAATGTTAATGGCACTAAAATTATTCTATTAATGTTTCTTTGATTAACTCAACTATCAAGACCCTCAAGGTGGTTTGTGTTGACAAAAATGCCCTTGAATGGTAGAACAAAGTCTCAAATGAGAGTGTTGAAGCTCATTCCCATGCCCCTGATGCCTCTATTCTAGAGATTTGTGATATTGTTATTTAGGAGGGTGAGTGTTATCCCTCCCACTACCAATGTTGACTTTCTCTCCCCTAATCAATTTGGCCCTTTGTTGTCTACTGCTAAAGAATGAACCTAATAAGGCAGATAGATCATAGAATGCCCAACTAGTTGTGTTAGATAGATTTTTAGAGGCAAGTTTTTAAGTTATTCCCTAGATAAGAAGGTTGAGATTACCAATATTGAATGTTCCAATTTATCTGATATCATCACTAATGGACTTAAGGGGTGAATAAATTATAACAATATTTTGAGACTTTTTCGAAAGGGGTTGTGTGTTGTTCTAGTGCGATGGATTTTGTTTCACAATTAAGTACACTAGTAACACTACTTTATCAATAAACATTATTATTTTTATTCAACATCCACCTCATATTACATATTATGCATTTGGTCCTTATTCTCCCCTTGTTGATGCAAGCCCTAATTTGAGTTCTAATGTTGTTGGTGCTTTAGAATTGTATCAAATAGGAGATAACTAGGGGAATGAGAGGAATATGGTGAAGATGGGATATCTCAAAGATATTTTACATGGGAGTAAAAATGGTATCAATGGCCATGCAATAGTTTGAAATAAGAGGGTGATGATATTCCCCTTAAGGATAGTTGTATGAAGGACCATTGTGATCCCTCTCCCAGCAATGATGATGAGACACTTGCTTCTTACAATGCCAATAAAAGTGCCTAGAATATGACATAGATAGTTTACCTCGCAGTGATAAGAAGATAGATATGATAAATTCTAAGGATGGTGATGGTGAACATACCCAAACATGAAGAAAAAAGAAAGATTTGGTTGTCATACTAAGGAAAGAGAAGATAGATAAGTCCAAAGAGAGTAAAAAGAAGAAAACTACATTGGTGATAATAAAGTGAATGGAGGCTAACAATAGATTACCAAAATAATTTTTAAGTTCATAAATAATAACGAGGACAATTCAATATTGAAAAATAATAATGATTAAATATACCTCATGGAATATTAGGTCAAAGTTTTAAGCCCTCGATATAAATTACATTCTCAAAAGATTTCTTAATATGACATAGACAAATATTTTGTTTTGTTACAAGAAGTTAAGGCTATTGGTTCCACATTGGAAACTAATCTTGGAAATATGAAAAATAATTTGTTACCCACTATGATAAAAAAAAAGGGGGATTTTTTTCCCATTATTATGTCATAATGTTGGGCATGGTATATAAAAAATGCAAGAACTTGTCCCTACAATAGGATGGCATGGATTTCTCTTGAGAAGGGTGAAAAAACCTTTCCAGAGTGTGCTTTGTGTATGCTCCAAATGAATACAAAGATAAAACTTTCTTATGTAATTGGATGTGAAACCTCCTAACATCCCATGGATTATGAAGAGTGATTTCAATAATTATTATAAAAAAACATGGGGGACTTGATATGGATTGCAAAGACAATGAAAAGTATTTTGGGATAGAATGAAAGCTAAACTTGATATTTTTTATTCTCCTTTAGGATAGGAAGAGTCAAGGCCACAAAGTTTGGTAAACATGGTGTAATGCTCAAAGAGAGAATACAAGAATCTATTGCAGTTGATAGATTTTTAGCTAGTGGAGATTACTTTGATTGTGTACTTAAGAATGGGAAAGACCTCAGAGAGGTCTATCCATACATGTTGTTTGATCATCATCACATCCATCAAATATAGTTTTTAATGGAGGGTACACTAAGAGTTACACAAAGGGAGAATTCATTATAAATGGTTTTCTGTTGAAATTTAAGTACTATAGGGATGTTGTACTCACATTGAGAGAGATCAAAAAATGGACGCTTAAGGGGAGTAGTAAAATTGATAAGTCTGTCTTTAATATATTTAAAATTGAAGAAGTATGTTTTAGGCCACTAGAAAGAAGCATACCATGGAGAAGAGGAAGTAGGGAGCAATAATTAAAAACTAATCCTAAGGGTATCCAACTCTACAAGGAACTCTCCTAAGTAAAAAAATACCATTAGAAATACCAACATATAAGAATTGAGGTTTAATTTGGGTAAGATCTAAACTTAATTAGATCAACAATAGAGACAAGAGAATACAATTTTTGCAACATGAAAAAGAAAATATGGAAATTATTAATAGTGACGTTTGTAGTGTTTCAGAGAAAAGTGAAATAAGAAATCAACTCTTCATATTTTACAGAGATATATTCACTTTCTAAGGGATAGTTTGACAACACTATCAAGGCTAGGAGTGAAATTAAGAGAATGATTTCTCCTAAAATCAATGTTATGGATGGAAGGAGCTCGCTAAAAATATCAACATTGATGAGATTGACATGGTCATTTATGTCTTAATTAAGGATCTAACTCCTGGATAAAATGGAATTCATATTAAATTTTATAAGGCTAATATTGAGTGGATCTAAAATGACTTGTATATAGTGAAGCATTGGATAAATGAGCTCTCAGTAACAATATCAACAAATGAATCATTAAATTGTTGCTTAAGTAAGGGGACACTTGCATGTAAGTAAAGATTGGAGGATTGTCACCCTATTGAATGTGTTTTACAAAATTCTTAATTAAATATTGACAAAGACACTAGAAATAATCCATCCTAAGTTAATCTAAACCACACAAATGGGATTTATTACATGTAGTTATATTATTGAGAATCTTATATCACCGTCTAGGAGGCCATGGAATTGGCCAAAGTCTCAAATCAAAACTTTTCTATATTACTTTTAAACTTTGGAAAATCCTATGATAGAGTCGAATGGGCTTTTATAACAATGGTGTTGGAGGCATTTCAATTCCCCTAAGCGTTTTTTTGAATGGTTAGCACTTTTATTAAAGATACCTTTACTCAAGTAGAATTCAATGAGATCCTTATAGATACGTTTCCTTTGGAAAGGCACATTAGACAAGGTAACCTTCTCGTGCTTGCATTATTTGTAATTACAGTTGATGTTGTTCACTACCTACTTAGGAATGGAAAGTTATATCCCAAAATTAAAGGCATTAAACTTCCTAATAGTGAGGAACTTCTTGTATTTATTTTATTGGTCATAAAACCAATTTTTTTTTTCAAAATGGAGGAATAAAATTGGATAATCTAGTGCATAAAATTGATCTATTTTTCCTCGCTTTAGGAGATAATATTTAAAGAGACAAATCTAATTTATTTGAGGAGTCTTAATCTCTTCCTGAGTCGTGTAAGAGCTATTATTCCCGATGGGATGGCCCCATGAGCAAGTAAGATATTTATCCCATTCCCAAATTTAAGGGATATGTGGTTCTGGATCATGACCAAGATTGAGAAGAAACTTGATAGTTGGCATAAATTAAAATATCCCTTAAAGGGAGAATACAAATTTGAAAATATACACTTATTTTATACAACCTTTATTATAATTCATTGTGTTTATTCAATAGTTTTTTAATCAATTACATTCAAAAAAATTAGAGTACTCTTGTGGTTAGATGGTAGGGGAAAGAAGAGGAAGCACTCAATCAAATAGGCCTAGTGTTGTATGGAATACAGGCTCAGTGGTCTAGGATTAAAGGAATCAAGGAAGTGAGGGATAACTCTTGTTGTCAAGTGGAATTTTAGGGATTTTGAAGGGAGCGAATCATATTTTCTTTTAGGAATAACATCTTTGGTGTGATCCCAAAAGGTTCCAAACAATGGAGGAACATATCTCTGAATAACCTCCTTACATGTAGGAAAGTAGTTATCCCCACAAGATCCAAGGTATCCAAAATTCTATGGAAAGCAATGGACCTTACTAAAGTAAGGCTACTTGATGTTGTGTTCTCAAAGAAAAGAGCAACTTTTTACTATTAAAGTCTATTTGGTAGAGCTTGGGATACAAAGATAAACGACTTACATGGCTACTTTTCCAAAAAGTGGACCTCAATTATAATCAAGTGTTTTATTGGTACCTTTTGTAATGGTTAGATTCTGGATTAGGCTACTCTTAGCATGAGGTACCATATATCCTAGTCAAATTAGAGGACTTATACTATTTTCAGAGAAGATTGTATAGGCTTTAACTATCATATCACTTATGTTGGGGAAGATGGTCAATTCAAGCATTTTAAATGGATTCATGATCCCTTTCTGCAAAACTAAAGCTAAAGATATGTACCATACTCTTGCTAACAACTTTACGTTACATGAGCATAATAATAGATATTAGAATATTAATGTTGAAAATGTGATATTACAAAACATTTTTAGAGTTTACATCTAACATTTTGGAGCCTAAAGGGCTTGTTTTAGGTTGTTAGTGGTCCTCCAAATTTTACCATATAAAATGTATGGCGATAATTTTTTATTTGTGCTTAAAATGTAGGAAACCTCATTCCAGCAGACACGAAGTTTATATTGACTACTTATAAAAAAACTCTAAATCTAATAACTTGATTATAAATGAGCATAATAATAGATCTTGGAATATTAATGTTGAAAATTTTGATATTACAAAATATTTTTAGAATTTATGGGCTAATATTTTGGAGCCTAAAAGGCTTGTTTTAGGTGGTTGGTGGTCCTCCAAATGTTACCATATAAAATGCATTATACTAATTTTTTATTTGTGCTTAAAATGTAGGAAACTTGACTTCATTAGACACAATTTTTTTATTGACTACTTCTAAAGAGAGTTGATATATATTTTTATAATAGGTTTCATGGTTGGCATAACAATTATGACAAAATTTGCATTGATATTCTTTTAAAAAATAGAGGCATGATAAATTATGTATAGCTTATTTTGGCTTTCTTTTACTACAAAAGTTTGATGGTGCATCTAGAAAAAAGAAGTAATGAGATCTCTAATGAGGTGAGAAGAGATCTTACCAAGTCATATAAGACACTCACACACTTTGATGTTGCCTTGCAGGTCACCATAAAGACAAATATATCAAATGCCAAGTTTCTCAAGTTGATCATAACCAAAATTGTGATATTTGATCAACAAGAGATGAGATGTGGTCATTCATGGGATTACACAATGAAAAGAATCTCACCTTCCATAAATAGATAATGGAGTTTTATATTCAATAATAAAAAGGTAAAGAAGAACCACACAATCAACATCGATTTCAATAGTGAAAGAAACCTATACATTTTAGAGGTGATCTCTAACTATAATGTCCAACTGTATGTTGCTTTTCCTATTCTGATTGTCAAACTCTTTTAGGCCGATTTCATGCATTGGTTAGTTTTAAAGATATCTGATTTATAGTGATATGATATTATTTCACAACTTGGATTAGAGATATATCAGTGATGATTACTTAGTTGACTTCATTTCACATGTTATTAGTGTTGATGATTGCTTGTGCATTAATGACGTTTCAAATGATTCGAAATTAATAAATGTGATGTCTTTCATAATTATGCTAGATGATGTTTTTAATGATTATTATTATATATTCGTAATGATGCATTGTTATATCTGCGCCTTTGATGTTTTGACTTGAGATTTATTATGATACTTACCCCATACTTGTATGTGAAAGAAGTATATGAATGGAAAGAAAAGAAGAAATGCACAACCAACATGGATTTCAATAGTGAAAGAAACCTATACATTTTAGAGGTGTTCTCTAAATATAATGCCCACCTGTGTGTTGTTTTTCCTATTCTAATTGCCAAACTCTTTTAGGCCGATTTCATGCATTGGTTAGTTTTAAAGATATTTGATTTACAGTGATATGATATGATTTCACAACTTGGATTAGAGATATATCAGTGATGATTGCTTAGCTAACTTAATTTCATGTGTTATTAATATTGATGATTTCTTGTGCATTAATGATGTTTTAAATGATTCGTAATTATTTAATGTGATGTCTTTCATCACGATGCTAGATAATATTTTTAATGATGATTATTCTATATTCGTAATGATGAATTGTTATATCTAAGCCTTTGATGTCTTGACTTGTGATTTATTATGATACTTACCCCATACTTGTATGTGTATGGTGAATGTATTTGTTTAATCTTATTTTTGACATGTTTGATGTGGTTTAGGGAGGGAGTCGTAGTCACCTTCCAGTCGAGATCTACATGATGTACCACTCCCAGCCATTGTCGATTTAGTTTATATATGTGTGTGTGTACATGTTCGTCTTTTATGCATGATGCAAGTATTGAGCATCGACTTCCCTGAATTGCCAGGATGAGCGTGTCCTATTACAAATACTCAAATAGTGAGAATGAGAAGAAAATGATCAGGTGCAATCCCAGTCATAGCCTAAATACTCATCTTGCACAAAGGACTCATAATTGACTATCTACCCTCTTTAAAACTCGTGAGTCTTTTGTGCATATGTGGTTTGATTCTTGCTTTGGTTGATTTTCCTTATGCATTTCTTGAGGTTTGACTTGGTGATTTGCCTTATAGACTAGTTATTTATGATTCTTGAATCAATCGTTGATATTGATTTATCAAATGTTATCTTCTTCTTTTTTTAAATGGAAAAATGTTAAAATGGGAGGATTTTACATTTATTGGAATTATACAAATTTTTAGTTAAATTAAAATATTTAATTAAAAGCCCTAATTTAGAAAACTATATTAAAATGATTTTTAAAATTAAATATTAAATATTAGACTTCAAATATCATGTTGCATTATTATTTAATTAACAAAAAAAATTAAATTAGTGGCATATAAATCATGCACTTAAGTTATCTTTATTTAATTAAATAATAAATAAATATCTTATGAAATTACTTTAAATGAAAAGTGGAGAAATAAATAAATGATAATAAAAGAATATTTTAATTAAAAAGCAAATTAAATGTGCATGAAAGGAATAATTAAATAAAATAATTGCAAATTTAGAGCTTGTGGAGACAAAAACCCTAAAATGTAATTAGAGTTCTATATTAGAGTCTTTTTGGGTCACTTTACACACAGTTTTTGGAGAGCAACTCGAGGGTTCGAAAAAGAAAAGGATTTTTGCGGTATGAAAGATTTTGTTGCAATAGGAATTTCAAGAGTTATCAAATTTTAGCATCAGTGTGAGGTAGGGTTTGAAATCTCGTGAATACATTTTAAATTTAGAAAACAGATTTGTATGCTCCATGCTTGATTGAGTGTTCGAATCATGTTTGTCTTTTTTGACTATTTTCTAGATCTAATTGAGTGAAATTAGTTTCCCATTTGTTTTCACAGAAGAAAATTTTAAGGAGAATAAATAAATTTGTGAGCTAGGGTTCGATCAAAAACTAATTAGATTGAGCTTGTAATTTGTTTCAAAATTCTACTCATTATTATTTTTTTATTAAAAAAAAAATTCTTACTGGAAATGTTCGACCTCCACGCCTGTACCTGCAATTTTTTTTAAAGTATATAATTGAAAAACATTATATTTAATAATATTATTTTAATAAAAAATTAATTAATATTTTTTTGGGGTTTTACCCCCACGTGATTGTCCAAAGGACAATGTGCGATTGCCTTAAAGGCAACGCACGACTGCCTTTGGTAGCGTGTTGCTGCCTTAAGTGCAACCCACATTGCCTTGGGCAATGCATGACCAACCAGTCGTTCCCCTTTTAGGGGTTATAAGAAATTTATTTAAAAATAAATAAATTATATTATTTTTTTAAAAATTAATTTTTATAATATTATATATATATATATATATATTCAAATGTAAGGCTTGAGAGCCTACAATGCATTGGTAAATTGTGAGCCTCTTATCAGGGAGGTCTTGGGTTTGAATCTACTTGAGATTAACTGATGATAATAATTAATCTAACAATTATAATAAAATGAATAATTAATAATCTAGGTGTTGGTCGATTACCTATAAAAAAAACTTTTTAAAATGTATTGAAGTTTTTATTAAATCGATTTGTAGTTAATTATTTTGGTTAAAATATATGCACACACACACACACACACACATATATGATAATATTTTGTGTTTGGATTATAATTTAATTATTTTAAATTAGAGATTGTTAAAAATTAGCATTAGTTGAATAAATTTAAAATTCTAAAAATGATTATGCTATACCCAGGATATTAATAATTAATCACCATCATTACTTTAATAAAGTTTGGTATTTAGTATAGGTTTTAACAAGATAATTCTTTAGATTTATAATGTTTACTTTTGTCTTTGAGTGTGACCTTGATTGTATTTTTTATATATTAAGGTCGTAGGAACAATATTTAATCTTGAAAACCATATTTAAGTTGGTGATAAAAATGATGTTCTTAGATTGAACCAAACTTCTCAAAACAAATGATTTTAACTATGTGACTTGATAATCTATGTTTCTTCTGGTTTATATTTGTAGCCTTATGTCGATCTTTTATGATGGTTCTTTTTCTTATGAGTTATTTAGTTGGCCAACTAGGATGTACACTAGAGATTTAACTTCATGATTTCTTTATGATGTTTATTTGTTATGGAAATTATGATGAGCTTGTGTTTCAATTTGGAAGTGTATTTATCAATTTTTTTATGTGGTGCATTTATGTTTACTTTGGTTGGGAGAACCAACTTATTTTTGGGTTTCCTATTAAGGAACCAAGTTTGATCATTAGGGGCATTGAGGTATGGGACACAACTATGTTCTATGTGCTTAGGAGAGAATGTCTATATACATGTCTTTGGAAGTGGCTTGGAGTAGGGGTCCGAGACCCAAAACAGATAGTGCCAGGATAACCTATTGTATGTTATGTGATAAGTGATAACCTAGTAATTAATATTTTGGGAGACACACTAAAAAGATAAGTTAGAGATATTGCCTCACCCATGCATTGAGTTCTTGTATAGACTAAGGATGGGAATGGGTTGACACTATGACTAGTTTTCCTTGTTTTCTTGAGAGAGTTTTTTGGTTATGCATGTGTCATGTTGAGGGTTCGGGGTTCAGAGTAACCATTCTAGGGTAGCTCAACACTTGAGGATCCAACATCTATTGAGAGACTAGTCCAAGGTAACTCAAGTAGTTTGACCATATGATGACACTCCCTATTATGTAGCTTGAGTCTCCTCTGTAGGTTTTGTTTGTATCTCTGGTGGTGTACTTATTTTTGAATATATTTAATGCTATTATTTAATTTTATTGATGGTGATTGTTGATTCATGGTGATTGTACTTTTACAATGTGCTTTTTATACTGAGGTGGATATCTTTTGGAATTGTATATCGTGATTTTGGATTTTGATCTATACTTGGTATATGTATAATTGATTTTATTGAGGTGTTGGTATTGGATTGAGTGTTCATCTAGTTGGATTATCTTTTCTTCTTGAGTAGTTTATATTACCCTTGAGGCAGTTTTGGCTATTAGGATTCCTTTCCTAGGAATGTTTCATGATTGATTAGTCGTATGTGGATTAATCGTTATCTTCCCTACACAGTGAGATTGAAAGCCTGCCTAGCTAACCACATAGATGAAAGGTAGTGTCTTCTCACCATTTGGGTCCCCCTCAGTTTGACAGATGTTAGATGTTCATGAATGCAGTGGTACCATTATCATTCTTATTTAAGAGACTTCTATTCAATTGATGTACATATGTTATCATGTAATTCTAGTGTATTGTGTATATTCTCACATACCCTACGATATGTATAGTGGATGTACTTTTACTATTTGTTGTACTTATGCTTTCACTTATAAGGTTATGTATTTGTTACTTCTTTATGATCATGAACTTTGTTCTTGAAAATTAAACTAATTATTATAACGTCTTCAAATAACTCAAAATGAAGGAACACTTGAGGAAATAAAACTATATTTCTAAATGCTTATGTGTATTTGATGTGTATGTTTATACTGCTTCCGCATTAATGCTATCTTGATGTTGTTTAATGTAGTGCCTACCCCTAATTTACTTTTCATAATATATTGCTGAATTCTTTTAGGCTAGCTTTATGATTATGTTTGATGATTAGTAGTATTTGATTACCTAATTTGTTGGATATTATTTCATACTTAGTTGTTTCATGTGAGGAGTTTCTTGGTACTTGCTTATTCATGTGTATATGATCACTCTTCAATGATTGTACTTGTATACAATGATTTTAGTTATTTCATGATGATAGTTAGATGAGTTATTTATATGCAATTTATATGGATACTTACCCCATACTTGCATGTGTATGGTGTACTTGTATATTTTACTTTATGTATGATGTATCTAATATGGTTGAGGGAGGGAGTCATAATCACCTGCTAGTCAGGATCTATACTCTATACAATGTACGACTCCCCGTCATTACCTGTTTAGTTTAGATTATATGTGTATGTACATGCTCTAATTTTATCTAGATTATAGGTACCTGCCATTGACTTCCTTGAATTGCCAGGATGAGCATCCCCTATCACAATATCTTAATGATAAAAGAGAGGAGATAATTCTTGAGTCCAAATTCTAACCTTAAGTTAATTATCCTAGAAAATAGGATATGTATCCGAGTTTTACCCTTATGAATTTGTCAAGTGACATGAATTCATGATTTTGACCCTTGAGTTTAATCTAGTGTTTCGTACTTTATGATGGGTTTTAGTATTTAGTCTTGTGGGTCTATTTTGATTTTCAATTATAATTAGATCAAATTAAAAGAGTATTTAATGATTTAATTTAATAAAAAAATTATAAGAAAAATCAATATGTAATTATATTTAATTAATTGAGAGATTAATTAAATTTAAAAAATTAAATTTAAAGATATAGTTAAAGTTCTAATTTTGGCGTAATCATATTTATTTAATTTAACAATAATATATTTAGGAGTTTCATTTTTTTAATAATAAACTCTAAATATTATTATTAGAGGTTTTTTTTTATAAATTACCCGCGAAAGAAGAGAAGTGCGGGGGGAAGAAGGATAAGGAGATGGATAGGAAGAGATTCCTGGTGAGGGTGGAAGATTGATGAAGATGAAAGGGAAGAAAGGCAATTTTACTGAAAATTTTGAGGCATAATTGATAGCTATGGTCTACACAATCAAGGGAAGGGACTTTTTGAGGCAAGTGATGGATTCGAAAAGTGAAATAGGGAAATTCAAAGCAAATATAAAAGATATTTTTTGAGAGCATGTTGTGGATGACCAAAAGATTGATGCTGAGGAAAGGACCAGGACAAAGGAAAAACCTGAAATGTCAGATGATAAACTTGAATTGCGTTTCTTTCCTCTTTTTTGATGTTTTTGGGTAAAGCCAATTATGAATGGCTATGATGTATATGGGAAAATCTTTCGTGATAGGGGGGCTGAGGGATATAGCAGTGTTGATTTGTATAAATTAAGGGTTTATAGTTTTAGTAATGTATATGTGAAAGGATGGCCACCTTAGGAAGCCAATTGTAACTCTGTTATTTTGATATTTTAATAATAAAAAACTTGTTACCAACCAAAAATAATAATAATAAATATTTTATTAGAAACATCTCATGAATTAATAAAAGAGAGAAAGGAATTGATTTAATAAAGTCATTTTTTATTAAATTGCAAAAAGGTTGCACATGAAAATTAAAATAGAATAAAATGATTAAGAAAAAGGTTTCATGTGATTTCAAAACTGAAGCTCTTTATTAAGGAATTAGAGCTCATTTCTCCATACACAAGTTTGGAGGAGCCAATTTTTGAGAAGAGGGTTTCAGTAGAAAGCGAATTCGCTTGTGAGTTTTGTGCATTCGATTGTTTAGCATTAGATCCAAGTAGGATCTTGTGGGTTTTGCGCAGTAGTTTAGTTCTTTTGAATTCTCTATCTTCTTTGTGTTTGTGGATCTATATCTAGAACTTAATTGGGTTGAAACCCTTGTTTGTGAATTTATTGTTCTTCTTTTCGAAAACTTTATGAACGAATTTAGATTAGATAAACGAGTTTGTCTTCAAAAATTGTGAGTTCAAGAAAGGGGATTGAAAGGAAGACTAGTTTTAAATTGTTTATTTTTTACTATTTCAGATTCTTTACCCTATCAGATCTATGGTGGAAATTTATTAAAAATTATATATTTATAAAATAATTACCACAGTAATTATATATGTATATATATGTGTGTATATATATATATGTGTGTGTGTGTGTGTGTATATATATACATATATATATACACATACATATATATACATATATATACATACACATACATACATATATATATACACATACATATATATACATATATATACATACATATATATACATATATATATACACACATATATACATATATATATACACACATATATACATACATATATATACATACATATGTATGTATATATATATATATATGTATATATATATATATATATATATACATACATATGTATGTATATATATGTATGTATATATGTGTGTATATATATATGTATATATGTGTGTATATATATATGTATATATATGTATGTATATATATGTATATATATGTATGTGTATATATATCCATACACAAGTTTGGAGGAGCCAATTTTTGAGAAGAGGGTTTCAGTAGAAAGCGAATTCGCTTGTGAGTTTTGTGCATTCGATTGTTTAGCATTAGATCCAAGTAGGATCTTGTGGGTTTTGCGCAGTAGTTTAGTTCTTTTGAATTCTCTATCTTCTTTGTGTTTGTGGATCTATATCTAGAACTTAATTGGGTTGAAACCCTTGTTTGTGAATTTATTGTTCTTCTTTTCGAAAACTTTGTGAACGAATTTAGATTAGATAAACGAGTTTGTCTTCAAAAATTGTGAGTTCAAGAAAGGGGATTGAAAGGAAGACTAGTTTTAAATTGTTTATTTTTTACTATTTCAGATTCTTTACCCTATCAGATCTATGGTGGAAATTTATTAAAAATTATATATTTATAAAATAATTACCACAGTAATTATATATGTATGTATATATACATATATATGTATATATATGTGTGTATATATATATATGTGTGTGTGTGTGTATATATATACATATATATATACACATACATATATATACATATATATACATACACATACATACATATATATATACACATACATATATATACATATATATACATACATATATATACATATATATATACACACATATATACATACATATATATACATACATATGTATGTATATATATATATATGTATATATATATATATATATATATATATGTATATATATATATATATATATGTATATATATATATATATATATATATATATATATATATATTCAAAACATGTTTAGTTAGATAAGATTTCAAGTTGTTCTTTTTTGAAATGGATTCTAGTTTTTAAATCAACCAAGTACTATTGGATTATTCATTTTAAATCTATCATCGATTAAAATTAAATAATCTTCCATTTGTTAAAAAGGGAAAATTGTAAATTTTTTTAATAGACTTTTAGGGATACACTTTTCAAATTAAGTACGAAAACTTGAACCCTGGTTGTTTAAATCAAAATTATTTGTTTTCAAAACTAAACAAAAATCTACAAAACTACATTGCTATGTTGTATGTTTTCTTTTGTGTTGGGTTTGGGGTTGACTTAGAGTGTTGACCAATTTTGGATATCTACCAGAGGCTAGGAGTTACTATTTTGGTGACATCGTGTGACATCATGGTTTTGTTATGTGAAGTTGAGTTTGGATTAGTCCTTATAGGATGATTGTAGTGGTGAAATCCATGAATTTCAATCAATTATATTTCAGTGCTTTCCAGTTGCTTATTTAGGAACTAGTGTTTCTTTTATGATCTTATGAGTCTTTCTACTTTTATTGAGCTTAGGGTAGGTTATCTTTATGTCTTGTTGAGAAGTGGCTTGCAATGGAGGTCGGAACCCTAAAGAGGTTGCTTGGGTAACCTATTGTAGGTTATCTTAATAAGTGATAACATTTCCTTAAATGAGAGTAAAATGAATTAATAAGAGTCAGTCTTTTCCTTGCCCATGCCTTGAGTTCTGGTACAAGCTAGGATGGGAGTAGAGAGGATGCTTGGTTGTGACCTTGCTTCATTGGTATGCCTTGTCTATACAAAAGGATACTAATGCCACATAGAGACACTAGGGGGGCAGAGTCCAGAGAGGCTTCCAGAGTAACCTTAGAGTTGGAACTTGGCTCTTGCGATGACACTTTCCCACTTACATAGTAGATTTCCTACGTGTCATTGTTGCCACTAGGTTTAGATGTCATTTATGTCTCGGTACCTTTGAGATAGATTTCTTTAAGGTTTTCCTTGACCTAAATGTTGGTTATGACTTTTAAGATTGCTATCCTAGTTGGGAATTGAGATTATCTCCATAGTACTAAGGGAGTGGGCCATTTAGGCTCCACAAGGTTGGGTGGTAGTGCATTTTTCTAATACCATTAAGATCTGACCATTAGATGTCATTGTTGGAGTTCCCTATACTGCATTTCTTTTATTTCTGATCTTGTATTTCTATGGGATGGTTATGCCTTGTTATAATGTATTTGATTATTAGAGATCTTATGAGACGATGTATTTTATTTATGATGTATATTCTTTGAGCTTTTCATACCATGTGACTTGTACAGTAGATGATTATGCATTTTGATTATTGTCAAATGGTATCCTGTAATTGTATATTATTTAAATGGATTTGTAACTATGATTATTCTTTGATGTGGATTTGTTATGTATCAGATTGAGTATTAATTAAACTTAAATGTGATTCAACATCATGAAACCCTTAAGAGATGTAATCCATTTTATGGATTCTATTTATATATGTGATTATTGCTTCCACTATATTATACCTATTTTTGTTAAGTTATTATCTTGAAAAAAAAATGTTTGACAAGCTTAGTGAAACTTTAGGTTAATTTCTTTTAGGTTCCCTAGTGGGGTGTTACATCTACTATCAGAGCCCAAGTTTCTACATTGGGAGCTCTAGGTATATTAAAACACCACTAGATGATAACTAGTTGAACTAAAATGAACTTCAACTTGCTATATGTATCTATTACAAAATTGTAACACTTGAACTTCAAAACTAAAACACACTCAAACCTAAAAATAGGTAAAACTAGAATAGACCTTGTATAGTATTCAACACATATTTCTTATGTGATTATAGCAGTATTTTTCTTGTTGATATTATAGCATCTTATTGTTCTTAGTTATTATTGTAGGATGGTATCTGGGACAAGGTCAACAATTAGAGGTCATAGATTAGGCTATAGTAGAGGCTAAGGGTGAGGTAGGGATATTAGTGTGCATGAGCCTAGTTTGAAAAGTCTTGTGCGAGAGGAGAACAAGAAGGAACATAATGGGGAGAATCAGGCATATTTAGAGGAGGTTAACTTGTGATAGATGATGAGGACTATTATAGAATACCTACCTCCTCCTTAGGGCATAAATCATGAGGAGTCACATCATGCAGTGAATGAGGAGAGGCTTAGGTCTAGAAGTCCTCAAAGAGACCTTCACGGTGACAGACATAGGTCAGTTACGACTACTCAGATGAAGAACCTTCAGAGGGCCAAACTCAAAACTTTCACTAGGTTAGATTTAGGATATGTGGTTGAATAATGGTTAATTGCTTTAGGCAGATGTTTTATTTTGTTATACAATAATTTGACTATAATGTTAAAGCGAGGTTTTCCATCACCCACCTAGAATTGTTTGGGGATACATGGTGGAACATCAAAGAGAAGAAGCTAGGTGTAAACATGAATACTATCACATGGAAGCTATTTTTGAAGAAATTTCGTGAGCATTTCCTACCAGAGGAATGACATCAAGAGAGAGAAAATGAATTTCACAACCTGAGATAGTACACTATGACCGTGGTAGAATATGAACAAAATTTATATGAGTCAATGTTATTTGTAGGGATCAATAACAACTCACCATTGATGGTCCAAAATTTTATCTGAGGTCTAAATAATCAATTCATTGTGGGAATTAAGGTATTCTAACCTAAAACCCTCAAGGATGTCATGCATCAGGATATATTGGTAGAGCATAATGTTACTCTAGGACATGTTGGCTTTGTGGGAGCACCTGCAGCATCAAGGTCCAAGGGTAACCAAAGTTTAGGCGGGAATAAGAAGCCTCCCTATTCCAAGGGGAATTTGAACCAACAACAACAACAACCATAACAACAAAAGGGATCCTACCCTCTAGCACAACGTGGTGGCAATGGTTTTAACTCTCAAAACTTTCATAACTCACAACGCAATAAGCAAAATCAAAATACTTAACCTGCATGGAGCAACCAGTCTTTTTCTAGTAGAGATAGCCACCAATAGTCGAGTACACCTCTAGTAGGAAGAGGATCTTTCAAAGGCATGAGATGTTTCTCCTATGGATAGTTTGGGCACATTGCAGCTAACTGCCCACATTGTACATCTCACTATTCAAGACCTAGGCCAACTGCATCTAAGCCTAGAGTTGAGGATGTGGGTAGATCACACAAAGTATTTGTAGCAGTGTACCACTATTAGGAAAATCATCAGGGGACCATGTTTGAGACTATAGGAGCTATCTAAGGTATACCTCTGCACATCTTGTTCAATTCAAGTGCTTTAGATTCTTTCATTTCACCATCCATAGTTAATAAATGTAAGCTAGAGGTGGTAAAGCAGGACTTGGGTTGGCAAGTGGAACTATTGTGATGGGGAACCTAACCAAACTCAGATGTTTATTTGACACATTTTTCTTCCCATATTATTTCTACATGGATTTGGAGGAAGCGCCCCCAAGACGAGGTCAAAAGGCATTAGCTACTATTTTTTATTATTCTAGCCCTAATTTTGTAAGTGGCAAAAAACTTGTATAAAAAGGCCCAGGGTTAGGGATTTTCATAATGTGTGATGCAAAAATTGGTTCTTGCGGCGGTATTGAGCTATAAGAGATTATGGATTGTAATCAGGTTATCATCATTGGATCATAATAATATTGGACTTTTTATTAGTGGATGTAGCCCAAGGATTAGGTGAACCATGTTAAATCTCAGTATCTTGTGTTCTCTTATGTATGATCTATTATTTTTTGATATTGGTTATATTTGCATGTAACTATTATTTTGTTTGAGGTTAATCCTAACAAGTGGTATCAGAGCCGGACAATCGTCATTTTTATTTCTATTTTAGCTAGATTGTCATCATTTTTTTAGCAATCCTCTGTAGGAAGATCTCACAGTTGAGTGGGAGTCTCATGGTTAAGTGGAAGTAATGGAAAAGAAGGGTAAGCTAAGGGTTAACAAGTTTAATGCGAAAAATTTTCAGTTATGAAAGATGCAAATGGAGGACTAGGTTTATGGAAGCCTTTGGAAAGAAAAACTAAAAACCAGGGAACTATGACAAATGAGAAATGGGAAATTTTAGACAGAAAGGCACTTGGAAGCATTCAATTATGCTTGCACCATCAGTGATATTTAACACTACAAAAGTGAAGATGATGGAAGACTTGATGGAAACCCTAGCAAAATTGTATGAAAAGCTCTCACTTCAAATAAGGTATTTCTCATGAAGCATTTATTTAATATGAAAATAGTAGAAGGTGGATCTGTTGCGGATCATTTAAATGAGTTTAATACTATTATTAGTCAGTTATCTTCTATGAATATTAATTTTGATGAAGAAATTAGTGCTCCCTTGATTTCGTGCTCTTTGTTTGAAAGTTGGAATGGCTTGTTAATGGTTATGAGTAATTTTGTTTCTGGATCTAATACCCTAAAATATGATGATGTGATCAGTGTTATTTTGAGTGAGGAAACTCATAAGAAAATCTCAGGTGGATCTACATTAGGAAATTCTTTGAACACACAAAGCAGAGGTTGAGTGACTGAGAGAGGAAATAATTGTAGAAATCGTGGGAAATGAAGCAGAAAGTCAAAGGGGAAGAGGTCTCAATCCAAAGGACTGAGAGATTGTTGGTACTTTGGTAAAATAGGGCATAAGAAGAAAGATTGTTGGACTTGAAAGAACAATGAAGGAGATAAACCAAAAGGGAACAAGGAGGCAAATGTGGTAAGTAACAAATCTGAAGAGGATGCCTTGCTTCTATCTTTAGAAAGTATTAATGATTCATGGATTTTAGATTTTGGTGCTTCATTTCATGCTACACCTCATAGAGGTTATTTTATTGATGATGTCCAAGAGGATTTTGGACTTGTTTATTTGGGGGATAATGAACCTGTTAGATTGTTGGAAAGGTAAAAGTTAAGATTAAGTTGCAGAATGAGAATCATTGGCTACTACATAAGGTAAGACATGTTCCAAGGATTAGTAGGAATTTAATTTCAGTAAGGAAACTTGGTTATGAGGATTGTGTAGTTACTTTTAATGATAAAAATTGTAAGGTTTCAAAAGGTTCCCTTGTACTAGAAAAACGTGTGAAAGTAGGTACCATATATCTTTGTATAGCTACTATAGATTTTGATATAGCGTTGTGGCACAACAGACTTGGGCACATGAGTGAGAAACGTATGAATGTACTTCATTCAAAGCAATTTTTACCAGGTCTAAAATGTGTTAATATGGATTTCTTTGAACGTTGTGTATGGAAAACAAAAGAAAGTGAGTTTTGTGAAGACTGGGAAGGAAAATTAAAGTGAGACATTAGAGCTTGTGCATATAGATGTATGGAGACCAGCTTAGGTATCTTCCATTGGTGGATCTCATTATTATGTTACATTTATTGATGATGCAACTAGAAAAGTATGGGTTTATTTCCTTAAAGAAAAATCTAATGTATTTCAAACTTTTAAGAAATGAAAATGCTTGGTTGAAAATGAGACTAGAAAGAAATTAAAATATCTTAGATCTAATAATGGTGGTGAGTATTGCAGTCATGAATTTAAAGATTATTGCTTCACTAATGGTATTTGTAGACAGAAAACTATTCCAAGGACTCCACAGGAAAATGGAGTGGCTGAACGCATGAATATGACTATAATGGGTTGTGCAAGAAGCATGAGGTTGCATGTTGGGTTGCCCTTAAACATGTGGGTAGAGACTGTCATTACTATTGTATATTTGATTAATATAAGTCCCTCTACTCCTTTGGGTTGTGGTATTCTAGAGGATGCATGGACTGGTAAGAAGGTGAGTTATTCTTTTCTCAAAACCTTTGGTTGTGAAGCATTTTATCATATAGATTCTAAAAATAGAACCAAGCTGGAAGCCAAGTCAAAGAAATGTGTATTTGTTGGATATCGCATTATTGAATTTGGTTATAGGCTTTGGGATTTTGAAAATCATAAAATTGTAAAAAACAGGGATGTCATATTCAATGAGAAAGTGTTGTACAAAGATCTATTGCAACAACATGAGAAGAAAGAAGATGATTATGTAGTGTTGGATGATACTCCAAAAGCTAATGTTCTAGCAATTCTTCATGATCTACAACAACTGCAACAAAAAATACCACACACCCCAGTGAATGTTAGATGATCAATAAGGCTAAATAAACCTCTAGAAAGATGTTCTTTTTCCTTGTATTCTATTTGACTTATTGATGTTGGTGAACCTACATGTTATGATGAAGCTATGTAGGTGGTTACAAAGATTCAGTGGGAGTCTGCAATGAAAAAAAAAAGGACTCTTTACTAAAAAAATAAGACATGGGATTTATGCAAGTTGTTTGCAGGTAAAAAGGCTTTATAGAATAAATGAGTTTACAGGTTAAAAGAAGAGGCTGGAGGTAAGAAAAGATTTAAAGTCAGGTTAGTGTTAAAAGGATTTATACAAAAAAAGGGCATTGATTTTGATGAGATATTTTCTCCTCTTATTAAAATGACTTCTATCTGCACTATTTTAAGTATTGTGGCTATTGAAGATTTTCATTCAGAGCAGATTGATGTTAAAACATCATTCCTTCATAGTGATTTGGATGAAGAAATATATATGGCATAACCACAGGGATTTGAGGTCAAAGGTAAGGAGAACATAGTATGCAGATTGAAGAAAAGTTTATATGGCTTGAAGCAAGCACATGAGCAATGGTATCTAAAATATGACAAGTCTATGCATGAGCATGGATATAATAGGTGTCATTCAGATCATTGTGTTTACTTTAAGAGGTTTGATGATGATAGCTACATTATTTTATGTTTATATGTTGATGATATGCTTGTAGCTGGGTCTAACATGGATTGCATTAAGGGGTTGAAACGCCAGTTAGCACATGCATTTTCTATGAAGGATTTGGAGGCAAAAAAACAAATCCTTGGTATGAAAATTTGTAGAGATAGGAAGAATAGCAAATTGACTTTATGTCAGGCTCATTATATTGAGAAGGTGTCGCAACATTTCTCTATGGAGAATGCTAAAGTTGTCAATACACCTTTACCTGGTTATTTGAAGTTGACTAAGGAGATGTGTCCCAAGACATAAGAAGAGGAGGACAAGATGTCTAAGGTACATTTTGCTTCAATTTTAGGAAGCTTGATGTATACTATGGTATGTACTAGGCAAGATATTGCACATATAGTAGGAGTTGTTAGCAGGTATATAAGTAATCCAGGAATAGGGCATTGGAATCTAGTTAAATGGATTCTTAGATATTTGAGAGGTACATCTAGTAAGTGTTTACACTTTGGAGGCTCTACTACTAATTTATAGGGATATGTTGACTCAGATTTGGTAGGGGATATTGATACTAGGTGGAGTACTACAGGTTATGTATTTACTATTAGTGGGACAGTCGTAAGCTAGGTTTCTAGGTTACAAAAGGTTAATGCTTTATCCACTACAGAGGTAGAGTATGTTGCTGCTATACAGATAGCCAAGGAGATTATCTGGCTTCAATTCTTCTTGGAAGAATTGAGACACCCTTAGAAGGATAATTATTTGTTCATAGATAGCTGGAGTGCCATTTATCTTACAAAGAATTCAGCTTTGCATTCAAAGAAAAAACACATACAGTTGTGATACCATTTCATTCAGTCAGTTTTGGATGATGGACAGTTAAAGTTGAAGAAGATACATACAGCTAATAATCCAGCAGATATGTTTAGAAAGGTAGTAACAAGGGAGAAGTTGAACTCCTCTTCAGCTTTGGTTGGTCTTTTAGACTAAACAAAATAAATGAACAATAGAGTCCAAGGTGGTTTGATATATTCTAGTGGGGCTACATGTTTAGCAGTGCTATGATCCGTCTTCAAGTGGAAGGTTATTGGTGTGGAGCCTGATTAGTCTCCAAGTGGGAAATTGTTGCAATGTGGAGCCTAATCAGACTCAGAGGTTTATTTAGTGCATTTTTCTCCTCATACTATTTCTATGAGGGTTTGGGGGCAATGCCCCCAAGATAGGGTCAAGGGGCAGTGCCCCTTCAGGGTCTTCCAAGTCTATGGGGATTTCCAAAAATGGCCTTATATTGTAAAAGGTGGTGGCTACTATTTTTGTCTTATTCTAGCCCTAATTTTGTAAGTGACAAAAAACTTGTATGAAAGGGTTTAGGATCAAGGATTTTCATAATGTGTGATGCAAAAATTGGTTCTTGTGGCAGTATTGAGTTGTAAGGGATTACAGATTGTAATCAGGTTGTAGTCACTGAATCATAACAATATTGGACTTGTTGGTGGTGGACGTAGCCTAGGGATTGGGTGAACCACCTTAAATCTTGGTGTTTTGTGTTCTCTTGCGTGTGATCTATTATTTTCTAATATTAGTTATATTTATATGTAACTGTTATTTCTGTCTAAGGTTAATCCTAACAGGAACTAGCTTCAAGAGCTAAGATTCCCACAGATTCCTTAGTGTAGTAGTGTGAACTAAACCTAGGAGGTTTTGTTACATTAGTAGACCTTTGGATCATCCCTCTTGGTTCTTATGAAATGGTTTTGGGTATGGATTGGCTTGGCTCTCATAGAGCTAGTATTGATTGTAGAAAGAAGACCATTTTGTGTAAAGATGATCAGGATAGGGACTTGGAGATTGTGGGAATCTAGAGACTTGTATTTCTATGGATAATCTCTACTATGTTATTGAAGTGTAGCTTTCGTAAGGGTTGTCAAGTGTTTACCATTATAGTGAGTGAACTAGAGGAAGAAGAACCTATAGGGAAGACTCTAGACCATCCTATCTTATAGGAGTATGTGGATGTCTTTCCTAGTGAGATTATGGGTATGCCTCTAAAGAGGGACATTGACTTTGGCATTGACCTCATCCTAGAAGTGGAGCCCATTTCTAGAGATTCTTATTGGATGACCACTCCAAAGCCAAGTGAGTTGGGCTTATAGCTTGAGGACCTTTTGGCCAAGGGTTGTATTCAACCGAGTGTTTCTCCATGGGGAGCATCAATGCTCTTCATGAAGAAGAAGAATGGTTCATTACACTTGTTTATTGACTATAGATAGTTAAACAAGATAATGATTAAGAACAGGCATCCTTTACCAAGATCAATGATTTATTTGATCAAATCAAGGGAGACACAATGTTCTCTAAGATTGATATGAAGTTAGGGTACCATTAGCTTTGCATTCAGGATGCTAACATTCATAAGACTACCTTCTGTACTCGATATGGATATTATGAATTTACAGTGGTCTAATTTGGATTGACAAATGCTCCATCAGTTTTCATGTGTTTAATGAATGGGGTGTTTCATTCTTATCTTGAATGATTTGTGCTTGTGTTCCTAGATGATATTTTGATGTATTCTAGATCCCATGAGGAACATGAGGAACATCTATGGTTGCTTTTGCAGTACTTGAGAGATAATCAACTTTATGCCAACTCGACAAAGTGTGATTTCTTTCAGTCTGAGAGATATTATTTGGGGCATATCATATAAGGGGATGGTATCTCAGTAGACCCTGCAAAGATCTAGGCAATGGTAGATTGGCTTGCACCTGCTATCGTGTCAGGGATTCGTAGCTTCATGGATCTAGCTAGTTATTATGACAGGTTCGTCCAAAACTTTTTTAGAGTAGCATATCTTATCACTTCCCTTCAAAGGAAAGGAAAGACGTTTATTTGGATGAAGAAATGTGAGGAAGCATTTTAGAAGCTCAAGGAGATTTTGACTTGTGTAGTGATATTAGCAGTACCTGATCATCCAATAGGTGACTTTATTGTGTGTACGGATGCTTCCCTAGAGGGGATTGGAGCAGTATTAATGCAGGATGGTCAAGTTATTACTTATAAGTCATGAAAACTCAAGGATCATGAGTTGAATTATCCCACGCATGACCTTGAGTTAGTTGTTGTAGTTTATGCCCTAGTGAGATGGATACACTTCTTGTTGGGACACCATTTTGAGCTTCACAGTGATCATCGCAGTCTAAGGTATATTTTCATGTAGCCTAATATGAATGCTAGGTAGAGGCATTGGATGGAGTTTCTATGAAAGTATGACTTCAAGGTGAAGTATATTCAGGGAAAGGAGAATGTCGTAGTTGACTACTTTGAGCCATAGGAGACACGAGACATTATCTTTGACTCTTAGTGTGGATTTGAGGAGCTTTATAATTCAGGCACTTCCTATAGATACTTGGTATTAGGATATGAGCATGGAGATATATTCAAGTAGAAGATTGGAGGGTACATTTTTAAATAATGTTTTGGAGTTAGATGGCCTTTTGCGCTATTTAGGAAGGATCTATGTACTACTACTAGATGAGCTTCTTACATTGATCTTATCAGAGACCCATCATACACCTTACTCGACACATCCAAGTGTCAAGAAGATGCATGTAGATTTGTGATTTCTATACTTCTAGATAGAGATGAAGCATGATAGCATTGATTTCATGGCTAGATGTCTTGAGTGCCAGAGAGTTGAGATAGAGCACCAACATCTAGTAGGGCTTTTGCAACCTAATCTCATTCCTTCATGGAAGTGGGATATTATTTCTATTGATTTCATTGTAGGATTGCCTATGACTTCTCATCATCATGATGTTATCATGATCACTATTGATCGGTTGACCAAGGTGGCACACTTTTCATCAATGAGGTCATCCTACACAACAAATTTAGTAGCTAATGTCTTCATGTGTGATATCATGAGATTGCATGGTATTCCCAAGAAGATCATTTTAGATAGGGATCCTATATTCGCATCCACATTTTGGGCATCCATACGATATGATCTTGGAGTGCAGTTGAACTTTAGCTTAACTTATCACCCAGAGACAAATGGTCAGACTAAGAGAGTGAATTAGGTTATGGAGGATATGTTGAGGATGTATGTTATAGGTAGACAGACTCTTTGGGAGGATTATTTATACCTAGTAGAGTTTACTTATAATAATGGCTATCACAATACCATTGGGATGACACCTTTTCAAGCTTTGTATGGTCATTCTTGTCATACGTCATTGAGTTGGGATAGTTTAGAGGATCGCATCTTGTTGGGTCTTGAGATGCTTCGAGATATGGAGGAATAGGTAGTGCACATCTATGAGTACGTGTCTATAACACATGATAGAAAAAAGAAGTATTTCAATGCTCACATAATGGATAAGAAATTTGTAGTGGGTGAGAAAGTCTTCTTGAAAGTGTGTCTGCAAAAGAGTCTAATCCATTATGGAAAGGATTTGAAGCCAGCATCTCATTTTGTGGGGTCGTTTGAGATTCTAGAGAGGAGAGGTCCACTTGCTTATCATCTTGCATTGTCACCCATCTTAGCTCATATTCATGATGTTTTCCATGTTTTTGTTCTTAGATAGTATATTCCGTATATGATACATGTTCTTGATTTGAATGTGTTATAGGTGGAGGATGGGCAGCCAGCTTTGGAGCCGGTGTACATTCTGCAGCGGTGGGATTTGACCCTTAGAGGTCAAACCATAGAGTAGATAAGGTTCCAATGGGACCATACTGATGAGTCATTAGCTACTTGGGAGGATGCATTAGTTTACAAGATTTATACCCCTATTTTTTTATAGGCTTCTAGGGGTGGATGTAGTGCCTACCCCTAACTTGCTTTTCATATGATACTGCCAAATTCTTTTAGGCCATATTTATGGTTATGTTTGATGATTACTAGTATTTGATTACCTAATTTGTTAGATATTATTTCATACTTGGTTTTTTTATGTGATGAGTTGCTTGGTACTCACTTATTCATGTGGATATGGTCATTCTTCGATGATTATACTTGTATACAATGATTTTAGTTATTTCATGATGATAGTTAGATGGATTATTTATATGCAATTTCTATGGATACTTACACTATACTTGCATGTGTATGGTGTACCTGTATGTTTTACTTTATGTATGATGTTTTTGATATGGTTGAGGAAGGGAGTCGTAGTCACCTGCTAGTTGGGATCTACATGATGTGCCACTCCCTACCATTGCCTATTTAGTTTAGATTATATGTGTATGTACATGCTCAAATTTTATGTAGATTGTAAGTACTAGGCATTGAATTCCCTGAATTGCTAGGATGAGCATGCCCTATCACAATATCTCAATAGTAAAAGAGGGGAGATAATTCTTGAGTCCAAATTCTAACCTTAAGCTAATTGTCTTAGAAAATAGGACAAGTATCTGAGTTTTACCCTTCTGAATTCATCAAGTGATGTGAATTCATGATTTTGACCCTTGAGTTTAATCTAGTATTATGTACTTTATGATGGGTTTTTGTATTTAGTCTTGCGGGTCTATTTTGATTTTCAAATTTAATTAAATCAAATTAAAAGAGTTTTTAATGATTTAATTTAATAGAAATTTTATAAGAAAATTCAATATGTAATTATAATTGAGAGATTAATTAAATAAAATAATTAAATTTAAAGATATAGTTAAAGTTCTAATTAATAAATATCTTATTAAAAACATATTGTGAATTAATAAAAGATAGAAATGAATTGATTTAATAAAGTTATTTTAATTAAATTACAAAAAGGTTGCATATAAAAATTAAAATATAATATAATAATCAATAAAAAGGTTTCGCGTGATTTCAAAACCAAAGCCCTAATTTGAGAAAGCTCTTTATTAAAGAATTAGAACTTATTTCCTCATACACAGGTTTGGAGGAGCCAATTTTTCAAGAAGAGGGTTTCGAAAGAAAGGAAATTTGCTTGCAAGTTTTGTGCATTTGGTTGTTTAGCATTAGACCCAGGTAGGATCTTGGGGTTTTGCGCAATAGCTTAGTTCTTTTGAATTCTCTGTCTTCTCCATCTTTGTGTATCTCTATCCAGAAATTAATTGGGTTGAAACCTTTATTTGTGAATTCATTGTTCTTCTTTTATAAAATGTTTGTGAACGAAATTATATTAGATAAACGAGTTTGTCTTCAAAAATAATGAATTCGGGATGGGGGCTGAAAGCAAGACCGGTTTTAAATTATTTATTTTTTACTATTTCAAATTCTTTACCCTATCAGATCTATGGTGAAAATTTATTTAAAAATATATATTTATAAAACAATTAACAATTACTGTGATAATTATAATATAAATAATACAATTTTGGTAATTGAAATTATAATTATATTGATTTCAATGGGGGAGGGCATTGTTTAAAAATTATTATTATTATATATATATAATATTTTATTTGGGAGGTCGGGCCACCACCAGAACACCTCCCCCCCCCCCCCTCCTTTATTTTTGGCCACCCTTCATTGGGGACTGCATGCAACAGTCTTACTACGACAGTAGCATGCCGTATGGCTGGTGAGCCTTAAAATGCTTTTTAAGAAGATTTTTAATTATTTTTTAAAATTATAATTTCATAATTTTTGTAATAAATTTTATTTGATAATAAATTAAATTAGTTTAATTTCAAAGGTTTAGAAATATTTAATATTATATATATATATATTATTAGTAATTGTAATTGCAATTGTTGATCAATTAATATTATTTATTAATGTTTAATGATTATTATTTTAATAAATTAAATAATTATTATTAATATATATATATATATATATATATATATATATATATTCAAAACATGTTTAGTTAAATAAAATTTCAAGTTGTTCTTTTTTGAAATGGATTCTACTTTTTAAATCAACGAGGTACTATTGGTGTAGACACCTGTTGGTAAACATATTTGTTCTTTGAATTATCACTCTTTAATGCCCAATTTAGAACAATATATGATCACAAACAGTTGGAAAGCTCTTTGTGATTGTACTAGCTTTCCTCTGAATTGGTAGGTACAACTCCCTGAAATAAATTTTGTTTTCTTCCTAAACTACTTTGGGGTATGTTCTTAGCCTGAGAATAGTAGAGGGATAACCGAGCTAGACCTAAATATAATCCAACTCAGGTAGATAAAAACTTCTCAACACTGGAACAGATTCATGTACCCACATATCTTATGAGTTTGTAAATCTCATCCGCATAATCAACTGATGTTGAACTAAGCAAATTCAAACCTAAACTATAACTAATAAATCAGAAATACTAACAGAATCTCTTCTTGAATGAAATTGTAACAATACTTATGACACTCATCTGTTGCTTCGAAACAAGGGGGGAAGCTCTGTTCTTCCTTTATTCCCAGTAAAACAGAAAGGGAAACATGAACTAAATACAATACCTACTGGAACAGAAAATAACTGACATAAAATATCATTCGATTGTCTCTACAACAAAAAGTACTTTACACCAAAAATTTGTTGACCTTTTATTAATCTTTTCGATTCATATATATAGAGTTTTTTTAGATGACCGTTACAATGGAAGTTTAATCAGTTCATCTTCTGAGGGTGAAAAATGGGAAGACGCTAGTTTGTCATATTACAAAATTAAAAAAGAAAACAAAAAGAGGGCACCATATGAATCATTTAGGCTTCTTCCCCTTTTTTGTTTTTTCTCTATGTGACTTGATGGAAACCATTATTGGGATCAGTTCCTCATGATTGGGTGCGTGTATGTTCGTGAATCTCAAAAGCTATTTTTCTTGTTTCCTTGCCAACTCTTTTACGCTATTCAACTGATCCAACAACTCCATCACAGCCACATGTATCCATCCACTGAGCGCCTGGAGTTCTTCAGTTCTATTCTGGCTACTGGATGCCACTACAAACAAATTATCCAAATAGGTTGAGAAGTTGCTTTACATCACTTCCACTCCAATGAGGTCTTTTCCTTGACCACTGGTTTGAGAGTCAATGTGTAGCCCTCTCATCAATTCAAATCCTCTATCTTGGGGTCTTTTTTATCTTATCTTCTATCTCTCTGAGCCCTTTCTCAACTTCTTGAATTATTTCAAGCTTAAACTGCATACTTTGGAACCATTCAAACAAAGGTTCATTACCCTTTTTTAGAATCTTGGCTTCAACTGCTTCCTTGGTTTTCATCTGCATAATCATCTTTAAGAGGGAGAGACATTCATCACACCTGACTCTTTCTCCGGCCAGAGTGTTACTGTTAGGTAATATGTTATCTTTTTTTGTTTCCAATCTGAGAATAACATTTCCAATTTGATCTATGAGAGAAACTCCCTTTGACTTGAGTTTCTCAATCCACTCTCTTTCAATTTCGCCATAGTGCGTATCTTCTTGGAGCTGGGAAATGAGAGCTTGCACTTTGGCTGCACTAGGAGTCTGAGTCATAGAAATTCCAAAAATAGTTGCTAGTGGAGTGACTAGCTACCTAATGAACTTATTCAACTCTTCTATTTATGCCTTCATCTTGATCTTGGACAATTTGAGACTCTCTAATTGTCCTTCTATCACTTCATTGCTTGATCTCCACAAGCCAACCTTTGCATCATTTCTGGCTTCCCCAAGGTCTATTGAATGCAAAGTAAAATCCTCAAGAGTCATATCCTCAATTCTCCCTCCTTTGTTTGGCTTTGCTATCTCCATTGTCAGGTGCCCTGTTTCTAGATCTTGTCCAAGTATGGAAAAAGTCTTATGCTTCTTAACCTTTGTCAATGTAGTCCTGGAACGAACCATGAGGAACACAGTATCTTTTGCAGAAACACCCTCATCTTTTCTCTTTATTTTCCTCTCCAAAGTATCTTCTAGCCAAGAGTTAATTCCTATCACCATGGAAGTTGTTCCGAGTGATTCGATGTTGAATATCTTCTTCTTCACTGGAGTCATGGCCACAATAGTTGAAGAGAAAGGATTCTTTGAATCCTTAGAGATAATTCTAGAAGAAGCTTGGCCTTTCTCCATCTCTAAAGTCTTCCTCATCTCTCCATCTAATTCCGTTGACTCACTAGTGCTACTTTTTCCATCCCCTAAGTCCACTATTTGTATGGGGGAACCACCTAGTCTCAAAAGGGGAGCACTTGTTGATGGCATGGGGCTATGATGAGGGGATGGGATTGGAGTGGTATGCAGAGAAGGAATAGGGGTAGTGTGAGGAGATGGAATGGGAGTAGTATGTGGGGAAGGTACTAGGGAAGGAGCACTGCCCTTTGGTTCTTCTACTTTCTTCTCTTCAGTGCCAGTCTGGGTTCCTATAACTGGTAAGGATCCATCATGAAATGTTGGAGCTATAGGAACATTGTTTTTTGGGGGTTGATCACCTCCATCCACAGGTTGAGCTGGTCCTTGGGTGGAAGCTATGGTCACACCCATTGTAACACTTTGAGATGAAGTAGGTGTTGCAGCTGCTGGAGAGGCTTGAGTGGTTGCAACCTTACTCTGGCTCTTTCTGGCTATCCACTCAACCCACTTCCCATTTCTTTTGATTATCCTTGCCATCATAATATCGAGACTCTCCTCCACATCCACATATGGCTTAGAACTGATAGGAATTCCTCTTAATTTAGTAAGATATGCATTGCTATACATATTTTGACCATCATCCTCTAATCCCTCTACGTTGAGATCAAGACCATATGTCTTTATTTGTTCCACCGTGAGTCTGGCAAATGCACAATCATGACTCTCCAACTCATCTCTACAATCTGCCCAATAATCTTCCAGAGTAGTGACATGTTTGATCACACTCCCAATCTAAAGCACCTCCCTTGCATATCCATTTGGGTCGAACATGGGCCTCATAACTTCATATTCCTCCAATTTGTACTTACTCTCGAATGCTTTGAGCATATTTTTAGCCTCAGACCAAGAATCACAACTGTAAGCCCCAACCTGCATGGGGAACTCGTATCCCTTCTTCCTTAGATTAGTGCTTAGCACGTTCACTTGGATAGCTTGTCTTATGATCTCTATGAGCACGATCATGTCGCTTGGGTATCTAGGCAGCTCTAGAGGAAATCTGTCGAAAGCTGCAAGACGCAAATATGAAAAGGATGAGAATTGAATGAAATAGTTACCAAACTAGTTGATGGCTACCATCGCTTCTAGGCTAAACCTCCTCTCTGGGCATCCTTGTAGCTCCCTGCAAATCCTCATTGTAAAAGAGTCATTAACCTTGATGTATTCTACATAATTATTTTGTAACTGCAAGCACGGATAAAATTCATAACTTTTTACATCATCGGGAAAATCCTCTATTCTAGGGAGGCCTAGCCACAATTGTAAAGAAGCCAACATATAAATTAGGAAAGAGGACATCTAGAAGGTATTGTAGAATTTTGTAGCACTCATAGCTCTAGACAGATGTTCACTAACCTCATACACCCAATCAACATAATGTGTGTCTGAATAGATGATTTGCACTAAAAAGAAATATTGTTCTACAAAGTTGAGTGCTTCTACCTCACCTTTCAACCAATGTAAAAGAACTAGGATGTCCACAATTTTGGGCTTAAGATCAGTGCTGAAAAGAGTCTTAGGAACCTTAGTCTTAGGTCCTCGTGGTTTTTGGAACCAAGACCTCATGATTTCCTTTCACCACAACATCTTCTTCAAGGAAAAATCGGGCATGGCTCCTCCCATGGTCAGTTCGAAAAATTCTTCCCATTTTGGAATCCAAAGGTAATTGATTACAGTTTGCCAATCAATTAAGATTAAAACTATATGATCTAACAATAGAATTTGTTTAGTATTTGAATTGTAATTGTTAATGCATTCAACGATAAGCTCAGGGGCTTGAATTGCTACTGGAAACTCGGCTACTTCCACTAACCCACTTCCTTGGAGTTTCTTTGTTATTGGGTGGCTTGGCTTTGTCTTCAACTTCTTTTGGAAATCTTGCATGTCGAAGAAGTGGAGTGAAGTATCTTTAACATTTTGCAATGTTGACTTAATCCCACCTAGTCCATCAAAACCAGCGAATTGTGTTGCCATCTTGATTGAGACAGAGACATACTGCAAATTTTAAAATTGAAAATAGTACAGAGAGTAGGGCCTTGTAACTGTGAGAATTCTGAAATCACTTTAAAATTCGATAGCATAACAGTTCAAATAAGAAAGTAGTAGTTTAAAAATTAGTTATGTTCATCTCTATATAGAAATCTCAATCCACCCGTTAATCTTCAAGATATGCGCCACACGAGTGAATTAAAGGATAAATCCATTTGATCATTAATTGCAAGGGTTTCTAATAGATTTTTGCATGTCATTTCACTATTCCCATTGGCCTAATGGTTACTTTCCTTTATTACAAACTTGCTTTCCCATTTTTCACCAAGTTGCAGAGAATTAAGAACAAAGTACTTTGTGGGGAAAAATTTGCCCAGCCAGATTTTACTCAAGATTCCTTCCTAAATGTGATCAACTAGCTTCCATTATCTTTTTTAAGCATCTTGTGATTGATCTATGAGCTCAACATGTTTGCATCAGTGATTTTTCAATGGATGCGAAAAATTGTTTCAAGGGGTTGAAAACCTGCCACAAAGAAGGCAACTTTTGTTTTTCTATCCTTATTCTTATTTTCACTTAGCCTTTTAAGTTAATATGTCTCAAGACTTCAAAAAGTCTCAAAAGAGCTACAAAAATTTAAAAAGGAGACCACTTACTTGCTTTTCTCTCTTACAAACACCTTTGTCGAAAAACTGACTTCCCGGGTTGAAAACTTGCAGTGGAGAGGCTGCTTTAGAATTTTTTGCCAAATGTTATTCTGATCATTCTAATGATTTTTGAGTAACCCCAAAGGTATAATACTGCAACATAAGAATAATCCATCCATAAAATGACTCATTTCCTCCTTGTTCTAGCTTGTATTCCTCTTTTGTTGGCCTCTGCAAAAAATCACCTACACAGTGCAAAAATTTGCCAAGGAGAAGCTAATGCTAGGTTTTTCATAGACTTCATTTTATTTATGTATAAACTATAATGAGTCATGATAAAGTTCTTTCTTGGAAATTACTTTGTGAAGATCATCATACAAACTAAGAATCTCCATCGAAAAGGATCTTAGACTACCCACAAAACTCATGACAACAAGGGAAACACACCCAGTTATGTAATGCAGGAGAAGGAAGAAGGTGAAAATCTAATGGAGATACTTTTCACTTGGGGCAAAGGAACTGACTCAAACATACCTAAACCTAATTGAGACACAAGACCATTTTTCACTTTGCATAATGGGTACAAGATGAAAAGTGGGGCAACAACACCTAAATCTAATTACACCATTATGTAATTATATTTAGTCATCTCCTACAACATTACTAATTAAATATTTATTACTTAATTAATTAATCATCATTCCCTAGTTTATTTATTTATTTAATTAACTATAGTCCAATTGATAAAATCAAAGGATAACCCAAAATCAACTTATCAATTAAAACCCTATTCCTCTATTAAATTAAATCAACGCTCAAATCTATTTAATTTAATCCCACATCCCCCCTTTATTAAACAAATCATTTAATAAATCATCCTAAATCCCTAAACCATTCCTAAAACCTTTCTTTACCCCTAATCTAACCCATCCACCCATACTAAACTCACTTAGCCTCCTAACTAACCCATCCCATCAAAGCTAAGCCACTTGCCCCCTAACCCCCTTCCTAAACCAAGCCTAATCTCCCTCCTAAACTTGTGCATAGCTTTAAGCAAGGGTTAAGACTTGCTAACCTAAGCCAAAGTCAATGGTCTCTCTTGTCCTCTTCCATTGATGCCTCTTACATCCTCTTACACACTCATCCTCCCTCATTACTCCCCTTGACCCTCCATTTTGACCACTCAATCCCCTTGTGACACTTATCACAAGGCTAGAGCCCTGAACACGCACAATCCATATACTCCCCTTTCAAAGCATCCTAGCCCCCCCTCACCATTCTTCCATCTTTACATCCTGACCCTCCATCTCACTACCCCTTAGCCTATAAATAAAGTTATTCCCTCTCACAATCCATATCAACTTTCATGTAAACTTATAATGCCCCACAAACCACTTCATCATACTCATTTCACACAATCACCATGCTAAAATCCATCCATATCCCCATTGTTGAAACTCTCACCCATCTACACGCTTGATAAAACACCCCATACCTTGAAGCTTGAGCACATCGTGAGCATACATCCCCTATCCATCAGGGACATATTGATGTTATCATAGGCAACATATTTGAGGAGCCAACCATTCTTGGTTGGCTTCCCTCCATAATGTTTGCCTTCGTCCTATCATAAGTGTTAACTTGTTTAGTTTTGTGAATGCTTCTTGTGAATCATTAGTATTCAATTTGAACCACTAAATTAGGTGATACAATTGGATTATTCATTTTAAATCTATTGTCGATTAAAATTAAATAATCTTCGATCTATAAAAAAGGGAAAATTGTAAACTTTTATAAATAGACTTTTAGGGATACACTTTTTAAATGAAGTATGAAAAATTGAACCCCAGTCATTTAAATCAAAATGGTTTGTTTTCAAAACCAAACAAAAATCTATAAAACTACATTGTTGTGTTGTATGTTTTCTTTTGTGTTAGGTTTGGGGTTGACTAAAGAGTATTGACCAGTTTTGGATATCTACTAGAGGTTAGGAGTTACTATTTTGGTGATGTCATGGTTTTGTTATGTGAACTTGAGTTTGGATTAGTCCTTATAGGATGATTGTAGTGGTGAAATTTGTGAATTTTGATTAGTTATATTTCAGTGCTTTCCAATTTCTTGTTTAAGAACTGATGTGTATTTTATGATCTTATGGTCCCTTCTGCTTTTATTGAGCTCAGGGTAGGTTATCTTTATGTCTTGTTGGGAAGTGGCTTGCAATGGAGGTTAGAACCCTAAAGAGGCTACCAGGGTAACCCATTGTAGGTTATTTTAATAAGTGATAACATTTCATTAAATTAGAGTAAAATGAATTAATTAGAGTCATTTTTTCCCTTGCCCATGCCTCGAGTGCTAGTACAAGATAGGATGGGAGTAGAGAGGATGCTTGGTTGTGACTTTGCTTCATTAGTATGCCTTGTCTGTATGAAAGGATACTGATGCCACATAGAGCCACCAAGGGGGCAGAGTCCAGAGAGGCTATCAAGGTAACCTTAGAGTTGGCTCATGCAATGACACTCTCCCACTTACATAGTAGATTTCTTATGTTTCATTGTTGCCTCTAGGTTTTGTGTCTTGGTACATTTGAGATAGATTGCTTTCAGGTTTTCCTTGACCTAGATGTTGGTTATGAATTTTAGGATTACTATCCTGGTTGGGACTTTAGACTATCTCCTCAACATAGTAGGAGTGGGCCATTTAGGTTCCATGAGGTCGGGTGGTAGTGAATATTTTTTATACCATTAAGATCCAATCATTGGATGTCATTGCTAGAGTTCCCTGTACTGTATTTCCTTTATTTCTGATCTTGTATTTTTTTGGATGGTTATACCTTGTTATAATGTATTTGATTATCAAAGATCTTATGAGATGATGTATTTTATTTATGATTTATATTCTTTGAGCTTTTCATACCCTATGATTTGTACAATAGATGATTATGCATTTTGATTATTACCAAATGGCATCCTATAATTGTATATTATTTAAATGGATTTGTACTTATTATTATTCTTTGATGTGGATTTGTTATGTATCAGATTGAGTATTAATTAAACTTAAATGTGATTCAATGTCACAAAACCCTTAAGAGATGTAATTTTTTTTATGGATTGTGCTTATGTATATAATTATTGCTTCTTCTATATTATACCTATTGTTGTTAAGTTATTATATTTTATAAAAAAAATTTTGGCAAGCTTAGTGAAACTTTAGGTTAATATCTTTTGGGTTCCCTGGTGGGGCGTTACATTTAAACTAAAATAAATAAATTTTAGTAAAAATTGCTGCATGTTATGTTTATTTCTTGTGTTCTCGAGTGGGATGTTACACTAACAAAGGCTTATCTATTATATCTCCTCTCAACTACCTTACTGGGAATGAGAAGTTTTCAATGAGACTATAAATTAGGATATTGTTTGTTATTCATTTCATCATCAGAGATTATTTTGATGCTTATAAGTTATAATATATCACTATTTTTTTATTTCTATGATATTGTAAGTCATTGTATGTAGCCACTCACATCTCTATTTTGTTGATTTGATAATAGTATAGTCCAAAAATAAGTAATTACGTTGTTTAATTCACAACTTCTTCTTTTTTCACAATTGTGAGAGACAAATCAGTTGATCTAATCTATTGACAACATCAATAATTTGATGTTATCTGATTATTTTATATCTAATATAAAAGAACTTTTAAGTTCATCTTTGACAACCATACCAAAAAGTGCTCATAATCAATATAGTCAATTATCTTTTGATAGAATAGTTTCATAAGCTTTCTAGTGCCTATAATAGTTCTTTTATCAAACTTTCAAATCAAAAGTTATGGTTTATAGAAGTTTGTTATCTTGGAATGGGAAATATAAGAATGTGTTGGACACATAACTTAGTTGTAAAGTAGAGTTACATGTATTGGTTTGTGTTTGACAAATCATATCTATGTTGGATTGGAGATAAGTCAGGTTCCAATTTTTGGTTGGTTTAACTCATGGAATTGTAATAACATTTGATAGTTTTGTGCATTGTGTCTCTTACATATCATGTGCATGAGATGGTGGTTGTGTGTAATATTCTTGTAACTGCTAAGTAAAATTTGGATTTTTATTTGATGATAATCCTATGAGAAGCTTTCTTTGCAAGGATATTACATTTTGTTGTTGATTTATGTATAATATATTGGAAGCTTTTGGAGTGTGGGATTTTTTCTTGAAAGAAATTTCTCTACATAAATATTGTGTTTTGGTATGGAAGTGTGTGTGTGTGTGTGTGTGTGTGTGTGTGTGTGTGTGTGTGTGTGTAAAAGGTTTGAGATGATTCAGATGGGAGTGTTGAGGATCACTCCAAATCAACACCCAAAAATATCACATGACCAATGCCCAAGTGGTACACTACTACTGTTAGTGATGTAGAGTAGTATCCCAAATTTCTCAACTACTATATATGTTAGAGTAAAGGGTTAATTTAATTTAATTTATTAAATTACCTTTACTCCCTTCTTAAGATTTCACTTTATGCACTTGCATTTCCATTTATTAATTAAATGTTAATTATTAAACGTCATTTACCTCTTAGGATTTCCCTTTTAGGTTTTACGATCTCCTTTTATAAGGATTTATCATTTGTAAATTTTATTCATTCTTTTCAATATGATAATATATTCTTCCATATTTTTAGAGCCAAATCCTTACCTCTTCTTTATCTTTTTTTCTTAATGATAGGTTCTTGCATGCATGTGTTCTTCTGGTTTTGTGGATTTGTATTGCTCAAATCATTCATGGTATCTGAACTAGATTTGTTATAGCTTGTTCAAATTTTTGAAGAAAGGGGGAACGAGGGTTTGATTGGATCAAATCTGGTATTTTAAAATATTTTTTTAATGCAAATAGGGTGTCTCTAAAAATTGAATCTCTTTGAGTCCAAATGGACATCATGGTTGGATTTAGAAGATGTCAAAACCCCTAGTTGAATATTAAATTTGTTGATTTTGGGCAATGTTGACTAGGGAGGTAAAAAAAAATTCCTACCAAGGTTGTATGACCCTCAACACACATACCGATACAATTTTTATTTAAAAACATAAAATAAAAATTACAATTCATGTTTTTAAAAAATGTGTCGTCGGGTCGCCGCTCCTACACAACCCACATGCCGCTTGTGGCTAGTGCACCACCTCATGCATCGCTCACAACTCATTGTTGCTCGAGTGCCACGAACCCTCCTTCACCACCGGCAAACACCACCACCCCACTATCACCCCACCACCTTTAGGTTGCTAGCCCTTTCCATGCCTACCCACGGTCCTATGAGCACACAGGTGGCTTTTTTTGGGCTAAAGGGGTTATTCATATTTTTATTTTGCCTTCTAGAGTACCTAATAGTTGTTTGGCTCTAACTTGAGCATACAAAGGCATTTTTTGGAAAACAAAATACCGTCGAAAAGCTAATTCCAAGACAGACATGATGGTAAAGGTATTTTTTAGATTTTTTCTAGTTTGTACCTATTTTTTCGCTTGAAGTCAGACAATGCTTTCTATCTTTTGGGGGGCATAACTTGTTTGTTTTAGCTTCGTCGATCCAAAAAAGTCTCATAAAGCTCTTCTCGAACACTATCCAGACTCTCTGTTATTTCATCAATATTTTTTTCTAGGTATTTGTGATACTCAACTGAAGCATTTTTTCTCTTTTCTTGTATACACATACCTTCTAGCAGCTGGGGTTCAATTTTTTGCATTGTGGGGGGTGTTTTTTCATTTTTTTTCTATTACAATATTAGTATATCAAAAAAATTCAAACAATTTCTTTAAAAAATGGCCAAGACCTCTTCTTGTCTAGTTCTTCTAAACCCACATAACTATCACACATCATGGACATCTATTATGCAACAAATTCTCCATTGAAAAGGTTTGTGGTCTTGTTTAGATACAATGTAACTAGTTTTTTAGAGTCAACATCAAACTTTGTCGCATGCCATGGGTCTAATTTCTTTGAGTGTTTTAGACAACTTACATTTTCATCTTGATGAGTGTACCATTCCTCAAGAAATGTGGGACAAGTTCAAGGATTTGTTTGGTACCATCAAAGAGTTCAAAGCACTTCAGGTTGAGGTAGAACTTACTTCACTGGTACTAGATGTTTCTCTCTCTATTGAGGCCTTTCCAATGAGGTTCAAATAGTAGAGAACTTTGTTACACAGGTGCAAGAAAGTGAAGACGGATAAGGAGTGCATCTATTTGATTCTGTCAAAGCTTTAAGGAAACTTTTAGATTTTCTATTCTACCTTCCATTCCACTATGGATGCTTCAGGTCCTAGATTTACTATGCCCACTTTTGAGATTTTCTATGATTGATTGACTAGAGAGAAGTCCAAGCTTACACAGTTGGATACTCTCACAAGATCAAAGACTTAGGCATTGGTTGCTTGGACATCTATAAATAAAATGAAGTAGAAACTAACTCCCAAGTTAGATTCAATAGGCAGTGAGAGTTCCTTCAAGCCTACTCCTAAATCAAATGCTCGAAAATCTACTTTGAAGGGTAAATATTCTAAGTTTGGTGAGTCTTCCTCCAAGACAAAGAAGTTTATAGGTGATCCTTGCATTTTTTGTAGCAAGGAAGGACATCGAGTTTCTAGGTTTTGGAAACGTCTTAAGGCTTTAGAGGAGGTCATGCAGCAACATAGTATTGCTTTTGCGAAGCCACCACCTCCTCCTTCGGGGAAAGGACATGCTCTTTCTACACAAGCATTGTCTTCTATAGCTACTTGAATTCTTGATTCAGGTGCTTCCCACCATATGACACACTCACCTGATTTGGTTACCTCACTTTCTTAGAGTGTTACTACATAGATTATAGTAGGTGACTCTGCACAACTTTCAATGTCAAGTTCAAGCACTATCTATTTCAAGGGTGGTCCACTACAAGATGTTCTCTTGGTTCTAGCCATTTCTATGAACCTCTTGTTTGTCTTTCAAATTTGTCATTCTGGCTCGAGTGATATAGTTGAGTTTTTACCACATGATGTGGTTATTCAAGACCTCCATGATCCTAACTTGGTTGTTGCTACTAGGAGTGTTGATCTTCAGACTCACTTATATTAGCTTGATGGCTTTAAGAGATCTGATTCTACATGTGTTTCTCTTATTGGTCATGCAGACACAATGAGAAAGCTTTGGCATGAGAATTTTGGCCATGTCAACTACAAATATCTACAACAAATGAGTATAGAGGAGCAAGTGATTGGGCTACCTTAGATCTCTTGCACTGATGGTGTTTGTCCAAGTTGTGCACTTGGCAAACATCACAGGGATCTATTTCTAGTAGATAGATCCACACATGTTAAGGCACCATTGAGGTTAATACACAATGATCTTATGTCATTCCCCACTCCATCCTTTTTAGGTGCTCGATATGTGCTTACCTTCATAGATGACTTCTCTAGACGCACATAGGTGTACTTTTTAAAGTACAAGTCTAATGTCTTTGATCGATTTTGAATATTTAAGACATTTGTGGAGAAGGAGTCTAGTCTTTCTGTCAAGTGTATACGCACTAACAATGACATGGAATATGTGAATCATTCTTTCAGATATTTTTGCACTGAGCATGGTTTGCAACATCAACTCATAGTTCCCCATATCCCTTATTAGAATGGGGTTCCAAAGAGAAAGAATAGGATATTATGGGAGATGATCAATTGTATGATAAAGTCTCGAACTATGAGTTCTTCATTTTAGGCTGACACTATCAACTGTGCCAACTATATTGAAAATTGGATTCCTCACAAGGCATTGTGACATTTGACTCTCGAGGAAGCTTGGACTCATGTCAAGCCTGATGTTTCTACATTCCACATTTTTCGTAGTGAGGCTTGGGAATTTATTCTAGATACTCAACAGAAAGCCATGGAGAGGAAGAGTCAACCAACTCATCTTTGTTGGCTATTGTGAGGATGTAGGCATACAGGTTATTTGATCTTGATTCCAAAGAAGTCTTGTTTTGGTGAGATGTTCAATTTGATGAGCATTATCCTTAAATGGAGCCTCTATCACTAGCTTATCTCTCACTACCTAGTACTTCCTCTACTCCTCCACAAGATTATGTATCATCAAAGGAAGATCTTGATGTTGATCCCCCTTCACCACCTCCACTAGTTGTTCACCAAGTACCCAAGTAGGTTTATAATATTGTTGATGTAGCAAGACCTATGGTAGGTGATCCTTTAGATTCTCGTCGGACTTGTGCTCAAACTTCCAGTACTAGACTATTGAGCCATGTCATTTTAGATGATCCATAGAGTTTTTCATAGGTAATAAGACACTTAGAATGGGATAGCACTATGGATGAGGAGTACTCTTCTTTGATGAAGAACCACACATGGGATCTTTGTCCTCTTTTTAAAGGAAGAAAGTTGGTTTAGTTTCGGTGGGTGTAATGTACCAAGTATGTTGTAGATGGTTCTATTGATAGGTACAAGACACATCTTGTTAGGAAGGGATTTTCACATGTTGAGGGTATTGACTACTCTGAGACCTTTTCTCATGTTCCCAAGACGACTTCTATTTGCCTTGTACTCTCTCCTTTAGCTTCTCAGGGATGGATAATTTTTTAGATGGACATGAAGAGTGCATTTGTGCATGGAGTCCTACATGAGGAGATCTATATGGAGCAACCTCGTGGTTTTGTACAGGACTCTTCTTTGGTATGCAGGCTTCAGAGGTCTTTATATGGTCTCAAACAAGCTCCTCGGGCTTGGTACAAGAAGTTGGACTCCTTACTTGCTTCACAATTCACTAGGTGTCATTCCAATCCTACAGTTTACACTCAACATCATGGGGCTGACTTATTGATACTTGTGCTTTATGTAGATGATCTCATCATTACAAGTAGCTCATCATCCATGATTCAGAGTATTCAATGAGCTTTGAGAGAGTAGTTTGAGATGAGCATATATACATATATGCATATATGCTCCCATTTTATAGATGAAGACATGTTTTTTGTTAAAATTGAATAAAGTAACTGACTCATGTTCTTAAACTATAAGATATTTTTCATTTTATTTTAACCTCAAAGCTAGATGTGCATAAAGCTAGACTTATAATGATAAGATTGAATCCTCAATCACTCTGGATACATAATAAGTGAAGAGAGGTGAAATTTGATGCTTGCATGAGGTGCCTTGGGAAACCCTTTGGAATTATAATCTAATTCAAAGATACGAGGAAATGTTTCATATATTTAGAATAAAAAACAAATCCTTGCTTGGCTAATGATTTATATCATGGATGGTACAATTGAAGTTGCTTGTAAAACCCTTCTAGCTCATCATAATTACTATTAGCTACCTTCCAATACTTGTTACAGTAGGCTACTTTAACTAGTTTGGAGCTTTCCTTATGTTGGATAACAAAGAGGGGGGGTGGGGGGGTGAATTAGTTAAATCTAGTTATCCTACAACCCTTTGAAATAACTTAGTACCAATTCAAAATTTATATACTTTCACAAAAATAACTCAGTAACTACATTCAACTTCTCAAATCAAACTTATACCAACTTTACTTCAAGTTTTTATCTCACTTTTCCTTACTTTATTGAGTACTAGAGTAATACCTTAGCTTATATCAAATTGCAACAATAAACAAAGAACATGAAAATAAACTTTGCAACACATATGCACTCACACATTTTGACACAGATATTTGACATGGAAACCTTATAAAGGGAAACACCACTTAGGAATCGACAACCCAAAAATTTCACTCTTATGAAGTGAGCTTTGCGAGGAGCCAGCCTTGTAAAATGTTTACATGCACATTTTGAGTGTGACATGGTTAAAGGATTTTAACCAAAGATCATTTGGACCTTATCACTCCTTGTCATTATGAAAGAGTGGCTTGCTCTAAAGGACTTACAAACATCACTAATCAGTGTTACCATATAGAGTTTTAAAGACTTGTTAGGTCCACTTGATTAAGAGATTTTATCTACTATAATGGTAAGAAAGTGACAATAAAATGATCTACTAGGTTTACCACTACCTTGCTTGTTCAGATCTATGCTTTGCTCAGTTTGTTCCTTTTGATCTCTTACTAGCTAATTCACTCACTTTCACTATCACTTTGCACGTCCTTTCCTTGATCTTTTCACCTTTTTTATGCTTGGTTCACCTTGTATCTCTTCCTTTTTCATTAACAATAATTATCACACAATCAACATGTCATCAACAACTAAAAGCAATCTCGATCATTTCTTCGAATAGATATCTTCTACTTTCCAGATCCTTCTAGATTTTGCTACTTAATCATAATCGTAGATTTCAGATTCAATGTATTTATTCACTTAGAAAATATAACTTCCTTGAACTTTGTTCATAACTTCATCCTACTTAAATATCCTTCATCAGATCTTCATTACACTTCTCCAATTGTATATCTTGTAACTAACTTTGACTTTATCATTTGATCTTCTTGAACATTCTTAATTTTCATCAATATTCTGCTTTAGATTAATCTTTTCTTTTGTTCTCCACTCAGTGAACATCACAACTTTACTCAGTAAATGCATCACTTTTTTAACATTAAAATTACTTGATTAACATTGAACTTTAACTTTGCTTTATTGGGTGCTCGATGACAATTGTAATCACTTGGTCAATATTGTGTCCCTTCTTTCACCTAGATGTCAGTGTAACTTGTGTATCTTGGTGAATACATGAACTTCAACACAATATTACATGATTGTAAAAAAATCAAACCAACATTATACTATCATGGTCCAACTCATTCAAGTACCCATTGAATACCAACACTTATCAATTCTTTCATCATCATACTTTCTTCAAATCTTTTTCATCAATCAAATGATATGGTACTCTACTAAATTATCATAATGTCTAACCAACTAAGGCTTGACATCAACGATAACATAACAAATGATAAGACTCTTTTAGATACAATTATGTTATTATCAATTGGAGCTAACACCTTAGGCCAATTAAGGAACCAAAAAGGCTTTCTTAAAACCTTTTTGATTTATTTTTTATATAACTAAATGATAGAGAGGAATTGACAATCATACTCATATACTCAAGATATTTGTGTATTGACTAAATGGATTGCCAAGGCCTTGAATGATGATGCTATTTGGGAACATTTGGTTTGCCAGAACATCCAAAATAACTTTTGTTTTACTCTCTTTAGACTTAGTTAACCAAAACAAAAAACTTGTTCTTGCTCATTATTTCAAATCTAATATTTTTATCTCTTTCAATTCTATTTGGTGGGTATGTTACTTAAAAACTCTATCTTAATAGGATCAAACTTTGAGTCATGATTTAAGCTTTGCCTCCATCTAAAGGATTTGATTCGTTCAACATGATAATTCTCCTCTTACAAACATAAGAAATCAGAGGTAAATATCTCCTTAATAACGTTCCCATTACAATCATTAAAAATTAAAGTAAACATTCTTTTTAAGATTTGTGGGATCCCATTGTATTTAGTTCAAACTCACACCAAACATTGGCTCAACTTTGAATTTAAGTTGTCACCTTCTAACAAGATCTCAATATAGAGAATTAAAAAGATTAGTCAATCCAAAACTTTCCTGTTTGATGTCCAACCCTTGCCATAATAACCTCCTTAAATATTAAAAATGACCCAATAAACAAAATTCCTTCTCTTCCCTCTCAAAATTATCATAAACAAATCCTGCGCTTGATATATTTGTGTACACTTATAAACTAAAATGGCATTATAGGTTTAGCCAATCATCATGGAATAAGATAAGCACTCTTGTTTGGAAGTCCAAAATTGATGTTCAAGCCCAACTAGCTACTTGGAGAGTTTTGAACATCAAATTTCTCATTGGTGAGCGAGTATCTATCATTTCCCCTTATCTAAACTATTCCTTATGCACCAAAAAAGAGTTGATTAATCACCCCCATTTGATTTTCCTTCCACACCCAACACACGAGGAACTTACTTTTGTCCACTTTTAGTTCTTCTCCCCCAAATTTGGTCTTGTAAAGAAACTCATCTTGGTCTTTCCCCATTATGGCAATATATCTTCATAAGTCATTCAACTGTATTATTATTAAGCACATCTAGATATTTTGATGTTGACTTCCTTTTCCATACTTTTAATCCCCTCAAGTTAGAAGCTTTGATCCTCTATGAGGATTTTTCCCTCCATATCTTTATTTTGCAGTTTTCTCACCAAGCAAACCTAAACTCTAATAACCTTGCTTGACCTATAACATCTTGCTTGACCTATAATATCAACTGAATGCATTTGAAAAATAAATTAGTGACTATAATTTTTTTTGATGATTATAGTTATTAAAAGTTTGGTGGATGTTTATATTTCATAAATATTTGTGTTTCTTATCAAGGTTTAGTAGATTTTGCATTTTTTGAGGTGTCTTGTCTTCTATGGACATATTAAGGATTTCACATGATTTGTCCTTGCCTACTCTAATTTGTTTTTGAATTCAGAGTGATTTTTGGTTTATTATCTTTCTTACGCAATTTTTATTTTTGTTTGCATCTCAACCAAATTTGATCGTTATTGCTCAATTTCTAGAGTTCATAGTAAATCTTGTTTTTCTAATTTAGAGTTTCAAAATTCACCAAAATAAGGAAATAAATTTATAGAATAAATAAAAAGATAAACTTAAGAATAGTTATGTTCTTTCAATTAAGTTGAAAATATTTCAAAAGAAAGGTAGTATGGTGTATGAAACAAGGGCACAAGCACCAAAGTTCCTACATTCAATGTGGTGGGTTTTGGGGTAAGAATTGAGTCATGTTGCACATTTAATTGTGAACTTGGAATAGAGCGTTGAATGTCATGCACCGCTTCCAATTCATAAAATGAACTGCATCAAATTTACTTTTATAAGTTTAAGAATCTATAAATGTCAATATAGATTTTATAATCTATGATTTAACATTCAATACTTACTATCTCTTCTTCGAACATAAGAATATTAAATTATTCATTAACTATGGAAAAACCATTCTATAGTCTTATTATAAAATACTTAAGCTTTCAAATATAAAAAATCATCTAGATGTATATGTCAACCATGTGCATTTTTTAAAGCCTTACTCCAAATATTTTTTTGTGATTAGTTTAAAGATCATAGTTATATCCTCCATATATAAGTAAAATAATGAACTATTTATATTTTTAAATTAATTTAAACTTTATATTTATATCCTCCATATGTAAGTAAAACCATAAACTACTAATACTAATAAATTTGTAGCTTATAGGTAATAAAAGTTCAAGACCCTACTAATGCAAGTAATAAGTGTTAATCAGTAGGATATCCTAATATCATTCCTTAGGACCTACTCAAGCCTAGAGTGGCGGTGATTGGTTTCCTCAACGCACCAACTTCACCTCACAATATCATCCCTATCTTCAAAGTAGCCTCAAGCCTAAAAAAAGGCAACCAAAACTTATCCAGACCTGACTCCCTTGCACCCTCCAGGACCTCAAACTACACTACATCTCTTTAGACTCTTTTCCACCCTTTCACCAAGTTTTATAACCCTCTAATAGGTTTTGGGCTTCCTTCTAAACCAAAACTGCAAGTTTCTCTAGGAGGCCTAATAGGGGCTCTTTCCTATTAGTCCCGCCCAACCAAAACAATCACCAAACTTTGAAAACTGCCAAAAAAATCACCCAACCAATTATAGAATTTCTAATGACATGTGAAAACCTAAGAAACTCCACAAGATGGGTTTTGGGTCGACTCTCCTCACCCTCTAACTCACAAGCCCTAGTTTAAGGCTAATTAGGCCTAATACCACTGTTTGTATTGAAACAGACCTTCAAGACTAAAACCAACATCATAAATTCCTCCACCAATACTTAGAGCATCCTCCCAAATTTCCATCTTCCAAATATCAAGCTCCCATGACTATCTATGTGCATTTTGCAGTGTTAACTCTAACTATTTGCACACTAAGCACATCAGATGCTTAGCTCAAATGTTGTCAGAGACCTCTAAGAAGGTGGCTGGTGGACAAAACAAAAACAAAATATTCATCTCCATCCTATACCCCTTTTTTACACCAAAAAATAGGGTTTTCCACTAATTAGGAGGGAGACTTCATAGTAGTTAAAACCCTAACCATAGGCTAGGTTAACTAGTAGGCATAAATAAAACTGAAAGAGATTCAAGTTTATTCTACATGCCTAAATCAATTCAATACATGCACAAGTAATCCAAAATACAACTTTCCACAATCACAACATGTACTTATTGTCACTACAAAATGATCTTGAGTTTGTCCTCAGTTTCTGTACATAGATTCCCACCAAAAACTTGCTTTATTGATTCAAATTTCATACAATACTACTCCAACGCTTTCCTAGGTTGAAGACATTCATTTTACAGGCCAAGGCTCTTGACCTTATACATTCACCCTTACATGTTTGATGAAAATAACAATCTGACTGTTAATGTTCCATTTTTGTAAGAAAAGTAGTTCAACAACAACTATTTTGTTGCACGAGTTGTAATTTTTCCACATTTGAAATCAAATGACTTATAATGCCTACCAAACCTTAATAAATCATGCAAGAATCCTAAAAAATATAAAATTGAAGATTTTTGGTCAACTCATAGCATTGATCAATGTTTACTGACCTTTGACTTGCCCATTGGCCTTATTACAACATGCAAGAAATTTGCCTAAATGCATTCTAAGGATGTCTGAGATTGCCTTATCATCTTGTGTCATCTTGGACACTTATTAACCTCTTACTCTATCCAAAATTGGTGTCTGACCACCTTATTTAGGACCTTGGGCTCCTACACCATACTCCCATAGTTTGAAAAACTCAAGTCCCTTGAGTTGCTAAGTGTTGAAGAGTGGTGCCATGCTTTATGATTTCTTCCTGTGTCATCAAGATTGCTTCCACCTCAGGTAAGCCTTGCCACTTCACCAGGTACTCCCTATAGTTTTTGTTTCTTTTCTCCTTGACTGTCTTAGTGTCTAGTATGCATTCCAATTGCAATGACTTGTTGGGTGGTAAATCCTTCACCTATTCCACTTTAGAATCTGCCATGTTGCTACAACTGGGACTCATGTTGTTGTTATCCCCTTGATACAATGTGAGGTCTGCTACATTGAAAATAGGTGATATGCCTATCCCCTATGGTAGTTCTAGTTCATATGCATTGTTTCCATATTTATTCAAAATTTTGCAAGGACTAATCTTTTTCATCTATAGTTTATTGCCTAGACCTTTAGGTAACTTGCCTTTGTTTAAAAATGCCATCACTAGGTCACCCACTTTGAAATGAATCTCTTTCTTCCTCTGATCTGCCATGTCTTTATACTTGGTTATTGACTTTTTCCAATTGGTTTTTTACCTTCTCACGGATTGTCTTAATCAGTTATGCAGGTGTCTCCCCTATGGCACTTCTAGATTTCATATCTTGTAAATCCCTTAGTTCCATGGGTCCCCTTGGATGAAAACCATATATTTCCTCAAAAGGTGTCATTCCTATTGATCGACTAACAGGTTCATTATATGCAAATTCAACTTGATAGATTACTAGATTTCCCAAGGACCTGTTTACTACCTCAGTTTGGCCATAAGTCTGAAGGTGATAAGCTAATGAATAAGCCAAATGTGTGCCAAGTTTCTTCCACAAGGTTCTCCAAAAATTTTCAATGAACTTGGTGTCTTTATCAGTCATTATTGTCATAGGGAATCCATGAATCCTCACTACTTTGAAGAAGAGATTTGTAATCTGAGATGCATCATGGTTGCTTCTGCAAGGTATAAAGTGAGCCATTTTTGTGAACCTATCAACTACTATAAACACCATGTCTACTCCTCTAGCAGTCTTAGGTAACCCAAGCACAAACTCTGTGCTTATTCTATCCCAAGTGATGAGGCTAATTGTTGCCTCTATTTAATGATAATTCTAAATACTTTGTTTTAACAATGCGAAGACATTTGTGAACTTATGTTTAGTTAAACTTATGATTAAGTCCAAATAGAACCATCAATCTATGGGTAGATAGTATGTCATATTTTGCCAATATTATACATATAATGCAATATTTCATATAACCATTAGATTATGTGTTCTAATATTTGGATTTAATTTGATTATGCTTGTTTTCAAATATTTTTGCATCATAACTAACCTGATAGGGAAGAAGCTGGAGATGGTCAATATCATTCAAGGAGGAACATTAAAGTCTAGTCATGGTGGAAGAACCATAATGGTATCAGGAGACATAGCCGCTACAAAGGAGGAGCTATTATTCCAGGAATGCAGTGATGAAAAGTTGCTATATTCCCTATGTGTTTACTATTGTGTTGAATTGGTTATCTAGAGTTTATTGTTTGTACCGCAAACTGTTATATTTCCTTCTTTTTCTCTGGCTAATTTGTAGTTTTTTTTTTTCCTTCCTATTTTAGAATAAATGTCGATCCTTTATTTATAGGGATTGAATCAATAGTTTTTGGGAGTTGGAAGAAAGTTTATGAAAATAAACTATTGACTCTCATAGAGAATTGTTTTACAATTTTATGTTTTGTTCTTATGTAAGGAATTTTGGAATATAATGAAATAATTCTTGGTTTACATTCTGTGCTAGTAGATTAGCATAAGTTGACTAAGGAAGCCCACTTGGGAGGTGGATTAGACTAGAGAAGTGTAAATTTACTTCCAGTGTTTCTATTATTTCAAGTAGAAGTTGTAAGTTTCTTCCTACAACATCATACTTTGTGAGTGTTCTTGTAGTATTTACAATAACATGGATGGTTTGAGTTGGAATATAAGTTAGCATTTAATTGCATTTCCAGCATTCATTTCAATGAAGAGTTAAGTGTGTTAATTTCCTGTAGCACTAATGTAGGGTCTTTCCTTGTATTTTACTTTCCTGCAGCATAAGCATAATGACTCTTTAAGAATCCTAATGCACATATTGTGCCAACCATTTCAAGTATACATCCCTAGGTTGAAAAATTAAATGCACCTCATGGTGGGGGGAATAATTCTTAGATTGAATATACTATTCCTAAGTAAGGCCTTGGGAATGATTATCATACACCTATTGTGAGGTGGAACATGTTTTTGGCGTCGTTGTCAGGGATGGTGTCAAGCTAGAAACATCTTTTTGGGTCATAGTTTTTTTAGTTAAGTTTTTTTTTTGGAGATTTACAGTCCTAAAAGTTTCTTCAAAAGTGTGATGAATTCAATTGCATGCATTGAAGAGGAAGACAACTAGATGAATATGGTAGATTTCTTCCACATGAGTCTATTAATTTGAATGAAGAGATTGAAGAAGAAGTTGAGTTGCCTTTTGAGTATGCAAGCCCTATTTTTTCTATAGAATCTTCCTCTAGAGCACAACCTTTGGACACAAGTGGTCATCAACCCTTTGCTGAAATTTTGGCTAGCTTTCTTGGTAGTTCTGCTCCAAATTCACCTGTTGTTAACAATCCAGTACCCAATGTTCCTTTTCAGCAGTAACCCCATAATCAAATACCTCTAGTAATGACACAACCTACTTTTCCATTTCCTCTCCCGAGCCTCATAACCAATGCTAATCTCAAAAATATACCTATAGTTGCTCTTCCAAAGTTCTATGGCCTTGCAACTGAAGATCCTAATACTTTCCTATTTGAGTTTGACATACTCTATTGTAGCTTTGACTATAACACTGATGCCCATAAGCTCAAGTTGTTTCTAGCAACACTGAAAGAATCAACTTTACAATGGTTCATGGGTTTAGGAGCCAATGTAGCAAGTACTTGGGATGAAATGTAAATTCTATTTCTAGAGAAATACAAAGAGTATTGCAAGGCAAATGACTCAAGAGGAGATGATATCTTTAGACTATCACAAAAGGAGGATGAAACATTGGAAGACTATGTTTCACATCTCTTGTATACACTACAGAAGAACCCCTAACATGTACTGGCAGAGGATTCATAGAAACTAGTCTTCTTGAGAGGGGTGAATGATAATTATCTAGAAGCACTAGACCCGATGGCTAGTGGTGATGTATATCAACCTTCTTGGGATGACCTCAAGAAAATTTGTCTTAACTACTCAAGGTCAACTATGAAGAAAGGTAGAGGACACCAGACCACAGCCACTAAAGGAATCAATCAGGGTATTTTAAAGCTCGACATATCTAATCTACTCTTAGATTTTAAGTAGGACATCATAAATGATGTTGTTGTACATCTTGACACAATGACTACAAAGAAGAAGCATGTAGAGGCTGATGCATAATTAGTTGAGTATTGTCCACACTACTGGAAGAAAAAGAAAGATTGCTAGTGAAAATTGGTCACTAGAGTGGAGAAACAACATCTTCCAACTGAGTACATCAAGATAGAAGGAGAGGATGGGTAAGTATTCTTTGTTGCTCAACATTGGCCATGGGCCTCACATAAAGGTATGCCTCAAGACCCTTTACAAAATTTAAATCTATACGGTAATCAATGGCAAAACTATAGTACCCAAGGTCCTCCACAATATAGTCAAACTAATTAGAATAACGCTTGGCAAAATAATCCACAAAAACCTCAATGGCCTCAGAATTCTCAACCTTCCTGGCCAAACCAACAAAACAACTAGTGGTTTAACCAACAAAATAATCAATGGCAGAATTAGTAAAACCAAGGGCAACCACCCCAAGGGAATTGGCAATCTACAAACCAATGGAGAGGACCTCAACAATGGCATAACCAAAATACTAGTAATCCACATTTAACACCTCCAATTCAACAACCTGCACTAATGCCACCACCTGCAAGTTTTGGACCTCAAAAGCGAACTCAGTTGCCTACACAAGCTCAGCCAAATCCAAATAACCAGTAGCCACAACAACCTATGTATTCAGCTGATGCTCATACCCTACTTATGCTCTAAATGTTGCAAATATACATTTGAGATCTAGTACAACCTTACTAGCACCTAAACCACCTCTCATAACTGAAATACCATATATTCCTGGAGCATCAAAACCCATAACTTCTCAGCCACAAGTGATTGACCCAATTAATGTAACTAGCTTAACTCAAACTCAACAAGTAGTTGAACCTCCTTTTCCACAAAAGCTCATACAAAGTAAACCTACACAAATAGAGGAACAATCCTTTAACATCATCAATCAACCAAAGAACATGCATGTTCAAATTCCTTTATTCCAAGCCATTAAAGATGTTCCTATTTATGGCAAAGCCATTAGAGAAGCCTGGGAGAAAGAAAGAGGGCCACACTAGTCCATGTGGGAAAATTGGCTGACATTATGTTAGGAAAATTGATTATTCCTAAATACTCTAATCCAAGAAGTCCAGTTGTGAATGTGATTATAAATGGTCAGTTTGTTAAAAATGCTTTGATTGATCTTGGTGCTGCTATAAATATTATGACTAAGGATACTATGAAAAACTTGAATATAGAACTTGGGTTAAGAGCTACCCCAACAATTATGTAGCTTGCAGATAGTTCTACTATCACTCATGAAGGGATGATAGAAGACATAGTAGTAGCCCTAGACTCTCTAAAGTACCTTGTAGATTTCATGATTTTGTCCCCAAAAGTTATGGTTACCCTATCATTTTAGGATGACCATGGTTAGCTATAGCTAATGCAAATATAAGTTGTAGGTCAGGGAGTATGACCATATCAGATGGACATGCAACAAAGAAATTTGATATGTATCCTCCAACACAACCACAACCATATTTAAGTACATTCATATGGCCAAGTTTAGGGGATGGAAAAGAAGAGTTAAACTCTATAGCACAACTTATGATGTTACATAGACAGTATTTTTTGAAGCTTTAGGAAGACGATTTAGTAGTTTAGAGTATTCTTAATAATACATGTGTGGTAGAAGAAAATGTATCTGATAGTTCTGTGTTGGAATTATCTATATAAGAGGAATTTAATGAGAATTGTTTTTTTGCCTAAGGAATCATATATTATCCATCAGCTTTTACCATGTGAACTAGATACAAGTCCAATCTCTGAAGCTACTATGGTTGATCTCACAACTATTGTTGAGTTGTTGAAAGGTCATAATCTCCATGTCAATCACATACTGCCTCCCAAACAAATGAAACAATTAACATAGCTTCTTCAAAAACATGAAAAGGCTTTTGCATGGGATTATGGGGATATGAAAGAGTTAAGTCCTACATTATGCACTCATAGAATATATATCAATGAAGGGTGCCTACCACTCTGTCAACCCCAGAGGAGGATTAATCTAGGGCTCAGAGAAATAGTTAAACTGAACTGCAAAAGTTGCTTGATGCTGGTTTTATATACCCTATATCTAATAGTAGATGGGTCTCACCTCTAGTCATATTGCCTAAAAAGGGAGGGAAATAGTAGATTTGTGTAGATTACAGAGAATTGAATAAGGAAACCAAGAAGGATCAATTTCCTTTACCCTTCATTGATCAAGTTCTGGACACTTTGGCTATTAAGAAATATTTTTCTTTCCTAGATGGGTATAGTGGTTATAATCAGATAAGTATAGCTTATGAATATCAAGATAAAACCACATTTACATGCCCATGGGGTACTTTTGCATATTTTTTCTTGCAATTGGCCTTTGTAATGCCCCTGTGACATTTCAAAGAGTTGTGATCAACATTTTTGCTAATATATCGCACGACTGCATGGAAATATACATGGATGATTTCACAGCGTTTAGAGTCACCTTTGAGGATGCCTTGATGAATTTTCCAAAGGTTCTTGTCTGATGCAAAGAACATAATCTATCACTCAATAGTGAGAAATGTTTTATGCTCATGCAGGAAGGAGTGGTGCTTGGTCATTATATATCAGCTATAGGAATGCAAGTGGATCTGGATAAGATAGAGGTAATTATAACATTACCCATACCTACAAAACCAAAGGATGTAAGATCTTTTTTAGATCATGCTGACTATTATAGGCATTTCATTAAAGATTTTAGTAAAATAGCTAGTCCCTTGTATACACTGTTGACTAAAGAAGCTGAATTCAATTGGACACCCGCATGTCATGAAGCCTTGCTGTAGCTTAAGAAACTCCTCACTATGGCACTAGTTTTAAAGGGACCTGATTGGTCAATTCCATCTCATATCCATACTAATGCATCAAACTATGTTGCAGATGTTGTATTAGGACAAAAGCTTGCTAATCTTGAAAATGCCATCTACTATATTAGTAAAAGCTTTCATGGTCCTGAACTGAATTACACAATAACTAGAAAAGAACTTTTGGTTGTAGTTTATGCATTAAACAAATTCAAACATTATGTATCTAGATATCCTTTTTTTTTCATACTGACCACTCATCTATAAGGTACTTAATGAACAAACTTGTCATAACAGGTAGATTGGCAAGATAGCTCTTGTTATTGTAGGAGTTTGATATTACCATTATTGATAAGCTAGGCAAGTCCAATATAGTTGTTGATTATTTGTCTAGACTGCACAATGTTGATGAAGATCCAACTCTAATTGAAGATACCTTCCCAGATGAGCACTTGTTCCACATAGCAACTCATACACCATGGTATGCAGAGATAGCAAACTATCTGGCTGCAAATGGAATGCCCCCACACTTCTTTGACAAGGATAAAAAGAAGTTAGCAGAGAAAAGTTTTCATTATTCATGGATAGATAGAAATCTCTTCTATATTGGACCAGATCAGGTCATGAGGAGATGTGTCAAAGAGGATGAGATATATGACATACTGCATGCCTTTCATGAAAAACAATGTGGAGACCATTTTGCAAGAAAGAGAACAACACTAAAAGTACTTACTACTAGATATTTTGCTTGATGTTGGTTTTATATACCCTATATTTGATAGTAGATGGGTCTCACCTCTAGTCATATTGCCTAAAAAGGGAGGGAAATGGTAGATTTGTGTAGATTATAGAGAATTGAATAAGGTAACCAAGAAGGAACACTTTCCTTTACCCTTCATTGATCAAGTTCTGGACACTTTGGCTGGTAAGAAATATTTTTCTTTCCTAGATGGGTATAGTGGTTATAATCAAATAAGTATAGCTTATGAATATCAAGATAAAACCACATTTACATGCCCATGGGGTTCTTTTGCATATTTTTTCTTGCCATTTGGCCTATTTAATGCCCTAGTGACATTTCAAAGAGTTGTGATCAACATTTTTGCTGATATATCGCATGACTGCATGGAAATATACATGGATGATTTCACAGCGTTTGGAGTCACCTTTGAGGACGCCTTGATGAATCTAGAAAAGGTTCTTGTCTACTGCAAAGAACATAATCTATCACTCAATAGTGAGAAATGTTTTATGCTCATGCAAGAAGGAGTGGTGCTTGGTCATTTTATATCAGCTATAGGAATACAAGTGGATCTGGCTAAGATAGATGTAATTATAACATTACCCATACCTACAAAACCAAAGGATGTAAGATATTTTTTAGGTCATGCTAGCTATTATAGGCATTTCATTAAAGATTTTAGTAAAATAGCTAGTCCCTTATATACACCGTTGACTAAATAAGCTGAATTCAATTAGACACCCGCATGTCATGAAGCCTTCCTGCAGCTTAAGAAACTCCTCACTATGGCACTAGTTTTAAAGGGACCTAATTGGTCAATTCCATTTCATATCCATACTAATGCATTAGACTATGTTGTAGATGTTGTATTAGGACAAAAGCCTGCTAATCTTGAAAATGCCATCTACTATATTAGTAAAAGCCTTCATGGTCCTGAATTGAATTACACAATAACTGGAAAAGAACTTTTGGTTGTAGTTTATGCATTAAACAAATTCAGACATTATGTATCTAGATATCCTATTTTTGTTCGTACTGACCACTCAGCTATAAGATACTTAATGAACAAACCTGCCATAACGGGTAGATTGGTAAGATGGCTCTTGTTGTTGTAGGAGTTTGATATTACCATTATTGATAAGCTAGACAAGTCCAACATAGTTGTTGATTATTTGTCTAGACTGCACAATGTTGATGAAGATCCAACTCCAATTGAAGATACCTTCCCAGATGAGCACTTGTTTCACATAGCAACTCATACACCATGGTATGCAGACATAGGAAACTATCTACCTACAAATAGAATGCCCCCACACTTCTCTCACAAGGATAAAAGGAAGTTAGCAGAGAAAAGTTTTCATTATTCATGGATAGATAACAATCTCTTCTATACTAGACCTGATCAGGTCACGAGGAGATGTGTCAAAGAGGATAAGATATATGATATACTGCATGCCTATCATGAAAAACCATGTGGAGACCATTTTTCAAGAAAGAGAACAGCACTAAAGGTACTTACTACTAGATATTATTGGCCAACATTACATAAGAATGCAATAAATTATACCACCAAGTGTGACAAATACCAGAGGATGGGCCAACCAACCAAGTCAAATGAGATGCCACTCAATCCACAGACTATTGTAACACCCTTTGATAAGTGGGGTATGGACTTTATAGGTCCAACTGACCCACCAGCAAATGGTAAATCCTACATCTTGGTATGCACATATTATTTAACTAAATGGGTGGAAGTCAGGGCAATGAAAAATGCAAGAGATGAGAAAGTAGCTAAATTATTATATAAAGAAATATTCACATGTTATGGAGTTCCCAGAGAATTTGTCACAGATCAAGGTGCTCAATTCACATCAAACTTGATCACTAAAGTTATGAACGAATGCAACATAAGGCACTGAAAATCTAGTCCTTATCACCCTCAAGAAAATGGGCAAGTCGAGGTCACCAGCAGAGAGATTGAAGCCATTCTAACTAAGACAGTACACATACACAAGAAGGATTGGACTAGTAGATTAACTGAAGCTGTATGGGCATATCGAACTACATGGAAGACAACCACTAGACTTACTCCATTTGAACTTGTGTATGGAAAAGCAATAATGTTGCCTATTGAATTTGAACATAAAACACTGTGCATCACTTTGGAATTGAACATCAGTCTTCCTGCAACACAACAAGAGAGACTTCTCCACTTGAACTCACTGGATGAAATGCAAAAGACATCATTACGGAGAATGAAGATCATTTAGTAGTAGTGAAAGAAGTGGCATGATGCGCATATCAGTAATAAACAATTCCAAGTAGGAGATTGGGCCCTCCTATATGATTCTCATTTCAAAGAGAATCTAGGGAAGTTACAGACTTGATGGCTGGGGCCTTATGAAATTTAGTATGTATTTGACAATGGAGCAGTCCAGCTGACAACCATTGATCTTGTCCACTTCAAATTGCTTGTAAACGGTCATAGGTTGCGCCTCTATCATATACCACAGACCAAAGATGAGTTCCTGTAGCAGTTCCAGCTACACAATTTCCCAGCTGACACAATTCATGTAGCAGAAGGTGTCGACCTCTTGTTTGTAACTCGTCAATAACAACTCCTTCGAACATTCCAATAACAAACACTTTATGTCCACATAAAGTTCAAATTCTTCATTCACCTTTTGATTTCTTCTTCTTCAACTCATCTCATTTCTTTCTCTACAACCCACCCATCTTCCACGTCATCATTTTATAATGCTTCAATAATGTGATGAGTTCGCTGGCATATGTTGTCACTACTAACCTTCAACTCTTGTAGGTATAAGCTTTTCAAAATTTTATTCATTTATAGTGCATAGATTTTGTTGGTTATATCTATTACTACATTAAATATATTATTGCAGCATTATGCCAATTCCATACTTCATGCCAATTATGACAAGTGAGGACACTTGTCCATGTTTTGTAGGGGGCAGGGAAGGTTACTAATTCCCAATAACATTTCTATTTATTTATTAAAGATCCTCAAATATTTACATTCTCTTTGATTGATTAAAACCCAGTTGCCATAGTATGCAAGTATCATGTGTCATACCCTTATTGCCAAATAATTCCTCACTATCAGACTATGATGTGACCCAAATTCAATTTTGGACAATTCTCGCATGTCTATGATTTATTTTCATTAAAATCACATTATTATTTCTCATGATGTATTGTTCATGACATAAATTAGCAGAAAAGAATGTGAAATGTGAAAAGGGTTTGTGATTTTCAAAAAAGAAAAAGAAAAAAGAAAAAAAGAAAGCCTAGATTTATAGAAGGGAAGAAGGTAATAGTGCAAGCAGAGTAGAGATTGAAATTGGTAGCAACGAGAACCAGTGGAGCATAGTGTTTTAGTTTCAGATGTAGAGGCAGTGAGAAGATTTAATGCATGTGGCTAGTTAGGGTATTTTTAAAAACTAACAGAGTTTGACGATAAAGTAGCCATTGAATTTATACTTACATTTGAGGAAGGTAAAGAAATAGTATGGGGATTGACAATTGTTGCCACAGAAAAGCGAATAGTAGAAGTAACCGGGTTACTAGTAGTGGGAGAACACTACCCTAATGCACATGATGCAAGGTCAGCTAGGGCACAGTTTTTTCATACCAACTAACCCTCTGTTGGATATAACCAAGCAGGGTTGCAAAAGAACGTCTCTCCTGTTGCCATACAATGAGTTGGGCATACATATTATCAGATATTTTACCTGTGAAGGAAGATTTTTATATTTGCATGTACATCATTTTAAGTTACTTAGTTATGTAAGGCATAATTCTCCAGTGAATGTTCCCAATTTCTTGTACAATATGTTATGCATTAGTGCTGAGGAAACCTAGAAAGGGAAGGACAACTCTATTACTCACCATGCCCTAATCAAATTTCTCATAGGGAGATCTCTTAGGGATGCCTCTCCCATATCATAGGCATAATTTTTCCAGTGTAAAACCCTACAACCTTAGGCTACCCCTAATGAACAATCCAACAAAGAAAATGCAGTCCCCATTAATGCAACTACTAAGCAAAGCATCCAAGGTGCTGAAATAAAAAAATGTTCAAGAAAATGTGCCTTTACCTGCTTAAAAGAGCAATGTACCTACCTCTGCCCGAGAAAAGAGGAAATATAAATTACAAAAAGAAACCTCGGCTCAGGTAGCAGAAAAACAAAACCCTACAGTCTCAAAGCAAAAGATAACAAAGGCGGGTCCTACAGCAATCATTCCTACATTAGAGACATGGAAAAGAGGTAGTAGGAAGAAGGTCGTGGTGCTTGAGGAGACCCCTGTGTGAAAAAGCCCTATAATGAAAGGACAAACTTCTAAAGTGTCAGTAGAAACTTAGACTACTTCACCCAAACCATCTAATGAAGAATCCCAAGTACAAGTTGTCCCGAATGATTCCCCCAATCAACCTACAATTCCAATCATTCCTCAAAACCCTCATGAGGAATGTGAGGTTGAGGTGAATGAAAGCCAAAAAAATTCCCCAATAGGCCAACAAGATACTCTAGGCCATAAAGATGAAAAAGCCCCAATAATGCATTGGTTAATTTGTTTGAAAAATGGCCTAGTTCCCTACAAGCGAACATGGTTTACAAATTTCTTAGAACACTCATGGAGGGAATAGAGGAAGAAAAATAACTATGAGGAAGAAAGTGGCCCAATTACCTTGCAAATACTTCTTTTCCAGTTGCATAATAAACTGTGTTGATAACAACCTTATGGAAAGAGGAGAAAAAGGAGATGAAGAAGGTCATAGCATCTCAAGGTGAAGAAATTGCAGAATTGAGAGAGCAATTGGCAAAACATAAAGAAAAGATGGATCATGCCCTCAAATTAGCTGATCAAATAATTACTTGCAGACCACCACCTAGGATATATGCTATTTTTTTAAAAGAACAATTCCTTTTATTCCAGCTTATGCTGACTCTCAAAAACATAAATGCAGAATTCAAGTCAGCTTAGGAATTCTATGGTTTATACCGAACTCTTCCATCCTGGCAACAAAATTTACTCTGTGAATTGTATGTACACAATTTCATTATCCCTGTAGAAACTCAATGGAATCCTTTACCTTACACAGGGGATATACATTTGAGGGCCCTAATGTCTCAGATGCACAATGAAGCTAATTATGATAGATAATTAAACAATTACAAAGATGAGGAAAGAACATAACCCCTACCATTCAAAGCCAAGAGTGATAAACCGAAAGAAATCCTTAGGGATTGGTTTAGACTGACCCATGGGGATAAGCACAAGGAGATAAAAGAATGAATCTTTGAGGCTAGAACAAAGTTATATGCGAAATATGATAACCTGCCTTACTTTACCTTTCAGAGAACCACGGTTGGTGTTAAAAGCAAATCGGGAAGACTACTTGAAGGACTCAAAAGATCAGAGCCACACAGTCCTATCAACTTAGAGGTAGCACTTCATCGAGCTCCAAAATACATACAGTTGGGAAGGCAAACTAGACCAAAACTGTGGTGTCCACTAACAATGCAACCACCAATGCTTGGCCCCTATATGATATCAATTCTGGACGACTTGACAAGTTGCAGGAGGACCATAAAAGGGAGTTTTGGAAGAGAACACAAGGATTCTACTACACCTTCAAAAGTAGCAGAAGAGGGAGGACTAAAGTTGGAGATTTTCAATCAATGACTAGAAGATGCAATGCTTGAGGACAAGCTTCAAAATTACCAGGGGGCAGATCATGAGGCTAGTTATTGCCTTTGTTTTATGATAATTTTAAATACTCTATTTTAACACTGCCAAGACATTTATGAACTTATGTTTAGTTGAACTTATGATTAAGTCCAAATAGAACCATCAACCTATGGATAGATAGTATGTCATATTTTGTCAATATTATACATATAATGTAATATTTTATATAACCATCAGAATGTGTGTTCTAATATTTGGATTTAATTTGATTATGCTTGTTTGTAAATATTTCTGCAGCATAACTAACATGATAGGGAGCAAGTTGGAGATGGTCGACAACATTCAAGGAGGAACATTAAAGTCTAGTCATGGTGGAAGAACCATAATGGTATTAGGAGACACGACCACTACAAAGGAGGAGCTATTATTATGGGAATGCAGGGATGAAAAGTTGCTATATTCCCTCTATGTTTACTATTGTGTCGAATTGGTTATCCAGACTTTATTATTTGTACCACGAACTATTATATTTCCTTCTTTTTCTCTGCCGAATTTGTAGTTAGTTTATTTTCCTTCCTATTTTAGAATAAGTGTCAATCCTTTATTTATAGGGATTGGATCAATAGTTTTTGTGGGTTGGAAGAAAGTTTATGAAAAGAAACTATTGACTCTCATAGTGAATTGTTTTACAGTTTTATGTATTGTTCTTATGTAAGGAATTTTGGAATATAATGAAATAATTCTTGGTTTACATTCTGTGTTAGTAGATTGGCAGAAGCCGGCCAAGGAGGCCCACTTGGGAGGTGGATTAGACTAGAGTAGTGTAGATTTACTTCCAATGTTTCTAGTATTTCAAGTAGAAGTTGTAAGTTTCTTCCTACAACATCATACTTTGTGAGTTTTCTTGCAGCATTTGCGAGAACAATTATAGTGGATGGTCTGAGTTGGAATATAAGTTAGCATTTAATTGCATTTCCAACACTTATTTTAGTGAAGAGCTAAGTGTGTTAATTTGTTGTAGCACTAGTGTAGGTTCTTTCCTTGCATTTTACTTTCCTGCAACACAAGCATAATGACTCTTTAAGAAACCTAGTGCACATACTGTGCCGACCATTTCAAGTATAGGTCCCTGGGTTGACAAATTGAATGCACCTCATGGGGGGGAGAATAATCCTTAGATTGAATATACTATTCCTAAGTAAGGCCTTGGGCATGATTATCACATACCTATTGTAGGAAAAACACCAAGGTTTAGTAGGTATTGGTAAGGGTTGGTATAACCTTGTATTAGATGATGTCTCTTTCACCCTTTGACAAATTAGACAACTTTCTACATATCTCCTCGCCTCATTCTGCAATCTAGGCCAATAATAGAACCTTGCTACTTGTTCTAGTGTCTTGTCTGCTCCAAAATGACCTCCAAGAGCACCATTGTGATTTTATTTGATAACATTTTCCCTCATTGATGACTTAGGGATACATAATCTATTGCCTTTGAATAATAAGTCATCCTACAATACATATTCAAAAAATTCAGCATGAAAAGTGTTAGCATAATCCAAACAAGTTTTGTAAGCCTCTCTAAAATTAGAATCCTCCTTATACAAATCCTTGATCTTCTCCAATCCCACGCTTTTTAGTTTGACTTCTTAGATTGCAAGTATTCTCCTACTCAAAGGATCAATCACCTTGTTGGTAGTCCCCTTTTTGTGTTTTATTCAAAAGGTAAATTCTTGAATTTGCTCCACCCATTTAACATGTCTATGGTTGAGTTTATCTTGTCTATTCAGGAAGCCAAGGGCATGATTATTAGTGTACACTATAAACTCCTTTGACATGAGGTAATTGTTTCCATTTCTTTAGGGCTTGAACCATGGAGTATAGTTCAAGGTCATAGGTGGAATATTTTTACTTAGCTTCATTCAACTTTTTAGAGAAAAATGCAATGGGATGATTCTCCTCACTAAGTACTGCTCCTATAGCATATTTTCTAGCATCATGCTCCACGGTAGATACCTTATCAAAACTAGTAGCATTAGGGTGGGTAATTCTGCCACTTTCTTCTTCAAAAGTTGAAAACTCCTCTTTGTTGTTTCAGTCCACCTAAACTTACATTTGATTCCCCCTTTGATGGTGTCAAGTATGGGAGCTACTATCCCATTGAATCCCCTAATAAATTTCCTATAAAAAGGTAGGTAAGCCATGAAATATCCTAACATCTCTCACTGCCTTAGGACTAGGCCAATTCAAAATAGCTTCTACCTTACTAGGATCCATCTTTAGACACCCTTTTGAAATCACAAAACCAAGCTAAACCAATTCAGACTTAAAGAACTCACATTTTTCCAAGTTGATGTGTAGCTTCTCCTCGTGCGATTTCTTCATCACCATTCCAAGATGCTCCAAGTGTTCTTCTTTGTTTTGTCGAATATTAGAATGTCATCTAAATAGACTATTACAACTTTCCAATAAATTGTACCAATACCTCATTCATTAATATCATAAATGTGCTAAGTGCATTGCTCAAGCCAAACCACATCAGTAGCCACTCATATAGTCCCTAATTAGTCTTGAATTGTTTTTTTCCACTCATCCTCTTGTTTGAGCCTAACTTGGTGATATTTTGATTTCAAATCCAATTTAGAATAAACACATGATTCTCCTAGATAATCCACTAGGTCTTCAATTCTAGGCATGGGAAACCTATACCTAATTGTAATCTTGTTAATTGCTCTTGAATCAACACAAAGTCTCAATTTACCATCCTTCTTACGTGCTAAAACTGATGGACATGCACATAGGCTCAAACTCGTCTTCACCAATCCTTTATTCAATATTTCAAGAACTTGTCTACTTACCTCTTCATTTTTTGGGGTGTGAGCTTGTAGGTAAGTTTATTAGGCAATGTTGCACCAGACATTAAGTCAATCTGATGGCCTATGCTCTTGACAAGTGGTAATGCTTCTACTTTCTCCTCTGCAACTAGTGAAGGGTACTATCTTAGCAATTATGCAACTTCTACAGGTAGTGGTTCTTTTTTTATGACTTCCTCCTTTGGCTTAGCAATCAGAGCATACCCTTGAAAAAAATCTTCCTTATTCATCTGTAGGAACTCCTTACCTCTGATAATACTAATTGCACTATCATATTTGATCTTTCACCATATGATTAGGTAAAGGATCCATCTTAAACAGTCTACCATCCTTCTCTATCAAATAGGTTTTCTTTTCACCATTATATTGGTCTTTCACATCATACTACCATGGCCTTCCTAGGATCAAATGACAAGCATCCATATGAACAATTTCACATAGAATCCTATCCTTGTACCCACCAAGCTCAAATTCTATCCATGCTTGTTTTTTTACTACAAAACTATGACTCTTATTTAACCATACAATTTTGTAGGGGGCTAAATGGGGTAACCTCTTAAGCTTACACTTCTCTGCCATCTCTAGAGATACAACATTCTCTATGGATCCAAAGTCAACTATAATTTTGCACGATTTTCCATATGCCTTACAGTTACCTTGAGTTTTGAATAGGGATTTCTTTTGTGATGGCTTTGTCTTTATAGGCATCTTCAACATATTCCTCCTCGACATCATGTTCTCCCCATCAAATACTAGTGCTACACTTTTAACTTGCATGACACTACTGTTGCAGCAAGATTCATCATTCATGGCTAACTGATTCCTTCTGTCTCTATTCTAGTTAGGACGATTTGTGTTTTTGAGTGGAAACTAAGCCATTGTATGCTCTAATTGCCCACATGAATAACACTTTAGGGTCCCATATCCCCTCCCTTGTCCACCTACATATCCTCTGCCTCTGTTAAATGGCCTCCTTTGCCCTCTGATTCTTTGTTTCCTATATGAGAGTTTTCACTCTATTACCACCTTCATTTCTTTGCTCATTTTGTTGATGGTCTTTTGGCCTCCTTGGAAAGTTTCCTCTTCTTCTTTGTTGATTAGTTGTTCCTCCTCTGCCCCTATTTGAGTTCTCTTATTTCCTTTTTATCTTCTCTTTAATCTTTACTACTAACTGAAAGCACTTCACCATTGTATTGGGGCATAAGATGTTGACTTCTTCTTGTATATTGTACCTCAGGCTAGTTAAGTATCTGGCTACCTTCACACTCTTTGGCTTCACCATTCTTGATCTTATGCAGAGCCTATGAAAATCTTCTGTATATGAGCTCACATTCAACTCCTTCTACCTTAGATTTTGCCTTCTCATGTGCAACTGGACTTCATAGTCCTCTAGAACATAAGTATCCCTTATCATGTTAGACATTACCTTCCATGAAGTAATTTTGTTCTTACCTTCTCTGACTCTCTCCTCTTGGATGAAATTCCACCATGTGAGGGATGCTCCTTTCATTCTTGATTGGGCTAGCCTCACTTTCTTCCCCTCTGTTATTCCATGGCATTCTAAATGACTCTCAAGAGCCTCCATCCAATCCATTATGACGTCAGGATCCATCTTCCCTCCAAAAATAGGAGTATCAATGGATTTACTGCCAAAAGTCTCTAGAGCTTTTATGAATGTTGTCTAGTTTGTAGGTTTATTGTCGTATTCATCATCCACATACTACTCTTCCTTCTCATCCGTCTCTCCTTCTCCTTTGTTGAGGTCTTCCTCAATCTTCTTTGTAGTTTTCTCTACTACTCCCACCTTGTTTTCCAACTACTCTAACCTCTCTTTCAACTGCTTATTCTCATCTTTCTATTCTTGAAGTTCCTTGGCCAATCCTACATTTTTCACCATCTTGTCTATCCCTAATGTAGAACATTGATCAGTTGCAAAAATCCAATCTGCAAGCTCCAAGCTAAGCTCTGATACCACTTATGATGCAAGTAATGGGTGTTCTCAACACACCAACTTCAACTCACAATACCATCCCTATTTTCAAAGTAGCCTCAAGCCTACAAAAAGGAAACCAAAACTTCTCCATACCTCACTCCCTTGCATCATTCAGGATCTCTAACTCCACTACACCTCTTTGTACTCTTTTCCACCCTTTCACCAAGTTTCATAACCCTCTGATAGGTTTTGGGCTTCCTTTTGAGCCAAAACTGCAAGTTGCTCTAAGAGGCCTAGTAGGGGCTCTTTCCTAGTAGCCCTGCCCAACCAAAATAATCACCAAACTCTAAAAAATCCCAAAGAACTCACCCACTAGTCACAGAATCTCTAATGACATGTGAAAACCTAACAAAATGCACAAGATGGGTTCTGGGTCGAATCTCCTCACCCTCTAACTCACGAGCCCTAGTTTAAGGCTAATTAGAACTAATACCATAGTTTGTATCAATAGACCTTCAAGATTGAAACCCACATTATAAATGTTGCCACCAATACTTAGGAAATCCTCCCACATTTCCATCTTCCAAATATCAAGCTCCCATGACTATCGTTTTTCCTTCTGTAACGTTAACTTTGTTTGTCTGCACGCTAAGCACATCAAATGCTTATCCCAAATGCTGTCAGAGACCTCCAAGCACGTGGGTGGTGGAAAAAAAACAACTAAAATAGTCATCTCCATCCTATACCTCTTCTGTAGACCAAAAACTAGGGTTTTCCACTATGGGGATTAGGAGGGAGACTTCATAGTAGTTAAAACCCTAACCGTGGACTAGGTTAACCAACATGCATAAATAAAACCAAAATAGAATCAAGTTTATTCTATATGCCCAAATCAAATCAATACATTCACAATAATCCAGAATACAACTTTCCACAATCACAACATGTACTTACTATCACTTTGCAAAAAGATCTCAAGTTTGTCCTCACTGTCTGTACATAACTTCCCACCAAAAACTTGCTTTATTGATTCAAATTTCATACAATACTACTCCAACCCTTTCCTATGTTGAAGGTATTCATTTTATAGGCCAAGCCTCCTGACCTTACACATTCACCCTTACATGCTTGATCAAAACAACAATATGACTGTTGATATTCAAATTTTGCAAGAAAAGTTGCTCAACAACAATTTTTTGTTGCATGAGCAATTTTTTGACAATTTTTGCAATTTTTCCACATTTCAAATCAAATGACTTATAATGCCTACCAAACCTTAATAAATCATGCAAGATTCCTAAAAAACATAAAATTGAAGATTTTTGGTAAACTCATAATGTTGACCAGCATTGACTGACCTTTGACTTACCCATAGGCCTTATTACAACATGTAAGAAATTTTCCTAAATACATTCTAAGGATGCTTGAGATTGCCTTATTGTCTTGTGTCATCTTGGACACTTATTAAGCTCCTACTCTATCCATAATTGGTGTTTGACCACCTTATTTAGGACCTTGGGCCCCTTCACATCCACAAAAAAGAATTGCTTATATGTGTTCTCCTATCATGTTACTCAAATTGCAACCATTAATCCTATCGCTCGTGACTGGATTCCACTATCAAGCTAACTACTATCAATGCCCTATAGGAGGAAAAGAGTTGGTTGAAAAGTTATTTTTACAAATTTTTGTTAATTGTATCCCAAGCTTTCTTGATCATGCAAGTAGCATCAACAATATGGGACGTGTCGTTATTTATTTTCATTGCATATTTTGGAGAATATCCAAGCCTTTTCAACCAAATTTTTTTGGGGTATACTTGCAATCATGCGAATCTGAGACCATTTGCCCATGCTCTCCATTTTGCAAACAAATCTACAGATCTACTTTAGCCTCACAGACTGAGTGAAATGATAACGAGAGTTGTTTGAGGTAAAGACATAGGATTTACAAAACCAAGCTATGATGGATGCAATTTTAGGTCTGTTTTAGATGCAGGCTTATTGATTAGAATCAATATTTCATAATCAAAAGTCACTGTACTGTACATTTTCATAAATATAGATATGAATGTATAAAACTTGAATACTTTGCTCCTTTTTGTGTTAATTGTGTATGAAGATGTATTCAAAGTTGTCAAATCTTTCTTGGTCATATCGATCCATAAGTGATTGTTTTCTATTACTTTTCATCAGTTTTTCTTGAGAATTTTTTAAGTCTTTCATACCGCAAATCCAAAATTTGAATGTGTAGCTCCCATTTGGGCATCCTATAGTGGAATTATGAAATGAGATTAGAGCATCTGCAATATTCAATATGAATGACTCATTTGGTGGTGGGAATTTAGGTTTTTGCAGGTGGATGAATATGAATTTTAGGGTGCAACTTTGAACCCACAACCACTTGCACCTCCATCATTGTTGGGCATCCAATATTCTCCGCTAGGTGGATGAACAAGAATATTAGGGGAGAGTTGTATTCTTGTGCAACCAAATCCCCCTTGACTTGTTAATCAAAATGATTTATATTCTACTTGTGTGGGAAACTATTGTACAAGATGTCGAGAAAATGGATTGCAAACAACAACTAGAATTGAATGGAGCGAAGAGAATGAGCAGAGGGCTACATGTTGGCATCAAGTTAGTATTGCAATTAGTGACAACACTTATCTATATCAGTATTACTACCGAGCTTAACACTTAGTTTCCTACACTCACCGAGCATTCCAGTGTTAACCAAGCTTCGAAGTATTCAACAGTTCATACCGAGTAGAATAGTGGCTATAACCAAGTAAATACAGGCAATGTGAAGACCAACAATGTCTACCGAGCTTCTCAGTGTCTGTCGAGCCTCACAATGTCTACCGAGCAATAAGCTTATGTCATAGAGATTCAGTGTAAATCGAGCATTGGAAGAAGTAGTGTTTACCGAGTGAAGCAAAGTAAACTCAGCATGCAGTATCTACCGAGTGACACTACATCTACCAAGTCACCAATGGTCACCGAGTTCAGAACTACATCGAGTGATTAGTATGGATTGAGCCTTCACTTCTACCGAATGCATGACGATGTCGTGTAATGCAGTGGACACTGAGTATCAGAAGATCATCAAGTCAGTTTAGTGAACCCGAGTTATTTACTATTTGGCCGACTTTGTAATGTGTTGTTCACTTGTGATTTGGCCAACCTTGCAATTTTGTAAATTGGAAAGGTATATATGTAAGATATCATTCTATTGAAGTGTTATTGAAGTAATATGAAGTATATTTGAGAAGTGCATGCGAAGGATTATCAACAGCAGTTTAAGGAATGCAACAAGGTCAATGTAGATGTAGAAAAATCATATCTATCACATAAGGTGATTAGTGCATAAAGGATCTTATCAGCAATTAGTTGTATGTAGATCCACTGCTTCATCCTAACAGGTGAATCAATTTGTAAATCCTTTAACAAGGTAGACTTAATAGTCTTTTGTATAAATCTCTTAAGTGAGTGCATACTTCATTGTATGTTTGTAAATCCTCTAACAAGGTGGACCTAGCAGTCCTTTGTGCTCCTAACAAGGCAGATCACCAGAAGTGGTCAATGTAAGCCTTAATAGGCCAACTTTGTGCTGTAGTAGTGAAGTTTTGTGGGTATCATCCCCACCCCAGATTTACTTTCCATTTGGAAGGTTTCTAGGTCACCAAAATATTGTGTTCTCTTGTGTGATGAATGCTTTATCTTTCAGTACTAATGTATGCAGTAGCATAGATGGATGTGTGGTAAATTTAAAGAAAGGTTTTGAAGTTACTGATTCACCCCTCCCCTCTTAGTAACTTATAATGTATTGAATATTTCCAACAATAAGCTAGGGCATGTATATTAGGGTTTGTGTTTGTGCAACAACTTAGTGTTGACAAGAAGTCATCCAAAAAGATTGATGTTATAAATTGTGCTACACAAATGTGACAAGAGTTATAATGTTCTTAGGGCATTATTAATGGTGTTTTTACAGGGATTTTTGGTGGTGTCATTGATCCTATAGTCTTTAGGGTCCTTTCTAGATGGTTTCAATAGAAAGGTTGACATCCAAAAAACAAAAAATGCACATAGCACAAATGATAGAAATTGTATCAACATTCACAACTCCCCCAGAATCTGAACCCTCCATTTTTGAATTCTGGTTTCAATGGTTTCATGGAAATTGTCAAGTCTCGTCTTTTGATCCTTCAAATCTATGGACTTGGAGAGCTGAAATGTTTGCTCTTTATATGATTAAGATTGATAGGGATGTTGAGCATGCTTCCTCCGTTAGCCCAATAGTGCCTAAAATTCTTGCAAAAATGTTGCGACTAACCCACATTATAATTGTTGAAATAGAAAAATTTCATCCACTCCAAAAAAATTCAAAAAAATCGCACCTAGTAGTACCTAAGATTAGACAAATCACAATCACGGATGTAAAGAGAAAATTTTACCTAGGAAGAATCCTTGAATCATAAATTTTCTATCGATACATGGAATATGTAAGTAGGGGAGGTTATGAAGGTGAAAAAATCAACTATGTGCGAACACTCGATCTGGAAATGGTTCGAGATCAATCGCATCAACAAGTAGTGCTTGGAATGCTAAGAGAGGTGGCGATCTTGTCTTAGCTCCTAGCTTTGGTGCTGGAACCCGTGCCTTTGCCAATGCCTTTGTGGTCGCTTCTATCATCTGTATGCAGTGTAGGTTATAAGTGGTTACCTTCCATACAACATGAGAATGAGAGAACTTCTAGAGAGCACTCAAAAATTTCTAGTTTCTAGAATTTTAAAGTTTTTAGATTTTTATTTTTAAGAATTCAAATGTTTATATTTGTGTAGGAATTTATTTTATTGACTGATTAGTTTAAGCTAAAAAAAAAGAATCAAACAATTCCATTAAGTTACCTGCCGTCGACCGTACATAGGAACTAATAAATAGAAATTAATACTTCATTTTGATTATTTAAAAAAAAAACAATTGGAATCAAACGATTCCAAGTTATCAAACAAATAACAAGTGCCACATAGTGGCATGTACTTGCCTTATTGTTATTAATTGTATTTGTAAGTATTGAATACAAATTGCAATTTTTAAAATAAATTTATAATAAATTTAATTAAATCTAATTCAAATATTAGAAAATCAAAAAATAATTATTGTGAAAAATGGAAAAAAAAACATTTATATAATTAATAAGTTCTCTAAGCATAATTAAAAATGGATAATAAGAATAGTATAAAAACTCATTATAATTGGTAGTTGTAAATAAATTTTAGTTTGATGCTTATACATCTTTTAAATACATTCTCATATATAAAATTTCATTTATATATATTCTTTTTATGAAAATAATCTTTACAAAATACAAAAAATTGAATATGTTATTATTATTATATTTATTAAGATTTATTTGATTTTTTGTAAATTTGATTAACTAAAACTTATGCACAGAAACTAAAACTAATACAACTATTATCATGTAATTCTTATTTTACCTTCAATCTAGCTGAAAATATTGCTTGCATCATGGAGAACTATTGAAAAAAGGTTCCTATAACACAAAATGAGTTGAGCCAATCATATAATTTGTACGAAATATAAAATTTATAAAAGAATAAAAAACTTTAAAAATATTTTAATTATTCAAAAATATTACTTATGATTGATAGATAGATTTCAAATTAATTTCCTAATTATGCAAACGAATGCAATAGTACTACAATAAGATATTGCCTTAAATATGTAAAATTGTTAAAGACGATTTTTGGTGAATCAAATGCTTGTTCTTCATTTCATTTCAATCAATGTTTGAAAACTCTTCTCTTTATTTCAATTTAATCAATGTTTGTTGGTCACTCCGGTTATTCTATACGGATGTGAAGTGTGGGGCGGTAGTATGTCCAAACAGAAATGGCGACAAGTAGAAAGAATTCAAAAACACTTCATCACATGCAATCTTAAAGTCAAGATCACAGTTCCGTATGAAATCCTTTTGGCGGAGGTGGGTTCCTTTCCATTAGAAGCTGTCACATTGATCCGAATGCTAAGCTATTTAAAGAAAACCCAAGGTCTGGGAACACATCTTTGGCCCAAGTTGGTAATAAAGGAAAAACTTGTGAGGCGGAAAAGCACATGGATGAAACAAAATGACAAATGGATGCAAAAATGGGATATCAACATCCAAATTTGCCCGGATAACATTAAAGAAATAAAGAAGTTTGTCAATGAAAAATTTCGCAATATTCTGTGGACAAGACACATAGGGCGGAAAAAATCTTATTACATTAAAGAATTTAATCCCACTTCTAGTCATGATGAAAAAGGCCTATATAAGGGCACCTATTAACTGGAAAGCAAAAATGTTGATGGCACAACTTAGAACTAGTTCACATCAGTTGTGATGTGAAACTGGTAGATGGCAAGTTCCAAAGGAAGAGTGGGCAGACAGAACATGTTTATTTTGTAATACGGGAACAGTTGAGACAGAGCAACACTTTGTCAAGGAGTCCCTGGCTTACAACGACATCAGATCTGATTATACAAAAATACTGCAGAACAAAGACTTCAACTATTTATTCGAGGAAGATCAAGTGAAGAGAACAGCGGATTTGATTATCAAAATTTAGAGAAGGAGAGACAAATTAACCAAAACTTTGCAACTGACTAATTTCGCTCCTGACTTGGGAGGGTGATTGCATGGGTCCCATAGACTACTTTAGTCTCGTGGACGTCAATAAAATCTATCATATCATATCATCTTCATGACAGCTGAATTGACCTCCTGCCATGCGGACATGATATATAAATTTCTGGATATCTTGGTAATGCGCGGGAACCTATTTCTTGCCGGCATTTACATTTTTCCCGCCGTTGACAAAGCGCTGCGTGTATGACAAATCCGATGAGTGTGGGGCTATTACAAGCACGATCTGGTTCTTCTCTAACACGAACGGTAAGTGCACCCCTGGGAAAATTTCGATTGACAAGAAACTTGGCCACAGGCTGCTGCGTGGGACGGTTAAAAAAATATTGCGGAGGATCAACTGGGTTGAGCTTTTGTTCAACTCTCTCCGTGAAAGGCGAGGCAATGCCAGAGCCTCTCCCCAAAATTCGGAAGGTGGAAAAGGAGCACCAATATGGAAGTTCTACTCTTTCGGAGAGCATCTCAGAGGTGTTCCAGTTCCTGCGTGTAAAGAAGCTTTCTTGTAATGCTGTCATGCCAAGCAGGGCCTCTCCTCTGGCTGCCGGTTATGATCTTTCCAGGTATGTTTTCCTCCCCAAGTAGGCCACAGCTGCCAAACTTGAAAAACCTTTCGCAATAGAAGGTCTCATCGTTGCCCATAAACATACAGCTGGGTCCATTTATTGATGGTAGGGGTTTCTCGGTGATAATAGATAGGGTTTTGACATGGTGATCCCTAGGGTTTTGACATGGCGACGCAAGAGCTCCTGATCAAGGGGTTTCTGCAATTGGAGTATATTTCAGTCAAGTGAATGGGAAGCCTAGGAGTTCCTTTCAAAAATCTTACTTTGGGAACCATGTTAAATTTCTTCCTTCGCTATCACTGGATAAGGAGGGGAATTTAGACAGTATAGCGTAAAGCCAATTGCAATGTGAAAAGTTATGGTTTTTTTTTGGTATGCGTGCTTGCAGTGCTGCTGCATGTGTGGTTCCGGCCCGTGGGAAGGCTATGGTAGCAACTGACTTGTCCATTGCCATACCAGAAGGGACCTATGCTCGAGTTGGTAGTGTTTCGATTTTCCTTAACTTGTGCTCCCTTATTTTTATTTAATTTGACCTAGGGCTTTTGGAACCTGATATCTGTTTGGTCAATGGAAGCTTGCATTAGGTGTTTTAATTTTCAAGGTTCCCTTAGGGATCATCAGCGAGAGAGTGATTTTTTAAGAAATTGATCCTCGTTTTTTGCAGCTCCCCGGTCTGGGTTAACTTGGAAGCATTCCATAGATGTTGGTGCTGGGGTTATTGATGCAGATTACCGTGGACCAGTTGCTGTAATTCTCTTCAATCATTCTGATCAGGACTTTCAGGTTAATGCTGGTGATCGGATTGCTCAGTTAATTATTGAGAAGATTCTAACTCCAGAGGTTCTAGAGGTGGATGATTTGGATTCTACAGCCCGGGGTAAATGTGGATTTGGATCAACAGGTGTCTAAATGTGAGCTTTCTATCTTCTTATTCATGAGCTTTTGAATGTACAGAATTTTCTGAAAATACCTTTTAACAATTTTAGAAGATTCTAGAGAAATGGAAGGCATTATTTTTGGTGAACCAAATGGTCTTTTGCATTGTAATCGGCTATAGGAGCAGTTGTTTTCTCCTGTTGGACTAAATGCAGCACTTGCAACAAATAATCGAATCTTGTTTAAACAATTAAATGTATGTACTGATGCATTTTTTCGCCCCTCATTTATTTGCATTTGAAGGATCAATGGCAATCTTGTTCAAGGAAGTTTTTAATATGATATCCATTTGTTATGGGAGACTAATTCCATCTCCCTGTCATACAAGTAGTGCAACTTTTTGAAATTATCAAACTAGTATATACTGGGTGAAACTGTTTACGTGGTACGAACCTTGTAAATATGTTGGAAGGTGTTTTTTGGAAAGAAATGTTGCATCCTGCCAATCGCGGTGATTAGGACACTCCGTCAGAGCATTGGGTATGTCAATAAAATACATTTGTTTCTAGTTTCTTTCACTGGTGAAGCCTTTTCCTCACTGAAAAAGGGTTTTGGAATTGTTAATTTTATAAGCTGGATGGACTAATGGTTGTTGATGGATAACGGTTTTGTTGGTAAGAAGTCCTCTGTTCGACAGAGTTCGTCCAAAATGATTCAGTCTGCCACTCTAGAGCGTTGACTAGTTGAGATCGAAGAAGATAATCATAACCTAAATGTTGAATGATTATGGAAATCTTTCCTATAGCTGGTGACTTTAAAAGCAGTTTATCAATTCTTATGCCCTGTACTGCGTTTGTTGATTTTTTTGTATTCGCTTGGATTGTATTAAATTTGTTTGTTGAACATCAACAGATATTTCTACTAGTTTTCTTCACATCATTACCGAGATTGTGGGCTTATGAACTGTGATGTTCTATTTTGGTGGATGTGTATACAGGGGTTTGTGTTTAAGCAATTAAGGTTTTGTATTTAACAAGAGCTGCAACTGGAGTCCCTGTCTAATGCGGGGATGTGCCTTTGAGGTTAGGTTATGTTGTGGCTGAGTAGTTGGAAATTGTACTGTAATGTGACATTTTCTTGAGTCCTGAACCTTTACCCAACTAATTTTGGAAATATCTAGTCTTATAATATTCCATCTTCTAGTAGCTGGAGGATGACAATCCTTACTACTCTAATATCCGTCATTCTAAAAGTTGTCTTAATTGAACCTTGCAACATCAGCAAAATTGAACAAGTGTTTTCATGTGTACTTTAAACTTACATTTAGAAGGTGTTAGGTGGATTTGGCTTTGTGGATTCTTATAGATATAATTGGCCTATGCAAATATACATCTGTAGCAGGAGGAAAAACCTGATGTAACTGAGTTACAGAGGTGTACATTTGTATTTGATTGACTATAACAGAACAAAAATCCAGATATAACTCAGTTACACAAGTATACATTTATATGCTTAATTGATTGCAATAGGACAAACAAATAATTGATTGTAACAGGACAGGAACTCAGATAGGACCGAGTTACACACCTAGCACTTGTACCTGTAAGTGCCAAGGTTACGCTGATTGTAAAACCATAAACATTTAGACAGGACCGAGTTACACACCTAGCACTTGTACCTGCAAGTCCAAGGTTATGCTGATTGTAAAACCTAAATATTTAGACATGGCAATCGATTTTCCAAAAGGCTGTAATATAAATTATAACATATAAAACATTGTGTTAAACACCTCGCTTTTACATTGAACATTATGTCAAATAGTAGTTGGCGTGCATCATTCGCATGCCTTGTGTATGCTTGTAGATTTTACATTTGTGACTACTGTTGTGGACTAGTTGCTACAAATCTGATAAAAAGTTTAACACCTTGCTTTTACATTGAACATTATGTCAAACAGTAGGTGTGTATCCTCTGTATTTAATAATTGCTAACTATTTTCACTACACATGCAACTTTTTCTAAAGTTTTCCAAATATTATTGTCTATGTGAAAATAAATTCAATTGTATATATATTCATTGCTGGTTATGACATGGTTACATGCTGAATTGAATCATTAAATGGTTTTCAACATGTTTTGAAAGTATTCTTGAGGTGTAAAGTTGACAGGAAAATCAGAAAAGAATACATGTACAAAAGACATTTTTTTTCATTAAAGGAAAGTACAGTGTTTGTTACACACGAACTGTGGTAGCTATTAAAAAAAATCAAAGGAGTTTTGTTTAAAGTTTAAAATCTTTTTGAAAGCATTGTCAAGAATGTTCAAATATCTACACATGAGCAATGTACATTGATCGCTCAGCAAAGAACAAAAAACATTGAAAGAGATCGATGGTTCCATCATTGCCCAGTATGGAGGCAGCCGTGTTGAACTTGATGGAGTTCTCGGGTTCCTGCATCCTTGCTGCCACCGATAGAGAAAAGAAAAATGATGTCAGTCACATGAAATGACTGAGCTCAGGATACAGTAGACCTAACAATCAATGTTATCTATTCTTCATAAATGATCAAAAACAACGTTATCTATTCTTTATAGACGATCAAAAACAACGTACAACAATCACATGCAGAAAGGAAAGGAACAGAAAGCGAAACAAGTTTTATGCTAATAGGTTTGTTTCATGTGTAGATACGGGGGTGAAGACCAAAGATTTGGGGGAGACTGTTGAGAGAGCATACACAAGTATGGGATCTTCTGGTTGAACCAAAGTAGAAGACCGGAGAGGTGAGGAGACTATTGAAGGGATGCATATTAACTACAAATGTGGAACCATCTGGTCAAATCATGGAGGGGCAAAGACTGAAGACAATGAGGAGATTGTTGAAGGGACATAAATACATTACAGGCATGAAGCTTTTCAGTTGAATAGTGGAGCAGTTGAAGACGTACAATTGGATGCGAAGCCGTTAAAGGGACACAACATTCACTGTGAAACCTTTCAGCCATTAAAAGTTTCACATGAAAAGTTACACGTTATTCATAAGATACAAAGTTGTTTCACATAAGGATCAACATGCATAGAAAAATACAAGTGCATATAAGGTTCATATGGTCAGATAATTATACTAAGGCTCTCAAAGTTCTAGCTTGACTTGAAAAGGTATTTTTCTCAATTCATGTTTTGTTTTGAATAATTTCAGCAAGATCAAATGGTGCAACATATTATTTGGCTTCAATACATATAGTGAATGGAAATGTGTGTAATAGTCAACAAATGGGTATTAAAATGTGGTACAACACCAAGCACAAATTCAACTGCATGAGAATATAAGGATAATATAGATCAGGTCAGCATTAGTGGAAATAGTCAGATATAATGGTGAGAATGGAAAAGAGAAGATTCACCAACTTTGGAATGCTACAAGTGCATTCATGAAAATACTATTACGAAGAAAGAGCTATCATTTCATAGTCTATGCAATTGAACAACTCGTAAGTTGGAATATAACAGAAGAAATACCTTCAATAAGTATGTTCAGTTAAGAAATGATAAAAAGAAATATACAAAGGAGTTATCAGCATAGAGTGAAATTGAACAGAAGTATTCAATCCAACCATTTTTACTACAAGATGCTCAAAGTATAATCTGAGTGTTTATTCTGAAACAAAATGTTATTTTCCTAAAGAGATGGACACTAATTAATATATACAAAAGGTCATTTTTAACAAATTCAGTGACACTGTTAGAGTAGAGTAAGAAATGACATTTAACAAGAGGATTGAGCTTCATGCGAAAGGAGAAATTGAAGCATTATTATTCAAGGGAAAGGCGCTTTGATAGGTGCCAAACAGTTATACACAGGTGGAGCTTCAAAGCTAATTTATCACAGAAAATAAAATCAGAAAGAAAGAGTCAGCTTTTGTTGCATTTTCTGGGCAAAATATGATGAATCAAGAAATTTTTTTTCTGGGTTTGGTCCAGAATGGGGTGAATTAGGTGGTAGCACGGGCTTAATTCCCACAAGATCAAATAGAAATTTTTTTTTGTTTATTTCCAAAGGCAGCTTTTTTCAAATTTATTGGCATGCTTGAGATAAAAGTTTCATGGCAGGTTGAACAGAGTATCATATACAACATGTTGAACATTTTAATAAAATTGCAGCACAAGTAGGGTTTACAACATTGAAAAAAAATTGTGTTACAAATAAACTGTACATGGTCAATATATAGACTCTGCAGAAGTTCACAGAATCTGATATTGTCGACATTCAGTTAGTAATCATGGTAATCTGAGAATGAACATCTCTTAGAAAGAATATTTCAAGAAAAACCATTTATGGAAATGAATGCTTTAGACATTTTTCAGTATTCAAATAGAAGACAAGACTGAAGTGGAGTAATCATCAGGTATCACAGATCACGACATAAACTATATCGGTCTTGTTAAATTCTTTTCAAGAAAGCATGACTTAGTGGAAAAGAGTAAGAGCAACACAATATTTTTCCAATAGTGTCTGTCAAATATAGCAGGAGTTTTTTATTCTTTCAAATGCAGTAATTATTAAGATCCAATAAGTAAAACATTAGAATTTGCTGGTAATCTACTTTATAAAAGATACAATGAAGGCTTCAACAATCTACAGGAGGAATTATCAGTTTGGTCTATGCTCTATTCTTACAGAACAACAATGATTCTTCAACATTAAAGCGAATAAGAAGTGTTTGAAAAGTCACATGAACGTGCATTACCAGCTATAGTTGCTACAACAAAGACAAAGATGAAATACAAGAAATAGCAAAGTCACAAAGGACATTTTGATATATTCTTTATAAACTGCTCAGCTGTAAAGCACGACAAAAGTAATTTCTTTTACATCTAGCAGTCATAACCAGCTTCATTTTTGCATTTGGAATGAGTGGTTGGTGCTGACTTGAGAGATCTTATTGTTGGATTCTATTAGTTTTAAATGAATATATTAAGGCCATCCCTGACTGGATTTCTTCACAGGTGCGAGCCAAATAAATAGATTGTAATCATTATTCCATGTAATTCAACATAATATGATTCCACAAGGAAATGAATCAAGGCATATTAATGAAAAGAAGATGCACTATGCATTTTTAGAGGCATTCATGGATGCTAAAACTAAGAGTAAGGCTGGAGAATATCTCATAAATATAGAAAAAAGAAACAAAAGACCACTATGCCGACCGGTGTTCCTTTCTCAAATAAAGATGAAGCTACAGTCATAACTTGCAGAGGTATGTTTAAATAAAATACACGGTTTAAATCACAGACCCTAGTATTGAGGACCCAGAATACATTGTAAGGAAGTCACAGAAAATAAATAAGCCTCGTTTTACTTTTACCAGAATTTGCACCTTACAGAGACATAAAACTCAACTCATTGAAAGGGATATTCACCATTTAATAGTCACGACTGTACAAATATATGAAGTACTCCAGCATGCTATAAAACAAAAGACTATGAAATGGTGACAAATCTCTAAGGTTAAGCCTTTCTTGCCTTCATTTAGCTCAAATGTAGTCGCAAGTGTGTCTGGATTGACATTAAATAAAACAGATAGATCTGGAAAACTTAAATATAAATACCCAGTTTCAGTTCCTAAGTTGAAGATGTAAATCTATGGATAAAGCAACTCAGAGGAGAACAAAAATAAATGACTTACCCTCTCTTCTCTGTGAGAAGAAAAGTTATATATATTTGATGGTGGCTTTGACAAGTATTTCTGCAGTCGGCCAACTTGAAACCCTTGCTACACGGCAGCCGTGAGCAGTGTTTCCAAAAGTTTCAAAATGTGCAAATGATTAGAAATTATGACTTTTTTTTTCCAAATTTTCACTAGATGTGCCCTATTTGTAATAAAATCTGGCATCTAAACTATTCCAGGTCTCTGTCCAAAGGGAGAATGTTTTTGATATAAAAGCAGCCAAAACCAGTGGGCTGGCTCAAAGGGAGAATGTTATTACATAGACTTTCATTAATTTACATATGTTATATGTTTTCTCATTTTAACATGTCAATATATGTAAATTAATGTTAGTATCTTATTATTATTATTATTTTTGATTTATCGATTCACATTTCATATATATATATATTTTTGTATTGCATATCAAGAAAACAAGGAATCCAAATACATCTAGAGCATCAAAATACAGCCATTACAGCTGAACCGAAGCAGTCAAGAGTAACAAGATATCGGGAGAGCCCAACCAGAAATACAATTGATTACATATGATTCATAACTAGTTGACTCAGCCAAAAAAGAGATTTATAAGACCATGATTAACTTTCTTCATCGCTGGAATCTGAGGTGGTACATCTCACGGGTGAAGGCATGGAGCTGAAGGACTGCCTTTCATGCTGCGGGACCCAATGTCCTTCCTCACTAACCCTTTTCTGCAACTGAGATAAAGGAACATTGAAGATATCCTCTTGCTGATCAAGTTCTTTGCTACTCACGGTCGTAAACCCATAATGAAGATCCTTCTTGGTGAAGGTACCCTGTCCATCTTTGAGGAATTTGTTGAACTGCTCTTCCTTAAGCTTGAATATTGCTGTAACCTGCATGATAACATCCACAAGGTTAAGTCTCAATCGAGACCCAGTAAGAACGGTTCTAGCTCCTTGAAATGTACAATTATTCCTAAATTTCCAAGTTTGCTAGAAAATACACAAAAGGATAGACCAGAACTGATTGAGAAATTTGCTGCTACCACAAAGTTTACCATAAAAGACATTACCAATAGTGAAATTGACACCAAAAAAGAACCCAAACATATTCCAAATTCTAACAGCAAAGGGACAATCAAAGAAAACATGCATGACAGACTCAGTTTGGCTGCACACTGAGGGTTTTGGCTATGGAGGGGCCAAAATGCACCTGCATAACCAATTTGTTTGTATTTTTTTACAAATTAACATTCATATATAAATTTATAATTAATTAATAAAAGTGCATTTTGGTCCCTATATAGACAGTGCCGCACACAAAGCACTTATTAGGATCTCCACCAGGTTTGGAAAAAGGAAGCTTGTTCGACAGGAATCTCCAAAGGGAGCATATAATTTTGGGTTCAATAGGTCTTCTCCACAAATTGATAAGAATTTTTGTCCACTTTACATGGGGAAGGGTGAGATTCCAACAGCAGTTAAGATGATCAAGGATAGAAGAGTTAGTGGTGAGCAGAGAATAGATATATTTAGCTTTTACCAAATGCAAGGGAGAGGAGTCCAACCAGCATATATTGAAAGTACAAACATCAGAGCAGCACTTCTCACCCAATCCGGCCTTGTTCAATGCTTTAGATATAACATAATAGGTTCTCTTCTGAGAGTCCTCCAATGAGAACTGGTGTTTCAACACAGTCCACTCAACAAGCTTGCCATTGACCAGAATATCACTGAGAGTTCTAACACCTAGACCTGCCCACCTCTTAGCCAAAAACACCCTTGAAGAAGAGCTAGGGGTTTATTACTACATCTAAGGTTCCACTAGATGGAACATTTCCCACACCAAATATTATTCTTCTCCTTTCTCAAGACTTCCCCCAGTAGGGACCTAACATACTTCCAACATTTCCACAAGGCTTTCAAGATATTAGACCCAAGAACATTTGTTTTACAGTCTAGAGGAAGGAAATTCAAGATGTTCCAGCTACTCTAAGATTTGGCACCACACGGATAGCCACTACACAAGTTATGCCTAATGAGCACTTTCCATGGTTCCTCCCCAATAGTGGCTTTAGCAATCCACTTAGTTGCCAAAGCAATGCCTTGAATCCTCAGATCCTTCAGCCCAAGCCCTCTCCCCTAGCCTTCTCCTTAATACACCACTCCCAATGGACAACATGGGTCATATGAACCCCTTTCCCATCAGACCACAAGAAATCTCAGATAATTTTTTAAATATAAGCAAACTGATTAACATTAAACAGCCAAGTTGAAGAAAAATAAGTGGTATATGAGGACAAGATCTTTTGATAGACTTGAACCCTCCCTGCCATGGATAAATACATATTATTCCACTTACAAAGTTTCACCTTGATTCCGTCTTTCAGCGAACTCCACATGTCATTGATATAAGGATTAACAGAAAAAGGAATACCAAGGTACCTCACTACATGGTTAGGATCTCCCCAGCTGATGCCAAACTTACCACACCAGCTAGGCACTGAAATTTTGCTACCAGAGGCTTTGCAGAAGATTTCCAATTTGACCATTAGCCAACTCATGTTATCCTCCTCCAAAATGAATAAAATAGCAGTATCATCTGCAAATTGGATGTTAGAAATTTCTTGCCCATTGGTTAGGAGAGGCTCGTGGATTCTTGTATCAGCTGCAAAACAAAGAGAGCAGGGGCTAGGGGACAACTTTACCTGATGGACTTGGAGAGCTCGAAGCAGTGAGACTTGTGACCATTAACATCCACAACAACATTAGCATCCTTCATTAAAACTTTAACCATAGAGAGGGAAGGACCTGGAAACCCCATAGCATCCAACATCATGTAAATAAATTCCCATTCAATCTTGTCATAAGCCTTCTCATAATCGATCAAAAACATCCCAACTACTTGACCAGAAGATCTTGCCCACTCCATGTTAGATTTAGGATCTCTGCAAATGTAATAACATTGTTGTAATTCTATGTGTTTCAATTGCAGATTTCCAAAATATATAAATATATCTTCAAGAGGCATGTCTTGTGAAGAGACATGTCTCTATGGTTATATATATTAATTAATCATTAATTAAAACATTATTAATTTTATATATATATATATATATATATATATATATATATATATATATATATATATATATATGAGTATGTATAATTAATGATTAACAATAACCATAGAAGGATTAACTCTAAGATAGTTCAATCTAACGAAAGCTACAATTTAACACTCCCTCTTAGCTCCGGAGGATTCTTATAGAATACATTATCACGATAATCTTAGAATGCCATATTAAAGACTTATATATATATATATATATATATATATATATATATATATCACACTAGATACATTATCTTACGATAATATAAGTCTCAACAAGAAGTCCATATCATAGGTGATATCTTTTTATACTAGACATCACCTCACGAAATGTGCCAGAACAAACATGCCAACAATATCTAATTCTAACAATGATATGTATATCAATTGTTTTCTACCATAGCTATGACTTAGATACAATCGAAGCTATCTCAACACTCCCTCTTTATTTTGGAAGATTGATATATAACATACTATGTTCTTGAGTATAAGGAGATATCATCTCACTATGATATCCCTAAAATGGCATATCAATATGAATTCATCAACACACACATGTAAAATAACATATGGGATTTACTTCAATACACTAATAGGCTAGAATCCTCAATACTCCCTCTTAAGCAAAAAAGAAATTGAAATAAGTTTAACTTACACAATAAGGTGTAATCATCATTATGTTCTAAACTAAGAGAGAGAAAGAAGAAAGAAAACATAATGGATTTTCATGGTGTCGGGTTATCACCCAATAGACCCATGAAGGTTATCAATGTGTCCGGCAAAATCTGGCCCAAAGAATAAGGATAACCCAAACTTCCAAAACAATGGGTTTTCATGGTGTCTAGCTATTGCCCACAAGACCCATGAAGGTTATCAATGTGTCCAGCAAAATCCGGCCCAAAGAACAAGGATAATCCAAACTTCCAAAACAATGGGTTTTCATGGTGTTCGGCTATCGCCCACAAGAACCATGAAGGTTATCAATATGTCCGGCAAAATTCGGCCCAAAAATAACACTAAATTCAACCATTGTTTGAAGATAGATCAACTAAAATAAAGTCGTCACTTCATAATAGGATCAGAACACACAAAAGGTCGTCACCTTTCACAAAAAAAGTTGTCACTTTTCACAATACAAGCTTGCAAGAAAAAATAATTTTATATTCATGAATATATAGTTTAATAAATGCATTTACAACAAAGTCATATCAATTTTACCTCTAAAGTACACAATTTCAACTTTGTAAGAGGCTTGGTACAAATATTAGCACTTTGCTCATTTGTACTAATATAACTCATCCTTGTGATAAATGCACCAGTATCACAAGGTCACATGACATTAAGTCATGGAGAATTTTCTACAAGAATAGATTTATCACTGTATGCATATAATCATCAACCATATGATGTTAGTCAATAAGTGCATAAGAAACAATAATCATTAATCATGTCAAGTTTACCTCTGAAATGATATGATCTACTCCCTTTGAATAAAAATTTCACAGAATCATGTTCTTATTTGCTCCCTCTTAATCTGAAGCAATGTCAGATTTCCTCTTTATATTCTTAATCATAAAGATGTTTACTTCCAAAGTTTGCACAATAAACTTGGTAGCAAACGTACAAACTTTCCTTTTCTGCAAGAACATATGTAAATATAAAGGAAAAAATCAATGCAATTTAACTCTTGTAGTATGTATAAGTTTATAACCGAGAAAGAGAGAGACTATAGTAAGTAGATAACTGTAATATTCAAGAGTAAGAATTACTTATCTTTCTATGACAATCCATAAATGTCAAATCATTAAATCTCCTCTCTAAAGATGTTTTCAAGTGGGAATTTGAACATTGTTTATTAAATTTACCCCCCACAATGTGAAATTCCAACTTTTATATCATCAACCAATTTTATGTTCTCAGTACTTTGTGTATGATCATGCAAGTTATTTAAGGATCTTTTCATTTTCTTGTGATGTTCACAAGGTGTGGCCCATTAAAATCATTTTGTTACTCATAAAAACTTTTGAGCTTTCTTTATTAATCTTTTCAACCTTCAGGTGATAAGTCAATACTTCCTCATGATGTACATAGAAGTAGGCCCATCAAAATCACGAAGTCATACACAAGTTTTCTAGACTCCCTTTGAGCATCAATCTTCTAAGCTCCAACATTGCCTTCGAAGAAGTGTCATACTCCCTCTTAACGTAGAAGAATCTCATAATCTTAATCATCAAAGATGTTTTCTTCAAGAGCCTCAGTTTTTCCATCTTAATCATCAGGGTCTTTGAAACTGCTATCATTAGATTTAGTCTGCACAATATTTGGTAGCATATGTGAAGTACCAACCTTCTTTTCCTGTAAGAATATCCTCAAACATAAAGGAATAGATCAAAGCAAATAACCATTATGGTAAGTATAGAATTACAAATAAATGAATAGATAAATGTAAGAGATACAAGTACTTATCTGCCCACGAGGGTCATGGAATATCTCCTTTTCTAAGGATGGTTCAAGTGGGAATGAAACATTGCCTATTATTCCCCCCACAATGTAAAGTTACCACTCTTATATCATTGAACACTTTCACATCACATCAAATTTGACGACTTCTTTCTAAGTTCCAGCTTGCACTTTCATATTATGTACACAAGGGTGGGTCAGATAGTTGAAAGAATTACACTCCTCTTGACTGTTACAATTTATCGATCACTGAAGATTCCATCACAACATTGGTTTAACACATTCAAAGGTGCCCCCATATACTAAGTACTCTTCAACATTATCCATATGTGAGTCTTCTAATTGTTGCCAACCCTTGGTATAGATTTGTTGAGACATGCAATTATTTTATTTAATACACGACAAAACTTACCACTAACCACATGCTTCAGAGGCTGCCAATAGGTAGAGGACTAAAATATGATGTTGCCAATTACTTTGGACTTATTTTTACCAATATTCTTTGTGGCACAATTTTCCTTTAGATGTCTGTTTTAAGTGTAGACAGGAGTCATCTTCCACAATAGTTTGTCATTTCTCCATCATATTTGATACAACCCGTCATCACCATTATTGGCATAATGATTATTTATGAATCTTGAATTCAACACCAGCTTTAGTATTTGAATTACTTAACTTCACAACACTTAAATGGTCTTTGAATTCAATATAACACTTTAATCTGCTGTAGCTCGTGACACTGTCCACAATGAGCATCTTTGTATTTTGTAGTAGATAAGAACAATCTGCAATATTGTTTACGCCAACTATACTCTCTAGGACACACGATTTCCTGAAGATTAATCCACTTCTCCCATTGTACGAGGTATTACTAAGCTATAATTATGATAGATAAAACAATTATTAAAATCCTTGAATGGCCAATCTTAAATATCTATTGCCCTGATGCAGTAATCAATTTTCCCTCCTTCAATAAAATTGCTCAAAGAATGTTGCAATGCCAATATGAGCGACATTGAATAAAAGATCAACTTTCCATTTTCATTTGTCATAATTGTATTCTCAAGTGGATGTGTTTTCCTTCTATTTTGTTTGTCTCCCACGATGCTTCTCAACTTCTATCGGCTCTGTAATTTGGGTGCAATGAAACCACAACATGCTACTGTATGAACTATCTGGCCAGGACAAGGTAAATATACCTGATAAACCTTGCGTGTGAGCGACTGCGGCTATATAAACTCTTCTCACGTCCTTTAGTTAGTTCAATATGCATAAAACATAATCCTCGCAACAAATTATCAATCTCATAGAACTATTGCCGTAGCTAATATATCCACATAATAAACTTTTCGTCTCTTCAAATATTAAATCTCCTATTATTTATAATGTCCATTCACCATACTTTCAAGTATTAATGCGAATTCGGCTAACAAAATTAATTTGCTGCATAAGGATTAAAAACTTCAATTTCCTCCCTTTGTCCACGAGAATGGGAAAGATAAATATTTTACATGTCAAATATTACAACATGCTCAACATATTACTATTTGGCATCAAAATAGTTGTCTTTAAAGGTTGTCGATAATAACCACTCCAGTAGCTTGAAAAATATGTATGTTGCTTATTATAATCCCTACAGAATTATAAATTCATGGCTATAGAATGTCGTAATCCCTACAAATAAACTTCCATGACTTTCTATTTTCTTTGACCATTGATTTACTCCTTGATATTCTTCTATCTCATGTACACGTCAGATCTCATTTTAATTTGTTTGCAATCTATTTAAATGCTTCGAACTTTGATCTGGTTAGCAGCATCAAGGAGAATTTATATTGATGTTCAGGGTCTGCAATGAATATATGAAGATATTCTCCAATTCTTCTGCTTAAAATCCCAACGCAAATATTATATCTAGTCCAATAGCCACGCGATGGATGTTGTGTGTAGAGGATGAAGAACAAGGGTGGTCCACAATATAGTTTCTCTCTACAATTTATCTCTTTGTGTCGGTCAGAATCTGCTAATCTCACAGTGCCTTCATTGTTGAAGTGTTGCATGCTAAGTTGGATCGGGGCTGCTATGACAGCACAGTACTGGATCGATGTCTGGGCTTCCTTTGTGTCACACTAGCTATGATCTTTTATTAGTAATGACAAGCACCTCAAGTTTGTTGTTCAATCAAATGGGAATGTAGATACTTAATTGTATTTTATTCTAATTATTACAGAATATCAATCATCTTTCATTACATATGCAACCTGGCTCTGATACCATATTAGATTTAGGATCTCTGCAAATGTAATAACATTGTTGTAATTCTATGTGTTTCAATTGTAGATTTCCAAGATATATAAATATATCTTCAAGAGGCATGTCTTGTGAAGAGACATGTCTCTATGGTTATATATATTAATTAATCATTAATTATAACATTATTAATTATAACATATCTATATTATATATAATATATAGCATACAATATATAATATATAATATATAATATATAACATACTATATATATATATATTTATTTGAGTATGTATAATTAATGATTAACAATAACCATAGAAGGATTAACTCTAGGATAGTTCAATCTGACGGAAGCTACAATTTAACACTCCATAGTTTCCCAACAGGTGATCAAACTTTCCAGAATATACCTACCTTTTACAAATTCGGTCTGAGTGGGGCTAATAATTTTTGGCAGGATAGAAGACAACCTGAAAGCTAAGATTTTTGCCAAAATTTTATAAGAGACATTCAGTAAGGTGATTGGTCTCTAGTTTTTGACTAGGGTTTTATCACCTCCCTTGTACAACAACTTGATAAGTCAAGAATTGATACTAGAGCCTAGGGTACCATTCATCAACGCATAGTGGTAGAGGTCAAGGAGTAGGGGACTAATCCATTCAACATTGACTTTGAAGAATTCAACCGTAATGCCATCAGGGCCAGGGGCCTTTTCTTTGCCCATTGCAGAAATAGCCCCTTTAATCTCACATAGAGAAATAGGAGCCTCTAGCCTTAAAGAGTCAGCCTCCACTTTGCTCGGAATAATAGCTTTGATCCTTTCCTTGGCCACCTTCATTTCATCCCCACAGTCCTCATAGGTAAATAGCTTTTTGTAGAACTGGGAAAAGGCATCCAATATACCTTCAGGATCAGCGACCCATGTCCCCTCATCACAAATATTGGTAAATTTGTCCTTAGCCTCCTTGACTTTTAAGGCTTTGAAAAAAAAACTTAGAACCTCTATCTCCCAAGTTCATCCACTTCGATCTAGATCTAATCCTAGCACCTTGAATCTTCCTAGTTTGCAGCTTTCTCAATTCATGTTTAACAACATCTTCACGGAAGTGCGGATTAGACAGTTGACTTTGTAAAGTCACCTCAACAGAATGGAGAGAGTTAACAAGAGAAAGTTCATGGGCCCTAGCATCTTTAGCTTTCTTTTTTCCTACAGTCGTTTAACTTTTGCCAAGTAACAATAGTTTGGTTCCACTGGTCAATAGCATTAGCATGATTATAGATAGAGGAATTGTACAAATACACAATTTTAGATGCTGCAAGGAGGTCTTGATCACTGAGGAGTGAAGAATTAAGAGTAAAAGCAGGTAGGGAAGAAGACTTAGGAAGAGAGGACCCAATCCTTCGAATAACAGAAACAATGGGGTAATGATCCAAAAGAGAGTAGGGAAAGACTTGAATAGGATTATCATTACCGGGATTAACACAATTAAAGAAATCCTTATTGTAGTACATTCAATCTAGCCTTGAATGAATCCTCTTGGTACCTTTTTGGGAATTGGACCAGGTAAACCAGACACCAAGGGATTGGAGCCGAAGACTAGCTAAGGGGTCAATAAGGTTCAATTTGTGCACCATCCTTGACCAGTGAAATTACTCCTCTTTTTTCCACTCAAACTTATTGCCTCCAACTTTATCTTGAGCCCTTTCAATCATATTGAATTCACCATCTACAATCCAGGGGATGTCTGGGATGTTAGCCAACCATCACCACAAACTCACTCTCTCTTGAACTTCATTAGGAGCATAAATTGAACAAATTCCAAATTCAAACTCTTCAAATTTAAAGGCAACCCATGAGGCCCTATTACAAGGGGAATTTCCCTTGCTACAGATCCTTTTCCTCCACTTAGGCCCAATGAGAATAGCAACACCGCCTCTACCCTTAGGGCGACTGGTGGCCATGGCCTCAGCATCCTTCCAAATGCACTTAAGAGCAATATCCAATGAGAAGCCAACAACCTTAACCTCTTGGAGTAACAAAATATCGATGTCTTTTACCATCCTTAAAAACCTCTTGACAACATATTTTCTGTTTGTACATCCCAGACCCCTCATATTCTAGGAAGCAATCTTAATCAAATCCATAATCATCATTGATTGTCAGTATCCATTGGAGACTGGAACCCCCTGAAACAATTAGGCATCGTTTTTCTAGCTTTTTAAAAGGCTTTAGGGTTGCTACTAGACAGGGGAGGCCTACCTCTCTTCCTCTTGGTAAACTCACCAGGACCAACAGGGCTCAATCCTTTGGTACAATTCAAATTCTCAGCTTTAAACACAAATGGCTCCCCCTCCCAAGAACATTCCTTATTGCTAACCTCTCCAGCTCCAAGCTTAGGGCCACCACAAGGCTGATCCTCCTTATTACTACAGTTCATATCCATTTGAAATTCACACTAGTCATTGCCATCACAGATTGAATTATCAGCCAAAGACAAACTCCTAGCCTTGGAAGGTTCGTCAGCATTAGTTGGAATAACAATAAGAGATAAATTCTGAAGTCTATCATTTTTGTCCAGATAGGCCTCCTCACAGGCCTTAGAGGTGTCATTTGGTAAGGAATTTAGAGGAACCATCAGAGCTACCCGCCTTGTCACAGCCTAAAGTCTGAAGCAGGAAGAGTTTAACAGTATGCGAGGGTTTGGAGGGAGGGACCTTTTTGGCCTTCTCCTTCAAGGAACAGAGAGAAAGTTGCTGAGCATTGAGAGGTTTATTGCATTTCTTTGGTGTACCAGAGTCAAGATCCAGACAAAGTTCTCGATTTGCAGGTTGACCACACATCTCCAAAATAGATCCAGGAGGGGGAGTAACATTATCAGGCAATGGCAGGGAGAATTTATCATTCAAACTATCTAGGGATTACTTATTATTTATTAAATATTAAATATATTATGATTGATAAATAAAATAATAAATAACTAAATAAGAATCACTTGCTAATAATTATTGTGAAAGTAATAATATCAAATATTAAAATTATAAAATACTTGATATTTATTAATTATTGTTATAATTCAAGATGATTAACAAAGAGCCAAGGAGTTCAATTGCAGCTATTTTAAGAGATAGAGTGTAACTTTCAATTCAACCTTGGAGATCATTTTTCAACAATGGAAGATGTTTTCAGTCAACTAGATGTTACATGGAGTTCATTTTCAGTTGAGGGGGTGTTTGATTTCTCATGCACTTATTGAGCACTTAACTGGTATTTTTGGTGAGTTATTGAGCAATTAGGGTATGTTATACATGCATATTGGGGCCCTTATTAAGCACATTGGACATGATTTTTGATTAGTATGACATGCAATATTTTAGGCTTGTTTGATGGATCCGAGCTTGGGTTGTTTGCATCCTTTTGAGGAGATAGGGCAGTTTTGATGGGTTTTTTCACACATTGGAGGAGTTATGAGATTTTTTTTCATGCACATTTTTGATACCTAAATTAGGGTTTTGAGCTCTATTTATTGTATTTTCATTTCATTATGAGTTCTCTTCTTTCTTGCTTAGAATTTTTGTACATTGCAAATTTTTCTGTGGATTGTGGGAGCACTTTGTAGCAGAGATTTTTCAACATTTATTATACAGATTCAACGGTACCTTCTCATTGACTATTGTGCAATATTGTGAGTTTTTGGCTTCTATGTTGTGTTTGTCCATTTATGCTATATTCCTTATTGTATACTCAAATCTCGATACTTGTAATTGTAGGTCTTTGTTTGTGTCCTTGTTCTTTTTGTAGAAAATTTGTAAAGCCTAGGTGTTCTTTTCAAAGCAAAAGGTTTTGGGTCCTTGCATAAAAACACTTTTGTAATTGCATGCTTGTCCGAGTATTGTGAATCATTAGTATCTTGGGTAATTCATGTTGATTTAATTGAAGTTTCCATCAAATCATTGGTGTATCACCTCATTTAGGCTTTAGTATTCATTTACATAATTCACGTCTCATCCCTTTTCCTAAGTTCAAATTAATTTTAGGTGATACCAAAAAGAAACCAATGTTTCAATCTTTGAGATTCACTCTCCTCACAGGATTACTCGCACCTTGAGAGTGTTTCCATGTTCGAACATTATAGCTAGATTTTTCATCCCGCTATAGGCACAATCCTGATTGACAACAATTACATTGTGCAATAGTTCACATGCCTTGTGTATGTTTGAACATTATACATTTGTGACTATTGCTGCGCACTTGTTGCTACAAATCCAATTTTAAAAAAATATCATTTGAACTTTATATCTGCTGATTTCTTGAAAGTTGCTACAACTATTCAAGCTAATCTTTTTTTATGCATATTCTGCCATCAATGTACTCAATGCAGTGACAATCTCTTGAGGCAACTTATGAAACAATTCAACGCATTGTTCATATCTCCACATTTCTTTGAAACATTTACCAAAAGAGTCCATATACATTCTTTCCAAACTATGTTGTTTAATTGGGGCCTGGATAACATTTGCAACTTATGAATGTAAGCTTGCTTCTTTTCCAATCCAATCACCACTAGTCATTTCTTGACTTCATACTAGGTCCTATCAAGAATGGAAGATAAGATAAGATAAATCTATTAATGTCCAACAAAAGACCACGAAGGGTCTAAGGGACTGAAAGCATACAACAAGGAAGCAACGAACTACAAGACACCAAACGATGTCTAGGAAAGAGCAAGCAAGATCAAAATAAATAAAACAACAAAGGGGCTAACAAGGAGGCAAGAACCAGGAACCCTTCTTCCACTAAAAAAACTTCAATACCGAACAAGATGAATCTAGGCATGAAGGACCTTTGGTCTATTGTTGTGACTTGCTAGAGTGGTGCTGTTGAGGAGTGAGAGTAGTTGTAAACCTGGTTCGGGGTCTCATGGATCGAGAGTGGCCAGCCATAGGGGTGTTGCTGGTGCTAGAGGTCCACTTCACCCCCCTCATTGGAGACAAGGGGGAGAAGAAGAAGGTGGTGATGAGGGGTTGATCCATGACCTTGTGGGGGGTCAAGTGTTGCAAAGTGGAATCTCAGAGCTGCATCGCTTTCCTGAGATAAAGCTCCATTCATCTCTGATCCATATAGATGAAGAAAGTTGCGAGGGAACTACACTCTCTAAATAGGCATTAGAACCTTCCTATGATCTCATAGTATGACGGGAAACGAAAGATGAAATGGGTCTCTGTCTTGACCTCAAACAAGGAGCATAAACGACAGATCCGATCCTCTCTACTCATATGATGAACACTCCGTATCTGTAATCGATGGGAGCAAACATTGAAAGATCCAAGGGAGATGCATAAGGCATGGCACCAGTGTTGTGATAAGTAGCTAGGTCATGTAATAACCTCATCAGTGATAACCAAGAAGTGATGTAACCCCTCGGCCGAGTTACTTCAGGTCGTGGTGATGTATTGTCTATAAATATCTATCTTGACATGCCCATTCAACTCTTGTGGTGATGGGAGGAGATGGGCAAGAGCATCCAATGAAAACTAGAAGGGAGGGAGGTGGTCAATATTAATCCCAATAGAGCTCAACAAAGAGGTCACCTAAGCTTACCAACATCGACCCCTAAGGGAGGGATCCGAGGCAACAACAACATCAGAGGAGCAATAGGCCAAGTAAGAATATTGGTGACAACCAGTTGCTGAGTCTGCAAAGCCACGCAGATGGTGAAGAAACCAAACTAGATAAAAAATGACACTAAATCTAAAAGAATGAGCTTTGAATTTTTCCAAAATAATGTCATAGGGGATGAATCTATGTCATCTGATAATGCGTTTGAGAAGCAAAGTCTGAACACACTCAATAGAGGCCTAGTCTGAGTCAAGAAGAGACGGTCCCTAAACCATTAAACCATAAAGTACTGTTGGCCTAACCAAGGAGTCCAAAAGGGACAACTTGGACATCGTGTCTTGGAAGTGCTATCTAAAGCATTGTCTCTCTAACATAACAAGGGAGCACATCCCCTTGTTAACGCTGGGTTGGATGGTTGGTCTCATATTGAAGTGATGTCTTGAAAAACTCGACATCGAGATATGTGTAAGAAGAGGTGATCTCAATTTCTTGTCCCTGAAAATAAAAGTGTAGATCACAGCTCTTCAAATGGTTGAATACCATAACTCGAGTCTTACTCAGGTTCATAGTCAACTGTCATAAGTCATAGAAGGAGCCTTGGTCGTCAAGGAGGCTTTGAAGACTCTCGAGAGAAGATGTGAAAAGAACCACATCATCAACGTATAGGAGACTGGAGATCAATACTTGGTGTAAGTAGCAACCATCACTTGAGAGTGAAGACTCTCTGAGGAAGGTCTCGATTTCATCAATATAAATGCCAAACAAGGGTGAAAGAGGGCAACCTTGTTTCACCCCAATAGTGCTCTGGATAGGAGTTGAGAAACCCTCAGGGGTCCTGGATCTACCCACAACGTTCTCATATAACCTCATAACAGTTATCAGTAAGATTATGAAATCTCAATGTCTCTGAGCCGTTGGGAAAGAGCTCCCCGCGGGATGGTGTCAAAGGCCTTATGAAAGTCTACGAAACAATAGTAAACTTACGTAGAGCGATGCCGAACCTCCTCAATAATTGCCAATAATGTCATGATGTGGTCCATGGTCTGGTAACCTACACAAAACCCAGCCTAGGCTCTAGCTCTACAATCTCTCTTGTCGAGCTCTCTAGTAAGAGTATTGTTTAGTGCTGTGGCGTAGAGGTTGGCAAAGCTGTGTCCAATCATGATAGTCATGTAGTTGTCGGGGTTTGAAGTCAGCCCAGACTTGTGGATCAGGTCGATAACATGTCTCAACCAGGAGTCTGGGAAGCCAGTGCAGACCACTCTGTTAAAGAGTGTAGGAAGAAAGGAGCACAACACTGAGGCACCAAGCTTGAGGAGCTCCACATGAACATGGACCAAGGGTAAGACATGTTGAATCTTCAAAAGACATGCTCAAAATCAAAGCTGCTTGCATAAATTGACCACTTAAAACTCAAGAGTGCTGACTTTATACAAATTGTTTGTAGCACAAGCATAAAACATTGAGAAGGAAAGTTACACACAGACTTAACACTATTTTAGATCAATTTATTGCATCAAAATATTGGAGGTCATGTTAGTCCACATGTTGAACAAAGACTCAAAAAGACATAGAAGCCTAAAGACTTAAAGAGAAGAGGTCTTAACCTTCTTCCACTCATGATTTCAACATATTCAAGAAAGAGCCTTTTCTTCTAGATAGATTGTGCCAAGGGCTAATTAATAAGACCCTCCATCTCTCTTGTTGTCATGAAATCTAAAGACTTAATAGAAGAGGTCTTAACCTCATTCCACTCTCGATTTCAACATATTCAAGATGAGTGAGAGAGTAGATTTCAGCCCATTTGACAAGCTTTTCTTAAAGATCATAGTGGTCAAAGGTTGATTTTTCTCTACTCTAATATAAGCTAACCATTCAACACTTTTGCATGTGAATGAGGTAACATTCTTGCTTGAAAGCAATGGGCCGTTGACTTCATCTTTAAGTAGAGTGTATTAGGCATGTTGATACAATAACCAAGAAGCAATAACTGCATAAAGAATTAGTAGGAGTAGATAACTTTATTATTATCTTATCCTAACTTAATTTATAAGGGTACGGTATTAGAAACCGAATCTGAGACAATGTTATTAAGATTTGAGGACCATCTCCTCTAAGAGGTTAACCCTCTCTACCTTGACCACACTCTTGTCCTGTCGAATCCTGCAACCACTCAGACACTGGCAACAAGAACAAACATCCATGTAAGATAGTAGAAACATTGAATCTGAGACAATGTTATTAAGATTTGAGAACCCCTTATTATTTTTTTCTTAGATATGCAACACATATTACTAGTGCTGAACAACTCATTAAAAATACTAGAGTTTAGTTTGTGAAATCCAAAATCATATCTACTGTGTATAAGGGACCCTAGTCTTAAGTTTGAAATTACTACTTAATGTAGCAAGTTTCCCTTTAGATGAGAGTACTACATTCTGGTAGATGAAAATTTGTTAGAGTACCACTAAAATTCAGGTTAGTGAAGGTCATAATGGATTCCCTATGTACACTTGCTCGCAATTCATACACCTTTAGTCTAGGAAAGAGATTGATCTATGATTGAGATTCATGAATACATTAGATAGGTTGTTGCGTTTAATTAGAAATTGGAACTCAATTAAAATTTAACTTGTTGAATGAAATAGATTAGAGCATTTTTTTAAATTACTAAGGACAATACTGATCATGAATTAGTGTTTTCAGAGATATACTACAACCGCTTGTTAGTGTCCTGAGTATTTTTCGAAAACTCCTTTATGCTTGGGTGTAATGTGGCATAAGGGAGGGTAGGGATGGATGCATTTTATTTTTTCTTCTCTCAACCCATCAGGTGCTGATAGGCAGGATTCATTACATTTTGTCTCTCCTTTTAGTAATTATAGCAAATTAAGTGCTTGGCCAAGCCATTTATCTTATTGCATTTAATTATGTTGTTTTAATGTCATGCATATGTGTGTGAGTATGCTTACTTTTATCGCATATGAGTATATGTTTCAGATAATTCTTTCACTGCATATGAGTAGATGTGTAGTACTTTATTTGTTTATTCCTTGCCACATTTCATGATTAGGATATTAGGCACATGTGTGGATGTAGTATGTTTCATGGCTGCACCTGATCTATCCAATCCATCTTGTTCTGGGAAGCTAGACTTCTTGTGCCAGGGTCAAGGCATTCTTCATGTCAAGAAGAACCCTAGGGGAGTAAACACTTCGTGGTTGGCACAGTAAAAGCCCCTAGGCCGAACTCTTGTCTCAGATAGAAGATGGACAATGTCCAATGGCTTTGGAGACCGGGACACACAGAAGGACATTTGACGAGGTTCTACATAAGCTACTTTGATGGATTGTACAATCATCCTTAGATGATCATTATGATCTAATTATGCACATGATAATGTATCTTATATGATCTCACTATAATTGTTATATCTTCATTTTGTGGATGTATGATATGTGGATCAACGTCTTAGATAACAAAATTTTACATATGTTGTTATGAGTATCAAATTGTTAATCTGATTATGATTAAAATAATGGATATTGACTTTTCAATTAGGGCTCTCTTCTTTTCCGCATCTCAAGCATTTTTATGATGTGGCCTTTGCTGATTAGGACATGGCATCAGAGTTGTGTTTAAACCCTAGCCCCTTGGGCTACTGTGCTAACATGTGCTAATGTGTGTATGTATTAAGTTATCACCATGGCCCAAGAGTGAACCAAAGGGGTGGATCTAGCAGTGGTGCACAAGCTGATGAACCTAATAAGAGATTGAATCAGATATTGGCACTGTTGACCCAATAGGTGGCTTTGTTATAACAATAAGGCTAAAGGATGGATACCTTAGAGCATGAGGCTCGAGGTAATCACATTGAGGTGGCACAAAAACACGATGAAGATCAATGCTTAGAAGCCAAGCGCAAGAAGGAAGAGGAATGAAGAAAGAAGCATGAGGATGATCAGTTGGTTGAGACACTTAAGAGGTCAAAGGAAGAGAAAAAGGTGGAAGATGATTTCCGAGTTTCTCTAATTAATACTGATAGGGTGCAAATTGTGGCTGACTTAAGCAAAGATCTCAAGAAAGTCACCCTACTCACATTTCATGGTAGAACTTCTGGGGAAGACGCAGAGGCATGGATTACCAGTATGGAGAAGTACTTCCAACTTGTTTGAAACTACACGGGGAGATCCATAACATTTTGGGCCACATTTCAGCTGATAGGTGAGGCAACTAAGTGGTGGGAAAATGTGATGGCTGAAAAAAAATTTCAGCATGGATAGGTAACATGGGAAGAGTTTCTACAGCTTTTTCACAAAAGGTGGTTACCTCAGCTATTCTATGACAAGAAATCATCAGATTTCTACAAGCTAGTTTAGGGGAACATGAACATCACAGAGTACCATGAATGATTTTGTTATTTGGTGAAGTATGTTCCTTAGTTCCAACATGATGAACTATTTAGAAACCAGAAGTTTATCATTGGTTTACGACTTGTGATATATAGTGAGGTTGAAATGCAGGAGCCTAAGACCATGAATTTTGTTCTTCGTAGGGCTCTAAAACAAGAACAAATATTGAAGGATGCAACTTCATCTAAATCCTTCAACCAAAATTACAAGAGGAAGTATCAGGATAACATATCATACCAAGATATCGGGGGATATCATGATGACAGGGAAAAAGGAAATGCAAAGAAACAACAAATCGAAAACGTGAAGGAAAAAGGGCAAGAGAGTTCTGACAGGAACAAGAACACATAAAACTGGAACAACAAAAGGAACCAAAACAATAGGAGCAATAGGAATGAGAATGGAAGAAATGAAAACAACAAGGGTTATCAAAGCAAGAATGATGAAAGGAAAGGCCCTAGGACGAGATATTTTGTATGTGGTGGTAACCACATTGCCGCTAAATGCCCTCATCAATATGACATGAGAGACTTTCCACCGCATCATCATATTCATGTTGCAGTTGATTATAGATAGGTAGATTATCAGGCCACTCCTATACAAATGACCGGTACACTTTTTGGATATTCTATTTCTATTCTACTTGATATTGGTGCCATTGAATGCTTTGTTAACCCTAAGATAGTAGCAAAAATACCTATCAGGGATGGTTATATTGCTGAACCTTGGACTATAGAGTATGGTAACAAGGTTGAGCACATGGTAGAGCAATGCTTATTTTGTAGTGAGTTGGAACTCCCTAGCTTCGAAACATAGGTCAACCTACATGTAGTGCCTTTGGGCTCATATGATATCATCCTAGGCATCAATTGGTTAAGTGAACATAAAGCCTTAGTTAACAGTTAGGGTAAGGTAATTGAATGCCTCGATGACATAGTTCACTCAATGATACTAAATGGGGTCAAACGACCACTTGAATTGAGATAAATCTCTATTATGCAATTGAAGGAAGCAAGGAGAAATGGATGTCAGTTACATGTGGTACATGTCAAGGACATGGAAGAGATACCACCTCATCTAGAGGATTATTCCATTTTGCAGGAACTCATGGATGTGTTTTGAGATGATCTACCTCAATTACCCCCTAAGAGGGAGTTCGATTTTTCTATAGACCTTGTGCTAGGAGCGAAACCTCAATCAAAGTTTCCCTACTGCATAAACTCCACAAAGATGTATGAATTGAATATACAACTACAGGAATTTCTAGTCAAGGGTTTCATCCGACCTAGCGTATCACCATGGGGAGCTCTTGTAATTTTTTTCAAGAAGAAGGATGGGACCTTAAGGTTATGCATCAATTATTGTATGCTAAATAAGATGACCATAAAGAATCAATATCCCCTCCCACAAATTGACGAATTGTTTGATCAAATGAAAGGAGTGATTGTGTTCTCTAAATTTGATTTGAGATCTGGATATCACCAACTTCAGATACAGGATGAAGACATACCCAAAACATCATTCAGAACAAGGTATGGGCATTAAAAATTTGTAGTCTTACCTTTTGGACTAACAAATGCACCTGTCGCTTTGATGAATCTAATGAACACCATATTTAGAGACTCTCTTGACAAATTCGTGGAGATATTTAGTGATGATATCTTGATATACTCCAAGAATTTAGAGGAGCCTGAAGAACACTTGCGCATAGTTTTGCAGTGTCTGATATAGAGATAGAGAACTGTATGGGAAGCTCTCCAAGTGTTCATTTTATCAGAAAGAGTGCATATTTTATCAGCAGATGACATAGCATAGGTAGGAACAAGAACACATAAAATTGGAACAACAAAAGGAACCAAAACAATAGGAGCAATAGGAATGAGAATGGAAGAAATGAAAACAACAAGGGCTATCAAAACAAGAATGATGAAAGGAGAGGCCTTCAGACGAGATGTTTTGTATGTGGTGGTAACCACTTTGCCGCTAAATGCCCTCATCAATATGACACGAGAGACTTTCCACTACATCATCACATTCATGTTGCAATTGATCATAGATAGGCAGATTATCAGGCCACTCCTATATAAATGATTGGTACACTTTTTGGATATTCTATTTCTATTCTACTTGATATTGGTGCCACTGAATGCTTTGTTGACCCTAAGATAGTAGCAAAAATACCTATTAGGGATGGTTATATGCCTGAACCTTGGACTATAGAGTATGGTAACAAGGCTGAGCACATGGTAGAGCAATGCTTATTTTGCAGTGAGTTGGAACTCCCTAGCTTTGAAACACAGGTCAACCTACATGTAGTGCCTTTGGGCTCATATGATGTCGTCCTAGGCATCAATTGGTTAATATAAAGCCTTAGTTAACTGTCAGAATAAGGTAACTGAATGCCTCGATGACATAGTTCACTCAATGATACTAAATGGGGTCAAACGACCACTTGAATTGAGATAAATCTCTGTTATGCAATTGAAGGAAGCAAGAAGAAAGGGATGTTAGTTACATGTGGTACATGTCAAGGACATGGAAGAGATACCACTTCATCTAGAGGATTATTCCATTTTGCAGGAACTCATGGATGTGTTTTGAGATGATCTACTTGAACTACCCCCTAAGAGGAAGTTCAATTTTTCTATAGACCTTGTGCTAGGAGCGGAACCTCAATCAAAGTTTCCCTACCGCATAAACTCCACAAAGATGTATGAATTGAATATACAACTATAGGAATTTCTAGTCAAGGGTTTCATTTGACCTAGTGTATCACCATGGGGAGCTCTTGTAATTTTTTTCAAGAAGAAGGATGGGACCTTAAAGTTATGCATCAATTATTGTATGCTAAATAAGATGACCATAAAGAATCAATATCCCCTCCCACAAATTGACAAATTGTTTGATCAAATGAAGGGAGCGATTGTATTCTCTAAATTTGATTTGAGATCTGGATATTACCAACTTCAGATACAGGATGAAGATATACCCAAAACATCATTTAGAACAAGGTATGGGCATTACAAATTTGTAGTCTTACCTTTTGGACTAACAAATGCACCTGTCGCTTTGATGAATCTAATGAACACCATATTTAGAAACTCTCTTGACAAATTCGTGGAGATATTTAGTGATGATATCTTGATATACTCCAAGAATTTAGAGGAGCTTGAAGAACACTTGCACATAGTTTTGCAGTGTTTAAGAGAGAGATAGAGAACTGTACGGGAAGCTCTCCAAGTGTTCATTTTATTAGAAAGAGTGCATATTTAATCAGCAGACGACATAGCAGTGGACCCCGCAAAGATATCCTTGAGTGACCAACTCTGCAAAACGTGAGTGAGTTAGGAGTTTTATGGGCCTTGTTGGATATGATAAAAAGTTCATGGATGGATTTTCCAGCATTCCAACACTGATGACATCTCTCCAGCAAAAAGGCAAAATATTTGAGTGGACAGAAGCATGTGAGAAAGCTTTATAGTTGCTTAAGCAAAGGCTTACTACTGCTCCTATCTTGGTTATACCAGATCTTAATGGACACTTTGTTGTCACAATAGATGCTTCAAGAGATGGACTTGGAGGCATATTAATGTAGAACGACAAGGTTGTTGCTTATGAGTCCAAAAAGGTCAAACACCATAAGGTGACTTATGGTTCACAACTTTGAACTAGCTGCGATAGTACATGCTTTGCAGATGTGACAACATTACTTGTTAAGGAAGCCATTTGAGCTAAAAACTGATCATATGGGTTTGAGATATATTTTCAATCAACCTAATCTGAATGCTAGGTAGAGGCGATGGCTTGAATTCCTCAGCGAATACAACTTCAACATTGAGTATATTAAGAGAAAAGAGAATAGGGTAGCAGATGCTATTAGTTATAAAAGGCACATCACCGCTATCACTACTTCTCGAAATTGTATGAGAGAGTACATTCTTCAATAACTTTATGGAGATACTCATTATGAATGGGTAAAGTCAGTTTTGGACATTGAAGTCTTTGATCCACGACTTGATGATCACTCCTTTGATGATGATGGTATGCTTAAGTACCATAATAAGATGTATGTTCCCAACCATGAAGGGTTGCGAAAGGTGGTTCTTGAGGAGATGCATTGCACTTCATTTTCAACGCACCCAAGGGTAAACAAGATGATAGCTTTGATTTGAGACCACTATACATTTGGTCAGGGCTTAAATGGGATGTGATAGAGTATGTTGCCTAGTGTTTGGAATGTCAGCGTGTCAAGGCCAAGCATGTCCATCTGCAAGACTTTTGTATCCACATGAGATTTTGTAGTACAAATGATGGGTTATGAACATGGATTTTGTACAGGGTTTACCCATGACTCGACACAAGCATGATGCTATCTTGGTCATAGTCGCCAATTTAACAAAAGTAACACACTTCATTCCTGGTAGTTTGAAGGATGAATCTCCAGTTTTCACAAGGAAATTTGTCAAGGAGATATTTTGATTGCATTGTATACCGAAAACCATCATCCCCGATAGGGATACTCAAATGACTTCAAGGTTCTAGAAAACCTTGAACTCAACTTTGGGTACAAGCCTGAACTTCAACATTGCTCATCACCCTAAGACTGATGGGAAGACTGAGAGAGTGAACTACGTGTTTGAAGATTTGTTACACATGTACTGTATGGATTAACATTACAAATGGAAGGAGTATCTTCCATTAGTGGAGTTTTCATATAACAACTCCTATCACTCTTCATTGGGCATGACCCCTTTTGAGGCCCTTTATGGACATAAGTATCGTACCCCTATCTTCTAGGATAGGGTAGAGGACCGAATTATTGTAGGTCTTGAAATGTTGAAAGAAGTGGAGGAACAAATGTTTTTGATTTGCAATCTTGTTGAAGGAAGCAACAGACTGTAAGAAGAGTTACGCCAATAAGAAGCACACTTTTAGACAGTTCCAAATTGGTGATAAGGTGTTTTTACGGGTTAGAACATAGAAGAGTTCAATCTTGTTTGGAAAGAGCTCAAATATTGCACAATATTTGGTGGCTCCTTTGAGGTGTTAGAGGTTATCAACCCTGTTGCTTATTGACTTGCTCTGTCGCTCGCGCTAGCCCACATTCATAATGTTTTTCATGTTTCACCGTTCAAGCCATATCATCCAGATATGTCTCATGTGCTGGACTATCATGCATTGCAGGTACAGGATCCAAGGGTGGTGGCAGTTCAACCCACTTGATTCTTTGAGTAGTGTACCATAATGGTACGAGACAAGGACACCCTCTAGTACAATGTCCAATGAGACCAAATTGGTGTGGACAATACCACTTGGGAGGATGCAAAGGATCTACACAAATCCTTTCCCTATTTTTTTATATAACATGCTTTATTTTCAGTAAGACATCAATTTTGGATGTGTGTGTGTGTGTGTGTGTTTATTTTGTGGTAATTTTGACATTGGGACAATGCCTCTTCCTAGTGGGGAGGGATGTTATGTCTTGATTGTCAACTTGTCTAACTACTTGCTTACGTGGTGACTAGGTCAACTTTGATTTTGAACATTAGTTGAGGATAAATTAAGTGGATTATCTTAATTGTGTGGTTAAATAAACTATGTGATGCATAGATTGAGATGTCTTAATGATTAATTTGATGCATAGATGTCACATTTCATTCTTACTTGATTATGCTACGCTAGTTCAAGATATGATATACATGATTAAGTTAATGTTTTTCTTTATCTGATTGGATCATCATATGGATACTAACTTGTTCTTATTGCAAGTGTCTCAGTGGTTGCAGGATTCAACAGGACGAAAGTGTGGTCGAGGTAGAGAGGGTTGGCCTCTCAGAAGGAGATGGTCGGATCGTCTAAGCAGCCACACACCACCTAGAATCTAAATGTTGAACTTATTTTGAATTCGCATTTTATTTCTACCCTAATCCCTCAATGACGAAATTGCAATTATTTAAGAAATATAACAATGTTATAATTCATATGGTAATGGGTACTGGAATTTCATGTTTGATTAATGTATATACAAAAAGCTATATTTGAATGTGATTTCTTTTTATGTGATTCTAATACTGAACATAAAGAGGAGGAAGGAAATCCATAGATCAATGGTTTTTCATTTTATTATAATGATCTCCTTCTCAAACAAAAGGAATATATATATATATATATATATATATATATATATATATATATATATATATATATATATATATATATATATATATATATATATATATATATATATATATATATATATATATATAAAAGAAATCAGATTGGGTTAGTTACTATAAATACAAATGAAAGAAAACAAATTGGATTAGTTACTCGCTTTGGGAATTCTTTGATATAATTAAGGCTAAATCTTGAAAACAAACAACGACGGCAGAAGGAGAAAGAGGAGTATGGCAAACCCAGTATACCACAGAAGAGCGAACAACAATATTCTAGGTTCCTGCATAGTCTTGTTTTGATTTGTGTTTCCTTTGATTATTGCACATTACTCTTAAAAATGGGAAAGCTTCTTTCTTTTGATTTTTAGGAAAAAGAGAAGACAATGCCAAGTTTATTGAGTGCTTGGAACTTGCGAGTGTTAATTCTAATAGTGCATAGCTCAGTCATCTATTTTATTTTTCTTTTTACCTATAGTACTCTGTTTGAAAGACGACTCCCTTGTAAGATTTAAGTAGGAATGTTGTAAAGATTCTGCAAATTCCTTATCTCTGAATCAGACTTTTAATCTAGTCTTTAAATGCTGAGAATGGTCTTCTAAGAATTCTAAATATTGATGGAGTTAATTCCTAATTTTATGCAGATCTAATAATGAATATTCAACTTTTGATTGTGAGGAAGTATCTCTAATATTATTTGCAGGATATAGATACTTAGAGGGCATACTTTGTTGTAGCTGTGTGTCCTTAATCTGCATCTATAACCTCCCTATATATCCTACCTGAAGGGTATGTCCCTTAAAGGGACATAACCCTTCCTAAACTAGCACTTAACTAAACTCCATCTAAGTCAGCGATTAGAGAAGACAAATTAATAACACCTAACTAACTATGTGTTAGTTTAGTTAAGCATCATACAATTGCTTCTTGAAAAGTCGCTGGCTCCTAGGAAGAGTTATATATATAATATACTACCAATTTAGAGATATATAATAATAAGAGGAAGTACAATCTGTACTATCAGACCTGTAGGTTATTTGGTTAATATTCTTAACACTCCCTCTTAACCTAATAATCCTACAGAGAGATATTATATCTAGCAACACCAATACAGATGAATAAGCAAGAATTAATACTCTATATCTGTCTGTTTCTTCTTAGTATGTGTTATCATAGAACACATGATACAAAGTCATATTACTAAACCTATGATATGACAAATCATTGCCACTAGTGATATTATACAAGATAAATATGAAGAGTAATCTCTTCATTTATCTAGGGTGTGATTTCATAGAAACTGGTATTTCTATATCACGACAAGATCCTAAGTTTTAAGATCTACCAGAATACAAGATAAACCCAGAGAATACTAAGATTCTTCCTTTATCCAATTTGTGATCCATGAACATAGCAATGTCAATATCACAATATGATCTAAAACTCATCTAGATTTTACAGTAAAATCTATTGTTTATAACATTATCTAAGAGATCATAATCTCTCATAATGCCTTTTATACAAGTGTTTATTATTTCAAAGATCATCACCTCTTTAAATAATGAATACATATGGTGGAGTCCATAACATTCAATAGCCTGACAAAATAAAATTATTTTATTAATAATCAAAAGAGTACAAATAGATTACAACTCAACCATACCAAGTCTCCTCCTGAAATCTTCTATCTTGACTCTAGATAGAGGTTCGGTGAGTATGTCTGCTATCTGATTTGCAGTGCAAATGTATTCCAATTTTATAGAATTCCTGTCTACCATATCTCTTACATAATGGTAAGGAATTTCAATATGGTTGGACCTGTCATGGAAAATTGGATTCATTGAGAGCTCGATGAAACTCTGATTATCACAATGAATAATCGTACGATTCATGGCTTGCCTAAATAATCCCACAAGTAACTTCCTCAGCCAGACTTCTTTTCAAGAGACCATCACTATTGCAATGTATTCGGCTTCTGTGGAGCTCTGAGCTACTGAAGACTGCTTTCTGCAAATCCAAGATATCATAGCTAATCTTATACTGAAACAACATCTTGAAGTACTTTTTCTATCTTTAACACTTCCACCCTAATCTAAGTCGGTAAATCCATGCAAGTCTAAAGCAACTTTCTCATATTTGAGTCCAAAACTAAGAGTGCCTTGTAGGTATCTCATTGTGTTTAACCGCAACTAGGTGAATCTCCTTCGTTTCACACATAAACTGAATTAAGACATTAACTGCATAGCAAATATCCGACATTGTATTTACCAAGTACATAAGGGACCCAATCATCTGTCTGTAGAGAGTAGAATCTATGGAAGGTGATTCTGCTACTGCTTCCTTAAGTTTGTGTAGATTAGTTTCCATTGGAGAAGACATAGGTTTGCAATTCCACATTCCAAATCTCTTCAAAATGTCTGATGTATACTTTCGTTGATTAAGTATGATACTGTCAGAATTCTGTCATACTTCCAGTCCTAAGAAGTAATGAAGGAGTCCCAAATCTTTTATTTCGAACTCTGTAGTTAGATATTTCTTGCACTGATCTATGAGATGATCATCACCTGTTATTAGTAAATCATTGACATACAATATCAAAATTATCATATCATCTTTATCTCTTTTATAATATAAATTTGGATAAGCTCCATTCTTGGAGAATCCTAAGTTGGTGAGATACTTATCAATTCTTTCATACTAGGCCCTGGAAGTTTTTTTAAGCGCATAGAGAGCTTTCTTGAGCCTACAAACAAATGCGCTAGGATCATGAGTTTCAAATCCTTCCGGTTGCTCTAGATATACTTCTTATTAAATCTTTCCATTTAGGAATGCTGTTTTTATATCCATCTGATGCACCTTCCATCCATTTGATGTGGCAATTGCTAAGACTACTCTTAGAAAGGTATATTTGGCAACAAGAGCAAAGGTTTCTTCATAATCAATCCCTTCTTTCTGAGAAAATCTTCTGGCTACAAATTTGGCTTTATACTTCTCAATACTACCATCAACAACATGCTTTATTTTAAATATCCATTTGGAAGAAACAACAAAGTTTTCTTTAGGTCTTGGAACAATTTCCCAAACATCATTTTTCATAATAGATTGGTATTCTTTTGTCATAGCTTCTTTCCAAGCTGTATGTTTAATAGCATCAAAAGGATTTGTTGGCGCTGTTTTGGATAAATCACTCATGTTTGTTGTATAACTAGAGAATCTTTTAGGTCTTATGCTTTCTCTAACTGTTCTAGAAGGTGCAAAAAAGTCTTGAGCTGCTTCAATTGTTTTAATGGCCCATACTGGTCTTTTCTTTGAATTTTCTTCAAGGTTCATATTTTGAATTTCATCTTCGATTTCTTCCAAGTTCTCCCTTTGGGACCTAGATTCACTATTTCTTTCAGAACTAGATAAAGGAGAAGGTTCATTAGAACTTATGGCTCTTTTGAATGCAAGATCTTCTTCAAAAATTACATCTCTGCTAAGTTCAATATTTTTCTGTCCAAGTATGAAAATCCTATATGCCTTAGATGTTTCACTATACCCTATAAACATAACTTTCCTCCCAGAGGGTTCTAACTTGGTTCTCTTTTCTTTTGGAACATGTATATATACAGGACACCCAAAAATTCTAAGATGACTTATATTGGGTTTTTCTTTAGTAAATACTTCTTTAGGGGTTTTATGTTTAAGATAGGAGTGAGGACTTCTGTTTTGAATATATACAATAGTACAAGAGGCTTCTGCCCAAAGATAATATTCTAGATTTTTATCAAAAATCATTGCTCTAGCAACTTCTATAATTGACCTATTCTTTCTTTTTGCTACCCCATTTTGCTCTGGAATATAAGGAACAATGTACTCCCTCTTAATCCCTGATTCTTTACAAAACCTTTTAAACAAATCCGAGGTATATTCTCCTCTATTATCAGTTCTGAGGGTTTTGATTTTATGCTCTGAAAAGTTTTTAGTTAATGTTTTGAATTCTTTAAACCTTTGTAGGATTTCTTCTCATTCCTTGCACTTGAAAAAATAAATCCATGTTTTCTTAGAGATGTCATCTATGAACAAGATATAATACCAGAATCCTCCAAGAGAAGGAATTGACATGGGTCCACGTAAATCAGAATGAATTAATTCTAGTACATTATTTGTTTTCCTAGTACTATCATGAAAGGGACTTTTTGTGTTCTTATCCAGAGCACACCCTTTCCAAATATTTGGGTGATCTTTATTTAGTTTAGGTAATCCAGTAACCATCTTCTCCATAGTTGATAAAGTTTTGAAATTTAGATGCCCTAATCTTCTTTGCCATATTTCATTTGTATATGCAGCTTCGTGAACTAGGGCTTGAATAAAATGACTAGGTTCTGTATTCAATTCATACAAATATCCTTTTCTTTGACCAATTAACTTTTCTTTCCTGATAGAGGAGTTCTTAGCCCAAGTTAATACTTTTCCATCTATGAATGCAACATTGTGCCCATCATCTTTAAGTTCTGTAATTGAGATTAGGTTTCTTTTAATTCTTGGTATATAAAGTACACCTTTAAGAAGAAGAGTATTTCTTGGTTTTAGTTTCAAAGTACAATTTTCAATTCCTTCAACAGAGTGTGCTGAGTTATCACCAATTGTAACTTCACTGTTAACCTTCTCTGATAAAGAATCTAAAGTTTCTTTGTATCGCATTATATGTCTAGAAGATCCACTATCAATTACTTATGCTTTATTTGAAATTTCATTTGATAGAGAAGAATACAAGGCACGGTTCTCAGGATCATAAGTATCTTCTTCTCTAATGACATTTGTACAATTTGCTTGTTGTTTAGAATTTTCAGGACAATTAGATCTATAGTGTTCAATTTTTTTTACATTTGAAACACTTTATTTTAGATAGATCTTTCTTGGGTTTTCCATTCTTTTGATTTCCCTTTTTCTTCTTGAAATGCTTCTTCTTGCCCTTATAGGAGTTTGTATTAAGAACGCGAAGTTCTTCATCTTTTACTTTTGGTTTCTCTCCTTTCTTTAGTTTTCTAGATTCCTCTTGAAGACAATTATACTTGAGTCTGTTAAAGTCTGAAAGCTTATCTCTGGCACTTATTCCTTGTGCAAATGTCTCCCATGAATCTGACAATCTATTGATAGCTATAAGTGTTAATTTTGTGTCACTAATGATGGTTCCTATGCTTGATAGTTCATCTCTAATGCTGAAAACTCTTAGGGAGTAACAATTTGTCGATTCTCCTTTCTTCATCTGAATGTGATTTAGTTGCCTTTTTAGTGCAAGAACCCTAGTTGCATTGTTTACTTCATAGGCATTTCATAATGCATTCATCATATCAAAGGTAGTTTGATGTTTTGTAAGCATAGGTACAATATTATTTTTTACTCCATCCAAGATGATTTGAATAGCTTTTCTATTTCCTTTGCTCGAGATAGATTTGTGAGGTTCAATTGGGGGTTGTTTGGATGCTCCATCAACAAATTGTTATACATCGTTCTCTTCAAGAATCATCACGATTCTGAATTTTCAGGCTTTAAAGTGCTCTTTCCCATCAAACTTGTCCTTGGGTCTGATTGTTTATGCCATTGAAGATAGAAGATAGTCGCTGGATATATAGAGTTTGATGATTGAATTTTGTAGAGCCTAGGTTCGACTACCAGAGCTCTGATACCAGGTAAAGATTCTGCAAATTCCTTATCTCTGAATTAGACTTTTAATCCAGTCTTTAAATGCTAAGAATGGTCTTTTAAGAATTCTGAATATTGATGGAGTTAATTCCTAATTTTATGCAGATCCAATAATGAATATTCGACTTTTGATTGTGAGGAAGTATCTTTGATATTATTTGCAGGTTATAGATACTTAGAGGGGAGACTTTTTTGTAGCTGTGTGTCCTTAATTTGCATCTATAACCTCCCTATATATCCTTCCTAAAGGGTATGTCCCTCAAAGGGACATAACCGTTCCTAAACTAGCACTAACTAAACTCCCTTTAAGTCGGAGATTAGAGAAGACAAATTCATAACACCTAACTATGTGTTAGTTTAGTCAAGCATCATACTATTGCTTTTTGAAAAGTCGCTGGCTCCTGTATATATATATACTACCAGTTTAGAGATATATAATAAGAAGAGGAAGTACGGTATGTACTATCAGACCTGTAAGTTATCTGATTAATATTCTTAACAAATGGAACACAAATTGTACCATGCTTATCTTCGACATCTATCTATGATATGAATAGAGCTATTGATAAATCCACAACTCTTGTTTATGAATAACCTAAAATTGCCATTTGCCAAAAATGATTCACTTAAGTGGTGGATTCATTAAATGGAACCAAATGGAATCCACTTGAAACAATGATAAAAAAGGTTAATGCCTATACATAATCGTGAACCAAAATGTTGAAAAGTGGATCTGGAGACTAAAGAAAGCCATAGAAATGCCGTCGCATATATGTGTTAGAGACTCAAACTTGGGTTCTACACTTGTTGGAGAAACATGAAATTACCAAACAGTACTAAGCCGCGACGAATGAATGAACATGAATTAGAAAATGCTGAAAAAGACTCTAAGACGTTAGTCCACTAGTTAGCTTGTTCCAGTTTTGAAATTAAGATGTAATATTTTAATGCAACCATGATGGTTATAAAACACATAGAACCGCAGTGATGAGATCTGTTTTATTTGATAAATTGTTTCTTGACAGTATTATTTCATTGATTTATAGGGACCGACTTTGACAACGCTTTAGATACAACTTCCTACTATAATGGTACCACTATGAAATCTCATCTGGTAGATGTTAATTTAAATCTGAACACTGTAGACTATTAGGAAGAGCTCCAATAGTTGATTGAATATGGTTTGAACAAACATCCATTTAAGATAGTAGAAACTGAATCTGAGACAATGTTATTAAGATCTGAGAACCCCCCCTTTTTTTCTTAGATATGCAACACATATTATTAGTGCACAACAACTCATAAAAAATTCTAGAGTGTAGTTTGTGAAAACCGAAATCATATCTACTGTGTATAAGGGACCCTAGTCTTAAGTTTGTAATTACTACTTAACGTAGTAAGTTTCTCTTTAGATGAGAGTACTACATTATGATAAATGAAAATTTGTTACAGTTTCACTAAAATTTAGGTTAATGAAGGTCATAATGGATTCCTGTATGTACAATTGCTCGTAATTCATACACCTTTAGTCTAGGCAAGAGATTGATATATGAATGAGATTCATGAATACATCATACACGTTCTTGTGTTTTATTAGAAATTGGAACTTGGTTAAACTTTAACTTCTTGTTGAATGAACAAGAATAGAGTATTTTTTTTAAATTACGAAGGACAATACTGAACATGAATTAGTGTTTTCAGAGATATACTACTACCGCTTGTTATTGTCCTAAGTATTTTTTGAAAACTCCTTTATGGTTGGGTGTAATGTATGGTTGGGTGTAATGTGGGATAAGGGAGGGTGAGGATGGATGCATTTTGTTTTTGCTTCTCTCAACACTTTAGATGCTGATAGGCAAGATTTATTACGTTTTGTCTCTTATTTTAGTAATGTTGGCAACTTAAGTGCTTGGCCAAGCGATTTATCTTATTGCATTTAATTATATTGTTTTAATGTAATGCATATGTGTGTGACTATGCTTAATTTTATCACATATGAGTAGATATGTTTTAGATAATTCTTTTGCTATATATGAGTAGATGTGTAGTACTTTATTTATTTGTCCCTTGTTACATTTTGTGATTAGGCTACTAGGCACATGTGTGGATGTAGTATGTTTCACATTTGCACTGGATCCATTCGATCCATCTTGTTCCAAGAAGCTAGGCTTTTCGTGCTAGGGTCAGAGAGTTCTTCGTGTCAGGAAGAATCTTGGCGGAGTAAACACTCTGTGGTTGGCATGGTAAAAGCGCTTGGGCCACTCTCCCATCTCAGATAGTAGATGGACGATGTCCAATGGCTTTGGAGACCTAGACACACAAAAGGACATTTGACGAGGTTCTATGTAAGCTACTTTGATGCACTATACAATCATCTTTAGATGATCATTATGATGTAATTATACATATGGATAATTTATCTTATATGATCTCATTGTAATTGTTAAATCTTCATTTGATGGATGTATGCTGTGTGGATCAACATCTTAGATAATAAAATTTTACATATGTTGGTATGAGTATCAAATTGTTAATCTTGATCATGATTAATATAATGGATATTGACTTTTCAATTAGGGTTCTCTTCTTTTCTACATTTCAAGCATTTGTATGGTGCTGCCTTTTCTGATTAGGACATGGTTTTTACATTTAGCCTCAACACAAATATATTAACTAGCAAGTTATCAAAATAAGCTAAAGAGTATGCTAAATAACATACATTAATTTTGAATACCACTAGATACAATGAACATATCATTACTTGAAGGTTGACTTAAGGACAACATAGAACAACATTAAGATTGTGTGAAATTGGGTATCAACATAACATGCACATAATTATCAATTTAAACTCATAATAAACTACTAATCACGTATGATTTCAAAATAGAGAAACAGATATACACAATCCCAACATCTCATACAAGCATTTATGTAATAGTGTAATCACTAGTTATAATTTTTTTATCATTATATACAACACATAAATGATTTAGCAGTTAAATCAAGGTTAGCCATCAAAATAATCTAAGTCACTTAAATCAAGCCATCTCCAAAGAATCCATTATGACAAAAAGCATGAAATGCTATCAAACAAGCATGTCTAGGAATGATATAATAAGTACTTAATCATCTAATCTTAGACATAGGACTATCATCCAAGAGACCAAAATAGTATCACAATATAAACAAGCGTATAAAGATTGTGGCAAGGGTCAAAGAAAAAGCACGCGTTGCAGATTAAAAATGATCAAATTTATTAGTCCTTTCCTAAAAGGCAGGAGACTAAAGTTTTCAAGTTGCTATTTTCGATTAATTTTACTTCAAAAATCGCGAATGCATCTAAACAATCTCACAAAATTCCTTTTCATTCAATATTCTTCATTTTACAAAAAATTTAAGTTTAATATTTCAGATTTTTCATTGGTTATTGGCTTTATTCTGGGCAATCTTTTCTATTTCTTACACCAAAAATTTCAGAAAAAATATGAACATAGAACTTATTGCCATCCGTCACAAGACAATGATGCATGATAGCCATGTTAACTATGTATATTTCTACACGTAGCTACTGCATGTTGCCTTCACTGACATGTGGCATCTTTTAAACATAATTGGTCACTACATGATTCCATATTATGCATGTATTGTCATTCTTAAAATGTTTCAATTCAAGTTATCATTCATTGCAATAACAAATTTATAGATATTAGGAGGGCTGTAGTATTAAATGAAGAGAACTTATCAGTGTTGATAATGGACAGACTGGGATTCAAGTAGGAAATTTGTGCTGGGAGATTTTTTGCCTGAAGCATGGAATTCAACCAGATAGGACCATGCCTAGGTAATTTTTTTTTTCAATTATTCTATCTTATGTTTCTTAGATTTGAAATTGTGTCGATCTCTTCATTAGGAGCCCTGTTTTGGTGGGTTTCTATTTGGTGAATTGGGTTTGCTTCATTTTATAGTGGGTAGGTTCCAATCGAGAATTAATGAATTTTGGCTTAAAATTTTGTTTTCCTGGGAAATAAAATCTCGATGGGTGTGGCACACAATGGTTTTAATACATTTTTTCAATGAAACTAGTGTATTAAAGCATGTGCCCAAAGCTATGTTTGTAGATTTGGAGACTTTTATTGACGAGGTTCAAATTGGGGACTATCGACAATATTTTCAGCTCGAGTAGCTAATCTCTAGAAAAGAAGATGGAACCAACAATTTTTATTTGGTCATTATATTGGTAAGAAGACTTGACTTTTCTATGGCCCTTGACTCTATCTAAATTAAATTGTGGTATCATATTCATCTGTTCTTTTTAATGGTTGTTGTGTGAGCTTATGAGCTGACTTTAGGTGATTAAGGGTTAATTTGGATCACACTGAACTTATATTTTTTAATATGGCTCGGGCTTAATTGTTACATTATGACCTAGGTCATCTGAATTTTTTCCTTGCATTTCAATATTAAAGTTATTTTGTTTTAAAAAATATTATGTGATGTGTATGAGAGTTTGCACTTTTTGTGAAATGTGGCAAGTTTGGAACGTATAAGCACATATGGAATAGAAGAGAATGCACTTTGTTATGTTCAAATCATAAATGAAATTGTGTTGCTATATGTACTTAAAGGTTGCATTTGGGCATAGGTCCTAGTTGTTATTTTCTCCCTATAACTTTGAAAGTTGTGGATTTTCCATGGCTGTTCAGATTCTACATGTGAATCCCTATTTCCCTTATCCACACTTTATGTTCTACTAATTTTTTAATATTTGCCTATTGATACGAGTTTCCCCGCTACAGCATTGACATGTCCTCTTTTTTGTCGGTCACTGCACCAAGATCTATATTTATAATATTCATAATTTTTAACAATGTAATTGTCCAATCATTCATAGACCTCATTACATTCTCTTTTCTTTCTGGATCTAATCCTTTCCTCCAATCCCTATCAATAATTTCAGACTGCCATCCACTCTTAACAAATTACACTCTTTTTGTAGGGTACGTGCAGGATCATGGTCAACCAAACTATGACCTTAAGTGGAAGTGAAAAACTAGCAAATCAGGGTTATGTCAACTTGACACATAATTTTAAACTGGTTATGCACTTTATATCAAAAAGTTGTAGAAAAATAATCTATAGGAAATTGAATGTAGTTTCTAAACTACTAGGCCTTATCTGGAGAAAAAAAAAATTTGATTGGTCAAAAATTTGTTTTTTAATGCAGTACTACGAAATTTTCAGGGGAAAAAATAAAAAGTAGGTGTATGTCTGACCACCTTAGTCAAAATCAAATGATAATATTTTAAAATATAATTATAGATATAAAAAATAGACTCATGCCCGGATGTGGCACATATTTTTGGGTATTTTTATTCCAAATAAATAATTAAATATGAATTTTCTACTATAACAATTCCAGAATAAAAAAACTCTTGTGTCTGACCACCTTAACTAATTGAAAACTTTACCAAATTAATTTATTTTTTTTTCCTTATACTAGGCGAAGCATAGAATGTGAGGCAACTTTTGGATTTTAAAAATGTTATACTGTTTGAAAGTTATAGCTATTTTTCAAATAATATGTCAATCAACACTTTACAATCATCTTCATTAAAAATTAACTAATAAATACTAATCAAACTTAGAATTTGAAAGCAATTATATCGATAGAATCTTGAGAGTGTTATAAAAAAACTTTTTTTGTTTCATGGAATTTCGACGAAAATAATATTGTCAAATGGCTACTAGAAGTCTGAATGTCAGCGAAACCTTTCTCAAACATGGTTTTTGAGTTGAATAAACAGGTTTGGTAAATACCAAGCCTAATCAGGTACCGAAAAATCCTAATTTTCTAATTTTGAAACCTTTGGAGGGAAACCACCCACATTGAAAATTTTGGAGGGAAACAACTCATATTAGAGGGAAATGAAAATTTGGGAAGTGTGGGCATTATTATTATTACATATGATTATGATTATTATTATATATAGTAATATTATATTATGATTAAATATTATATATATATATATATATATATATATATAAAATTTTATTATACCTAAATATAATATAGCAATATATATGATAATAATAATTATTAAGTATATATAGTAATATTATATGATGATTATTATTATATATAGTAATATATATGGTTATTATTATTAAATATAATATAGTAATATATATATGATTCTTATTGTTATATAATCTAGTAATACATTATTATTATATTAAAATATACAGTATATTATTATTATTAAATATAGTATTGTCATGAAATGCATCGAAAAGGGTCATAGGTTAACCTATGACCCTTGTTAACACATTTGAACCAACCAAATGGGTCCCTAGTGGTCCTAGGGCCACTAGGGACATGTGTTGTCATGAAATGCATCAAAAAGGGTCATAGGTTAACCTATGACCCCTTTTGACACATTCAAACCGACCAAATCGGTCCCCTAGGGGTCTTAGGGCCCCTAGGGACATATGTTATCATGAAATGCTTCAAGAGGGGTCATAAGTTAACCTATGACCCTTTTCAACGCGTTCGAACCAACCAAATCTGTCCTTAGGGGTCTAGGGCCCTTAGGGACATATGTTTTCATGAAATGCGTCGAGAGCCTATGACCCCTTTTGACGCATTCAAACCAACCAAATCGATCATATGTTGTCATGAAATGTGTTGAGAGGTAATCTATGACCCCTTTCAACGCATTTGGATGAACCAAATCAGTACCTAAGGGACCTAGGGCCCCTAGAGACATATGTTATCATGAAATGCATCAAGAAGGATCATATGTTAACCTATGATCCCTCTCGACGCATTCAAACCAACCAAATGGTGCCCTTAGGGACATATGTTGTCATGAAATGTGTCGAGAGAGGTCATAGGTTAACCTATGATCTAATTTGACCCATTCGAACCAACCAAATGGGTCCCTAGAGGTCCTAGGGCCCCTAGGGACATATGTTGTCATGAAATGCGTCGAAAGGGGTCATATGTTAACCTATGACCCCTTTTGACACATTCGAACCAACCAAATTGACACCTAGGGGTAGACCCCTAGGGACATATGTTGTCATGAAATGCGTTGAAAGGGGTCATAGGTTAACCTATGACCCCATTCAATACATTCGAACCTATGACCCCTTTTGATGCATTGGAACCAACTAAATGGGTCCCTAGGACCCTAAGGACATATGTTGTCATGAAATGCGTCGAAAGGGGTCATAGGTTAACCTATGACCCCTTTCGATGTATTCAAGCCAACCAAATCCATTCTTAGGGATCCTAGGGCCCCTAGGGACATATGTTGTCATAAAATGTATCAAAAGGGGTCATAGGTTAACCTATGACCCCTTTCGACGCATTTAAACCAACCAAGTCAGTCCCTAGGGGTCTTAGGGCCCCTAGGGACATATGTTGTCATGGAATGCGTCGAAAGGGGCCATAGGTTAACCTATGACCCCTTTCGACACATTCCAAGGTGTCGAAAGGGGTCATAGGTTAACCTATGATCCCTGTTAACGCATTTGAACCAACCAAATGGGTCCCTAGGGGTCCTAGGGCCCTAAGGGACATATGTTGTCATGAAATGTATCCCTCTCGACGTATTCGAACCAACCAAATCAGTCCCTTGGGGTCCTAGGGCCCCTAGCGACATATGTTGTCATGAAATTTGTCGAGAGGGGTCATAGGTTAACCTAACCAACCAAATCGGTCCTTAGGGGCCCTAGGTCCTCTAGGCACATATGTTGTCATGAAATGAGTTGAGAGGGGTCATAGGTTAACCTATGACCCCTTTCAATGCATTGGAACCAACCAAATGGGTCCCTAGGAGCCCTAGAGACCCTAGGGACATATGTTGTCATGAAATGCGTCGAGAGGGGTCATAGGTTATGACCCCTTTCAATGCATTTGAACCAATGAAATGGGTCCCTTGGGGCCCCAAGGGACATATGTTGTGATGAAATGCATTGAGAGGGGTAATAGGTTAACCTATGACCCCTTTCGACGCATTCAAATCAATCAAATGGGAACCTAAGGCCCCTAGGGACATATGTTGTCATGAAATGTGTCAAGAGGGCTCATAGATTAACCTATGACCCCTTTTGATGCATTCGAACCAACCAAATGGGTCCCTAGGGATCCTAGGGCCCCTAGGGACATATGTTGTCAAGAAATGCATCGAGGGGGGTCATAGGTTAACCTATGACCCTTTTCGATGCATTCAAACCAACCAAATGGGTCTTTAGGGGTCCTAGGGCCCCTAGGGACATATGTTGTCATGAAATGCATCAAGAGGTTAACCTATGACCCCTTTTGACTCATTCAAATTAACCAAATTGGTCCCTAAGGGTCCTAGGGACCCTAAGGACATATGTTGTCATAAAACACATTGAGTTAACCTATGACCCCTTTCGATGCATTCGAACTAACCAAATCGATCCCTAGGGGTCCTAGGGCCCCTAGGGACATATGCTGTCATAAAATGCATCAAGAGGGGTCATAAGTTTTTCGATGCATTTGAACCAACCAAATCAGTCCCTAGGGGTCCTAGGGACCCTAGGGACATATGTTGTCATGAAATGCGTCATCTTTTGATGTATTCGAACGAACCAAATGGGTCCCTAGGGACATATGTTGTAATGGAATGTGTTGAGAGGGGTCATAAGTTAACCTATGACCCCTTTCGATGCATTGGAACCAACCAAATGGGTCCCTAAGGGTCCTAGGGCCTTTAGGGACATCAGTTGTCATCAAATGCATTGAAAGGGGTCATAGGTTAACTTATGACCCCTTTTGATGCATTCAAACCAACCAAATCTGTCCCTAGGGGCATATGTTGTCATGAAATGCATTGAGAGGGGTCATAGGTTAACCAATGACCCCTTTTGACACATTCAAACCAATCAAATGGGTCCCTAGGGTCCCTAGGGACATATGTTCTCATGAAATGCATCGAAAGGGGTCATAGGTTAACCTACAACCCCTTTCAATGGATTGGAACCAACCAAATCAGGACATATGTTGTCATGAAATGTGTCGAAAGGGGTCACAGGTTAACCTATCACCCCTTTCGATGCATTTGAACCAACCAAATGGGTCCCTAGGTGTCTATGACCTCTTTCGACGCATTCAAACAAACCAAATTGGTTATGAAATGTGTCGAGCGGGGTCATAGATTAACCTATGACCCCTTTCAATGCATTCGAACCAACCAAATGGATCCCTATGGGCCCTAGGGCCCCTAGGGACCCTAGGGACATATGCTATCATGAAATGCATTGAGAAGGATCATAGGTTAACCTATGACCCCTTTCAATGCATTCAAACCAACCAAATGGGTCCTTAGGGGCCCTAGGGCCCCTAGGGATATATGTTGTCATGAAATGCATCAAGAGAGTCATAGGTTAACCTATGACCCCTTTCGATGTATTCGAACCAATCAAATGGGTCCTCAGGGGCCCCTAGGGACATATGTTGTCATGAAATACATCGAGAGGGGTTATAGGTTAACCTATGACCCCTTTTGACACATTCAAGCCAACCAAATGGGTCCCTAGGGGCCCTAGGGCCCCTAGGGACATATGTTGTCATGAAATCCTTCGAGAGGGGTCATAGGTTAACTTATGACCCTTCAATGGGTCCCTACGAGCCCTAGGGCCTAGGGACATATGTTGTCATGAAATGCATCAAGAGGGGTCATAGGTTAACCTATGACCCCTCAATGGGTCCCTATAGGCCCTAGGGCCCCTAGGGACATAAGTTGTCATGAAATGCATTGAGAGGGGTCATAGGTTAATTTATAACCCCTTTTGATGCATTCAAACCAACCAAATGGGTCCCTAGGGACATATGTTGTCATGAAATGCATTGAGAGGGGTCATATGTTAAGCTATGACCCCTTTTGACACATTTGAACCAACCCTAGGGACATATATTGTCATGCAATGCATCAAGAGGGGTCATAGGTTAACCTATGACCCCTTTTGATGCATTCGAAACCCCTAGGAGCCCATTTGGTTGGTTTGAATGCATCGAAAGGGGTCATAAGTTAACCTATGACCCCTTTTGACGCATTTGAACCAACCAATGGGTCCCTAGGGGCCTTAGAGCCCCTAGGGACATATGTTGTCATGAAATGTGTTGAGAGGGGTCATAGGTTATTCAACTCATTCAAACTAACCAAATCTATCGTTAGGGGCCCTAGGGACATATGTTGTCATGAAATGCATCAAAAGGGATCCTAGGTTAACCTACGATCCCTTTTGACACATTTGAACCAACCAAACCGGTCCCTAGGGGCCCTAGGGCCCGTAGGGAAGTATGTTGTCATGAAATTACTATATTATATTTAATAATAATAGTAAGAATCATAATAATATAATATAATAATCATATATATATATATATATATATTAATATATTATGTTTATAGGTCATAATAACAATAATAATATATATTACTATATTATATTTAATAATTATAGTAAAAATCATAATAATATAATATAGTAATCTTATATATATATATATATGTTATATTTATAGGTAATAATAATAATAATAACAATAATAACATATATTACTAGATATTATATTTAATAATAATAGTAAAAATCATAATAATATAATATAATAATTATATATATAATATTTATAGGTCATAATAATAATATATATTACTATATTATATATAATAATAATAGGTAAAATCATAATAATATAATATATTAATCATATATAATAATAATCATAATAATATAATATAATAATCATATATAATAATAATCATATATATTAATCATATATAATAATAAAATTTGTTTACATTTCCCACAAAATTTGTTCACTTCCCTCCAAAATTTGGGCATCGATTTCAGGTACCTGATCTCATATCGAGTATCCGATTTGATTTCGAGTACTCGATCTCATATTGGGTATCTGATTTGATATTAGATACCCGATATGAGATCGGGTACCTAAAATACTGGCATGCTTTTCTCAACATATTCCCTGTCATTGCAGACCTGACAATCATGTTTTTAGCAGGCCATTTTCATAGATTTGGAGAAAACTAATTTTTTGGGGCCCACACGATCGAAAAAGGTTCTATAATATATGATTAGGTTCTGATATTGTTTTCTGAATGGGGAGCAGTAGTCATTGAAAGGCTAAACACAAAAGGAAGGTATCAAATGAAGACATTGCAACATATAGGGAAAGGGACAAGCTAAATCAATGAAGGAAGAGACAAGGTATGTTAAATGTGAGTCAAGTTGACGATGTTTTGATTAAAGGTGAAATCATAGAGTCAAATAATGAATATATGCAGTTGGGGAATGAAAATGTACCAATTGATAATGATAATGTTGGGATTGAAAATTTAGAGAATGAAAATTTACCAGGTCATAATGTTGTTGAAAATCTGATTGAAAAATCCATTGTTGAAGATCATAGAGGGAAATTGTTGTTAAAAGAATGTTTTCAATCATTGTTTTGTCATTGATGTCAAACCTGCTACTTGTAGGAATGGAATTTTCTTATAAGATCCAAGTACTATCACCTAGTTGATTAATGAAGAGGATTTGATCAACAAGATGTAACAAAAGTACTTAAGGAAAAGGTTGAGTTATGATGTTGTAATGAAGTGCAAGGATCAGTTAAGACAATGGTTAAATGATGTATTGATAACATACTCAAAGATATAGAGGTTGGTCACACTTAGAAACATTAGAGGAATAAGTTGTAAAAAGGTTGACTGCAAAGCTTAAACTAAGTTCATTAGTGGGTGCTGAGCAAGCTAGTTGAAGCTGAGCAAATTCTTAGTTGGAGCTGAGAAATAGCAAGTTCTAGTGTGTGATGAGTGATCTTTAGGTGCTGAGTGAAGTTTAGGTGTCGAGCATCAAAAAATCTTAGTTGGTGCTGAGTGAACTTCAGGTGTCGAGCATCAAGAAAAACATAGTTGGTGCCGAGTAACACAGTATGTGTCAAGCACTAGTATTTCAATGGTGCCGACCTACTGCATTATTTTAAATGACGAAGATTCGCCAAATCTGAGCCGACATAGTTGTTACCTTGAATTTTGCGAACTAGTTGGAGGATAAGGATGACGAGCTGGTGGCATAGAATTCTATGTAAACTATTTTTGGGCGAATTCAAAAGGATTATTCAAGAATTTTCTAGAGGAAGAAAAATACGGGTTAGATACAATGAATCCTACCTAATCCATAGGAATTGAAATTAAATAATGGAAGAATAGAGCAGGTAAGGAAATCCAAGATTTCTATTTAAGGAGTCACAGACCAAGAAGCAAATGCTATTGATGCTAAAGAGCCAAATTGTGAAGTTGTTAGAAGAGTGTCAAGAAGAAGGCATCTAGAAGAAGGAAGAGTATAGAGGCTCTGCTTCTACAAGTGGTCAAAAAAAGATGATTGCATTGATACATTGAGTATGGAGACTCAAGGTGACTAAGCTTGAAAGGACGACAAGCTGTCAGAGTTGTAGAGATTGAAGGCCAAGCAATGGTATGAGTTGAGAAGTGATTTGAGATTTGCAAGTTAAGTTGTATTATGAAATTAGGTCAAAACCCCTAATTGTTACTCTCTAGCAATTGTATCAGTTAGGATAGAGGGAAAATCTTATGGACTTAGGTTGGCCTAACAACCATTTGTAAATCTTTTAATAGGGTGGCATTCCAAGTGAATGTTCTAAAGTACTCTAACCAGACTCACTTCTAATAGGGTGGTTAAATCCTCTAACAAGGTCACATTTAACAGTGTGTTGTAAGCCTTTAATAGGGCAGGCCTTTTACAGGGCATCACTTCAGAAGAGTGAGAATTGAGTAGCATGTTACTGGTGGCTTTTCCCAAATTGGATTTCCATGCAAACAACTGTGTTATGTGTTGATTTCTTATGTGTTATGCTTGCATGTTGATTTACAGTAACTTGTTGATTAGAAAAGTTAATGCTTGGATGAATGAATGGTTGAATGGGCTTACTACACTTAGTGAGAAAGTTTGAATAGGACATTTGGACCTTGAATAACTGATTCACCCCCCTCTCAGTTATTCTAAAGCATTTCTAACAATTGGTATCAGAACCATCTGCTGATTTAGTTTCAAGGTACTAGAAGCAAGAAGATCAAGATGTCCAAGAGAGAAGTTCCCAAGCTCAACAAAGACAACTTTGTTGCATGGTAGAGTATGATGAAATTGTACCTTGGATCAATAGGTGAGTAACCACAAATCTCAATTGGAACAGAACATGTAAATCAAGCTGCACCTCTTACTGCAAATGATTTTAGCAAAAGGAAGGAGCACAATAAAGCAATGATGGAGATTGCCTTTGCACTCAGCTATGCAGAATATGGTGATATCAAAGATTGTGATATTGCATTCAATATGTGGAAAGCCCTAACATATATCTATGGAGGAGATCAGAATGTCTAGATAGCGAAGAGAGAAAGTCTCAGAGGGAAGTTTGATGACATGAAAATGGAGGAAGGAGAAAATGCTTCTCAATAGGTTGTTAGAATAAAAGAAGTGGTAAGTGCAATAAGAAGTCTAGGTGGTCAATTGGAAGAAGAAACTATCATCAACAAATACTTAAGAACTCTGCAACAAATACTTAAGAACTCTGCTCCCTATATATGCTATTAGAGTTTCAACCATCTAAGAGCTAAGGTGTGTACAAGGAAACACGCTGACCTTTGAAGGAATAGTGGGAAGACTTACTACATTTGAATTGCCCAACTTTGATAACTACAGACCTGAGAACCTTGAATCCACTTTCAAGGCTAAGATGACAATAAAAGACACTAAGGAGGAGACATCAACAAGAAGAGAAAAAAAGGAAAGCATGCATCGAGTGATAGCAGCATAGATGAGGAAGATGTGGAACAGTTGGAAACACTATTGGCTAGAAGATTCCATAGAGGCAAAGGTAAATTCAAAGGTAAGCTCCCTATCATATGTTTCAATTGCAATGAATAGGTCATATTGCTACAAGGTGTACATGGAAGAAGAACTAAAAAGAAGGAAACAAGTACAATAACAAGAGAGAAGATGATAGCAAAGATTACAAGGAAAAAGACAAAACATGCTACATTGTTGAAGAAGACTCTGATGAGAATGATGATGAAGTAGTCTATGTGGCCATGAAGGATGAATCGTATAAAGATGAAGATGAAGCAAAAACATTGGTTACTTGTGTGAACAAGAATGACAAGTGGATCATAGACAGTGGATGCTCACATCACATGCCAAGAGATAAAAGTAAGTTCATTACCTTTCCTCAATATGATGGAAATAGTGTTAGATTTGGTAATGATGCTCCATGTCAAATCAAAGGAAAATGTTCCATTTAACTCACATAGAAAATTTCATGTGATAATGCATACTATGTTGAAGGATTGAACTACAACTTGTTGAGTGTATCACAGTTAGGCAATGTAGGTTGCAAAGTAGAATTTGGAAACAAAACTGTCAAGATCTATGACACTGATGGAAATCTGATAGGAAAATGTGAACAAACCAGGAGTAACCTATTTTACCTAGATATGGAAGATGCAACCTATCTTGTTGTTAGACTTGATGATGTGTGGTTGTGGCATAAAAGATTGTGTCATGTTAACTTTGATAATCTGATCAATATTAGCAAAAATAATAAAGTTAGAGGGTTGCCCAAATTGAAGAAACCTGAAAACACAACATGCAAACAATGTCAACTAGGGAAGATGACTAAGTCTAGTTTCAAAAACAAAACATACACTTCCAAAGAAGTACTAGAGTTAGTCCATACAGACTTATGTGGACCAATAGAAGTGCAAATCTACCTAGGAGACAGATACACAATGCTATTTGTAGATGACTATTCCAGGATGATGACTGCTATGTTTTTAAAGAAAAAATCTGATGCATTTCAAATGTTCAAGTGGTATTTGGCCAGAGTTGAGAAGGAAACAAGAAAGAATTTGAAATGCTCAAGGTCAGACAGAGGAGGTGAGTTTACATCAAAAGAATTTGAAATATTTTGCAATGACAAAGGTATCAAAAGGCAAACATCAACACTAAGGACTCCACTACAAAATGGTATTGCTGAAAGAAGGAATAGGTTGGTGATTGACTATGCTAGAACCTTGATGATGGAGAAAAATGTTTCTCTAAAGTACTAGAGAGAAGCTGTAGGCACTGCTGTTTATACCCTGAATAGAGTCCAAGTCAAGAAAGATAAAAATGCAACACCTTTTGAATTGTGGTATGGTCAGTCACCTAATGTTAAAAATTTCAAAGTCTTTGGTTGTAAATGCTATATTCTTAAAGATACTAGAAATGAAAAGTTTGATGCAAACAGTGATGAAGAAATATTTCTAGAATACTCCACTAGAAGCAAAGCATATAAGTGTTTGACTACTAACACTAACAAAATTGTGGAGAGTGCAAATGTAAACTTTGATGAGCATGCATAAGTCTAAAGTGACGAGTCCAAGAAATTAGAGAATTATAGATCCTTTGTATACTTGTATGAAGGAATGACTATTGAATACAATGCTATAAATCAAGATGAGAATCAACAACAAATTTTAGTATCAGTCGAGTTAAAACCAATGAATGCTGAGCTGCATTCAAAAATCGAGTTGCAGAATGTAGAAAATGCACATTCTGACTCTGAAATTAGTATACATGAGAGGAATGATGAAATACCAAATGGAGAAGATCAAAATGACTATGAAGTTGAAGGATTAAACACACAGAGAAGGACAGAACCAAGGTTAGCCAAATATGTAAGAAGACATCACCTTGCTGATCAAATAATTGGTGACAAGGATGCCAGACCAATGACAAGGAATAGACTAAGGAATGAATCATGTCTGTTGAGCAAGGTTGAGCCCAAAATAGTGAAGGATGCACTACAAGATGATAACTGGTATAAAGCTATGGAAGAGGAGGATAGATTAGATTGAGAAGAACAAAACCTGGATCCTAGTTCCTCGACTAGCTGATAAGAATGTGATTGGTACCAAATGGGTGTTTAAAAAAAACTTGATGAGAATGGTGAGATAACAAGAAACAAAGCTAGATTAGTTTGTAAAGGCTATGCATAAGAAGAAGGACTAGATTATGGGGAAACATTTGCCCCTGTTGCAAGAATGGAAGGAGTAAGAACACTGCTTGCATATGCTACTTACAAAGGTTTCAGAGTGTACCAAATCGATGTCAACTCTTCTTTTCTAAATGGTATACTAGAAGAGGAAGTCTACATAGAACAACCAGAGGGATTTGTTGATGCCAAGAACAAGGATATGGTCTACAAATTGCAAAAAGCACTTTATGGTTTGAAGCAAGCACCTAGAGCATGGTATGAGAGACTGCACAAATATCTTGTAAAGATAGGATTTGAGAGAATAGATGACAAAAACAACCTATATATTAAGGAAGAAAAAGGTAAAGATATTTTGATATATGAAATATTTGTTGATGATATAATATTTGAAGGGAAAGATGCTCTATGCAAAGATTTTGCTGATCAAATGAAGCATGAATTTGAGATGTCAATGTTTGGAGAAATCAAATTCTTTGTTGGATTGCAAGTACATCAATTGAAGCATGCCATCTTTGTGACCCAATCAAAACAAATTACGGAGATACTCAAGACATTTGGATTAGAAGAGTCAAAATCAGTTAGCACACCAATGACAATAGGACATAAACTATCTAAGAATGATGAATCAGTTGAAGTGAATCAGACATTGTATAGATCAATGATTGGAAAGTTGTAGTATGTTGTACATAGTAGACCAGACATTGCATTAGCTATTGGAATAGTGGCAAATTTTTTTGCAAATCCAAGAGAAAATCATTTAATGGCAGTGAAGAGAATACTGAGGTATCTAAAAGGAACTGATGACTTTGGTTTGTACTACAAGATGAGTGAAAAGTTTGAGTTAAGAGACTACATTGATACATATTGGGGAGGTAATATTGATGATAGAAAAAGCACCAGTGGAGGAGCACTTTTCTTGGGAAAAAGATTGATTACATGGACCAGCAAAAAAAAAAGTTGTACCTCACAGTCCACTGTTGAAGTTGAATATGTTGCAGCTGCTATAAATTGCACCAATATTGTATGGATCAAAAATTTTCTGCAAGGTATGAAGGAAGAGGTAAAGGATCCTGTGATACTTTATTGTGATAATAAAAGTGCTATCAACATATCAAAGAACCCGATAATGCATGGTAAAATCAAGCATATTGCAATCAAGTATCACTACGTAAGAGAATTGGTGGAAGATAAGCAAGTGAAGATGGAAAATGTTAGCTCAAAGGAATAGATTGCTGACATCTTCACAAAAGCACTACCTAAAGATGCTTTTGAGTATCTTAGAGGTGAGTTAGAGGTAATACCCCTAGCCAAGGCTACTTGAAGCAAAAGCAAGACTGCCCTACATCAAATGAGCTGACTGTTGAAGATTTTACATATTGATGCAGAGGATGTTTACTTTAGGATTCATGCCTGAAGTAATCAAAGTGTAGAAGTTCCAAATTATTCACAAACAAGGTGACAGAGGGAGAAATTGAATGAACCTACAAATGCTACGCTTGCATGATAAGATGCCAATACATCTTTGGAATTGTTGTCAAAGAGGGAGAAGTTGTGAGAAACTGATCAAATGCTGATAATCAAAAGTATGAGGGAGAAATGTCAAGAAAATGCAAAATCTGATCAAATGAAGATAGAGGGAGAAGTAGACAAAAATGATCAACAGTTGATAGGAAAAGATGAAAAAGTTGATCAGAACAACATAAATTACTTGGCTTCAACTGAGAATTTGCTCAGCTTCAACTAGCTTGCTCAACACCCACTAATGAACTTAGTTGAAGCTTTTCTATCAACCTTGTTACAACTTATTCCTCCAATGTTTCTAAGTGTGACCAACTTCTGTATCTTTGAGTATGTTATCAATACATCATTTAACCATTGTCTTAACTGATCCTTGCACTTCATTACAACATCATAACTCAAGCTTTCCCTTAGGTACTTTTGTCACATCTTGTTGATCAAATCCTCTTCATCAATCAACTAAGTCATAGTACTTGGATCTCATAAGAAAATGTCATTCCTACAAGTAGCAAGTTTGACATCAATGAAAAAACAATGATTGAAATTTTTTTTAACAACAATTTCCCTCTATGATCTTCAACAATGGATTTTTCAATCAGATTTACAACAATCTCTCTCTTTGGCATTGATAGCAAACCAAACTGATCAACTATGAAATTAAACTATTTAACCACAATCAAAATGAAGAGGATTTGATCTACTATCATGATTGCTTCATCAACCTTGTTACAAACCCTAGATCAAATCCTCTTCATTTTGATTGTGGTTAAATAGTTTAATCTGATAGTTGATCAGTTTGGTTTGCCATCAATGCCAAAGAGGGCAATTTTTGTAAATCTGATTGAAAAATCCATTGTTGAAGATCATAGAGGGAAATTGTTGTTAAAAGAATTTTTTCAATCATTGTTTTGTCATTGATGTCAAACTTGCTACTTGTAGGAATGACATTTGCTTATGAGATCCAAGTACTATGACTTAGTTAATTGATGAAGAGGATTTGATCAACAAGATGTGACAAAAGTACCTAAGGGAAAGCTTGAGTTATGATGTTGTAATGAAGTATAAGGATCAGTTAAGACAATGGTTAAATGATGTATTGATAACATACTCAAAGATACAGAAGTTGGTCACACTTAGAAATATTGGAGGAATAAGTTGTAACAAGATTGAATGCAAAGCTTAAACTAAGTTCATTAGTGGGTGCCGAGCAAGCTAGTTGAAGCTGAGTAAATTCTCAGTTGGAGCCAAGTAATAGAAAGTTCCAGTGTGTGCCAAGTGATCTTCAAGTTCCGAGTGAAGTTTAGGTGCAGAGCATCAGAAAATCTTGGTGTTGAGTGAACTTCAAGTGCCGGGCATCAGGAAAAACATAGTTGGTTTTGAGTAACATAGTATGTGCCGAGCACTAGTATTTCAATGGTGCCGAGCTGCTACATTATTTTAAATGACGAAGATTTGCCAAATCTAAGTTGACATAGTTGTTACCTTGAATTTTGTGAACTAGTTGGAGGATAAGGATGACAAGTTGGTGGCACAAAATTTTATGTAAACCATTTTTGGGCGAATTCAAAAGGATTGTCCAAGAAGTTTCTAGAGGAAACAAAATATGGGTTAGATACAATGAATCCTACCTAATTCATACAAATTGAAATTAAAGGATGGAAGAATCGAGTGGGTAAGGAACTCCAAGATTTCTATTTAAGGAGTCTCAAACCAAGAAACAAATGCTATTGTTGCTAAAGAGCCAAATTGTGAAGTGGTTAGAAGGGTGTTAAGAAGAAGGCATCTAGGAGAAGGAAGAGCATAGAGGCTCTGCTTCTACAAGTGGCCAAGAAAAGATGATTGCACTGGTACATTGAGCATGGAGACTCAAGGTGACTAAGCTTAAAAGGAGGGTAAGTTGTCAGAGTTGTAGAGATTGAAGGCCAAGCAATGGTATGAGCTGAGAAGTGATCTAAGATTTGCAAGTTAAGTTGTATTCTGCAATCAGGTCAAAACTCCTAATTGTTACTCTCTAGCAATTGTATCAGTTAGGATAGAGGGAAAATTTTATGGAATTAGGTTGGCCTAACAACCATCTGTAAATCCTTTAATAGGGTGACATTCCAATGAATGTTCTAAAGTCCTCTAACCAGGCCCACTTCTAAAAAGGTGGTTAAATCCTCTAACAAGGTTACATTTAATAGTGTGTTGTAAGCCTTTAACAGGGCAGGCCTTTCACAGGGCATCACTTCAGAAGAGTGAGAATTGAGTAGCATGTTATTGGTGGTTTTTTTCAAATTGGGTTTCCACGTAAATCACTGTGTTATGTTTTGATTTCTTATATGTTATGCTTGCATGTTGATTTACAGTAACTTGCTGATTAGAAAAGTTAATGCTTGGATGAATGAATGGTTGAAAGGGCTTACTACACTTAGTGAGAAAGTTTGAATAGGACATTTGGACCTTGAATAACTAATTCACCCCCCCCTCTTAGTTATTTTAAAGCATTTCTATCAAATGTAAATTGCATGATTAACCATGTCGAAAATGACAATGCATAGGAATATTACATATCTCCTAATTATAATCGACATGAAGGTTCTAGAACACCAAAATGGATAATTGAAATTGATGAAATGATTATTACCAATTTGGAAGGGAAAAAATTAGAAAGAACCATTCAGTTATGGGCTTCAAGACTATGTAAGATGTTTTTCGACAACAAGATAGTGGTGGAGCAATGTCAACTTTTTATGCACTTATTAAAGATGCAAAAGATGAGACCTATGCTTTCCAAATTAAAGATTCGTGTCAATAAAAAATTGGAAAGAAATGCCATTATTGTGAAGAATCTTTTCAGTGCTCCCAATAGAATTGGAAAAAATAGTAGGGAGAAGGATAAGAGAGCTGCTCGAAGGGTTATTACAACCTCTTTGGTAAGTCATCATTTGACAAAGGGTGGATATATGAGACAAACTTGTATTGACTTGAACCTAAATCATACTACTTTAAGAAGAGCACTTAGTAGACGAAAGAGAATTGATGATCCTCTTCAAAATGAAACATGGGCTTTTGGTGGGAGACTTCCACATTTTGATAAGAAGCTATCCGATGATATGAAAGAGGAAACTACACAATTTTGGCACTCTAGCTCAAGAGTATCATCCAATGCTAGAGACGTGATAAAGTTGAGAATTGAAATTAGAGACCACACACCACATCCTAAACATTATTTGGAGGTAAGTCAAATTATGTTGTTCAAACAATTTAGAGAGAGTCATCTAAGATTTCATATATCATAAAGGGCTTTTGAATCTTTGAAGCCATTTTATTGTGTCCCACTTAAAATTTGAAATGCATGTTTTTGCAAATATCATGTTGATTTTTCTATGCACCATGAACTATTATGCTCCATCCGTTCTACTTTGCATAGTAAAGAAATGTTGGAGAATTGTGGTGCTAGTGGTCTTCCAAAATCATCAAGAGACTTGCTAGATCAATTTTTATGTCATAGAGTTGATGATTGTTTCTTTTATAGAAATGCTTGTTTAAATGACAATTGTTTAGAATGTGGTGGCTTATCCAAGTTTGACACATGTTTCCATGAGGGGTGCGAACAAGATCTTGGAAAGACAATAGTAAAAAAAATGGTATATAAAACTATGAAATACACATTGAAGAGTGGGGGTGAGGGATCTAGATGTGGATTGGTTGCAAAAGAAATCAATGTGGCTAGTTTTATTTTATATTTCAAGACAAATCATTTCTACAAGTATGCAAAACATCGTCACAAGTCTTAGTGGTTGGATCAAAAATTTAGAATGTGTAAGGAGACTTTTCCTATTGGCACTATTATATCAGTTGTTGACTTTGTTGAGAATACACATTGCAACCTCAAAATGAGACACAATCTCAGTATTACAACTCCATTCAGATTGCTATTTTTGTCCACATAACATATAGACATGTCCCTGATAGTGTAGAAGATAATTGAAAGATTATTAGAGAGTACCATTTTGATGTGAGTGATGATAGATCTCACTATCATGAGTTGTACAACATTATTTCAAGAATTATTTTAATTTTTTACAAGAGCATGCAATTGTTATGGATGGACATATCATTTGGTCAGATAATTGTATAGGTCAATTCAAGAATGCTTGCATGTTTTATTGGTTGTATAGGATGCATGTAGAGAGGGGGGTGCCTCATATTTGGAGTTTTTTTGAGTCTGGCCATGGGAAAGGAGAACATGATGGAGCAGGGGCATGTGTGAAGAGAGCTCTAGTTAAGGAGCAATTGAAGATTTCAGAATTAGAGCTTCTTGATGCTCATAGCATTGTTGATTGGTGTAGTTCAACATTATCACAGGGGGGACTCTTGATTCAGTAGTACGTAGGTTCTTTTGGTTGGTTGAGGAAGGGTCCATAGGTCATATATCAGATTTTGCTACAATGGGAGACTCATTAAAAATGCATTCATTTCAAAGCTTTGATTTTAGTACATGGACCATTTGGACATGACGGCTAGCTTGCTTTTGTTCTAGTTGTTTTCAGTGTGATTGGGATCACTGTGAGTCGAGTGAGTGGGTGCACAAATGGGCTCCACATTATCTTACTCCATTTTCTATCATACCCTCTATCAGAAATGATGACATGGAAAGTTCACTTGAGCATAACCATCTATTAGATCTTCTTCAGCCAGGAGATGTCTTTATATTGGTTGCACTATAGGGGAATGATGAAGAATCAGATTATTGGTTAGCACGTTGTGTAAGAGGTAAACAAAAGATTGCAAACCGATCACAGATGATGATGGATTCACATATCCTATTGGTTTAGTGGTTGTCATTGGAACATGGTTGTAGACATACATGCTTAGAAGGAATGAAATTCCTACATTCAAAGACTATTAGAAGCACAAAACAATTCTCATATATTCACATCTTATTATAGCAACAAATGTAAAGTTGTTGAAGCATCAAGGAAGACCAAAAGTAAAAGAACTTTTTACTATTACTAATGCTGATCATGAATCCCTATTAGAGACCTTAAAATAGAGAGAGGACCCTACTAGAACACTCGACTAGGTATATTTACTTCTTATGTTATTTTGTTCATAATGATTTTGTGAACCGATGATTATCTTGTTTAATACAATAAGTTACTAATATTTTTTATGATATTAGAATGTAGGTAAATCATGAAGGGTAGCCATGCATGAAGATAAATAACTAAATAAGGATCAGAATGAACAAAAATCTATTGTATTTTTGACACTACTATTTTTGACACTACGATATTTGGTAGTTGTGTATTGATTTAATAAAAATGAAACACTTGAGATATTTTAAATGTAAACTTGTTGATTTGATGTAAGAAATAAAGATGATTTTACTTAATGCAATTTATGTGGAGGGACCTAAAAAATGATGATTTTAATACATACTAACACCAAACTTGGACTGTGCCCAATCCTAAAAACTTAAGAGAGGTAAAAAATAATATTTTTACTTAATACTGACCCTAGTGACACCCTTGTTTTGGCCGTAGAGAGCCACCATCATCCGTAGCCACCTTGTATTAAGAGTCTCCAAGGTGCTCTAAGTGTGTGTTGAGGTTGATCTTCTAAGGGTCTTAACTCAGAGCTCATGGGGGCTATTGATGAAATGTCAAATGCTACAAGACGGTCATACCAATGCCTAAAATAACCTATCTCATTTTTGAGAGCTCACATTCCATTTGGATTCAACACAACAATCTTGCTCGATGCCAAAACTAGCAGTATGCCTTAGTTCATAGGTGCATCATAGCATAACTTTGAAACCGCTGATCTTGGCATCGAATAGTCAATGTTATTAGCTCTAGATGGGTGGGTGAACCATAGCGACACCCTTGTTTTGGCTACAGAGAGCTTCCATTGTTTGTGGCCACCCCGTATTAAAGAGTCTCCAAGGTGCTCTAAGTGTGTGTCGAGGTCAATCTTTCGAAGGTCATAACTCGAAGCTCGTGGGGGATATCGATGAAATGTTAAATTCCATAGGATGGTCATGTTGAGGCATAAAATAAACTATCTCATTTTCAAGAGATCACATTTTGTTTGGATTTGGAACAATGATCTCACTTGATGCCAAAACTTGTAGGGTGCCTCAGTTCATAGGTGCATCACAACGTAACTTTGAAACTACTGATCTTGGCATTGAATCTTAAGTCAAAGAGTCTCTAAGGTGCTCTAAGTGCGTGTCGAGGTCGATCTTCCAAGGGTCGTAACTCAGAGCTCGTGAGGGCTATTGATGAAACATCAAATGCTACATGATGGTCATGCCGAGGCCTAAAATAACCTATCTCATTTTTGAGAGATCACATTTTGTTTGGATTCGGCACAATGATCTCGTTCGATGTCAAAACTTGTAGTGTGCCCCAGTTCATAGGTGCATCATATCGTAACTTTGAAACCGCTAATCTTGGCATTGAATCGTCAGCACCATTAGCTTTGGATGGGTGGGTGAACCCTAGAGACACCCTTGTTCTGGTTGGGAGAGCCTCCATCATTTGTGGTCACCCCATACCAAAGAGTCTCCAAGGTGCTCTAAGTGTGTGTTGAGGTTGATCTTTTGAGGGTCGTAACTCAGAGCTCATGGGGGCTATCGATGAAACATTGAATGTTACAAGACAATCATGCCAAAGCTTAAAATAACCTATCTCATTTTCAAGAGATCACATTCTGTTTGCATTCGACACAATGATCTTGCTCGATGCCAAAACTCGTAGTGTGCCTCAGTTCATAGGTGCATCACAATGTAACTTTGAAACCGCTAATCTTGGCATCAGATCATCAACACTATTAGCTCTAAATGTGTGAGTGAACCCTAGTGATACCCTTGTTCTAGCCACAAAGAACCTCCATCGTTCTCGACCACCCCGTATCGAAGAGTCTCTAAGGTGCTCTAAGTGTGTGTTGAGGTCGATCTTCCAAGGGTCGTAACTCAGAGCTTGTAGGGGCTATCGATGAAAAATTAAATTCTATAGGATGGTCATGCTAAGGCCTAAAATAATCTATCTTATTTTTGAGATATCACATTCTGTTTGGATTTGACACAACAATCTTGCTCGATGCCAAAACTCCTAGTGTGCCTCAGTTCATAGGTGCATCACAACATAACTTTGAAACTGCTGAACTTGGCATCAAATTGTCAGTGCCATTAGCTCTAGATGGGTAGGTGAACCCTATTGACAGCCTTGTTTTGATCGCGGAGAGCCTCCATTGTCCGCAACCACCCTGGTGCAAGAGCACCTAAGTAGTCTAGTTTATACCTAGTGCTTCTTTCTTATCATTTTGGCTTGTAGTTATGTTAGCCACATCACTAGTGGTTTAATAAGACCTATTAGGTCCTTAGGTAAGGTTAACTTAGTTGCTAAGTGGGTTTTTGCCCTTAGGTTATTGTTATGCCTATAAGTTGCTCAATAGGGGTTAGGTTGACCAAAGTGGTAGATAAGTTGACCAAGCGTCAAAAAAAATCTTCAAATTTCTAAATCAACCTAATAGGACCCCTTACCAAGTTTGGTGAACTTTTCTAATTAAGAATTTTAAGTTATAGCAAAAATTGCTCAAAATTGCAAATTTGCAACTTTTTCTTGCAAAGTTGAAAATGAGTGCAAAGAGTTAGTTAGGGGTTTGAGCATAACCATAAAAAGTTGGAAACACCTATATAAGGTGTGAAATGACCTTGCTATGACTATAATTTTAATGTGCTAACAACAACATCTAGTTGAAATTTGTTTGAGATATTGATTTTTAGTTATTGTAGAGCTGTTGGATGATCCAAACTCATACATATCAATGTCATGATGTTGATGGAAAACTTGAATCTTTTTTCCATTGCCAAAATTTCACGTGGGCTTGGTAAGCCCAATGTGTAGTAAAGTCTCGTAATAGCACTTGTTCTCATTTTTCTTTGTAAAGTTGATGTACCAGGGTGAAGGAGGTGGATTGTAGAGATTATTTCAAATTAAACATATATGATAGCATTTCAAATTGAATATTGCATCAAAATTTGATAATAAAGGTTGTTAAAATGCTATTCACAAATGATTGCATTTAAATCGAATATAACAAACATGATAAAAATGAATGATATTCCATAAACATGAACAATACACATGATCCACGATAAATTGAACAATACTATACTAATTTAATATGTATATCATTGTACACATAAATGACAAAAATATATATCAAAATACATGTATCCATAGACAAATTACACAAATACATATCAAAGTTCATGTATCCATAGACAAATTACACAAATATATATCAAAATGCATAGATCCATTTACAAAATGTGGCTGATCACGCCATCAGAATGTGTATAATATCAATGTTTCTATAAACAATGTGGCATATTCCATCTCAAAATGTCATATGATGCATCCTATGACAACTATACTATCCTAGGCTATTGGTGGATGATCAAAATGCAACCTTTTCACTACACTAGGTGGATCAAATGCCTCCTACATAAACAAAAAAGGAAAACTCAAAGTTAGACTACTAAATTTATACGATTCTATGTATCTAACATTGAATTACTCAAATGCATAATGATCTTTTTTTTATTGAAGATTTATAGTATTAAACTTTCATCATAAATACCTCTCTTGTTGACCTCCTGCGTTGGTTAGGAGTCCTCTCATATGTCCTCAGTAATGCTTGAACCTCGCTGATTGTGGCTTGTGTATGTTCAAGTATGTTTTTTAGATGAATCTACAACTTAAACTATAAAATTATAATTCATAGCTTGCTAAATTTATAACACAATCAAGAATTCAAACTACAACTTACTTTTTTTGACTACTCCTCTGGATATAATGGCTACGTCAGGAAAGATACAAAACTCTAGCGTCCAACCTCCTGTGCACTAGGTGTTTCCTATGAGATACAAAATACTAGTTGTTAATATCACAAAAATCAGTTTTGAATTTATTTATGAAAATAAGGAAAATAAAAAATAAATGATACTTCTACATACAATGGGGCTCTCAGTGCGAATGGAAATGCTAGAGCGTCTATGACGTGGAATCTGTTTGGACTCATCACCAGTAGCCATGCTCTATACAATAAAGAATGTAATTAAATTTCATTACCACAAACATTTTACAAGAATGCATCGATATTTAATCAAATAGAAAGCACCTAATTACCTTTCCCTTGTCAATGGGTCTTACCTCATCCCCCGCACTCTGTCCCCCACTGACAGGTGATACTTGCAAGAAAAAAGAATGATTAGAAACCATATATGCTACAATATCAAATAGAAAAAAATAATGAGAACACAACATAATGTACCGTAGATGTCTCAAGGCCAAATGAAATAGCCGAGAGCATGACATTATCAACCTACCTGAGCTCCTCCTCAATCATCAACCAAACATGAATGAAGATCACATACACGTATAAGTTAGTATGAGTTAAAAATTAAAATTACTCTATTAGAAATATTAACTTTAAATTGCATATGTCATAACAAAAAAATGTATACATGTACTGACACAGAGGGATTCCATGTCTCTGCATGCCCCTCCTCTGTTACATCAGGGTGTGTAGCCTTTGTATGCACATCTTGTGTATCCTTGTCAAATACAAATTGATACTCAGAAAGATCACCTATGGGACCTAGAAAAATATTCTTGCATGTTATGCAAGTATGGGGCACACAAACATGTGATGAGCTTGACGATGATGAACTCACACCAGCATCATCAACACAGGGAGGCAACATTGACCTAGCTTAAGATATCAATAGGCTACTCAATCTAAGGATGGCTTTAATAGTCTGAGAGCTAGCCTCTGCAATGATATCAGGATGCTACACTCGAGGAGGGGGGAGACATTAGTAGGGGGGACAAAAGTGCTAGCTTTCTTCTCCTGGGCAAAGGGTCTATCCTGAGGAGCTCCTCCTCATACACCTATGTTGGGCTTCATGCTCCAATAGTTCACCTTGAGGCCCAACACAAATTTTGCGTACAACTTTTTAATGAAATAAATTGGAACCTCTGAATTTCTATGTGGAGGGACATCAAAAACCATCCACCAACAATCCCAAAAGTTTGCACGCATAGTCTCATTTGTGCATCATTTAATTGATAGTTTGGGCTTTGTGCGTTCGACTTGTTTATCGATTTTTGGGTCCGCAAAAAGGTTAACCATATCATCTTTAGTTATGGTTAGGGCCGCAACCTCATCATAGTCCAACCCATCATCAAACATGGCATGCATTTGGTCACGCCAGTGAAGAGTAGCATTTTTTTCATTGGTAAGTTGTTTCAATATTATCCACTATGGTGTTCAACATGGATAACATAGGAGTCAATGCGGGTATAGTATTATATGTGGTTCACAAAACCCTCAATTCGAAAAGATTTTCAAATATCAAATCTTCGATTTGAGGAGGGTTTTGAGGGGGCATTGGATCGTTTGGTGGAGGGTTACAAGGAACATTATTTCTTACCTCAATATCATCATTTCAATCAACCATACCTATTAATTTGCAAAACATAATTTCTATTAATCTATTGAAAAAACCTAATTTTTAAAAAATTCAATTAAAAATAACTAATTTATAATAAGATCATTCAAAACATTAAAAAAAATCAAAAAAACCTACTAATATCATATATCGTTTTGAGATCCGATACTGGAATAGAGTAAACTCTCAAACACACAAAAAATGCAATGTGAAAACAACCCTCTAGTTTTTTTAAAAATCAATGTTACAGGTATCAGGTATCTGATTGATAAGGCTTGGTCCTAACTTTTAGCTTTGGTATCAGGATGGATGGAAACAAGTCGAAGCGGATTTTGAAATGCTTTTAGACATTTTCAAACTCTATTTTTTTCACATCACCACTTTTTGGCACACCATGATCCTCCACATACCCTATACTTCAACTCTCTTTTTTTGTAGAAGAAAGTCATGAAGAGGATCATCCTTGCTTATAGTTTGGTCAACAATGCCTTAACCTATTGCTGAATAGTGCTTTGGCCAATTCCACTTTGTCACTAGCTTCTGCTTGCACTGCATAATGAAGAGTGGCTTGACCATTACAATCATGATCTCTAAGAGGATGGGCACCATTCTTCAATAGAACTGTCACTATATCAATGCCTCCAAATTTTGCTACTTTGTGGACGGTTATTTTTGCCAAAAAAATCTCCTATGATTATATATTTTTCTTTGAATCTGTTGTTGGAAAGGAGGTATTTAACAGTTTTGAGTTTTCCTTGTGAAAGAACAACATGCAACATAGAGTCATACCACTATGGCTTGTCAAATCCTCCACATACATATCTTTCTTCTCTAATGGAGTTGTATCGGTTGGATATAATATGATAACTACTCTAGTAGGGGCTCACTAGCCCACCTGCTTAGTGATATGTCATTTTTGTTAAGGGACACAATCTTGGTAAGGTTTATAGGGGTTTTGGGTTTTATTTTTATTGGATTCATTGCCTTCTTGAATGACTTTCTATTGACCATGGTAGAAAATCAAAGCTTGGGGATTTACCATTTATCCATCTCCTCAGGTATGCTATGATTAAAGCTATTGAAGTAATTAATTTTGGTATGTTTTGAGTAATTTGTAAGAACTAACATTGATTTTTTATTTTGTGTTGATGAATCCATTTTTTTCCCTTTACCTCACCATAGTTATAGTTTCTTTTCGTATCATGATGTGGCTTATATCCTAATTCATTTTTTATTGCTTGCTTTCAAAAAAACTCATTGCTTTTTTCTTTGACCAGAAATTAACTAACCTAAATCTACTTTGGATAGTCCTAGTATCGCTCTACAATGGGTCAATATTAATCACTTTGCAGTTCCCTTGGCTAATTTACTTACCTAGATTTTAGTTACATCACATGAGTTAATGTTGCCAAATTTACAAATAAACCTCTAAATTGGTGATTCTTTTGGCAATTGTTAATTTTGTTTTACTAAGTTAATGAGCTAATGTTGTTGTAAGCTTGATTAACTGTACAACTTTTTAAATCCTAAAATCAGAATTATGAAGACTCATACAATTTTAGGGTCCTTCTGTATTTTGTTTACAATGGCTACTTATGGGCCTGAGGCATAAGGAAATCTAATCTCATTATTATGTCGAGAAGCTTAAGTGCTTTTTGAATAAGGGATAGATTGTAATGGCATGAACATGTTTACAAAAATCCTTGAACACGAATTTGATGCATGTATGAACATCAATTTGATAACTAAATAAAAAATTAGATTTGAAAAGTAACAATATGTAGATATTATCTATATAACTAAAATTAGTCTATTATATCATCTTTCTTTTGGAAAGATTTCTATAGTGATTATGCTCTTACACCATAGGTAATGTGTTATGTGGTGAAATTGAGTTTTATTAGATTCTAACTTTGAAGGAACATGCCAAATTTTTCTAAGAAGAGCTATATATCATTGAATAATATTTTTTTGTTTTTTAATTGTGTTGGATTACTCCGTTGGAAAGAAAAATCATGTGTCTTGGGACAGAGCTGATGTTATTGAGACTTATGTCACTTATGATGTCAATATCTCACTTTTGTGTAAAGTCATCTATATTTAGTAGCAAATTTTATCCCTATCCAACGAAGGACATTGACAATCATTTAAAAAATGATACACGAGTAAGCCACTTGTATGTTGAATATTACCAATTATATTTTTTCCATGGAAGACGACTTGCTACTATCAATAACTGTAGTGCGATATGATTAAATGGAAGCAACTTTTTTAGTACATTACATATGTGGAAGAAATAAAATCAAAATATTTAATTCCTATAGCTTGTGTATGGGTATTGCTATGAATTAAAGGCAACTATTTTTTTTGATTTTGACTCTTTGGTATTTTAAGGGAATGAAGCTTTTGCTTCATATTAAAGTCTTGAGCATCGTTTCTAGGATGGCTTAAACATCACACACTAAGCTTATTTCTTAGACAAAAAGTGTTAAATAGTCAAAGTTGACTTTTTTTTCCTAAGCTTAATTCTTCCCTTAGAGTGTGATGTTTAAGGGTATCATTTCCTATTCTTCAATGCATATTTTTCCAAGTTTTGAGCTTTAATTTTGTAAAGTAGAATTCTTGGAGAGTGAATAACTCTCGCTTTGAATGACACTATACTTCTTATAATGTAAATCAACTTATGACTATTATTAGTATAAATTCTTTTAAGAGAATTTTACTTTTATTTTAAAATGTATATTTTAGGTTCCAATCATTTAATTTGCAACATTTTGACTATTCTAAAGAATACAAGATCACAGCTCGATGAATGGAAGTTAATAACGATGATAATATTTAGTAAGATATTATGTGCAATTTTGAGATTCAAAATAATTTCAACATTTTTTTAAAACTAAAAGAAGGGTAAATTTTTTATTGAATACCAAAGATAACAGAGCAACAGAAGAAACAAAGGGCACTAAAGAGCTTTATCCTAGTCCACAAGTTGAGCCAACTTTATGTCAACATTTTATATAACATTAAATATTGTAATATTTTAAATATTTTTATTATCATTATATAATTTTACAATGATTATTGAACAAATCTAAATGATAAAAACATGTTAGATAAATTTAAACAATATGAGATTTTAAAATTTTTTTTATTTAATTTCTTTTTGGCAAATTCATATTTTCTAAATGTACCTCATGTAACCATGCAATTTTTTAAAATATCATATATGTTACTTTTGATTGATTAAATAAGGAAAGGGCCTACAGTTTCAATGTTAAGATATATACACTAATATAAACATTATATAGGTTTATTAATTTGAAGATATTTTTCTTTTCCTATTTAATAATAATGCAAAAACTAATAATAATTTTATGCAGATTCTAAAAATGCAGGGTGTCAACTTGGAGAAGTATCATTGTAGTTTCCACCAAATGGCCTCCTCATAAATGAATTGAAAGTTAGTTATTCAGTAATAGATAGGATGGTCAAGCAAATCAGCAAAAATGGAGCAAGAAAGACTTAAATAAAATTTAATTATTATGCTTTATTTATTAACTTCATGTATGAAACCAAGGGAAGAAGAGTAAAAATGTAATAATATAGAATCTATAGATTTAGAATATAGTTTTTTTGTGGCTTTTCAATTGATCTATACTATAAGATTTCATTTTTTTATTTTTTTCAACATATTTGAAAGATTGTTATCAGCCTAACAGTGAAAATAAAACTCCATTTGATTAGAGCATTATGAAATTACTGAGATTTCATAAATGAAATTAACTATCACACTTTATTTCTTAATAATGGTTGTTTTCTACTCAAGTTCAAATGCTCCATAGAGTGGGTTCATGTGATCACAACTTTGTAATTTCTCCTTAAATAAATCTCATTGAGCGTGCTTCCTAATTTTCACTTAAAATGTGATCTTCCAAATGCATCCACCATGGTAAAGATCTTAATATAATGTCATACAACAACTAACTAGTCACAAAATTCTATAATATCAAATTCATAATAAAAATAGTTTATGTATTTAAACTTATTTTGACCTTAGGTTCATATAAGTAGTTGAAATATATAATACAATTATCAAATTTTTATTTTAATGATCTTTTCTCTTTCTTGAAATAAGATATATATATATATATATATATATATATTCTACGTGTGTTAGTATTATGTTTGGAAAATAAAATAAAAACATTACTTTTCTTTATCTTATATCTACTTTTAGTATTGTATTCTATGTTTTACTTTCAAATATTTTTACTAAGTTTATTTTACAATATCTATTTACTTACTTTTTAAAGTTGTTTTATAGAATGAGTTAATTACAATATTGATGTCTAGTAATTTTTTAAATAATTGTAGATTAAGATTTTTTAAATGTATTTAAAGTAATTTTTAATATAACTCTTTCAAATGCATAGTTCTCTTGAAAATATTCATTTAAATAGTTTGTTTTATTTCAAATGATAATTGAACCATGTAGCTAAACATTTAAAGCATGGTGATGATTATTTGTTGTTTGAGATTTCATATAGATACCCAATACAAATAATTTTCTCCGCTCCTCTAGACAGGGACTCGAGCTACACACAGCCTTTATTGATATAGAATTTTAGTTGAATCATTTCCATTGCTTGTCCTTTACCTAATTACACAGATCAACATCTTGATCTATTACTGACAATGTTTCCTTTTACCATGATGTTTATGATGGAATATTTTCATTGATGTCAAAGGGACTCTGAAGCAAAGATAAGATTGTTAGAGTAATCATCATCAATGTCAAATGTACGAAATAGAGTATCATGATTGATGTCAAGAGTAATATCATATGAGAATGATTGGTTGAAGTGAAAGATTTTTGAATCCTGCATATTGAAGATAATTATAAAGTTGACAATAGAGTTGCGTATGTGCAATATCCACATCCTTATACTTCGTCAATATTAAGAATAAAAGAAACATATTCAGAATTCAATACATATATAAAACAAGAAGACAAATTTGTGACTATACACATTCATATATTGTAGTAAAACATTAAAAAAAAAACAGGCAGTGATAAGATATAATGATACAAAGATTGTGATGATATATAGGATTCTACAAAAGACAAAGATTTGCCAAAATATCCCGCAGAAATAAAATCATCTGGAGTATGCAGCATTGAATATGAGTACCGTCAGATTTGAGGAATAAACTTTGTCTTGCAAATAATTGAAGAGTGGGCATATCATTCATATGCTACCAATAACACAACACAATACTCAGAAAATGAGCGCTTGCAATATGAGGCTCAGGCTTTCTATTTATAACCAAGCAGATAACAATTTTACATTGAGCTTTGTTAGTTGAAGTATTTAATGTGGACGGTGAAGGACATTATCTTGAAACTTCGATTTGGATGACATGTTAAATGTGTGTTTCTAGAAATATCTCCTATCGACCATAGTAATGGAAAAAGTAATTAATTTAATTTAACACCCCCTAAATTAATTACAAGGACTATGCTAAATATCTATATTAGAACTTAAATATCCCCCACAATTTAGATATGATGGGTCTTGGTCTAAAGCCTAGTTAGGTACCCATTTACAATTATATATTTCCTTAAGAAAATGATTGAAATTCACAAGAATCCCTTTTGAATGACAACCATAGGTAAATCATGTCACTACTCGTAAGCCTAAAAGATAACGAAAAGATACAAACTTTGCTTCACTTTAAGGCCTTGGGGAATAAATCAGCAATCTGGCCCTTTGTTATGCAATACTGTAGATGAATCACCTCTTGTTGAATCAAATGCCGGATATAATGATGATAGACTTGGATATGTTTGGTGTGAGCATGAAACACTGGATTCGTAGATAGTGAGATGACACTGTGATTATCGCAATAAAGTAGAGCAGGCCCTGTATAATTTTTCTAGAGGATTGAAAGAATAGCTTGTAGCCAAGTGATTTCTTTCACTGCTTCATTTTCCACAGTATATTCAGCTTCTATAGAGGATAGATAAATGGTAGACTACTTTTCATTGCACCAAGAAATGGGACCTGCACCAAGGAAGACAACATAACCTGTAGCAAATTTACAATCACCTACACATCCAACTCAGTCATAATCTGAATAACCTGTAGCTAATTTACAATCACCTACACATCCAACTCAGTCATAATCTGAATAACCTGTAGCTAATTTACAATCACCTTTCACATATCTTAGTATTCTTTTAGTTGCTATCCAATGTGGGACCTTAGGGAAACTCAAAAATCTAGAAACCACACTATCTGCAAAAGAAATATCAGGACGAGTGTGTGTCAAATAAACAAGACTACCAACCGATTTCCTATATAAGGTTGGATCAATATATTCACCTTCCATGTCCTTGCTTAACTTTAATCCTGGAGCAACTGGAGTAAACACACTCTTAAATCTTCCATTCTAAAATTTTCCAAAAAGTCTAGCACATACTTTGTTTAAGAAAGGTAAATACCATCATCCTTTTTCCACACTTGTATGCCAAGAAAAAAGTGTAGAAAACGAAGATCTATCATCTCAAATGCATCTTGCAAATCTAAATTCATGTTATTGATTTGATCTATGCCATATCCTATGACAATAAGATCATAAACGTAAAGCACAATAATAATGATATCACCATCATCAAATTCCTTCACATACAAATTTGGATCATGAGGACTATTATAGAAGACTTGAATTTGAAAATATTCATCAATTATTGCATGCCAAGCTCATGGATCTTGTTTTGAACCATATAAAGACTTCCTCAACTTACAAACCAAATGTTCTTTTCTTGTAATTTCAAATTCTTGTGGCTAAGTCACATAGATTTCTTCATCAATTTTTCACCATTCAAAAATGCATTTTTAACATCCATTTGGTGTAGAGGCCACTTAAAATGAGGTGCCAATGCAATAATGGTCCTAACAGTACTAATCTTTTCTACTAGGGCAAAAATTTCTGTGTAATCAATTCCCTCTTTTTGTGAACATCCTTTGGCCACTAGTATTACCTTATGTTTTTCAATACTCCCATCTGACTTGAACTTAGTTTTATAAACCTAGTTGTTGTTAACCACATTCTTACCCTTTGGCCAACTCTACCAATTCCCAAGTTTTATTCTTTATCAAGGAATCATACTCATTCTGCATAGCTTCTTCCCATTCATGTTTTCCTTGAGCATCTTCATACGTTTGTGGGTCATTAGTTTTCATTATGGTGGTCATCAAAGCATAGTTAATTTGATGAGTCCAATGATAAATATCTTGAATACTCTTAGTCTTTGGAGGAGGACTATATTCTTCAACCATATCAAAGGTTTCCTTGAAACTTTTACCAATTTCAAAATCATTGTGAGATTCATGATTCTATATAGCCACTTGTGGAATAGGAGAGGATTTTGGCACATCATCAGACCCCTCACTAAGCTTGACATCCCTACTTGTAAACACATCTTCCACACTAGGATCATACAACCTATACCCTTTCCTTTGGTCATCATGCCCCACAAAGATGCACTTGATACTTTTCTTATCAAATTTATTTTCTCTAACCTCATCTAGTACATGAGCATAGGCTTCATATCCAAACACAAAAATACTTAACATTAGGTTTCCTCTCACTCCAAGCTTCTTCGGGAGTAATGCTTTGTAAAACACTTGTGGGAGATCTATTCAAAATATGAGATGTGGTATTAATAGCTTCAGCCCATAGAAACAAAGGAAGATTCTTAGATTGTATCATACAAAGTTCCATTTCCACTAAAGTCCTATTATTCCTTTTAGAAATGCCATTATGTTGAGGAGTATATTTGATAGTCATCTCTATCTTGATCCCATGATACTCACAAAATGATTTGAACCTATTATTTACATATTCTCCACCATTATTAGTTCTTATTCTCTTGATCTTATTTCCACTTTCATTTTCCACAAGAGCTTTAAACATTTAAAATTTGTTAAACACTTCATCCTTTTGTTTCAAGAAGTAAACCTAAACTTTCCTTGAAAAATCATCAATAAAAGCTAAGATATACCTAGCTCCTCCCTTTAATGTTGGATTCATTAGACCACATAAATCACTATGGATAAGTTCTAAACTCTTCCTTTCCCCCCATGTAGACCTCTCAAAATTATCTCTATGTTGTTTTCCAGCCACACATCCTTCACACACACTTGTGTTTATTTTTATCGAAGGTAGTCTATCAACCATATTCATCTTTGAAAGCATAGCCAAACTTTGATAATTTAAATAACCATATCTTTGATGCCATAACTCACTTACATATGATCTTGTAGCAACATAAGCCTTGTTATCAACACTTGCTAGAAATTTATATATTCCATCATTCTCAATTCCTCTAGCCACTATTTTATATCCATCATTAATATCCTTGATTAAACACTTATCTCAATAAAAATCCACTTTATAACCATGTTGAGTTATTTGACTCACCGAGAGAATATTTTTGGCCAACCTAGGTACAAAATTTACATTAGTTATTTCTAAAATTTTACCATCATTTCCTTTCATTTAAATTGTACCTATTCATTCTATGTCATGTGAGCTATCATCATGAAGAAATATTTTTGCACCTTTCGTTTCTTCTAAAGAGTTAAAGATGTTTTTATTGTGTCATATGTTGGCTAGCTCTTGAATCATTATACCATGCATTACGTGAATCACCTTGAGTAGCTAAAAAAGCTATCATTATGTGATGAACACCTTCTTCTTGAACACAATTTGATTGCCTTCTTTGATTAAATATCCTTTTCAATCTCGTAAAACATTGATCACTTTTATGCCCTTCTTTCCCACACTAAAAACATTTGATAATACTTTCTCCCTTAAAATTATTATTGTAATTTCTTCATTCATTTTGTGGCCTTTGATAACTTTCCCTATTTTTATTATGTCTTTTTTGAGACCATTGTCTTTGATTGTTTCTATATTGATACCCTTGATTAATTCTTTGATTTATATATGATCTTCCTTGATTATAATTCTTATACTTTCCTCTAGCTACAAAAGCTTGACTCTTGTTAGACTTATTTGTAAACTTTTAAAGCCTTTTTCTTCATTTAACAAAGCACCATATACTTCTTCCAATGTTATATCCTCAAATTTTTTAGTTAATTCCTTAAATTTTTTAGTTTAGCAGTATGATCATTCATACTATCTCCTACTTTCATTTTCAAATGAGTTAATTTCCTCTTAATATCCATTGCTTTTAACTTGCTAGTTCTTTCATACATTGTTTGCAAAGTTTCTCATATTTTATTTTTTGTTTTTAAACTTTGAATAGGAGGCCTAATCCCTAGACTATTTTCCATAAAAGTCTAGCACATGCATTCATGTCCTTTTTATTCTATTTGTCATATTCACTTTGATCCGTGGGTTTTTCTTTTGTGACTACTTAGCATAAGTCTTTCATTTGTAAACTTTACTCCATTTCACATTTCCAATTAACATAATTTGAGCCATCCAATTCTTCACTAACCACAAAATTAGACATCTCACTCATAGCCATAATTAAATTCCAATAAAATACCAACACACATGCACATAATCACATAAGCATCAAGCCTCTAGCAAAGATCATACCTTAATATTGGACTTCTTATGAATCGATCAAACAAGGACTTTAAAAAACTCTATCAAACTTTTCTTTTCCACACAAAGTTACCACTTTCTATATTTATCAATCACTTCACAATATATCTTCAATAACACTTCTTAATCACATAAAATATCTGCACACACTTTGAGGCACACACTATTTATATTTTCCAAAGACATTCTCACTTCTCAAAAAAACATTACTACCATCTCAATATTGGCACTATAAAAACTTTTCAAATAACCATATAAAATAACATGCCCTCTCACCAAATTGCCTCACAAATTTCATATCTCAAAATTTTCTTTGATCGATACTTTGTCTTTCGTATACAAGGATTTCAAAAATTAAAAACAAGAATACTTTAGCTACACCACTATAGATATTTTCTATTCCTTCACCACATTTAGATTGAGAAAAAAACTTACTTTTAGTATTGTTGTAGCTTGCAGATTTCTAACAACTCTTGGGGCAGCTTTCTGTCAACACTTCCTTGCTCTCATCAAACTAGCATTAACCAATCTCCAATATTGCTTTTTGTTGGGAGTAACCTTCTCTCATCAATCTTCTTCAAACTCACAATTACAATCTTCAATTCATTATCCAAAAGTTTTCTGAACCTTCATTGCTCTGATACTATGAAAATATAAAAAATGATCATAACACAACATATACAAATAACACAACACAATACTCAAGAAATGAGTGCTTGCAGTATGAGGCTTGGGCTTTCTATTTATAACCAAGCAAATGACAATTACAATGAATGTAGTTAGTTGAAGTATTTAATGTGGACGGTGAAGGGCATTATCTTGAAACTTCGATTTGGATGACATGTTAAATGTGTGTTTATGGAAATATCTCCTACTGACCATAGTAATGGATTTAAAATTTTTTTTACTTTAACATTAAAGAAGATGATACATTCACTAGTAAGGAGAACTATTTTTTTTTATTGAATAAAGCGAAAAGGATAAAATACATAGAAAAGGGAAATCAATTGTTGCAATAGCTTAGACAGTCAATAGTAAGATCAACAACAAACTAGCTCCAAAGAGCTACAACCAAAACAACATTTAAAAAGACATTATAGACTAAATTTTAACATTCGTTGAAGTTTGTTTGAGAAAAATACATTCTTTTTGAATAGCTGTAGTAGCTGGTAGTTAATTCTATCAAGTTGGTTACTGATCTTCAACTGGCCTTGTTACACAAAAAGATAGACTGAAAAATGATGTCAGAGAGTAAGGAGAACTATTATAATGAACAAAAATATATAAAAATAATGAACACAAAGCCAATATTTATATTCTGGAAATCATGCAGAGTAAGTCTGCCCGGCCAACAACAATAATTCAGATGGAGAATAGGAATGGAGTTTTGAAAGGGGATAGAGAGTGATGCTATCAAATATACAAATGAAATAAACATTAACATTTAGAATGGTGTCAGTAAATATGTTGAATATAGAGGAACCATCAACGTTAATGTACCCAACTTATCAAATGCATATTTTGAACACATAGAAGTCATTGATATTCAATAGGTGAGAATTAACACTATTGTAGTCATTGATTATTAATCTCCAATCGTAAACGATTATTAAATTGCCAAAAATAAATTTCCAGCTAATATCAAAAAATAACACAACTGCAAATTTACCAATAAAATATGGAGAGGAAATTCAGAACACAAAGAACACGATATTTTTGGACAAATCATCCCTGGAAAAACCCCTAAGGGAAAACTAGTTTTGCAAATGGAAAATATATTAACTTCAGCAAATCAAGAGATACAAAATTCCTTGCCTCTCACTGGTAGAATTTAGACAACCTCTTAATTTCTCCTGTTGATATTCCCCATTGCTATCCCTAACACTATCACTGTGCCCTTGCTAACACCGCAAGACTGTTTGCTATCACTGCAAACTCATTTGCTAACACTGCAAATGCTTCTACAACTCTTGTTGTTCTCTGTTCCATTCTATTCTCCAAATGCCTCCCTTGAACCCCTTTTATACTACTTAACCAAGAGGTTTCTAGTTGCTTCTTGATCAAGACAACTCAACCAAGAAGTTTCTAGTTGCTTCCTAACCAAGAAGTTTTTAGTTGCTACTTGATTAAAACAACCTAACCAATAGGTTACTAGTGGCTTCTAGAAGGAGTCAATTAATTAACAAATATTTGTCATAATGCTAACAATTATTTTCCAATTAATCACATATGGATGAATCACTGTCCAAGCTACCTAAAACTGACACTCCCTCTTAGCAAGGAAGCTATTTTGCATGACACCCAACTTATCTCTGAAGAAGATGAATTTTGCCTTCTCGAATGCCTTCATCAAAATGTTTGCTACTTGCTCCTCTGTAGGTATGTATTGTAGTTGAACAACCCCCCATTGTACACAATCTTTGATGAAGTTATATTTAATGTCTATATGTTTAGACCTATCATGAAACACTAGATTCACAGACAACTTGATGCAACTTTGATTGTCATAGTATGTCACAGTAGTCTCAACCTTCTGACCAAACAAGGCTACTAACAACTTTCAAAGCCATATGGCTTCACATGTCACCATGCTAGCTGCTATGTATTATGCTTTTGCTAAACTTAGAGCCACAGATTTCTACTTTCTGTTGAACCAAGCTACAACTCCTGATCCTAAATTGAAACAACACCATGAAGTGCTCCTTTTGTCCATTTTACTTCCTGCCCAATCTGCATCAATATAGCCCTTCAACCTAATACCTTCACCTTGAATATATCAAATCCCATACTCAAATATACCACACAAGTAACAAAATACATGCTTGACTGTTGTCCAATGTATTCTCTTTGGTTCAACCATGAACTGACTAAGAGAGTTTACTGCAAATGCTATATCTGGCCTAGTGTTGACCAAATACATAGGTGAACCAATCAACTGTCTGTATAAGGTGAGATCTACATCCTTCTCCTTAGATGTATCTACCTTCCTCCAATTCATGATCATGGGTATAGACATGGCTTTGCAATCCTCCATCCTCAATCTCTTCAAGATTTCAATGCAATATTTCTCTTGACCAAGTAAAATCTCTCCATCTATCTACCATACCTCTATGCCTAGAAAGTAGTGCATAAGTCCTAAGTCCTTCATCTCAAACTCTTCTACAAGTTCCCTCTTGTAGTCTTCTATGAGCCCTAGTGAACTTGTAAGAAATAAGTCATCCACATAAAGAACAAGAATGAGAATCTCACCACCAACTACCAAGTAGTAGAGGTTAGCATCCGCTTCACTCTTTACAAAGCCCACTTCCTGCAAGTACGTGTCAATGCACTCATACAAGCCTGCTTGAGCCTGTACAATTCTCTCTTCAATCTACACACATGGGTCTCTTTGTTGTGTGCTACAAAGCCTTTTGGTTGCTCTATGTATACCTCCTCCTTTAACTCACCATTAAGAAATGCTATCTTGACATCCATCTGATGGATCTACCATCCCATCTATGCCACAAATGAGATCACAACTTGTATAGAAGTATACTTGTCCATTATAGAAAATGTCTCCTCATAGTCTATTCCCTCCTTTTGAGAGAACCCCTTAGCCATGAACCTCACCTTGTATTTCTCAATGCTACCATTGGCACCATGATTTATCTTATAGATACAACGTGATCCAACTAATGCTCTATTGTTGGTCTAGGAACTACCTCCCACACATCATTCTGCATTATTGAGGAATACTCCTCAACCATAGCATCTCGCCATGCCTTATGCTCTGTAGCTTCCTGATAACTGGAAGGCTCACTATCTACCAACTGAATAACTAATGCCACATAGTCATTGAACTTGGTTGGTTGTCTCTGTTGTCTAGTACTCTTCCTAGGAGCTCCCACAAACTCATGAGTATCCCTTAGTGTCTCTTGAAACTCATGGTTCTTGCTGCCAACTGTACAGGATGAGATATCAAACTCTAAGTCTTCTAGATGCATTTCCTATTGCACTTATTACTCCATGCTTTGTGAAACTTCACCATCTGAGCCTACGCTTGTATTGGTTACTATACTTGTGCTTTGTTGTCCTTGACTAGGCCTTGGAGCTTCTGCTGGCTACTCACTCTAATCATCTGCTGGAAAATCTCTAGACCTTCTAAATGCCTTGTCCTCCATGAACTTGACATCACATCTGACAATAATTCTTCTAGTCTTGGGGATAAAAATTCTATATGCCTTTCAGGTTTCATTTTACCCAACAAAGTATACTCGCTTTGTAGTCTGATATAATTTGGTACGTGTATCACTTGAAATATGAAAATATGCCAAACTCCCAAATATTCTGAAATGGCTAACATCAGGCTTCTTTTCCATGAAAGCTTCCTTTGGTGTCATCCTCCCTAGTACCTTGTGTGGAACCTTGTTCTGAATGTAGACTATTGTACTAAATGCTTTTGCCCATAAGTAGCGAGGCATATCCTAGTCATGTAGCATAGCTCTTGCCACCTTCAATATAGAACAATTCTTCCTCTCATCAACACCATTCTGCTCTAGATTGTAAGGAATAATCCACTCTCTCTTGATTCCTTCCTTGCTAAAAACTCCTAGAAGTTATTTCCTTTGTACTTGCCTCCATTGTCTAATCAAAGAACCTTTATCTTCCTTCCTATCGTGTTCTCCACTAGAGCCTTAAACTCTTGGAAACGACTGAAAACCTCATCCTTGGTCTTTAAGAAGTATATCTAGGTCTTTCTAGAGAAATCATCAATAAAAGTACATAGTACTCATATCCTCTGATATCCTTTTTCAACATCAGTCCACATACATTTGAATGTACTAGATCAAGAACACCTTCAGATCTAGCGTCACTCCTTGGAAAAGATGTTTTCACAAACTTCCCCAACATGCATCCTTTACATACATCATCATGCTCTGTGCTCACCTTTGGAACACTTGTCACCATCTCACAAAAGAATTTGAGTGCTCCATGATGAATATGGATCATCCTCCTATGCCATAGCTTTCCAAGCTCTCTAGGATTACTACCACTCATGAGTGCCTTAGGAGTATCAAACTGCAACCTATAAAGGAAACCACTCCTAACTCCAATAGTTATGGGTGATTTCCAATCCTTGTGCTTAATCAACGCATGTATCCCTCTAAGGAGTACATTATACCCCCTATCCTGAAGAACATATACAAAAATAAAATTCATACCTAAGCTTGGCACATGCAACACATCATGAACTAGAATTATCTTTCCATTCCCCCTCTAAAACTGAAGAGTTCCTTTCCCAACCAGGTTGAGTTTGGACAAGTTTCCCATAGAAATCTGGATATTGGTGTTCTTCTCCTTATAACTAGAGAAGTACTCTTTATCTCCTGTCATATGAAATGACACCCCACTATCTATATACTAGATAGTCTTTAAGGTTGAGCTCACCATACATGCTATAACTGCAAACTCATCTTCCATTTTATTGGAGAGTTCTTCTGTGCTTGCTAAAGCTGCCACTTGCTTCTTTTCCTTCTTCTTTTCTGGGAAATCACTGACATAATGACCATACTTGTGACATCAAAAGCACTTGATCTTAGAAAGGTCCTTCTTCTTCTTTTCACTTTTTGAATTCAATCCTTTGCTAGATCCCTTCTTTGCTTTTCGTTTTCCCGTTCCTCCTCACTTTTCTGACTCTTGTTGGCCCCATTGACAAGACTTAGTCTAAAATCCTCTTGAGTGAAATTAGTCCATAGTCAATCACAACTCGGTAAGGTATCTCGTCCACTAATAACTTGAGCAAAGACACTCCACTATTTAGAAAACCTATTTAGGGCTATTCTCACTAGCTCATCATCATTGGGACTATCTTCAACAACTGCTAACTCATCCTTGACGAGTCTAAGTCTGGTGAGGTAACTTGTAATGTCTTCTCCCTGTTCATCTGGGTATTCTTTAGCTTCTCTCTGAGAATCATCTTCTTGTTGGTGGTAGCATTTTGGTACAGATTCGAAATGTCATCGCACATCTTATTCGCTCTATCTAGCTTTGCAATATGTAGAACAATATGATCCTTGATACCATCAAGGATAATCTTCCTTGCCTTGACATCAACCTTCTTATATGTTGCAAGATGTGTCACATCCATTGGTGCAGGTACAACATTGGTAGCATAATCCTTGATATCATTCTCTTCCAACAATAAAGAAATTTTTGCCTTCTAGACAACAAAATTTGAGGCAGCATCCAATCTGTCCTATCTCTCAAACTAGCTGAAGCCATCTCAAAGAATTAAAGCAATAATTTTGATGAGATCAAAATTTCTTTCCTAAGGGAAAACACTTCTACCCTCAATAATGCTCTGATACCATGTGAAAATTAACACTAGTGAAGTCATTGATTATTAATCTCCTATCGTAAATGATTATTAAACTACCAAAAAAAAATTTCTAGCTAATATCAAAAAAATAACACAATTGCAACTTCACCAATAAAATACGGAAAGAAATTCAAAACACAAAGAAGATAATATTTTTGGACAAATCATCCCTAGAAAAAATCCTAAGGGAAAACTAGTTTTTTAGATGGAAAATATATTAACTTCAGAAAATCAAGAGATACAAAATTCTTTGCCTCTCACTAGCAGAATTTAGACAACCTCCTAATTTCTCCTGCTGATATTCCCCACTACCATCCCCAACGCTATCACTGGACCCTTGCTAACATGACAAGATTGTTTGCTATCACTACAAACTCATTTACTAACACTGCAAATGCTTCTACAACTCTTGTTGTTCTATATTCTATTCTGTTCTCCAAATGCCTCCCTTGACCCTCTTTTATACTACTTAACCAAGAGGTTTCTAGTTGCTTCTTGAGAAAGACAACTCAACCAAGAATTTTCTAGTTGCTTCTCGATTAAAACAACCTAACCAATAGGTTACTAGTGGCTTCTAGGAGTCAATTAATTAAAAAATATTTTTCATAACTCTAGCAATTATTTGCCAATTAATCACACATGGATGAACAACTGTCCAAGCTACCTAAAACTAACACAATAACATGTTAATACAAAAATAACAAAAACCAGCAAACAAAGGTGATTAATAAAAAGTACTTAGTATGAAGGATGAGTGATCACATTCAGAGGGCAAATAAATTTGGCTATTTAAAACTTGCGGTGGATTAATTTGAAGCTCAATAATCAGGTTAGACAGATGTGAAACTACAAGTAGCAATATGATATTTAATTGGGAAATTAAAACGTGTTGTTAAAATTTAAAAAAAACAAAACAAAAGCGTTCATTTCTATTATTATTCCTAAGATTATTTATGAAGAGCTATGGGTATAAAGGAAGTGTTATGCCTATTTATTGAAAAGTCACATTGTATGATATAGAAGATAAAAGTTTGATTTGATTCATTTTTAAATGTAAGCAAGTGGTGAGTATGTGATAAAAAATAAAAACTAGAAGTTGTGAGAAATGTGAGAAGCGAATAAGAAGAAGTCAAAGAACTAAGAAGTGAGTAGATTGAAAATAAAGTATAATAAAAAAGAAGAAGTCAATGATGAAATAAAAGAAGTGAAGTTGAAAATAAAGAAAATATATAATTAAATTTTTAATCTAATTTATATTTATTTAATATAAAATTGAATTAAGAGCAAAGGAAGTGGAATTGGAATAAAATAAATGTTAGAGTAATTAGATATTTCTATTGGAAATGCAAAGGAGTAACTGAGAGGGGAGGGGTGAATCAGTTACCACAAAAACAAATCCAAGTCCCTTAAGATGTCAATACAACTTTAAACCAAATCCTTACTGAAACTCTATTAACATTGAATATTTTGTTGTTACTCGGTTAACACAAAGATAATTAGATCTTAAGATATTTAATGTGATTAGCCTTTAAGAACTTAGTTGCAGAAGCATAAAATAAATAACATGAACACAAGAGACACCAAGATTTAATGTGGAAACCCAATTTGGGAAAACCACCAATTGCAAGTAGTTATTGTTTTTCACTCTTTTGAAGTGAGTTCTATTAGGAGCCAAACTTGTTAAAGGTTACAAAACACATTGTTAGGTGTGACCCTGTTAGAGGACTTAATTCACCCTATTAGGAGTGGCCTTGTTAGAGGTCTTCAAACACTTCAATCTAGAGATGGCATCTTGTTAGAGGATTTGCTAAATAGCTATTAGGCTAACTCTGTTAGGAGATTTGATTCATTGCTACAATTATTAGAGAGTAAAAATGACTTGACTTGATTTCTGATGCAACTAACTTTTCTGATTTAGATTCTTATTCTAGCTTGATCACTTGATCCTCCTAGATCAAAATGTTCCTTGCAGCTGGTCAACTTGAATACTCTTCACTCTTACATATATCCTTCTAATTCACTTCCTGAATTCATCTTTTTCAATTCTATATTTCAATCCTCAACTTGACCTTATATTTATATGATTCACCTTGCCAAGTTGGCTTGAATACTCTTTTAATCTAATAATTATCATTCCTTAAGTCAGCATGTATTAACCAATAAGTTTAACAAACTTAATATATTAATAGTTGGCTAATATAGAATTGAGTACTCAACTAACATAGATGATCCCTTTGTTTGCTGACTAAATTGGTTGGAATAGGAATTGTGTGGTTAACTAACCTAAATCGGTCAATACTGACTTCATGCTGACTTTCCTTTGATAACTAACTAAAATCGGTGAATAGTAACTTCATGTTTTCTTTCCTTTGATAATCAATTAAACTTGGTTAATACTGACACTTCATTGATTGATTGAGCTTGATCAATACTATCTTTGAAATCGGTTATAACTGGACGCTCGACACATAAATGAAATTGTCTTCAATGCTTGAGTGAGTTCAACTATCACTAACTACTTGATAAAGGCTTGACATCTTGTGTAACATCAAAGACAAAATACAATTGAAAAATTATTTTCAACAATTTCCTAATTAATTCTAGTTTTCTTAAGCTAAACTTTAGACATCTAATACTTAATTCTTTTATTAATTATTATGATGCAACCTATGTTAGACCTTTTTAGGGTTTTGATCTCCTTTATAAGGATGATCTCTCATTGTAAACATTCATTCACTTTTGATAATAACAATAAGTTTTTTGCTCATCAAGAATGTCTCGTCTATGGATCTGGAAATTCTAGCCTCCATGGCTTTTTCTTCTATTTTTTTGTGATAGGTATTTGCATGTAGGTGATTCTTGGGAGTTGTGGGGTTGATCTTTCATCAACTTCAACATGGTTTTAGAGCTTCAAATCTTCATGCCCTTGTTTTGTTTGTAAAAGGTTTGGCTTGGTTTTCAGATATGTGTTTTTCTCTTTCAGAGGGTTTTAGTTTTCAAAAGTGTTTTGTATTAGATTTGGGGGACCTATTTTTCAAAGCACTATGACCCCAAACATACATCACCATTGAGCTCAAAGCACTTGAAAGCACCCATTTTCATATAAAATATGTCTAATTTGCACATTGTTGAAATCTGACCTAGGCTATTTTTTGATTTGAGCACGCAAAATGAGATGACTATATATATATTTGTTATTAAAAATATATATATTTCAGATCTTTTTTGATTTTTTAATGTAATTTTTTAAGGACATGCTTTTGTTTGGATGGACGAGACACATTTTTGGTGAAAAGTTTTCTATGTTTTTGGAAACACTCTATCCTGGCCGAGTTTAATGACCTGCACACTCTAGCCCACTTGAATAGGGGAAAAAATAGGACCTATCCTCAACTCAAATTTCCAAAAATAATGATCCAAATTGATTAACCACAAGGAATTAATCAATGCACAAATGGATCATGCAATGGAGAATAGGGAGAAAGAGGAGATCCTATAATCTTTGTTATGGAAAAGTAAGTACTTGAAATCTGAAATGAATAGAAGAAAAATACTAACCTCAAAGTAAGGTAAATATATAAAATATTAATTTATGATGTCTGTGTATAGTTTTAGAAAATTTTGCAACTTGGTCTGAACTAGAAATGTTGAGACGAAGAAAACCCATAAAACTTTTGTCCTTTTCAATGTAGGTTGACCTTGACCTAGATAGAGGGGCACAATCTTACCTTGGGGCACAACTATGCCCTAAAAAGTCAACCTTGACTTGCACTGCTCTGATGAAATTTTTGTTCACAAATCGTGCAAGTTCAATGAAAAGGGTATCTGGATCTACACTTTAATTTGTTGTTCTGCACTTGTATCTATAAGAAAAAGGGTTTTGTTGTTTGGATGGGGGGTTTTCCTTGGTCAAATCCCAGTTTGAAATCAAACTTGAAATATAATTGAAATTGCAATATGAATAAACAAAGTAAATGGAACTATTCACCTTGCTTATATTGAAATCCTTGTGGAGGATTCAAATCCTTGAATCCACTATTACAAGTGGTTCAAATGAATGTAGAAATGTATGTAGGATGTCTCAAATTAATGACATTAGATCTTCAACACAAATCTTGAATGGATCTTTTCATAGGAAGAGGCTTGGATGAATATGGATGGAGAAATCTTCAACAAGAGGGCTCTATAGAGATTGAATCCTTCAATGGCTAACAATGGACCTCCTTGATGAATTGGATGCTTGAACACTTGAATGCTTGATAAATAGTAGATCTTCACTTCATATTAGATAGATAAATCATAGATAATAACTTTTCTCATAGATAGTGTATGTGCTCTTGAATAATGGATGTCAAAATGAGGAAAGAAGGCTTCCTTATATAGAGATCTAGGGCACAAACTTCTAGAGAGGGTTGACATCAGAGTATTAAATACCAATTAATCCTAACCCCTAGAAATGGACCTAGATCAAATGTAATTTAAGATTTCACTATTCTGAAGCCTAAAAAAAATGACTCAAAATTGGGAAGATGAAACTTTTCGAAGCCTAATATCTCAAAACTCCTAGAAATTGAAAATTGGACCTGGAGTCAGGGACAAGGTTGACCCTGCCCTAGGTTAGGGTTGAGGTTGTCCTTGATCTAGGTCAGGGTCAAGGTCAACCTTGACCTAAAAGGTCATCCTTGACACAAAAAGTCAAAGTCCTCAGTTTCACAAAGAAAGTTGTTAGAATAGGCTGGAAATAGAGAGAGAGAAGTAGAACAAGTGGAAAATAACTAGAGCCATGCAAAGACCTATTCAAGAAATTTGACATGTTCCCAAACCACTTACTCAGAGGGCTAAACAATCTTAACATGGAAGTTCTTCCATTTTAAGATGATACATTTATTCCCCACTTTAGCAAGAGTATGGACTCGATGCAAACTCTTGGTAAAGTAGATCATAATGAAAATATAATATTATTAAAATCAAAGGGACAAACAGATACTTAAGCCCCCAGAGACTTAAGTCTTTGTCAAATCCAAGATCACAATATGAGAGACATCTCTAAGAAAAAAAGATAAAGAGAAAGAGTGTGATTATCTGTCCCAATGAAAACTTATTTTCCATTGTGAACCACAAAAGGAAATTACGCAACTAGGAAGATGGAATTGAACCACCTAGTGAATGTGGCTACTCACTAGTCAACCCTTCAAGGATTTACTCTTAAGAATATTCTATTCTATAAGAATAAAACCAAAAAGAAAAAGAGATCTAATCGTAAGGACACCTTCAACCTTAAGGGATCAAAATATATTTAAAATTGGAGGGATCAAGAGATCCAAAAATATGAATCCATGCTTTAAGGATTAGTCAGTAATCCAAAAAGGGAGAAAAGGTATCTTGAATAAATAATATATATGTATTGAAAAGTGTGTGTGTGTGCAATAAGTGAACAAAGTGTATTCCCCTATGTTAAAGTCATTGCTAAAACTTTAATAGGAGGAATGACTTTGACGGAAACATAAAAAACTCCACTGATTACATTTTCACTATGAGATGGCCCCAAGAAAAGATAAATCAAGGGAAATACCACATAAACAAATAAAGAACATAGAAGGGATATACCTACTATGGGGTCAGTATGATCATATATATATATATATACATAATATTATTGCAAATGAATTGACATCATTTCCCAAAGAAAGTAGAAATACAATCACAAAGGAGGAAAGATCACATAAGAGATAGGAAGAAGAATATTTTTGGACCATGATCTAGAGACCAAAAAGAATTAGTGCTACCAAGTCATAAATCCAAGAAGATTACATAAGGAAACATGTACGAACTATAGTATAGGTACAACATAACATGAAACAATATATAGAAGAATAGAGATACATATAAAGGAACAATACAACATGTGTGATTCTTTTATCACCTTGGACTAATAGAGCAAAAAAGATTGTGTAAAATAATCTAACAACATTTAGCACACACATCATAGGAGAAGCACAATACAACAGACAAACACACAAAAGGCTATCATGAAGGACTAGCTAGTCAAGCATGCCGCCTACTCTCCCCATCTTGTTGTATATCATTTAGGGAACATGGGTAACTTGTAAGAGGGACTATATCCAACATATTAGGAATGATAGCTAGTTCCAAACAAGGATCCTCCTAAGAATCACAATGTTCGATACTAAGTGTAAGTGTTAATTGTAACAAAAACATATTAAGTAAATCAATGTCAATGTCAATGTCAATAGTTTCATATTCATCATTAACATCATCAACATCATTAAGAGTATATTATTCATCTTGATTATTCAAAATAGGTTCAAAGATACAAATAGAATCATCACAATCATGGAGCTTAACATCATTATTATCATCAACTTCTTCTAATACATCATGCATAGTTGTATCCAAGATTTTTGAAAAACAAAATTATGACCTTTAGCTTGAGCATGATGCTTCTTACGCCGTTCACTAACAGGTCAATTACATATTGTATTTGTTGGAATTTTTTGAGAATTAGGAGGAACAATTATTGGATCCTTCACAGGTTCTATAGGAGAAGTAATAGGATTATCAGAAAACTGACAAACAACAAGAAGAACTTGATTAACAGTTGTAGAAGCCATAGATAAAGGAGGTATGTAAGGTGTAGGAAAAAGACCATAATTAAAATCCATAGGAGGTAAACTTAAATTGAGAATCTTATGATTCTTATATGCTTGATATGAGTGGAAAAGATGGTTAGGTAAAAAAGGACATGAATTAGGTAATGAAGGCCAAAAGAAGTCAAGTGTAGCACAATCCTTGGGCTTAGAAGTATGGTATAAACTATGATTAACCATCTTCACTTAATCAATATAAAAAAACTTAAGACATTTATGAATAGGTGAAGTAACAACATGCATGGCATTTAACCATGGAAAACCAAGCTTAACTTGAAATTGGTCAGAAGTAGGAACAACAACAAAGTTAGTGTTCACAATTTCTCCACAAAGTTCAACTGGTAAATCAATAGAACCAAATGATGGATAAAGAAAACCATTACAAGTCTGAATCCACACATATGATGTATCATAAAAATCACATTGCAATCCTTTCAAAAAAAGATTTTCTTTTGTAATCACATTAACTAAGGAGGTAGGATCAACAAGACAACTATGAGTAGGTATCTCAAAAATATTAGCATAAATATAAAGGGGACTATTAGGAGCTTTAATACTCTCAAAATCATTAAAGGTAGTCAAAAGTTCTCGAGGTCAATTTTTCTTAGTTTTTTGTGAAGGTTTATTTTTAGGCTTCAATTTAGGCTTAGGTTTTAGTTGAGGTTGAGCTAAAACTTGAGATTGAAGTTGAGGTTGAGGTGGAGATATAGATTAAACCACATGCTCCACTTGATTAACAACATGATTAAGATCATCCATCTTTGAATCATACACAATATCCATAGAAGATGACTGAGCAATAGTATTAGTATCATGTGTAGGTAAAGGATTTGTATAGATGTCAAAGATGCCAACTAAGTTGTAGGCATCACCATTGATTTTTCCTCCTACCGTGATGTCAGATCCACATGGATGATAGTACCATGCCAACACCTCTTCCACCTACAATTATTGGCATTAGATTTTTTCTAGGCTTGTTTATGGGTGGTTTTTTGGCCCAAATCGACAACAATTGTATGGTGATCTTGGCATTTTTTTGGGGAAGACCTCTACCTTGGAAATCACAGTGATTGAAGTTTCTATGGGGAGCCCCAACTTATTTTTTTTGGCCCCACATGTTTTTTTTACATGTGGAAATTCCTTGGCCACCAGATTTTTCTTTTGGAACCAACCCTTTACCTAACATGTATTTTCAGCTACTGGATTATTTTTCCTATAGGGGTCATTTTTTGGCATTTTTTTTTGCCTCAATGAATATTTGACCATCAAATTTATGCTCATCACATGTTGACATCAACATTGCATCAACACTCCTGTCACCCCTTCAGGCTCTGTTTGGACCTACCATTGCATTTTTGCTCATATCTTGGGCATACAAACTCAATTTTTTGCAAACAGGATATTGTTGGAAAGTTGTTTTTGATCCTATGATAGTAATATATGTATTTTTTAGTTTTGATGCTTTTTAATGGTTTTTTCTACTATCAAAAATAGGGGTTTCTTTTTGCACTCCTAGAGACATATCTTGAGCATTTGATCTCTAATTTGAGAATTATTTATATCATTGGAAAGGTCTTGTAGAGCTCTTTCCAAAGATGTTGGTTTTTTTCAAAGATTCTACTCCAAGCACATTCTATTTAGTCTTTTGAATTTTTTCATTCTAGTGGATATCTTGGTTGTTTCAGGTTTGAGGATTGATTTTGTTGCTTCATATGATTCCTCATGGGTTTTACTATCTATTGCATCAGCCTTATGTCTCTTCTAGTCTATATCGACATCATTTTTATGCATTCTTATAAACACAGTAATATAAAGTGCCATATTCCTTCTGTATTTCATTTTAGTTATTTTGCCTCCTAATTTGAGCAATGTCATCTGATGAAACACGTGCAAATTATTGTACTCTTGAGATTCATTATATCTTGTGCCTTATTTTACATGCACTACTCTAATTAAAGTTCCATGGGGGTTGATGTTTTTTCTTTTTTGCTATCTTCCATTGTTTAGTGAGTTTCCCTTCTCTGACATTAGCCTCATGACATGTCTGAGATTGATCACCTCAATACACACATATGTACTCTTTTGTGCATCTTGATCATGTTACCTTGACATGAAGTTCTTTTGGCCCACTTTTCCAATTGCTTTTTACATCACCCCTATCTGCATTAAGGGAGATTCTTCTATTGTTTCTCATGTTTCCTTGGTTTGATGGAGTGAGCTATGTATTCAATTCTAGTAGGGTGGCAATTCCAATTGTAAATCCTCTAATAAGGTGGCAATTCCATTGAATTGTTTTAAGACCTCTTGCAAGGCTACTTCTAGTAGGGTGATTAAATCTTCTAATAGGGTCACACCTAACAATGTGTTTTGTAACCTTTAATAGGATTGGCTCCTAACATGGCTCACTTCAAAAGAGTAAAAAATAGTAACTAGTTACATTGGTGATTTTTCCCAAATTGGGTTTCCACATTAAATCCTAGTGTCTCATGTGTTCATGTTATTTCTCTTATGCTTGCAAGTTAATTACTGTTAATGTTTTAAGATCTACTAAAACTAATTCACACTCTGTATTTATTGAGTGATAGCATTTTCTTTGTGTTTATCGAGTAATAGTAGTAATCAAATTTTTCAGTCTAAATTTTATTGTTGACATCTAAGAGATCTAGGATTTATTTTTGTAGTAACTGATTCACCCCACTCTAAATTACTTCTTCTATATTTCCAACAATTGGTATCAGAGCATTTGGTGCTTGTAGGAAAGGTTTCAAGGACCTAAGCTAAAGATTAGGATGTCTTACAAGAGAGAGATTTCAAAGCTAAATAGAGACAACTTTTCAGCATGGAAGGGACTCATGAGGCTTCATCTAGCCACCATTAGTGATTTAGGATAAAAATACCTTGATGAAGAATACAAAACTCCTACTAGTACATTATTTATTGGAGATCTTGCTGAGAAAAACAACCATAACATCATGATGATTGATATTGCATCTGCTCTCAGCTATAATGAATTTGATGAGATCAAAGACTATAAATTTGCTTTTGATTTGTGGAACAAGCTAAAGGAAATCTATGGTGGTGATGACAATGTAAGGAGGGCCAAAGTAGAAAGCCGTAGATGATAGTTTGATCAGATGAGAATGAGAGAAGATAAAAATGTTGCCAAGTATGTGGAAAGAATCAAAGCTAGTGTCAGTGTAATCAGAGCTTCTGGAGGAGAAATAAAGGAAGAAACTATTGTACATAAAGTTCTTAGAACTTTTCTTCCTATCTATGCAATTAGAGTGTCTACTATTCAAGAAAAGAGGTGTGATCCAAATCAAAAATTAAGTTTGGATGCATTAGTAGGAAGATTGATAGCTTTTGAGCTAGACAACTTTGACAATTATGTTCCAGCTTCCAAAAATATTGAGTTTACATTTAAAGCTAAACTTTAACTCAAAGAAAAAGGAAAGAAAATAAAGGACATTTAGTTAGAAAGTGAAGAGGAAACAGAGGAAATTTTTGATAGTGATCTTGAAATTGTTGAAGCTTTACTTGCAAAAAAATATTCTAGAGGTAGAGAAAAGGTGAATTTCCTTTAGTCTACTTTTCATGTGAAGAAATTGTTCATATTGCTGCTAGGTGCCCAAATAGAGAAAGAAAGGATGAGAAGGAGGACCACAAGTATGAAGGCAAGAAGGAATCCAAAAGTCACAAATCCTTCAAAGACAAAGGTAAGAAGACTTGTTTTATGGCTAAAGATTCTGATAAGAGTGAAGATGAAATAATGTACATTGCTATAAAAGATGACTCTGATTAAGAAGAAGATAAGATGACACTTATCTCTCATGTTAGTAAAAATGACACATGGATCATAGATAGTGGATGTTCACATCATATGACTGGAGACAAAACAAATTTTGAACACTTTGAACACTATGATGGAGGTAGTGTAAGGTTTGGAAATAATGAACCTTGTTGCATAAAAGGGAAAGGTTGCATATATCATTAACCAATGAACTTGTATGCAACAATGCCTATTGGGTTGAAGGACTAAAACATAACCTACTAAGCATAGCACAACTAATCAACATTGAATTCAAGGTAGAATTCATGCATGGCAAGGAAAGACTGCTGGATGACAAAGGGAATTTGATTGGATCATGCAAACAAACAAGAGGTAACCTATTTTATCTTGATCTTGGTGATTGCTCATGTTTTATTGCTCAAATGGAAGAAAGTTGGTTATGTAATAGAAGACTTTGTCATGTAAACTTTGATAATATGGTCAAGATAAGAAAATTCAAAAAAGTAAGAGGTATCCCTAATTTGAAGAAACTAGATGTTGGTTTATGCAAAAATTGTTAGATTGGCAAAATGGGAAAGACTAGTTTTAAGAGCAAAAACTATCAATCTAAAGATGTCTTGGAAATTGTGCATACTAATTTGTGTGGACTTATTGGAATAGAAAGATATAGTGGAGAAAAATTATTTATTCTTTTTGTTGATGACTAATCTAGAATGATGACTATTATGTATCTTAGAGAAAAGTCAGAAGCATTTGAGAAAGTCAAATTGTATCTAGCAAGAGTAGAAAAAGAAACAAGAAAAAGATTGAAATTCTTAAGATCAGAAAGAGGTGGTGAATTCATCTCCAATGAATTTAATAATTTTTGCATTGAAAGAGAAATCAAAAGGCAAGTATCAACCCCTGACACTCTTGAGTAGAATGGAATAGCTAAAAGAAGAAACATATCCATTATGGATTGTGCAAGGACTCTAATGATTGAAAAGAATGTTGCTATCAAATATTGGAAGGAAGCCATCAACATTGCAGTTCATACTTTGAACTGAGTAAAGCTGAAGAAGGACTCACATAAAACTCCCTATGAATAATCGTATGGGTACAAACCAAATGTAAGTTATTTGAAAGTATTTGGCAGTAAATGTTATATCTTGAAAGAGTCTAGAAAAGGAACATTTGATGTGAAAGGTGATGAAGGTATATTCTTAGGATATTCTTGTAGAATTAAGGCATATAAATGTTTGAATTTGTCTACTCATAAAATCATAGAAAGTGCACATGTGAGAATTGATGAGTTTGCAAAAAATATTGAAAAAGAAAGCAAAAGGGAACTAGAAGATTACAAAAGATTTGTTTACTTCAAACCTGATACATTTCCAGACACATCTAACAATAAGGAGACTTCACCTCCTAAGTCTTCTTTAGTTACTGAGTTACAAGAAGAACAAACTGAGTCACAGGAACTCGAGCCTGAAGTTGAAATTCAAAATGAAGATAGTGAAATTCATTCACAAGGCAAAGATCCTATATTGGCCAAATATGTCAGAAGGCATCATGCACCTAATCAAATTATTGGAGATAAATCAAAAGGTACTATGACAATAAGAAAATTGAAAGGTACATGTTTACTTGCTAATTTTGAACCTAGAAGTGTTAATGATGCTATAGAAAATGAAAGTTGGATTGAGGCAATGAACGTGTAAAGTTTCTACAAATTCTTTGTTCTTTGGATCAGACTTTTAGTTCAATCTTGAATTTTTGAGCCAATACTCTATAGTCAATCTTGATTGAATTAGAATATCTCTACTTTTGGATTCGCTGGATGTAAAATGCTTAGAGGAGAAGACTATTGTAATTGTGTGTCCTATAACCACATTTACAACCTACATATGTCCCTCAAAGGGACATGTCCCTTTCTTAAGTCAACCCATATGTCCTTTCCAAAAATCAGTGATTTCAAGGTCTATTTAAAACATCAACCACTAACCAACACAAATGTGTTAGATTAGTGTTTGAATATTAAATACCCTTCTAGGAAGTTGCCACCTCACAAGAGGAATATAGGAAAATATATAATGACATAAGATATTTATGATGTGAAGATCAAGTGCGGTCTGCACTACAAACCTATAGATTTTCAGGTTATAAACTTAACATTCCCTCTTAACCTGATAATCATATAGAGAGATATCATATCTAGCAACATAAATACAGATTAATAAGCAAGAATTAATACTCTATATCTGTCTATATCTTCTTAGAATGAAGTATCATAGAACACATGATACAAATTCATATTACTAAACCTGTGATATGACAAATCATTGCTACTAGTGATAATATACAAGATAAATATGAAGACTAATTTAATTTCTCCATTTTATCCAAGTTGTAACTCATAGAAATTGGTATTGCTATATCACAACAAGACCCTGAGTTTAAGATCTACCAGAATACAGGATAAACCTAGAGAATACTAAAATTCTTCCTTTATCCAATTTGTAACTCATGAACATAGCAATGTCAACATCATAGAATGATCTTAAACTCATCTAGATCTTACAATAGAACTCTACTATTTAGTACATTATCTAAGAGATCGTCACCTCTTATAATGTTCTATACAAGTGTTCATTATTTTTAGAGATCGTCACCTCCTAAATAATGAATACAAATGAACACAAATGGTGGAGCCCATAACAGTCAATAGCTTGAAAAAATAAAATTATTTTATTAATAATCAAGAGAGTACAAATGGATTACAACTCAACCATACCAAGTCTCCTCCTGAAGTGTTCTATCTTCACTCTAGATAGAGGTTTGGTGAGTATGTTTGCTGTCTGATTTGCAGTGCAAATGTATTCTAATTTTATAGAATTCTTGTCTACCACATCTCTTACATAATGGTAAGAAATTTCAATATGCTTGGACCTGTCATGGAAAACTGGATTCACTGAAAGCTTGATGGAACTCTGATTATCACAATGAATAATCATAGGATTCATGGCTTGCCCAAATAATCCTACAAGTAACTTCCTTAGCCAGACTACTTCTTGAGAGGCCATTTTTGCAATGCATTTGGCTTCTATGTAACTCCGAGCTACCGAAGACTGCTTTCTGCATATCCAAGATATTATAGCTGATCCTAAACTGAAACAACATCTTGATGTACTTTTTCTATCTTTACCACTTCCACCCCAATCTGAATCGATGAATCCATGCAAATCTAAAGCAACTCTCTCATATTTGAGTCCAAAATTAAGAGTTCCTTGTAAGTATCTCATAATGTGTTTAACTACAACTAGGTGAATCTCCTTAGATTCACACATTAACTGACTTAAGACATTAACTACATAGAAAATATTAGATCTTGTATTTACTAAGTACATAAGGGACCCAATCATCTGTTTGTAGAGAGTAGAATCTATGGAAGGTGATTCTGCTATTGCTTCTTTAATTTTATGTAAATTAGTCTCCATTGGAGAAGACATAGATTTGCAACTCCACATTCCAAATCTCTTCAAAATATCTGTTGTATACTTCCCTTGATTAAGTATGATGCTGTCAGAATTTTTTCGTACTTCTAATCCTAGGAAGTAATGTAGAAGCCCCAAGTCTTTCATCTCAAATTCTCTAGTTAGATCTTTCTTGCACTGATCTATAAGATGATCATCACCTATGATTAATAAATCATCAGCATACAATATTAGAATTACCATATCATCTTTATCTCTTTTATAATATAAGTTTGGATCGACTTCATTCTTGGAGAATCCTAAGGCCGTGAGATATTTATCAATTCTTTCATACCAAGCCCTTAGAGCCTTTTTAAGCCCATAGAGAGCTTCCTTGAGCCTAAAACTAGAAAGGTTAGGATCATAAGTTTCAAATCCTTCAGGTTGCTCTAGATATACTTCTTCTAAAATCTTTCCATTTAGGAATGTTGTTTTCACATCCATCTGATGTACCTTCCATCCCTTTAATGCGACAATTGCTAAGACTACTCTTACAGAGGTATATCTCGCAACAAGAGAAAAGGTTTCTTCATAATCAATCCCTTATTTCTGAGAAAATCCTTTGGCTACAAATCTGGCTTTATACTTCTCAATACTACCGTTACCAGCATGCTTTATTTTAAATATCCACTTGGAAGAAACAATAGATTTTCCTTTAGGTCTTGGAACAATTTCCTGAACATCATTTTTCATGATAGATTGGTATTCTTCTGTCATAGCCTCTTTCCAAGCTGTATGTTTAATAGCATCAGAGGGATTGGTTGGCTCTGTTTTGGATAAATCACTTATGTTAGCTATATAACTAGAGAATCTTTTAGGTCTTTTGCTTTCTTTGACTGTTCTGGAAGGTGCAGCAAAATCTTGTGTTGCTTGAACTATTTTAACGGCCCAAAGTGGTCTTTTTTTTGAATTTTCTTCAGGGTTCATATTTTTAATTTCATCTTTGATTTCTTCTAATTTCTCCCTCTGGGATGTGGATTCACTATTTATTTCAAAACTAGATAAAGGAGAAGGTTCATTAGAAATTATGGCTCTTTTGAATGCAAGATCTTCAAAGATTATATCTTTGCTAAGTTCAATAGTTTTCTATCTAGGTATGAAAATCCTATATGCTTTAGAAGTTTCATTATACCCTACAAAAATACCTTCCTCCCAAAGGGTTCTAACTTGGTTCTATTTTCTTTTGGAACATGGATATATACAGGACATCCAAAAATTCTAAGATGACTTATATTGGGTTTTACTTTAGTAAATACTTCTTCAGGGGTTTTATCTTTAAGATAGGAGTGAGGGCTTCTATTTTGAATATATACAACTATACAAGAGGCTTCTGCTCAAAGATAATATTTTAGGTTTTGGTCAAAAATCATAGCCCTAGTAGCTTCTATAATTGTCCTATTCTTTCTTTTTGCTACCCCATTTTGCTCTGGGTTATAAGGAATAGTGTACTCCCTCTTAATCCTTGATTCTTTACAAAACCTTTTAAACAAGTCTGAGGTATATTCTCCTCTGTTATCAATTCTATGGGTTTTAATTTTATGTCCTAAAAGATTTTCAGTTAATGCTTTGAATTCTTTAAATCTTTGTAGGATTTCTTCTTATTACTTGCATTTTAAAAAGTAAATCCATGTTTTCCTAGAGAAGTCATCTATGAACAAGATATAATACTAGAATCCTCCAAAAGAAGGATTTGACATAGGTGCACATAAATCTAAACAAGTTAATTCTAATACATTATTTGTTTTCCTAGTACTATCATGGAAGGGACTTCTGGTGCTTTTACCCAGAGCACACCCTTTACAAATACTAAGGTGGTCTTTATTTAATTTGGGTAATCCAGTAACCATATTTTCCATAGTTGATAAAGTTTTAAAATTTAGATGCCCTAATCTTCTGTGCAATATTTCATTTGAATCTTTAGCTTCGTGAACTAGGGCTTGAATGGATCAAGTAGATTTTGTATTCAATTCATTCAAATGTCCCTTTCTTTGACCAATTAACTTTGCTTTCTTGATGGAAGAGTTCTTAGCCCAAGTTAATACTTTTCCATCCATGAATGTAACATTGTGTCCATCATCTTCAAGTGTTGTAATTGAGATTAGGTTTCTTTTAATCCCTAGTACATAGAGTACACCTTTAAGAAGAAGAGTATTTCCTGATTTTAGTTTCAAAGTACAATTTGCAATTCCTTCAACGGAGTGTGTTGAGTTATCACCAATGGTAACTTCACTACTAACCTTCTTAGATAAAGAATCTAGAGTTTCTTTGTATCTCGTTATATGTCTAGAAGTTCTACTATCAATTACCCATGCTTTACTTGAAATTTCATTTGATAGTGATGAGTACAATACTCGATTCTCAAGATTATAGATATATTCTTCTCTAGTAACATTAGTATAATTTGATTTTTGTTTAGAATTCTCAGGACAATTAGATTTGTAGTGTCCAAATTTTTTGCATTTGAAACATTTTATCTTAGATAAATCTTTTTTGGGCTTTCCATTCTTTTGATTTCCTTTTTCTTCTTGAAGTGCTTCTTCTTACCCTTATAGGAGTTTGTATTAAGAACATGAAGTTCATCTTCTACTCTTGGTTTCCCTCCTTTCTTTAGTTTTCTATATTCCTCTTTAAGACAATCATTCTTAGCCTGTTAAAGTTTGAAAGCTAATCTCTGGCACTTATTCCTTGTGCAAATGTCTCCCATGAATCTGGCAATCCATCTATAGCCATAAGTGTTGATTTTGTGTCAGTAATGATGGTTCCTATGCTTGATAGTTCATCTCTAATACTGGAAACTCTTAGGAAATAAGAATTTATTGATTATCCTTTCTTTATCTAAATGTGATTTAGTTACCCTTTTAATGCAAGAACTCTGGTTGCATTGTTTACTTCATATGCATTTCGTAATGCATTCATCATATCAAAGGCAATTTGATGTTTTGTAAGCATAGGTACAATATCATTTTTAACTCCATCCAAGATGATTTGAATAGTTTTTCTATTTCCTTTGCTCCATATACATTTGTGAGGTTCAAATGGGGGTTGTTTGGATGCTCCATCAATGAATTGTTTAACATTGTTCTCTTCAAGAATCATTAAGATTTTGAATTTCCAGGTTTCAAAGTGTTCTTTACCATCGAACCTATCCTCAGGTCTGATTGTGTATGTCATTGAAGATAGAAGAAAACTACTAAATATATATGAAGTCTGATAACTAAATTTTGCAGAGCCCTAGATCTGATAACTTGGCTCTAATACCATGTAAAGTTTCTGCAAATTCTTTGTCCTTTGGATCAGACTTTTAGTTCAAACTTGAATTGCTCATAATGGTCTTCTAAATATTATGAATATTCAAATTGTTTGAGGAAGTTAACACTTATGTTAAATGCAGATCCAATACTCTATAGTTGATCTTGATTGAATTATAATATCTCTACTTTTGGATTCACTAGATGTAAAATGCTTAGAAGAGAAAACTGCTGTAATTGTGTGTCCTATAACTACATTTACAACCTACATAAATATCTTGACTAAATGACATGTACCTCAAAGGGACATGTCCCTTTCCTAAGTCAACCCATATGTCCTTTCCAAAAATTGATGATTTCAAGGTTTATTTAAAACATTAACCACTAACTAACACAAGTGTGTTAGATTAGTGTTTGAATATTAAATACCCTTCTAGGAAGTTTCCACCTCACAAGAAGAATATAGGAAAATATATAATGACATACTTAAGATATTCATGATGTGAGTCTGCACTATAGACCTATAGATTTTTAGGTTATAAACTTAATAGAACGAAGAAATAGAATAGATAGAAAAGAACAAAACTTGGACTCTTGTTCCTAGGCCTAAAGATAAAAATGTGATTGGAACAAAATGGGTATTCAAAAATAAGTTGAATGAAGATGGACAAGTATTAAGAAATAAAGCTAGATTAGTGTGTAAAGGCTATTCTCAAGAAGAAGGAATTGATTATGGTGAGACTTTTGCCCCTGTTGCAAGATTAGAAGGTGTTAGGACCCTACTTGCATATGTATCTCATAGAGGATTCAAAGTATATCAAATGGATGTTAAATCTTCATTCCTGAATGGAATTCTTGATGAAGAAGTCTACATTGAACAACCAGAAGGTTTTGTTGATCCTAAAAAAAGGGATATGGTCTACAAATTACACAAAGCACTATATGGTCTTAAACAAGCTCCTAGAGCCTAGTATGAAAGACTACATAACAACTTGATACAGATTGGTTTTCAGAGAACAAATGATAACAATAGTCTGTACATCAAGGAAGGATTAGATTAAAAAATTGTGTTTGGCAAAGATATTTGTGGATGATACTCTATTTATATGAAATGATGACCTATGCAAAGCATTTTCATAACAAATGGAAAAAGAGTTTGAGATGTCCATGTTTGGTGAAAAAAAAATCTTTGTTGATTTGCAGATATAGTAGAACAAAAATGGTATCTATATCACCCAATCAAAGTATGTAAAAGAGATACTCAATAAGTTTGGTATGGAAGATTCTAAACTAATTGGTACCCCCATGTGTACTAGACTCAAGCTTACCAAAGATGATGACTCCAAAGAAGTAGATCAGACCTTATACAGATCAATGATTGGAAAATTATAGTATGGAGTTCACACAAGGCCCGATATTGCTTTAGTAGTTGGGATAGTGGGAAGATTCTTAGCTAAACCCAGAGAAAACCACGTGATGGCAATCAAAAGAATATTGAGATATTTGAAAGGTACTGAAGACTATGGTTTATGGTACAAAATCAGAGGAAACCTAGACCTAAAGGTATTTACTGATGCTGATTGGGTAGGAAATCTTGATGACAGAGAAAACACAAGTGGTGGAGCTTACTTTCTTGGTAAAAGGTTGGCATCTTGGACAAGCAAGAAGAAAAAGTGCACATCCTAATCCACAATAGAAGTAGAGTATGTAGCAACAACAATGAATTGTTCTAACATTTCTTGGTTCAAACAATTGCTCGAAGGAATGAAGGTTGAAATCAAAGAGCCAGTAGTCATGTATTGTGATAACACCAATGCAATTAACATATCAAAAAACCTAGTGTTTCATTCCAAAACAAAGCACATTGCTATAAAATATCACTTTGTCAAAGAACTGGTGTAGGACAAAGCAATTAGTTTGGATACAAAAGAAAAAATTGCAGACATATTCACCAAGCTGTTACCTAAGGATGCATTCTTGTGTCTAAGAGGTAAGATAGGGGTCATTCCCCTATTTGAAGCTCATTACATAAAGTTTAGTGATGCATCAACAAGAACCAAGCTAGAGATCAATCAGTTGATGCAACATAATCAAGAGAATATTGCATATGAATTAGTACTCAAGGTACATTGATACAAATTTGGCATGTGTTGTCTTTGGCATGTGTTGTCAAAGAGGGAGAAGTTTACTATCATATCTTTATCTTTCTTAAATTTTGTAGAGGGAGAAGTTTGAAAAGAAGGTATGCAAAGGGAGAATACAACATAAAGAAGAAGTTCTTGTGTAAAATCAAAGAGGGAGAATTTTTTTTGTCAAATGGAGTCTTGTTCTCAAAATTTCATTTTCCTATGACATGTTGTGTTGACATCAATGCCAAAGAGGGAGATTGTTGAATAAGATTGATTAATTGTGTGTTGTATTTGATGTTACACAAATGTCATATCAATTGATAGACAATACTTACTGAGCTCACTTGGTTAGTGAAGATAGTTTTCCTTGTCTACCGAGCATTCATAGGTTTACTCTGAACAGATGAGAGTGTCTACCAAGCTTACTTAGGTGTCAAAGGAATTTAGGCAGAAAAGAGTGTTAATTGAGCTCACTTAGCTAACAAAGGAAAAGTTGGATAGAGTTAGTATTCATTGAGTTCACTCAGTTGCCAAAGGATTTTTTTGAGGTTGTAGTATTAACCAAGCCTTTGTTGGTTAACACAAAGAATCATTCCAAAGTTAGTTTCTATCGAGCAGGGCCAACTTACGAAGAATTTTTCTTATTTTGGCATATGAAGCTTAATTACTTTATGTATTGATTCTAGCTGACTATGATGATGAATATTAGTTATAGTAATTTGAATTTGGGCTAACTTGACAATTTGGAAGGTATAAATAAAATGTCAAGTTGAGATTTCTAGTGTGTGTGCAAGTGTGTTGATTGAATTGAAAAAGAAAAGAGAGGGAGCAAACTTGAAGGATAAGTAGGTATCCTTGTGGAGCAAAAAAATAATATTCGATCAGGAAGGATCAATTTTAAGAAGAAAAGAATCTAGATTCAACAATTTAGTTGCCTCACAATCACATCATTTCATTGTTACTCTCTAACCATTGTAGTAGTGAACTAAAATCTCTTAACAGAGTTGGTTTAATAGCCAGTTGTAAATACTCTAACAAGGTGAAAATTCCATTGAATTATTTTAAGAAATCTTGCAAGACCACTCCTAGCAAGGTAATTAAATCCCCTAATAGGGTCACACCTAATAGTGTGTTTTGTAACCTTTAACAGGGTTGCCTCCTAACAGGGCTCACTTCAGAAGAGTGAAAAATAGTAACTAGTTACATTGGTGGTTTTTCCCAAATTAGGTTTCCACATTAAATCTTGGTGTCTCCTGTGTTCATGTTATTTCTCTTATGCTTGCAAGTTAATTACTGTTAATGTTTTAAGATCTACTAAAAGTAATTTACAGTCTGTATTTACCGAGTGACATAATTTTCTGTGTGTTTACCGAGTAACAATAGTGATCAATTTTCCCAGTCTAAATTTTATTATTTACATCTAAGGGATCTAGGATTTATTTTTGTAGTAACTAATTCACTCCCCCTATTAGTTACTCCTTCTATATTTCCAACAGAGCTATATTTATAGAAAGAAGATAGATGAGCTCGAGGCAAAAGCTTAGGGACTAGAAGCTGAGGTTGGATCCTTGAAGGAGCAACTAAATACTCTAGAGAATAACAGAGCACAAACCAATAGTGAGAAACCAACTAGGGTCATGCAAGGGATGTCAAATCAGATGACAACGTTGGTACTATATGAAACATGACCAAGAAGAATGAGAATTGATGCTCAAGCTCCACAACAAGGTGGTGAGGTGAGAACTAATGTCTTAAAAGGTATGATAGGCCATAGAGTAGATACTCTAAAGAGTATCTCTCAACAAAATCATAGCCTTTTTATTTCTCTACAGAGTGTTGAGCATGTTTGCAATGAAGCACTATCATGGCTATCACCCATTTTCAATCAATGGGGGGCATACATTTAGTTTTTGGAAAGAATAATCTTATTGATAGCAAAGAAGCTAGATTTACCTAACAAAATTTTCACAGTAAAGGAAGGACTAGAAATAGTGAAAGAACTGATTGGTTTCTATACTAGCAAATTACAAATCATTGAAAATAAGATGAAGGTTTTGTCAGAAGGGATTGAACCATGTATCCCACCAATTTTGGATGTTGATAACAAATTGAAGGACTGGAAAGAATGGTCAAATTTCTTTGATTTGGTACTAACTCAAAGAGGAGTAGCATCTATTTTTGAAGATGAAAGTGACATCCCTTTCAATGATTTAATTGATTCCCTATTTAAAGTAGAAATAGACTTAAACAGATTTGCAACTAGATCAAGGGCTATAATAGATACTAGATGGAACGAAGTAGTAAATGGTTTGGATGGAGTCAAAAGCACTGAATGGCCCACAAAAAGGGAAATATATGTATGGGAAGTAGCTGGGGAGATCAAAGCCTTACCAATAGGAAGTAATTAAAATTACAATTGGATATCAGAAGGGACAAAATAAAGAAAAGGCTAATGACAGTGACAAATTGTTGAGATGCGAACATATACTTTTTGAAGACACCTGAAGAAATTCACCACCTACTAGTTTCAGAACTGCTTCCCCAATTTTTTCCAAGTATAAAGAACATTTGTAAAATGAAAATATCAAAATATCATTGTATTTTTTTGGGAAAATTTTGACATCTTGTCCTCCCATCTGAAGCTTGTTGTAATACTTGTCTATAAAAGGATTTCTAAGATGTGGTGTGAGGGTCTAAGTTCTGTATAATTTTTAGAGTTTATACTATTTTTAGTCCATCCAACTTTTATGTCATTTTAGATGTTGTCTCAATTTTGTACGTTGAGAATACAATAAATATTTCATGATAATTTTTTTCATATTCTAAGTTATATCTTGATTTTCATATTTGTGTTGTATTATTTTCAAGTAAGATTACTCCAAAAGGAAGTTTTGAGTATTTGTGTATCTAAAATCTCTATCTCCTTTTTCATATATTTGAATCTTTGAGATTGAATGAGCAAAGTTATTTCAATTTAATGCAGCTTGGATAGGTTGGTTGTCAGTTCATTGTTGCTTTTAATTCAATGAATTAAGTAAATGCTCCTATGAATTGATAGGGTTTCTAAGTGTATGGGAGGGATATCATAAGAATGGGGTTTAGGGTTAACAACTGATAAATTTAATTGCAAGTCAATTAAATAGGTCAATATTAATTGGTGTGACTCTATGTAACAATGGATGAGGCACTGGTCATCAATTGTATAACAAATTGATACAATCATTTGGTTGCATAATTCATACTTAAATCAAAATCAATTGTCTAATTCTATAACAAAGAACTAGTTATGGGCCATTCACTTATTTGTAATAGCTTTTCTTCAAGTTATAGTTGGCTGTTTTAAATCAAGGAGTTGATTATCTTTTCAAGAAGATTGTTTACCATTTTCTGATATAAGGATAAAAATATGGATAAGTAATTTCAATAAACAAGCAATAAATCCCTAGGTTCACCCAGCTTGGTCTTGTAGAGCCTAAAGTGTAGAGAGTCCTTTGTGAAAGAATTCTTGTTGAGCATGGGAAATAGCTAGCCCCTAAGAAACCACCCTCTTTCTACATCCTGGTGCAGTTTTTAGAACTTGTAGCATTAAAACATGAATATCTCCCATATTACAACTATTACATACCCGTCACACTTGTGATGACCTTTTCTAACAAATAGCCCTCGCTCCCACAACACAACTGCCACAAAACCATCATAATTGCGATGGTAGACTGAAGCTTACACTATCATAATTGCAATGATTTATTGTCACAATTAGGACGGTGTGAAGATGAACTCTTTCCCTTATCCTCTTCCAAGTTACGAAAGTTTAATCTGATGCACTTGTGATGAACGTCCTTGCCATCACAATATGAGACAGTAAAAGTCTAATGTCCATTCGACGAGAGCTAATTCACAGTACTATCGCTTGGGTGACAGGTGGCCATCATAATTCAGTCCCAAGTGTAGTACTGCTTGCAATCTTCCCAAAACTCTTCTTGATGTGGAAAATGACTAAGGCTAAAATTCAACTTTAATTCCTTGATCACGTAACTTTTAGTATCATAGGGAAATTGCATAGCGTAGGGATACAAATTGATTTTAGCAATATACTTCTCTATATTTCTTGCATCTATTAGTGTGTCAAATTTGTATGTCTGATGCTAAGAGGAAAAGGAATATTATCATCCAATCTCTAATTTCTACAAAGCCTATTAATTTGACTAATTTTCTTACACATTTCAATAAATACTAGTTTTTCATCAACAAACCTAGGTAGTGGGAGGTGGAAACCATCATAAGTTACCATAAAATTATTTGTGAACTTCAGGAATTGTATAAAATAGCTTCCACATTTTTGAATTCATATTTCAACCTTGGATGATATTCTAAGCCCCATATTTCTAAAAGGAATTGATTAATAAGAAAAATAAAGTACTAATCCAAAAGATTTTGAAATGAAAACAAAGTTATCATAAAATCAAGAAGCTTAAGATATCTTCCCAAAGATCAACACCAATGGATAAAAGATATTTTGAAAGGGGAAAGAAAAGAAAACCCCTTTTGTAATATTATGAATGAGAGTAAAGCACATGGAAGGGGAGAGAGAGAAAGAGTGGATCAAATTAGCTCACTACAGTAACATCATAGTGATGTGTAAAAGAGTGGAAGAAGAATGAGAGAGAGGCATCTCTTTTAATGAGATGAGAATGGAGTTGCATGTGTAACTCCCATTTTAATGAATGCCACCATTCATAATAAGTGTGTGCCAAGCGTCAATATCCTCTTAAGGAGGATAAACCAATTTCCTTATAAAAGGAATTACAAAAAATGAGTTGTCCTCACACATGGACAAAAGGACAAGTAAATGACATGTCCTCACATGTGTACTAAAGGAAAAAATACATGAGGGATATCTTGATTTATCCCAAATTAAATAAATACAACCAAGGAAAGATTACTCATTCTAACACCCCCCTTTAATCTTTCCTTGAAAATATTACATGAAAGGGTATTAAACCCAAAATTTACAATTAAATTCAAAATTTTCTATAAAAAGAGGCTTTGTCAAAATATCATCAACTTGATATTCAACCTTGCAATAGATGAGGGGCATTTGCTTTTAGTTCAGTGTGCTCTCCAATGAAGTGATGGTGGAGAGAAATATGCTATAACTTTGCATGGTAGATAGGATTCTTCACCAAGGCTATTGCGCTTTGATTTTCAAAATACAAAGGTGTAGGTTCTTGTTGAGGTATACCTATATTTTCAAGTATAATTCTAATCCATAAAGCTTCTTTAGATGCATTAGTACAACTTTTATATCAAACTTCGATAGAGCATAGAGAAAAATAGGTGTCTTTCTTACTTTTCAAGATATATCACTTGAACCAACAAAGAAACAATAACCACAAGGAGATTGCCCATTATTGGGATCTCCAGCTAAATTAGAATCAATAAATCACTGTAAAGTAATATCATAATTTTCATCATAAAATAAACCAAAAAAACCTAGATTAAGAGTTCCTTTGATATATCTTAATACTCTTCTGGCTACTTTAAAGTGTATTTGTTGAAGTTTGGACATAAATATTAAAACCAAACCATACTATATGCAATATTAGGTCTAATAAGAGTGATATAATTCAAAGTTCCTACAAGTTGTCCATAAGAAGAAGCATTGACAAAAGGAGTGTTCATATCAACCATTAACTTAGTTCTGATTCACATGGGATAGAAACATGGTTAGCATCATTCATTTTAAACTTACCCAAAAGATCTTAAGCATACTTGCTTTGAGAAATAAGATTACCCTTAGGTGTTTTCCATATTTGCATTCCTAAGAAGTAATGTAGAGTTCCTAAATCAGTCATTTGAAATTGTTGATTAAGTTGAAGTTTAATATTATAAATTAAAGTGCTAGAACTTGAAGTAAGAATCAAATCATCAACATGTAGAATACTAATAATTATACCATCTTGAATATGTTTAATGTAAAAGTTAGGATCATTTTTACTTCTATCAAAACCTTGAGAAATTAAAAAAATATTAATTTTGGAATACCACTCTCTAGGAGATTTCTTTAAACCATAAATATATTTCTTTAGTTTACTTACTAAATGTTTGTCACCTTCTTTGATAAAACCAAATGGTTGCGCCATATAAATTTCTTCATGTAAATCTCCATTTAAAAATGCACTTTTAATATCCATTTGATGAACAAGCCAATTCATTTTAGAAGCTAAAACAACCACACTCTTTACAATAGGCATCTTAGCAATTGGTGCAAAAGTTTCATTGTAATCTAAACCTTCAATTTGATAAAATCCTCTAGCTACTATCCTAGCTTTCAACTTACTAATTTCATTATTGGCATTGAGTTAATTTTTTATATAACCATTTTCATAAAAGTAAATTTTTACCATGAGGTAAAGGAACTAAATCCCAATTTTGATTAGAAATTAAAGTATTATATTCCTCTTGCACAACCTTTTTCCAATGAGGATGAATCTTATCTTATTCAAAATTTTGAGGATCATTAGAGTTCACGAGAGAAGTCATCAAACTATAGTTGCAATAATTAATTCTCCTAGATTTAAGTCCAGAAAATCTAGTAAGATAATCATCACTTTCATTAAGTAAACCTTGAACTCATTTAGGTTTTCTCTTAGTAGCAATAGAGTCATGATCTATAAATACATCATTAGTATCAACATTATCATCATTACTAGCATTAGAAGAAAAATGAGGAATAAAAGAAGAAACTTGAGGAGTAGGGTTTAGAGAAGGAGGTTGGTCCTCCACTACCACAATTTTACTTACACAAAGTTCATCGTCTCGAACCTTGGAATAATCATGTACTCATTTTCTACAATACAAACATCTGTTGCAATTTTCACTTTTTTAGTAAGAAAATTATAAAATCTATAACATTTAGTACTTTCATCATACCAAACACAAATAAATGGAGAGGATTTAACATCTAATTTATGTCTTTTTGGTTTGGATGTGTGAACATAATAAATAGATCCAAATATCCTTAAGTGTTGTAAATTGAGCTTTCTACTTTACCAATCTTCTTTGGGAGTTATATCTCTCAAAGCCTTAGTAGGAGTTCTATTAAGAATATAAGTGGCACATGTCATAGCTTCAACCCAAAACTTGTAATCCATATTTTTAGCATGTAACACACGTCTATCCATTTTCACAATAGTACTATGCTTCCTTTCCATCACACCATTTTGTTGTGGTGTATAAGGAACAATAAGATGATGTTTAATACCAAAAGATCTTAGTTAAGAATGGAAAGCATTGTTAACACATTTAGTACCATTATTAGTTCAAAGAATCTTTATCTTAGAATTAGATTACCTTTCTAAAAGCATGTGAAATTCAACAAATGTATCAAACACTTGATCTTTACTATGTAATAAATAGATCCAAATTCTTCTAGTAAAATCATCAATAAGAGTAAGAGCATACTTTGAATCTTGAATGGAGATGTTCTACATAGGTCCTAAAATATCACTATAAATAAGTTGTAGCTTATGAGACTCCCTCTATGATGAACCATGGGGAAATGGCTCCCTATATATTTTCCCACTCATGCACCCAGTGCATACAATCTTAGATGGAACAATATGAGGCAATCCTTCAACTATATTAGATTTTTGCATCATTGATATGTAATTAGAATTCAAATGACCAAGCCTTTCATGTCACACATTAAAATCAATATTTGCATGCAAAGAGTACCTTGAAGAGGTAAACTCATAAAACATAAACAAGTTATCATGATCCAACTTAGGATTAACAATAACTTGATTAGTATTAGGATCAATAATAGAGCACATGTCCTTATGAAATTCAACCTTATAGTCTTGACATAACTTAACAATTGAAAGAAGATTAAATTTCAAATTAGGAACATAAATAACATCATGTAACTTTTCATTTGAAACATCAACATCACCAAATTCCTTCAACTTTGCAACTATGATTATCAGCTAATGAAATTGGGACATTTGAAGGACCAAGTTGCAAAGAATTAGACAATTCTCTATGAGATGTAACATGTTGAGAAGCATTACTCTCAACAATCCATTCTAAATGTTTAGAAATATTGCAACTAACAATAAAAGCATGACAAGATTGATTACCATGATATTTTTATTATTTTGGTGATTGTTGTTTATAGATTGCTTATCAAATTTCTTTTAAAAATAATTGTTAATTAAATGACCATCTTTCTCACAATAATTACAATGAGATTTTTTATTAGGACCATTATATTGATTAGGATGGTTATTAGTATGATTTGTATTATGATTATTTTTGTTATTAAAAGAAGGCTTGGAATTAAATCTATTACTATTATTATGATTATTATTAAAACTATGATTGCTATGATTATTAAAATTTTGGTTATTGTGATTATTGGGAGAATTATTATGATTAGATGATCTAAAATCTTGATTTTGATTCTTAGATACAAAAGCATGTTCATTAGATCTAAGAGTACCAAATTGCAACAATTTAGCTTTTTCTTGACACAACAAATTTTGAAAAATACTAAAAGTTAATTGAGTAGACAAAGTAGGATTAGCAAGTCGAGAACGAACATTAGTAATAAATTGCTGAAACTACCTAGGAAGACATTTATTTAAAATAATGGTAATTAATCTAATATCAATGAGAGTAACGACTAGTTCAATTAATTAACTTTTAATAGAATCAAATTTAAGTAAAATTTCATCCATAGATTTGAAATCAGTATACCTTAAGTCTTCCATATTGTCTTGCAATTGAATCTTACATGATTTAGTAGGTTTGTCATATGTTTGCTTCAAAATATCCCAAACTTCATGGGCATTAGTGCAATGAGCAACTAGAACATACAAATCAGGGTTAAGAGATATACCAATGAGGCCAAGGGTTTCCTCATTTTTAGTGTCCCATGCCTCTTTCTCATCTTGCATTATCGAGGCATCGGACTCTAGGATTAATGAATCTAGAAAAAAACCCACCTTGATAAAATAAATTTTAAAATTATTTGAAAGAAAAGTATCCCTTTTTTTATATAGCTAAGAAACTTAAAAAATATTATTAAAGTTTGCTTGGCAACGGTTATACAAGTGGAATAGGCATATGTATATTCTTAAAATTTTGAATTCTCTGTTTGGATGCATCAACTCATAATTAGAATAGGAATAAAATTGGAATACATATTCCAAATTTGGCCCAAAAATGAGGATTTTCTATTCCACCTAAATAGGTGGAATAGGAATACATATTCCTATTCCAATTTTTTTATTTTAGAAAATATAAATTTTTGAGTCCATGAATTCCGTATCAAATTCTGGGTGAACCAAACAAGAATAGGAATACATAACCCCATTTTCTATTTGAGAATAAGTATTCCAGAATAAGTTCTATTCCCATTTTTATATTCCGCCACCCAAACAAACCCTAAAAATTACAAACCCATTTTTATTTTTAAACAAATCATTTATTAATTAAAAAAAAAGTTATAACTACAATTAAATAAAAAACTCAACTTTTTTATTTAAAACAAAATATTTAAATATTTTCAACGTTTAATTTTAAAGAAACTTTTTTTATTTACAAATCACGTGCCTTTATTTTCAAACAAATTGACGTTTTATTTAAAGTTTAATTCTTTTAAAAAACTTTATGGATAAAAGTAAATTAAGATTCTAATTAGTATCAATTACTAAAAGAAAAAATTAAATTATTTCCTTGAGATCAAATTAAGTGTCAAAACAGTTGAAATATGTAACACTATGACAATGCAGATTTTTTAATGAAGAACATATATTAGAAAGGAGAAAAAAACGCATGTAGTAGAAGCTCCTTTTTCCCTTAAAACCACGTGCCTACTTTTAAAAACAAAAACAATAAAGATTATAAAAAAAAGTTCGTATTTAATATATGTAAATTATAATTCATATATATTTTTAACTTGAAAAATAATACATGCAAGAAAGGTACGATTATAAATGTTATGATTTAAAGGTTTTATTAAACACAACTTTCTTTTTAAAAACTTATGGAAATGCTTATGTAATAAATATAATGAACTAAGATAAAGTTATTAAAACGAAGAAGAAGAGAAAGTTGGAGTGATAATATGAGAGAGAATAATTAAACAAGAGTTCTAGAAGAGCTAGAGTCCGTGCCTTTTGGGGGATAGTATATGAATTTAAATTTTATAGAAAATAAAAGATGTTCTTTGCTTATCAAGACTATTTTGATTTTCTAGCTATTTTTCTTTTTTGTATCATTTATATGTTGCTAGGCCACATCTTGCATTTAAAGTGATCATTTTTCATTGTTTGTAGCATCTAAATATCTAGTTATTTTCAAGATAGTTGTGTAGATTTAGAAATAGATTTGAAATTTATGAGAGACAAGTAATAAAGATATATATTAAAAAAAATAAAAAATAGAAAATTATACCAACTAGTATTTTTAAAAATAATAATTATTTATTTAATAATACAGGAATTAAAAATATAATAATTATGTTTCATATGAAAGATTTAAAAAATATTTCAAATAAAAAAAAATGAAGATATGAATGTTTAAAGATTTTTTAAAATTATTTGAAGCACTATTTTTTAACATCTATTTATTTAATAATAAATTAAAAAAAGAATATTGTTATTATTATTTTTGAAATTAAATTAATAAAATTGAATGACATGAGTTTATTATCATAGATAAATCGTAATCTAATTTATTTATAAATTAATGATAAAATGACATGTGAATAATACTATGATATAAAAATAGTTTGTCTTTGTCCTTTATTCAGTTTATATTTTATTATATTTTGTGTGAATACATATGGTACAATTTTTAATAGCTATTTTAGTAGTTGTAAAAAAATGCATATTTCAAAAAAAAATCAATAGAATAATAAGCCTTGGGTATAAATCAACTTTGGAAGAGATTGAGTTATAATATATAAAATATATTAAATACATTCGAACATAATGAATAAATAAATGAATATCGAACTTCATTTATAATTTGGCTAAATTGAATTTTTAATATATATTTGTCTCATTCGAATATAATTTTTTTAATTTTATATGACATGCCCTCCATATTTTCAACGTTGTATGGATTGCAGAGATTTGATCCTTTGATCGGTTGCCCTTTTAAGTGCAGGGCTTAAAGTGTGTGTTTTACATATATTTTAGAAAGATAAAAGTACCCGCTTATTTCCACTTTATAGACAGCTTTGCATCCAAGGATGTCACCATGAATCCAGAAACCGGTGTCTGGGCTCGCATATTCAAGCCGAAAACCACTGCCGAACAAGAGACACGATGCGTCATAGTTCCTGCTTAACGCATAATGGTTGTAGAGGTGTAGATGAGTGAGAATCTAAATTAACATTGTGAATGCATTAATTTTTGCCTAGAAATGCACTTGTGATCTGATAGGATTGCTCATATTTTGTTGTTAAATTCTTGTCCTAGAAATGCACTTGTGATTTGATAGGATGGCTCATATTTTTAATCATTAGCATTGGACAAAAACTAGGATAGAGATATAGATATAGATAGAGATAAATAGCATTATAGAACAATAAGAACATAAACATATATGCAGAGGGAAAAAAAAGAAGATAGATAATATAGAGGAGGAAGAGGAAGAGAGATAAAATAGTAAGATAGAGTGATACCAACATAAGTTGTGTGTGCAAGAGAGAGAATTAAATATAATTATTTTTCTTAATAAAACAAATAGTCAAAATAAAATCATGGTTATAATAAAAAATTAAAATATATTATATTTTAATTAATGAAATTAAGAATTTAATTTTTATATTAAAACTCACATTTCTATAAGAAAAAATGAAATGTATTGAAATATAAAAAATATTTTATAAGTAAAATTAATTGTTTAATTTTACACAATTAGAGAAGATTTACTATTTAATGTTTTGTATTTCTAATTTTTTCATAAAATTAAGTAATTTTTAATTATGAAATAATATCTATATAATTTAATATGTACATTTGTAAATAATAAATAGATTTAATACATATAGATTTGATGTTGATGAATAAATATGATGTAATAAATGAGAAATAAAATATAACTACTTAATTTTAATACATAGTTTATAAAAACTTAATAATAATCTATATATTTTTTAGAATTGAATTATTTCTTTTTTTGTGGTTATTTCTTTAGTATTTTTTTTATATAAAATATAATTATTAATTTAATATTAAAATATATATTTAAGTTTTAAATGTATTTAAACTAAATGATAAATTGTTTAAATAAAAAATATTAATAATAATAAATGATATAATTTATAAATCGTAACACTTATTAGTTATACATATTACAAACACTATTGTAAAATATAATTAAAAAATAATATTTTTTAATTTATTTTTATAAAAGTAAAATAATAGTAAATTTTAACTACTTTTATTAAAAAAACAAAGTTTTAAAAAAATTAGAAATTCAAATACAAAGATATAACATATTGAAATTATATTAAAAAGACACACACACACACACACACACACACACACACACACACATATATAGGAGTATAATTTAAACTTATGTATTACATGAACTTTTAAGAACAAGTTATATCAAATGGTCAAAAATAAATATCAATGTAAAACTAATAATAAATATATTTAAAATAAGAAATTAAAATATTTAATAGATTGTGATAATTAATTTTGATTAGACATATTGTATGAGGTGGAAGATAAAATCATTGAAAAAATAAAATCTTATCAACTTGTCACAAATGTGGAAAAGATAAAGTTTTAATTAATACATTCATTAATGCAAGAGGAAGTTGTTAGAAAATATTTGTATTTTTTGTTGAAGAAAATTAATTTTCTCCCCCACCAAAAATAGTATGGACCAATAGAATGGATGAAAAATGTGATTTATAAAACAATGAAAAATAAGAAAAAGATATAAACATTTGAAATCTCATATAATCTTTTAAATACTTTGATTTGATTGGTTTGTGTTAATGTCATATTTGCATTGACATGAATGCATAAGTATTCCTGCCTTGGCAGGAACTAAAAATTGCCACTGCTGATTCATTTTCACAGGGTTGGATTCATATCTTGTTGATCGGCTTGGGTAGAATTCCACACTTAGGTAGGGGTCCCATGAGGTGGGGCTATAGGGCTATTTTTCAGGTAGAGGAGGTCCCATAAGAATTTTTTTTGAGGGGCTACAGGTTTAATTAGAATATTTTCCTTCATAATAGGAGCCCCGCCTTTTTAGGAAGCGGATGAAAATAGGGTGGGGTTGGAAATAGCCCCACCATCTTAGGGAAAAATCTAGCTATTTGTCAAAGACTGAAACTTTAAAACTAAAAAAGTCTTTTATCATAAAATAAATTTTAAAAAGTTTTTCCTTGAATTTGGGAGCTGAAACTCAAATTACAAAATCCATAGGACCGCTCAGCTTACAAATTTCCTAAAAAATCTTAGCGGGTGCAGCTCTATTTTTAAGGAAGTTGGCTTCCATGGGACCCCAACTTATTTTCACGCTTTGTGCCAAACTTTTGTTATAATGATAGTGGTAGTGGATTATAGGCTAGCGCTGGAGCACTGACTGCCGACGGCCTACGATGACTACACGGAATGGATAAGCATTGACAGCTTGCTGAGAGTTGTTAGTCTATACCATCTATTTTTCACTGATTTGCCCAATCTACAATAAATGCATTCATATCCTTATCATTTTTCTATAAAAACATATAAACCCCGACAAAATTGTTTTAGCCAATCAAAAATTAGTTTTAAACATATAATAATGTAATTTTCTAATCTAACTTTTCAAACTTTAGAATATGATGATTGATTATAAAAAAAATAAATAGGTTGGGGGGTAAAACAAAAACATTAGTTCCTTGACTTTAAAAGGGAGGGACTAATAATTATTATGCTTGTTATTGGAATATTTCATAAAATAATTAAGTGAAAAATGTTATTGAAGATTTGTTTGACCACAAAATAAGAGAACTATTTTAAACATGGAAATAATTTAATTATTAAGAAAAACAAATAGAAAATAATGTTAAAAAGGAGTGAGACCCAAAAAATGCAAGGTAGAGGAGAATATATCAAATAATAAAAGTCACATTAAGAATTAGTGACCTGCAAAACACAAACATCTCAATGATTGCATTGCTAACTAATAGGGGAGAGGACCCAAAACTTGAGCATGTATCAATTTTTGTGAGGGTTGTTACGAATCTTTGATCCAATAATAATATCAATAGAGTCTATTGATTGAATAAGAAGATATATATTTTTAGCCATTTATTTGTCTATATTTATATGAAATTAAATCATTAAAAATTTACCATGCATAGATCATTAAATTACTCAAATTGAAACAAGTTCTGGACAAGGTACATTGTTTGTTTACTTCATATTAAACAATATAATTTTTTTGTCTTCATAATTACATTTACTCAATATAAAGAAAGAGTATAAAATATTATATATAAAATTGTATACTTATTGCTAAATAGTTGTCCAAACACATGGACAAGACATCAAACATTATGTGTTTTAGAAGTAATAACAATTGTAGACATGTTCAACTTCTAATGCCATTACAATACAAATAAAGAAACGTTCCTTTTGTCACTCATCCAATTGTTGAAAACAAATTGATACAAGTATGATAAATGTGTTTCAATCATTGTTTGTCATTGATGTCAAACCTACTATTTGGTGGTAAGAAAACTACTTGTATGATTTAAATACTATCACTTGTTTGATTGATGAAGAATATTTGATCAAAATGATGTAACAATAACACCTAGAGGAAAGATTGAGTTATGATATGAAAAAGAGTACAAGAATCAGCTAAGCCAGTGATATTATAGTGCATTGATAATCTACTTAAGGTTGCAAAGGTTTCTTACATTGAGCAAGTTCAGAAGAATAAGTTAAACGAAGTTAGTTTGCCAAGCTTGACCGAGCAAAGTTAGTGCAAGTCGAGCAGAAAATTAGTTGGAGATTAAGTCAAATTTTAGTGCAAGTTGAGTGAAACAGTTGATGCTGAGTAAAGTTTAGTTGATGTTGAGCACTAGTAAAATTTAGTTCGTGCCAAGTGATTTTATAGTGGATGCCAAGCAATGCAGTATGTGCCGAGCATAAGAAACTAGTTAATGCCGAGTGTCAACATTATTAGGAAGATCGTGAATTCGATGGATCTGAGTTGTCAAAGTTGATTTCTTGCATTATGTGAACTGAGTGGAAGATAAGATTGATGAGCAGGTAGCACAAAATTCATGGTAAACCATTTTTAGGTGAATTCAAAGAGGATTGAAGGAGAAGTTTCTAGAAGGGAATGAAATGCAATAAGGGGTAGATTCATTGAATCCTACCTAATCTATCCTAACCCTAAATTGGACAATGGAGGATGAACAAAAAAAATTCTTAATTCTCTATTTATAGAGATGGCTAGTTAGAAGCAAAGGTTGTCATGTGTGAGAACCTGAGGAAGAAAAAGAGTCTAAGGTATTGCTTCATTCAATGACCTAAGAGAAGAGTCTATATTGGAAATCAAAGCAAGAAGGCTTAAGAGTATGGATGCTTGAAGGGTGAACATGCTATTAGATCTGAAGTGTGTGAAAGCCAAGTGGAATGGAGGACTAAAAAAGAGTTACAAATGAAGTTGTAAGTTGTTATCAGATTAAGCCTTACTATCACTCTCAATAATTGTATTAGTCTAGGGTAAATCCTTTGGATTAAGGTTGACCTAACAGTCATTTATAAATCCTTTAACTAGTTGACATTCCAAGTGAATGGTCTAAAGTCCTCTAACAAGGCTCACTCCTAATAGGGTGATTGAAATCCTTTAATAGGGTCACATTTAACAGTGTGCATTGTAACCTTTAATAGGGTTGGCCTTTCATAGGGCATCACTTCAGAAGAGTGAGAATGAGTAGCATGTTACTGGTGGTTTTTCTCAAATTGGGTTTCTACGTAAATTATTGTGTCAAGTGTGTTATTGAATCTATTATGTTTCATGTTTACATTTCTACAATTTGATTTGATAGTAACCTAAATTTTTTAAGTGATTGCATAATCTTATGGATGCATGCATGATGCAAATATTTTATGGGCTCACTAAGTTGTGAAAAATTTTAATAGTACATCTGGACCTTAGATAACCGATTCACCCCCTTCTTAGTTATTTTAAAGAATTCCAACAATTGGTATTAGAGCCATTTGCTTAAGAGGACTAGTTTGAAGGTACTAGAAGCACAAAGATCAAGATGTCAAAAAGAGAAGTACCCAAGCTTAATAGAGGTAACTTTCCTACATAACAACATCTAATGAAGCTACACCTTGGAGGACTTGGAGATCATGCACAATCTACTATTACTATTGAGCATATTGATCCTTCTGGAGCCCTAATTGCTAAAGATCTAAAAAAGAAGAAAGAACACAACTAGGAAATGTTGGAGATTGCCTTTTCCCTAAGCTATGCCGAGTTTGATGATATCAAAAGTCTTGACAGCACAAAGAAAATGTGGGATGCTCTACACACTATCTATGGAGGTAACAAGAATGTTCTAAGAGCCAAAGCTAAGAGTCTCAGAGGCAAGTTTGATGCTATGAGAATGCAAGAAGGTGAAAATATTGCTCAATATTTCTCGAGGATAAAAGATCTTGTTAATGTAATAAGAGGAGCTAATGGTACAATAGATAATGATACAAGACTAAGAAAAGTTTTCAGAACATTGCTGCCTATATATGCTTTTAGAGTTTCTGTAATACAAGAACTAAGATGTGTGCCAGGGAATGATCTAAGTCTTGAAGGTTTGGTAGGTAGGCTCACTTCTTTTGAGATATCTAACTTTGACAATTATAAACTTAAAAATATGGAATTTTCTTTCAAAGCTAAGCTGTCATTAAAGGAATTTGATGAGAAGAAGAAGAAGAAAAAGACAAAATATGTATCCAATAATAGTGATACAGATAAAGAAGATGTAGATCAATTTGAAGCACTACTAGCAAGGAGATTTCACAGAGGTAAAGGAAAGTTTAAAGGTAAACTACCTACCATTTGTTTCAATTACAATGAGGTTGGTCATATTGCTGCTAGATGTCTAGAGAAGAACTATAGAGGTGGTGACAACTACAAAAATAGAAGAGATCAAGACAACAAAGATTACAAAGACAAAGGCAAGAAGTGTTGCTACATTGTTGAAGATGAAACAAGAGATGAATATGATAATGATAATGATGAAGTGGTGTATGTTGCAATGAAGGACAAATCTAATGAAGATGAGGCAACTACACTCGTGTCTTGTGTGAACAAGAATGGTAGATGGATCATTGACAGTGGGTGTTGACATCACATGACTAGAGATAAAAGTAAGTTCATTACCTTGAACTATTATGATGGAAATAGTGTAAGATTTGGTAATAATGCACCATGTATGATAAAAGGAAAATGTTTTATCAAGCTCATAGAAAAGATTTTATGTGACAATGCTTACTATGTCGAAGGACTTAACCATAATTTGTTGAGCGTGTTACAACTAAATAATTTAGGATGTAAGGTTGAGTTTGAAAACAAGATTGCTAAGATATATGATACTGATGGAAAATTGATTGGAAAGGGCTATCAAACTAAAAGTAATCTATTCTACCTTGATATAGAGGATGCTACATGTTTAGTTGTAAAATTTGATGATGTATGGCTATGGCACAAGAGGTTATGTCATGTTAATTTTGATAACTTGGTTAGTATCAGTAAGATGAAAAAAGTTAGAGGTTTGCCTAAGTTGAAGAACCCTGACAATTTGATGCGTAAACAATGTCAATTAGGCAAGATGACAAAGTCAAGTTTTAAGAGTAAAACTCATACCTCTAAAGGAATACTAGAGATTGTTCATACTAACTTGTGTGGACTAATTGAAGTGCAAAGATACAAAAGAGATAAGTACATTATGTTGCTTGTTGATGATTATTCTAGAATGATGACAATATGTTTCTAAAATAGAACTCTAATGCTTTCCAAATGTTTAAGTGTTACTTAGAAAGAGTTGAAAAGGAATCAGGTAAAAGTCTAAAATGTTTGAGATCTGACAGAGGAGGATAATTTATATCAAATGAGTTTTAGATGTTTTGTAATGACAAAGGAATCAAAAGATAGACATTTGCTCCTAGAACCCCTCCACAAAATATAATTGTTGAAAGGAGAAACATGTTTGTAATAGATTGTGTTAGGACACTCATGATGGAGAAGAATGTTGCTTTAAAATACTGGACAAAATTTATAAGTATAGTTGTCTTTACCTTGAATCATGTGCAAGTCAAGAAAGGTACTCATTCAACACCTTTTGAACTATGGTATGGATACTCACCCAATGTAAAATATTTTAAAGTATTTGGAAGAAAATTCTATATTCTTAAGGATTTTAGGAATGATAAACTAGATGCAAAAAGTGAAGAAGGTATATTTCTTAGTTATTCATAAGAAGTAAAGCTTATAAGTGTTTAAACACTAACACTAACAAAATTGTGGAAAGTGAAAATATGAAATTTGATGAATATAAAAAAGTATATGAGGTTGAACCTATGAAGGAACCATAAGAATAAAAATAATTTTTATACTTTTATAAAGGTATTCCTACTGAAGAAGATACTGCAAATCAAGTTACAAACCAACAAAAAGTTTTAGTGATTGCCGAGTCACATAAATGAATGCCAAGTTGTTTTCAGGAACCAAGTTACATTCAGATGCTGAGTTACAGAATAAAGTTAAGGCACATTCTGAATTTGATATTAGTGTACATGAAAGAGATGTTAAACTACCTGAAAGAGAGGTACATAGTGATTTAGAAGTTGAGAGACCAAATGCAGAAGCCGGAGGTGAAACAAGATTGTCTAAGTATGTCAAGAGACATCATCCTATTGCAAAAATCATTGGAGATAAAGATGCTAGACCAATGGCAAGGAACAAGTTGAGAAATGATACATGTTTGATGAGCATTAAAGAACCCAAAATAGTGAAAGATGCCTTAGAAGATGTGGACTAGAGTAAAGCCATGGTAAAAGAGATTGAACAAACTGATAAAAACAAAACATGGACTCTAGTTCCTAGACCAGAAGACAAAAAAGTGATTAGCACCAAGTGGGTATATAGAAACAAGTTAGATGAAAATGGTGAAGTCACAAGGAACAAGGCAAGATTGAATTTGTATATGCACAAGAAGAAGGGATTGACTATGGAGAAACATTTGCCTCTGTTGCTAGACTAGAAGGAGTAAGAACTCTTCTTGCTTACTTTGCATACAAAGGTTTCAAAGTTTATCAAATGGATGTTAAGTCTGCATTTCTGAATAACATATTAGAGGAAGAAGTTTATATAGAACAACCTATAGGATTTGTTGATACCAACAACAAAAACATGGTATGTAGATTACACAAAGCTTTATATGGTTTAAAGCAAGCACCAAGACCATGGTATGAGAGACTTCATAATTATCTTGTGAAGATTGGACTTGAGAGGATTGATGATAATAACAATCTATACTTGAAGATAGAGAAAGGAAAAGGTATTTTGTTATATGGAATTTTTGTTGATGATATCATATTTGGAGGTCAAGATACTTTATGTAAGGCTTTTACAAATCAAATGAAGCAAGAATTTGAGATGTCTATGTTTGGAAAGATCAAGTTCTTTTTGGGTTTGCAAGTACATCAGATGAAATATGGTATTTACATCACTCAATCAAAGTATGTTAGGGATATACTGAAAACTATTGGATTGGAGGATTCTAAGACATTGAGTACACCTATGATGACATGACATAGATTGTGAAAGAATGATAATTCATCTGAGGTGAATCAAACATTATATAGGTCTATGATTGACAAATTACAATATGTAGTACATATCATACTTGATATTGCATTATTTGTAAGGATAGTTGCAAGACTCTCTACTAATCCCTGGGAGAATAATTTGATGGTTGTAAAGAGAATAATGAAGTATCTGAAAGGAACAAAGGAATATGGTCTATACTACAAGAAAAATGAGAAAATTGAGTTGAGAACCTATACTGATGCTGAATGGGCTAGAAATATTGATGACAGAAAGAGCACCAGTGAAGGAGCATTTTTCTTAGGCAAGAGGCTAGTTACATGGACTAGCAAGAAACAAAAATGCATTTCTCAATATACTACTAAAGCTAAATATGTTGCTAGTGTAGTAAATTGTACAAACATTATATGGATCAAATAGCTACTCAAAGGTATGAAGGAGGAAATCACTGAACTTGTGATACTTTATTGTGATAATACAAGTGATATAAATATATCAAAGAATCTTGTGATGCATACAAAGACTAAGCATATTGCAATAAAGTATCATTACTTGAGGGAATTAGTTCAAGATAAAGAGGTGAAGATGGAATATGTTAAAACAAAGGAACAAATTGATGATATCTTCACAAAAGCATTATCTAAGGATGCTCATGAGTATCTAAGAGGTAAAGTAGGGGTAATACCCCTATCAAAGGCTATCTAAGAAGCATGAGGTGTGACCTACATCAAACAACCTAATTGACATATGTTATACATTGATGCAATGGATCTTACTTTAGGAGTTTCCTAAAGTAATCAAATAGGTGGATTTACAAATCAATCACAAGGTGATCAAGGGAGAAACTAAAATTGTTCATATCTACATATTTAAGATGGCGAGTCTTTGGAATTATTGTCAAAGAGGGAGATATACAAGGAAACTTTACAGAAACCTGAGAGATATTGGAGGGAGAAATCCTAACATAGCATGAGGGAGAAATTTTGACTGCTAAGAGAGAAAATGTATCTGCTAATTACATCTACCTAGTAATAGGGAGCTAATGTAGAGGGAGATATAAGAAGAAATTCAAAGGGAGTCATAAGGATAAGTTGATTGTTTGTTGATCATAATGGAACAAAATTTTGTAACCTATTCAGACGATGAAAGTTGTTGATAGAGAGAGAGATTTCAATATAAAGAATTATTTTCTTTTTTGGTATTTTGTTAGTCTTACTGTTTAAACCTAGTTAGTTTGATTGATCAATTTGGTTTTCCATCAATTCCAAAAAGGGAGATTGTTGAAAATAGATTGATACAAGTATGATAAATGTGTTTTAATAATTATTTTTTCACTAATTTCAAACCTACTATTTGCTGGTAAGAAAACTAATTATATGATTTAAGTACTATCATTTGTTTGTTTGATGAAGAGGACTTGATCAAAATGATGTAACAATAGCACCCAGAGGAAAGGTTGAGTTATGATATGAAAAAGAGTACAAGAATAAGCTAAGATAGTGATATTATAGTGCATTGATAATCTACTTAAGGTTGCAAAGGTTGGTTACACTGAGCAAGTTTAGAAGAACAAGTTAAACAAAGTTAGTCTACCAAGATTGATCGAGTGGACAGTAGGTGCTGAGCAAAGTTAGTGCAAGCCAATCATAAAATCAGTTGGAGCTGAGAAAAGTCAAATTTTAGTGTAAGCCAAGTGAAACAGTTGATGCCAAGTATAATTTATTTGATGCCAAGCACCAATAAACTTTAGTTCATGTAGAGCAATGCAATATGTGTCGAGCATTAGAAGCTAGTTAATGCTGAGTGTTAGTATTATTAGAAAGATCATGATTTTGATGGATATGAGTTGTCAAATTTGATTTCTTGGATTATGTGAACTATGTAGAAGATAAGATTGATGAGTTGGTGACACACAATTCATGGAAAACCATTTTTAGGTGAATTCAAAGAGGATTGAAGGATAAGTTTCTAGAAGGGAATGAAATGAAATAAGGGGCAAATTCATTGAATCCTACCTAATATATCCAAGCCCTAAGTTGTATGATGGAGGATGAACGAAAAAATATCTTAATTCTTTATTTATAGATATTTTTGGTTAGAAGCAAAGGTTGTCATGTGCAAGATCCTAAGGAAGACAAGGAGTCTAAGGTATTTCTTCATTCAATGACCTCAAAGAAGAGTCTGCATCGGCAAGCAAAGCAAGAAGGCTTAAGAGTATGGATTCTTGAAGGGTGAACAAGCTATTAGAGCTGAAGTGTGTGAAAGCCAAGCAGAATGGAGGATTGAAACAAAGATTTGTAATCTAAAAATGGAGTTTTAAGTTGTTATCATAGCAAGCCTTAATTGTACCATTCTAGGGTAAATCCTTTGGATTAAGGTTGACCTAACAGTTATTTGTAAATCCTTTAATCGGGTGATATTCAATGTGAATGGTCTAAAGTCCTCTAACAAGACTCACTTCTAATAGGGTGATTGAAATCCTTTAATAGGGTCAAATTTAACAGTGTGCATTGTAACCTTCAACATGGTTGGCCTTTCACAGGGCATCACTTTAGAAGAGTGAGAATGAATAGCATGTTACTAGTGGTTTTTCCCAAATTGGGTTTCTACATAAATCATTGTGTCAAGTGTGTTATTGAATCTATTATGTTTCATGTTTACATTTTTGCAAATTGATTTGACATTAACCTTCAAGTTTTAAGTGATTGCATAATCTTATGGATGCATGCACGATGAAAATGTTTTATGGGTTCACTAAGCTTTGAACAACTTTAATAATACATCTGGACCTTGGATAGTTGATTCACACCCCTCTCAGTTATTCTAAAGAATTCCAACACCAATCTCTCATTATTTTTATAATAAATGCTAAACTTAGAGTGTTTGACAAGCAAGATTGGAGACTTTGACAACCCTATCTAAGTATTTGCATCATAAATACAAAGAGGTTTGAGCTCAGAAACCCATTCAAATCAAACAATGTTTTATAATAAATGTTGAACTTAAGAGTCTTCAATAAATAGAATTGGAGTGTCTGCCAAGCTAATTGGAGTATCTTCATCATAACTATGGAGTGTCTGAGCTTATCAATCCATTCAAATTAAACAATTAATGCAACACAACTCAAAAAAAATTCCTTGAAATTGCTTCATCATTTATCAGCCAATGAAAACATAGACTTTGAAAGCCATAGATCAACCAATTTTGAACATCTAAATCAAAATATACATTTTTAAAGGACAACTAGCAAAATAACAATTTCAAATTCAAATGATTGGTGGGAGAATTTATCCATTAATATTATACACTATGAAAAAGTCAATTTACAATTACAATTACATCCTCTATGAGCACATAATACTAGCATTAATATTTTCTGTGTGAGCAACAAATACTGGGGGCTACATATAATAGAATATCAGACTACTTAGGCTATCACAAGGCTTAATCTAGGTATTTTACCATAAAGCCCTATTATCTTTCTATTATAATCCTTGTAAGACACTCACAATGTAAAATTTGTCATAATCCATACTCCTATTCGACTCCATACTTCAAATTGTATTTCTATTATTTTCCATATAATATGCTATTATTTCTAGGATTAAAAATTTTGTTAGTATTTTATCATAAAGCCCTATTATCTTTCTATTATAATCCTTGTAAGACACAACGTAAAATCTGTCATAATCCATACTATGTAAAGTTTGTCATAATTCATAGTCCTGGAACAATCCATATAATATGTTGTATTCTTATTATTTCTAGGAATAAAAAGTCAATAATAGGATTGTATTCTTATTATTTCTATTATTTTTCATATAACATGTTGTTTGTGGGGAAAAAATAATCAATAATAACATTCTATTCTTATTGCTGCTATAAGTGTTGCTTCTAGCAATTTTGTTTGAAAAAAATGTTATTTTTGTTGCAATGTTTTGTCTCCCAATAATAACAACATAATAAGATGAATGTTACATTATCTATATTGATATTTGATCCTTTTCGCATTTTAATTTGAAGCTATTTGTATTACTAATTTATTTGTATCCCAAGTTAAGAATGTTTCTTATTGCATTTGATTGGAGAAATAACACCTAAGTACATAACAATATATCCTTTTTGGGAATGAACTTCTCTATTCAAGATTTTTTTATGTAGGTTAACATTTGGGAATGAACTTCTCTATTCAAGATTATTTTATGTAGGTTAACATTTGATGTTTCTTTGTTCAGACATTATGACAGCAGGAAAGAGAAGAAGCAAAAGAATAACTTGGAAATTAAGACCGTGTTATCCACATGGTTTTAAGTTGCATGTGGTTGAGTTTGATGATGGTGACATTTGAAATAGCCCTAATGTTGATAGCACAAATTGAATCATGCTACCAATTCAACCAACTCCACTCCTGATAACACAGATTGCAATCTTAGAGATAATGTAGATGTTATTGCAAAACCTTATGAAGATAACCAAAAAAAAAGGTTCCATGGCAATCAACAGAAAGAGAAGGAGATAGAAGGTGTCATTCAAGATGTTGAAGAAAATTATTTTTCCATAAGAGGAGTAGCTAAAAAGTGGAGGATTACTACTAGTAGCTCAACATATTGGCTATTAGGACTCACAACAACAAAAACAAAGGGACCACCTTTGGAAGAAGAGATGGAGGTTGTTCAATGGTGTAAAGATCTAGCTCAACTTGGTCATGGATTGGAGGTAATTTAGCTCCAATCACATGTGGTTCACATTTTTCAAACAAGGCCAAATTTATTCAAGAATGCCTTACCAGGTAGGTCATGGTGGGTGGGATTCCACAAATGCCATCCAAATTTGATAAGAAGGCCTGCAGAGGGTCTAGATAGGGATAAGAAGTGATGCAATGACCAAGTATTGTTGCAAATTTTTATGTCAATTTAACACAGCTGTATAATGCTAATCACTATGAACCAAATCACATATGGAACTATGATGAAATAGGGGTCCAAGTAGGCAGCAATTGTGGGATGTGGGTCATTGCAAAGATGGGTGCCCCAAGTCTTATCTAAAAGCCATGAATTGATAACCATATTTTTTTGTGTAAATGCAACTGGTCATAACATACAAGGCTTATATATTTTCAAAGAAAAAAGAACACATAGAAATTACATTGCTAAATGTGAAGGAGGAGCTTGCATGGCAACACAACCACATGCTTAGATGTCAAAAAAGTTATTCTTAAATTAGTTGCATCTTAGTTGCATCATTTTTCTAGGTCTGTACCAGGTGGTACTTCATCCAAAAATAGGAATTTCCTCATCTTTGATGGACATGGAAGCCATATTGTTGGAATATTCAAATAGGAATAATGCTTCTGAGAGGGGGGGGGTGGTTAATCAGAAGTACTGTGCTTTGACCATTAAAAATTTTTCTTAACTAAAAGTAAATTGCATGCATATAAACATATCAAATAGTTATGAAAAACACATACACATCACCACATAACACTTGAAATTTTGGTAACCCAGAAACCCTCCGGAAATAAGAAGGTAAAATTGGGGTGGGGATGATACCCACAAAAATTATTGCAGCAATAAGGTTTAACCACTTCTGATGGTCTGCCCTATTAAAGGCCTGCCCTGTTAAAAGCTTTACACTATATCAATAGTGACCTGATTAAAGGATTTCAAACACTTTACAAGAAGTGTTACCCTGCTAAAGGATTTCATCATCTATTTATAGGATTTACAAAATAGCTACTAAGTTAACCTATTACCATAGGATTTTCTTTCTAATACAATTGCTGGAGAGTATTAGGTATAATAAACCTGATAGCTTACAATCCTTCGATTTCTGAATACAGGCACTTGATTTTCTTTCTATGATCTTGATCCTCTATGATCTGATACTCTTCACTCTGAGAATTAGTTTTCCTTGCACACCCTCATCCATCCACCATAGGGTTCAATGTGATTTCATCTTCCTTATAAAGACATTTGAAGACTTATGGTTAGGTATGGATCTATGATCCATATTGAATCTCTATTTCTCGCTTATTCCTTGCACATTTACAATTGGCTGCATGCCTTCTCCATTTTTCTTATTGGCTGCATGTTGATTGCATGGAAAATACAAAAGGTTCGATCTAATCTTTTAATCCTTCGAGATTCATCATATGTTGGCCATAAAAATGATTTACATCTAAAATTGTAATGTTACAAACTCATATGTGCATTCTATGTTGCTCGACACTTACTGATCTCTGATGCTTGGCACTTATATTAAACTGGCTTACTCGACACTTGTTGTATTTCTATATTGCTTGGCATCGTCTATGACTCAACACTCAAATGTCACTCGACACTTGTATCATGCTCGACACCTGATCTTCACTCGGCACTTGAAGATCACTCAGCATTTGAAGGCTTCCCTAACTCTGCTCATGTTGTGGCTCGACATACATGGTGTACTCGGCTCCAATGTAGAAAGTGATTAAGTGTGTTGGCACTCAAGTGTCAAAAACCATTTTGAGATTAACAATCTGCCCCTTTGACATGAGTGACAAAAATACTTAACTAACCTTATGAGTACATGTACTAATTTGCTTGGTATATATAGAGGTTTTTAAAACCTTAATCAAAATTTGTAATGTACAATATATATATATATATATATATATATATATATATATATATATATATATATATATATATATATATATATATATATATATATATATATATATATATATATATATATATATATATATATATATATATATATATATATATATATATATATATATATATATATATATATATATATATATATATACCTCAAAAGTATTGTAACTCCCCCTGGGTTGATTGTGCCATTATCAGTGCTATTTTGGTAACCAAAATTTTTGATGCTATATATCATGCTTTGCCTTTTTATCTTGTCTCCCTCATTATCTTGTTTCCCCCCTTTTTTATTTGATTATCTTATCTGCCCCTTTTTGACACTTATGGCAGAGGGTTTTTAAGGGTTAAGACCATGTTTTGCCAAAAATGTGCTGTTTACCTCCATAATCATCCTAAGAGTTGCATCCCAATTGTGCAAAAGCAATTTCCAATGATTTATGCTAGAGGGCAGTCTCTGCAGCAAGGTAAATAAGTCCTTCTGAAGTAGAAAGATTAGGGTCTTTCTTGAAAACAGCTTCAGCATAGACTTGTTCTTTATGGAGGATTTCCAAATGTGGAGTAATATAAAGATTGGAGCTGTAATAGTTTGGCCTTGATAGTGGCCTCTTTTTCTATTAGAACAACTATTTCTTTTTGAGTGTGAAGCGTCTGAGTAAAATGCTTCGCACTTTGAGCTGGATCTTTAGGTAGTTGCATGCTAGAAATATTCAAATTTCTTTCCAAGCTCATTATCTTTTGGTTGGTCTCTTGTGTGAAATATGAAAAGCCACATGACTTTTTGTATAATGAGAATATATTCTCAAGTACCTTTTTGACTTTGCCTATGACCTTTGCCAATTCAATATGAGAAAGTGCTATTTCACTGGATATTTTCTCATTAACCTTTCCTTGAAATTTTCTTTCAGACCATTCCATGAGTTTTGCATTTGTCTTTAGGTCTGCATTTGTCACCTGTTCAACAATATTTGATAATTGTTCCATGATATGCTTTGACTCATCTAATGACTGAATACTGAAAGCTTCCATAAATATATCTTTAATTTCATGCATTGTTTGCTTTTGTTGATACTCCTTTCTGAGTATCTCTTGCCTCTTTCTTCTATTTAGTGCTTCCTGCACCTTATTGATTTGATCAATGTTTATTGTTTTTGAGTCATAACTTAGTATGACTATCTCCTCATCTAGTTCAGGGTCTCCATAGTGAAGTACCCTTGCAATATTTGTAGAGCTTGAATCTAGTGCTGATATTTGTAAAGGCTTTTGTGAAGGAGTCCCTAAGGTGGGAAAAATTATCAATGTTTGTATTGCCTCCTACTCTTTAGAGGTTTCTTCTATTTTCTCCTCCTACTGTCTGCCTTGATCAGTTATTGTAATTGTAGGAAGTGCACCTTGAGTTTGTGCTGTAGGATCAGATGTAATAGTCTGTCCTATTTTTTCTGTTTCTTTGTCTACTGCTGTACTCGGCTTCTGAACTGTGGTGTCAACTATGCCTGTTGAAACAACTGTTGGCATTTGAAGTTGACCACTAGTAGCTATAGAGATGTTGGAAGGTGGTTCTTATGGATTCACCTTATCTCTAATTGTGTTTTCTACTAGTTTTTGTAATTCATCCATACTAACCAATACTGGATCTACACATAATCTTGCTTGTTGCATAGATTGGTCAAGGATTCTTTTGAGATCCTTTGCAGTTAATGGATTGATGTTCTGAGCAGAAGTGTCAAGAACATCCTGTACAGTTATTATTTCTGCAAGTGTGATGGGTACATGCGGAGGGCTTGGTGGTGGCAATTGTGTGTCTTGCACACTCTGATCTTGTTGCTGCTTTTCCTCGGCTGTTCCCATTTCATCTTGCTTTTGTGTCTCCTCCTCTTTTTCTCTCTTTTCTTCTACCTTCTTCTCTTCTTCTTGTTTCTTTTCTTCTTCCTTCTTTTCTCCTCTACCTTGCTCTACTTCTATCTTCTCTTCTTTCCTTTTTTTTCTTTCTTGTGGTGGAGCAGAAGCTTCTTCCTTGTATTCTTCTTCAAGAAAATCTTCAATCCTTTTGTACAAGTTCTTCGATGATTTGGTTGTTCTTTGTACAATCTCTTCCATTTTGTTTTGGAGAATGAAGAATGGCCTGTATTTAGGTGTAAACCTGGCATTATGCCTTTTGACTACTTTTTCTATTTGCTCCTTAGTCAAATTATGCAGTATACTTGCTAGGGTTGTTTCTCTCATCTCCTTTTCCATTCTTAAACAAAAATGCCATTTGTCTTCTACAATTTTTGATAGTTCATCTAGAAATTGTCCATCTAGTTCAAGAGGGGTGTACTTGAATTGTGCCATCATTCCATAATTTGATTCCTTTATTCTATTCTATTCTTCTTTAGTGAACTTATTGAAATCAACTTTATTTATATTGCTTAAATCTCCATTTCCAATCTTTTTACATAATATATCAACTGAAGAATGACTTACCTTTTCAGATTGATCTTCTTCATTAGTATTAGGTTGAGCTACATATCTTCTTCTTTTCCTAGGCTCATCCTATGTCTTCTTGATTGGTTTCTTCTTTGTTTCTTTCTCTTTAGCTTTTTGAGTACAAGCCCTTGTTGTAGCTCTGCTTGTTGGCTTTTGGGGTGATGGCATGGTAGCTTTCTTTGTTTTGGGCTGAGCTGGAGGTTGATTTTTTGCCTTTCTTTTCTTTGGCTCAGTCTGGGTTGGTGCTTCCTTGGTTTCTTCTTCCTCAACAACTTCCTCCTTGTCTTCACCTAGGCCTTGAGTTAGTTCCATTGGGCCTTGCTCTTGTTCATCCTCTTCATCATCATTGTCATCATCATCATCTTCAGCTTCAGTCTCTACCCCTTCACCAAATTGCTTCTTAATTTTCTTCATCAATTTATCTTTCTTTTTCAATGTGGAGGTAGTTTTTAATTCCATATTTATTTTTGATCTTACAACATCATAAGAGCCAAAATCTAGGGCACTCTTATCTATTTCTTCTGTCAACAATGCAGTTATTGCTGTAGATGCTTCATCAACATTGATTTCATAACCAAATGGCCTTGGCCATCTTACCCTTGGAATTGCAGCTTGAATGTAGGTGAAGTCAATATCAACTAAGAAACATATATCATTAATATGTTTTTCTACTAAGGAAACTGGTATTCTCACCCTTTGCTTCATGGATTTCTTGAAATCCTCAAAGTAGCTTGTCATCAGAGTATCAAAATTTTCTCCCATTTGTTCTATATACTCATTTATTTGGGATATGATAGTCCTATCACTCCTCCATGCAACTTTTCCAAAAGAAGGGAATTCATTTTGAACATAAAATAATATACAAACCAAAATTGCTCCAAATTTACATTAAGCACCCTTTGTCCTTCTTATGGTTGTTAGGTTTTCATTTATCTGCTGTAGTTGCAGTTCAGCAAGATCATAAGTATGATCCTTTTTCACCAGTTTGTAACCTACATCTATTGCTATACATGGCACATTTTTGAGTCTACTGGATTGGTAAAATTTGTGGGCAATAACTCTAACAACAAACTCAACTAGAGGATCCTGAATGGTATGAATAGTCATTCCTCTCTTGTTCCACTGAGCTCTTGTATTCTTTTCAATGACCTCCTTGGATTCACTTCTCAAGGTCTTGTGCTGATCTAGGGTAGGATATCCAATTACCCTATGAATTATTCTTTTTGTTAATTTGATAGGGACATCTTCTAACCACAGACTACCATCATGAATTCTGCTCAATACAAGTCTGATCCACTCTATCTTGAATACGATGGGAAAACTCAAAACTTGTGTCAAACCCTTCCTTTCAATAATTTTGTATTCTTCTTTTAATACTCCATCGACACATAGCTTTGTAAAGGCTTCTCTAATTTCCATGTCTCTTAGGGCTCCTATCTTGCAATTGTAGCATCTTCTTACGTCCTAGACCATAACAACGTTTGGGGGTATGCAAGAAAGGGCTCTGGCTAGGTCATTTTTGTATGCCACTTCAGGAATAGGGCAAAAATTGGGTAGCCTGACTTCATTAGACACTAGCTGGACTTCAAACGATTCTTTTTCTAGGGTTTTCTTGGAACTCAAAGCCATTTATGTAAACTAGGGTTTCTTTTACACAGAAATATGAAACTATGTAGCTCAACACAAATGAAAATACCTCAAGATCGATGAAAACACATTGTAGGAGGTTGCAATTTTCTTGGAACACTAGATTCTCTGTTGTGAAGTCGCTCTGTGCTCCTTATCTCCTTTGCTTCTTGATCGTGATGAAGAAAAATGATTGAAATTGTGATAATATACCCTATTTCCATCGCATTAAATGCTCAATTGCAAACTCGGCTTATGAAATTTTTTTAACATTACTCAGCTTGCACTACATTTCTATTTTACTCGGCTTCCATAGGAGTTTCTTAAATCGGCATCAGTCATCAACTCGGTCGCTGTTAGGAACTTGACTTCCACTAGAATTTTACTTGGCATCCAAAGACAACTCGACATCATCATTTAAAATTTTGTCTTGGCATCTTGTTTCATGCATTGCTTTGCTTCTTCATGATTTAGGGCTGATGTATGATACTTCCTTATATATATCAACCCTATAGACTCATCTTGAGATTAATTGGATGAGAAATGATCACTTGACCTTGTGGGTGAAGTGACCCTTTCATTGGATGTACTTGATTCATTCTTTTTCTGCCATGTCTTCTTCATGTTTGTTCTGATGTATTCCTCATCAATCTTTTCTTTGCCCTTGTTTTATTTAATTTTTGGTGCTTTGACCTTGTAGGACAGTTTCTGCTAATGTGACCGATTTTCAGGCAACTAAAACATGTGGTTTGGCTTAGCCACCTGCTATAATTCCCTCTAAAATGTGTTCTTATGCAATTTTCGGGTATATGTCCATATTCCTAACAATAATGACAGCTATACCTAGTGTTGTAATCCCAATGGTACTAAATTTTATTTTCTTTTGTTTTTGTTTGTTGATTTGATGTCCACATAGGCTTTGATCTGCATTCAAATGCTCTGTGTCCAAACTTCTTACAATTATGACAATGTCCATCAAATCTTTGTGTCCTTGTAACTCTGGATCTACAATCTTGTGTCATATGTCCTTGCATGTTGCACTTGTGACAATAACTTTTGTTTTTGAGTGTGTTTTTCTGATTGATTCTTCTACTCCTGCAAACATTAGCAGTATGCCCCCTTTTATTATAGTAATGATAAGTCGGTTTAGAATTCTTACCTTTGTCACTTCTTTGTTCAATGCTCTTTGATGATTCTCCAATTTCAGTGCTGTTGTATCCAAGTCCTGATGTATCATGGGCTAATCTTGGAAATTTCATCAATTGTTCGAAGTACTTGATGGCTTCACTTGATTTGTTGAGATTCTCTACTGTCTCTTTTTCTCTATTCAATTCATTTTGCAGTTGTTCATTCTACATCTTCAAAGTAGAGATCTCAATATCTTTCATATTGAGTTCATGATGAAGATTCATCATTTGGGCAAGTGTATCCATCTGCATGTTTGAGATCCTTGTCAATTCAGTACATTTTTCTTCAAGTTTGTTTGCAAGATTTCTTTTGTCATCTTCCATCATGACTATATCCTCAACTGCTCTTTTCTTTTGTTCAGTGATTTCACATAAAATTATGGCCTGAGATTCATGTTCCATCTTGAGAGATCTTATCTCATCTGTTTGAACTTTGTTTTTCTCTATCAGTTCTGCTATTGTTGCATCAAACTCTTTAGTGTCTCCATTGGTACACAGTTTTATGGTATCGATCTCCTTATAGTTTATATCATTTTCAGCTATGGCTATATCCTTCCTTCTCTTCAAGGATTTTTTTAATTCCTCCCTTGCTTCCTCTACTTTGTGTAGAGCCAATTGCACATCAATCACTTGATTGTCAATAATCTTCCCAAGTTTGAAGACTTCCATCTTTAGATCTTTTTCTCCAAGTTGTTAGGCTTCTTCTTGTGAGAACCTATATGCTCTGATACCAATTGTTGGAATATTCAAATAGGAATAATGCTTCTAAGAGAGGGGGGGGGTGAATCAAAGGTACTGTGCTTTGACCATTATAACTTTTTCTTAACTGAAAGTAAATTGCATGCATATAAACATATCAAATAGTTATGAAAAACACATACGCATCACCACATAACACTTGAGATTTTGGTAACCTAGAAACCCTCCAGAAATAAGAAGGTAAAACTAAGGTGGGGATGATACCCACAAAAATTACTACAGCAATAAGGTTTAACCACTTCTGATGGTCTGCGCTGTTAAAGGCTTGCCTTGTTAAAAGCTTTACACTGTATCAATAATGACTTGATTAAAGGATTTCAAACACTTTACAAGAAGTGTTACCCTGCTAAAGGATTTCATCACCTATTTATAGGATTTACAAAATAGCTGCTAAGCTAACCTATTACCATAGGATTTTCTTTCTAATACAATTGCTGGAGAGTATTAGGTATAATAAACCTGATAGCTTACAATCCTTCGATTGCTGAATATAGGCACTTGATTTGCTTTTTCTGATTTTGATCCTCTGTGATCTGATACTCTTCACTCTAAGAATTAGTTTTCCTTGCACACCCTCATCCATCCACCATAGGGTTCAATGTGATTTCATCTTCCTTATAAAGACAATTGAAAACTTAGGGTTAGGTATGGATCTACGATCCATATTGAATCTCTATTTCCCGCTTATTCCTTGCACATTTACAATTGGCTACATGCCTTCTCCATTTTTCTTATTGGCTGCATGTTGATTGCATGAAAAATACAAAAGATTTGATCTTATCTTTTAATCCTTCGAGATTGATCATATGTTGGCCATAAAAATGATTTACATCTGAATTTGTAATGTTACAAACTCATATGTGCATTCTGTGTTGCTCGAAACTTACTGATCTCTGATGCTCGACACTTATATTAAACTAGCTTACTCGACACTTGTTGTATTTCTATATTGCTCAACATCATCTATGAATCGACACTCAAATGTCACTCGACACTTGTATCATGCTCGACACCTAATCTTCACTCAACACCTGAAGATCACTCAGCATCTAAAGGCTTCCCTAACTTAGCTCATGTTGTGGCTCGACATATATGGTGTACTTGGCTCCAATGTAGAAAGTGATTAAGTGTGTTGGCACTCAAGTGTCAAAAACCACTTTGAGACTAATAATTATTTCCTTTGCAACAATTCAAGAGGCAAGGTCTCTAGGCATAGATCTTATTACATTGTCTACTCACACTAGTCATAAACTACACCCATTAGATGTAAGTATTTTTTCTCCATTCAAGACATATTTCAAATTAGAAAGGTCAAAATGGATAGCCAAACATCCACATATAGAGATAAGGAGAAAAAAAATGGTAGAACTTGCAAGAAAAGCTTTTGAACTTTCCCTTATGTCTAACAACATAAAGGTTGGTTTTCGAAGGACTAGAATTTGGCCTTTGGATAGAGATTCACTTTGTAATGACATGAAGCCAAGTGATGCATTCAATGTAGAAGATGAAAATGATGGTGCATGCATTGTAAGCATCTTAAGGATAGCTGGTTATGAAGATGATGCTATTGAACAATGTTTGGTACATATGACAAAAGAACATATAGATGACACAAATGAAAATAGAAATTCACCAACAGATGATGTGTTTTCACCAACACATGTCAGCTAGACACAATATAAAAGTGACTTGCATGATGAAATAGCTTTGCCAACACAATTTGATACACATATCTAGGTTAAAGAAGGAGCAAAGGACTTGGGAGTGTAGATTGATTTCCAAAATGAAGACATTTCATTGAGCATGCCTTCTCCACCTCCATTGCCAACATCATAAATGATTCATTATTATGTAGAAACAATAGATTGGGATACTTCAAATTTGGAACATAATGCAGATCAAGATGGCCAACTGCAACTTAATCTAAATGCAATGAATACATGTACAACTTTTGAGACAAAAGATGAACAAATGTTATGTAGTAAGGGATCATTAAGATTTTTTTTGAAGCTACCAGTTGAGAGGGTTACAAAGAGATCCATTCCTTCTGATAATACTACTCTTACATAATATTGCAAGAGAAACAAGAAGCAAAGAAGGTTGAACTTGAAGAGTTAAAAGAAAGGAAGAAAAAGAAATGGAAGCAAAGAAGATTAATCAAATTCATATTAGAAAAAGGAAACATGAGTAGAAGCTTGAAAGAAAAATAATAAAAGAGAGCAAGCAAGAGGAAAGGGAGAAACAACAAAAGGAGAAAGAGTTGAAAAAGAAAGAAAGACAAGAATGCAAAAAAGGCAAGCTATCAATCAAGCAGAGGAACGTAAGACATGGACTTGGAACTATTGGAACTATTTTTGGAGAGGGGAGTACTTTGATAACACCTTTGCCTGAATATCATCTAATTATAAGAGACATATTGGATAGTATACCCCAGGAGAGTAATCCATTAACACTTTTCTTGAACATCATCAATTTGCAAGTCTCCATAGTACTCCCACAACCCCCCCATCTAAACATCATCAGATTTTGAGAGATATGTACAAAATTTTGACCCCTACCTATGCTTCCCTTCAAAACATCCAAGCTACTACTAGCCATAGTCCCCCTCACTCTCCAATCAAACAACTCAAATTTTTTGGATTGTTAGATGAAAACATATTTGGCCATACACCTCCTATCATGCCACGGGTTGAGTACTCTAGTGAAAACAATCCTATAATAGATAGTCCTATGGAGGTACCTAAACCTTTCCCTGGCTTTATGTTGCACTAAATATTTTGCTTATATTGTTAGCTATCTAATTTTTCTTAGACCATGCTAATTTTCCAAATCCACAAGATGGTCATTTTGTAATATCAATGGTTGACTTATCTACTGTAAACAATCATATAACATGAAAAACCCTCCCTTGACTTTATGGTCAGCTGATCATTTTGTAATATCAATAGCTGATAATTCTAAAATTCCAATAGCTGGCCATGATTTTCCAATTCCAACAGTTGGTCATCCTATAATATCAATGTGTAGAGATATATGAATCTGCACATTTTTATTTAGATGTCTTTCCAAACAAGATGGTCATTATGTAATAGTTATAGTACTTCTACTATTAGGACCATGCTTATTTTCCAATGCCTGCGAGCTGGTCATTTTGTAATTCTTAGAATATACTGAATATAAATGTGAAGAATTATATATTGCATACTATTATACAAATTACGCTTGCATTGAGTCAAGTTTTGAGTTTTTATAGATATGTCACTTGATTTTTTTATTTTAATTTATGCTATACAAATTTATAGATATACATATGTATACTGCACACCCACACACGTGTGTATATATATGCATTATATATTGCATACTATTATACAAATTATGCTTTCACTAAATCAAGTTTTGAGTTTTTATGGATATGCCACTTGATTTTTGTATTTTAATTTCTACTACACAAATTTATAGATATACATATGTATACTGCACACACACACACACACACATATGCATATATACATAATGTAATATCAATGTCTTCCCACAAACTCTGCTGCATTTTTTCTAGCAAATTTGTACAGAAACAAATGCATACCACAAACTGTGTACAATAGAAATTAAAACACATTGTTTAAAAAAAAAATAGATAACTTATTGCCTAGTAAGGTCCAAGAAAGACCTTACCTGCTCAAGATTTGTCAAATCCCCTTAAGTAATGTTGTCTTGAAAGACACATTTGCAAATTTTTTTGTCTCCTTTGTGTACAAGTCTTCATAACTTTGATCTTGAGCAGATGAAATGGTAACCTTCACAAGAAAATATCAAGTTAGACCATGAATATAAAGAACCAAATAACATAACTTTGTGGCCCAGAATATAAAGAACCAAATAATGAAAATGAATTTGGTGCAGAAAAACCTTCCTTTTAGTAGTTTCCCAATGCTTTGTGAGGTCCCATGCAATAAACATGAATTTTGTGGCATAGGGAATCCACTGCCATGTTCTCCAAGGTGTCCACTTCTCTCACATTTATCAAACACTGCATAAAACAACATCTGAGAGTTCTCTATCGAGTTGAATAAAGGCACATTCAATTGCCCTGTGACCTAGGCACTTTATAGTTCTCCTTGTGTCACATGTTTTGTTTTGTCAATGCAATGAGGGAAGGGCCTAAGGATCTGAGAGGAGCAAGGGCGAGCGGGCCCCTAGATGAAGCTTATCCCCCTAGATGAGGCCCCCTAGAACTTATTTAAAAGGGAACTAATCCAATGAAAAGAGAAGTATTTTTGGGCTAGGAACTAGTCGATTGATCTCCCTCTAGTAACAAAATAGATATGAAAGATGGAAAATTTTGTGATAGAGATCACCCAACCGAGAAAAGTGTCTATGATAAAGGCAACCCAACATGAAAGGTGTGAATCATGAGTGATTGAGGTCTGAAATGAAGTCACCCAACTAAGATAAGTGTGAGCCCACCTTTCATATTCCATAACCACATAGTCCAGAATGATGGACGCCATGATTCAACTATAGCTTCCTCAGCCTTTAATACATTGTGAAAATGATTAGGGCTAATTAAAACTTATGTCGTAGATACAAACCCTAGCTACATTCTCAAATCAATTAGGGCTAATAACATTAAAAATGAACAAATGAAGCTTTGACATGGAGTCTAACTTACTTACAACAAGTGGTGACAACTTCATCAAGTTAGAGCCATGAAATGACTTATGGCAGTGGCCGACCCAGAAGTCATCGCTTGGAAATGACCAGTGGTAGCATTTAGGAGAGTATTGGGGAATGATTTTAGGTTTAGGTAAACTCCCATCAAACATGAAGATATATGTAATTATTTATTAGTTTAAAAAATGTTAATTTATGATAATATTTGTTTAATAATTAGATAGGTAGTCATTAAATAAAGAATATAATAATCTAAAAATTAATTTTATAATGTTCTTTTAATGAATATTATATGTTTGTATTAAACTTATATATGAAAAATGTAGCATGATAAAATGTACAACTATTGGGGAGAGCAATCCAAAGATCCAGGGTGGCAATTGATTAGGATAGGTAGGGGGTTTGAAAAAATGAGATTATGAATAGTTCTTACTACGAGGCATATAAATGATACCAATTTTGATGGGAAGGAGTCAAAACCTTAGTTATAAGTAATTAACTAGCTAATGAAGATGTTAGAAAAAAATCCACCATTTTTTCATCATTATGATGGCTTTTGAGAGTGTTGAAGTTAGGGTGCATGACTACTGGGTCCTCTCCCCTAATTGCTATGATTAAAATTAAATAGATCTGACACCACAGGGAAACAAGTGGGAAAATAATTGAGATTAATAATAATATCACATAGAAAGAAGGCAACAAAGGTTAATGAGCATGTTGCTAGGAGAATGATTGAGCACAAAAAACACCTAAAAGTGAAAGGAAAAGTGCCATAGATGCATTAGCCAAGTACGCTCAAAAAGAGGAGTTAGCAGATGAAGTTTTAGAAAATAAATAAAATTTAGCTTCAAACTGAAAAAACTTGGTATGGCCTCTCTTTGATGCTGATTATATATACCTAAAAAGAGAGAACCAAAGAAAAGATTAAAGCAAATACAGTGAGATTGAAAAAAATTATTCTTGGAATTATGGATAGAATTTAAACTAAAACAAATCATATAGATTGAATAAGAATATTTGAATAAGATTATTTGGAAAAAAATACACAAATGCATATGACTTTCTTAGATTTAATTAGAAGAAACAAAATAATAAATATGAGTATACCCAATGGAGAATATAACATAAGTAAGACTTGTAAGATTAATATTAAATAAAAGGAGCAATATAAGTTATGTAACCTGCACAAGTAAAGTGTTTTTGAAGTAAAGAATAGCAATAAAGTAATATATTAAGAAGATTAGTGTAATGAGATTCGCAATAAGAATATTAGTTTCATGAAATCTACAACAAAGTAGTGCTTATTTTCTCTTGTTTTAGCGGAAAGCCTTTTAAAACAAGAGGGAAAAAATAATGATTTTTGCAAGAAAATAAACCTTTGGTGGATAGCTTTCCAATGGGGGTTAGAAGAAGGAATAAAAATAACAAAATATTTGCATACACAAAGTGTTAGAATGAGCTTAAAATGCAATAAACTCTTGTCTCAAGAGTGCCTCCAAATAAGGCGAGCTCCAATTAATGGAAACCTTAATACAAACTCAAAATAATGATTTTGAAAGATTTGATACCATGAAAGGAATTAATTAATAATAAATATAAAGAACTAATTTGAGAGAGTTTGAAATGAAAAAAAAGTTACCATAAAATCAAGAAGCTTAAGAGATCTTCCCAAAGATAAACACTAGTGGAGACAAAATACTTTGAAAGGGGAAAGAAAAGAAAAACCTTTGTGTAATATTATGAATGACCTAGAAAAGCCTCTGGAAGGAGAGAAGGAGAAAGAGTGGAGAAAATAAGATCATTACAATAACATCAAAGTGATGTGTAAAAACATGGTAGAAGAATGAGAGAGAGGTATCTCTTTTATAGATATGAGAATGGATCTACATTTGGTTGCATGTGAAACTCCCATTTCTATGAATGCCAACATTCATAATAAGTGTGTGCAAAGTGTCAAGATCCTCTTAAGGAGGATTAAATAATTTCATAATAATTTTTTTTAAAAAAAATGAGTTGTCCCCAGACATGGACAAGAGGACAAGTAAATGACATGTCCTCACATGTGTACTAAAGGAAAAAATACATGAGGAATATTTTGATTTATCCCAAATTAAATAAATAAAATCAAGGAAGTATTACCAATTCTAAGAATTTCCTTGAAGTTCTTGCACTATTAGCATCATAATTGCATCATTCACCCTTCTAAAATGATGTAGGTTGTTCTCATATTGTAACTGACTGAGGTGATTATAAATGAGAGTCACATTATCATAGATACCTTTTTTGTTACATCTAGGCCAACTTTTCATACCCGCTATGGCATAGAAGAGGTATGAAGTCATGTAGAAATAATGAATAGATCCAAGATCCAAAAGTTGATCATGAAGGCTATTTCTAATCAATTGTACCCAATCTATGTATTGCTTCCGTTATCATAACATATTAAAAAAAAAGAACATCCAATCCTCAAACTCATGTGAATCCTAAAGTGCCACCGCCCTTCTTAGAAGAATTACCACATTTGACACATGCTCTTTTAATGATGACCTGTGAGTCAACTTTGCTAATTGGGATTTACCTTTTCCTTGGCTGTGCAAACTATGATCTAGAAATAGTATTCAAACATTGATTTTTATTCATAATGTAATATTATTTTGCAATTTCTTTATCTACATTAGCATACTAGTTTTTAATATCTAATAAAAAAACCATAGCAATAGAAACTAGGTCTAATCAAACTACCACATTATCATCTGATGTAACCACCTCTCTTGTGCTTGTATGTTAAGATTTCATGTATTACAATAGCAATTTCAAGCATTGTGTGGATATTGTATGACCTTTGGCTCGAGCTAATCTACTACCTAATATCTAAACCATCATAAATTTCTAATCAAATATAGGTGAACTCTGGAAATTGTATAAAATAGCTTTCATATTTTTGAATTTCTATTGCCTCTTTCGATGATATTCTAAGATTGATATTTCCCTGAAGTTCTCACACTATCAACATCATTCACCCTTCAAAAATGATGTAGGCTATTCTCATACTACAACTGAGGATGGTGATTATAAATGAGAGCCACATCATCAGAGATACCTTGTCGATCATGTCTGGGCCAACCTTTCATACACGCCATGGTATAGAAGAGGGAGGAAGTCATGTATAAGAAATTATTAGATTCAAGATCCAAAAGTTGATCATGAAGGGTGTCATTGATCAATTGTTCCCAATTAATGTATTTCTTCCATTTACAAACTATATTAATAAATAAGAACATCCAATCCTCGAACTCATGTGAATTCTTAAGTCCCTCCACCCTGCTTTGAAGAATTACCATGTTTGGCACAACCTCTTTTAATGATGAACTATGAATTGACTTTGCTAATTGAGATTTACCTTTTCTTGGCTATGCAAACCATGATATGGCAATAGAATTCAAAAATTGAGTTTGATTAAAAATGTAATATTCTTTTCCATTTCTTTATCTATGCCACCATATTGGTTTCTAATAGGTAACTGGAAAACCATAGCAATAGAAACTAGGTCTAATCAAATTATCACCTTATTATCTAATGTAGCCACCTCTCTTGTGTTTAGATGATAAGATTTCACAGATTCCAATACCAATTCTAGGCATTGCACTAAGATGGGATGGCCTCCATCTCAAGATAATATGCTACCAAATATCTTTGTGGACAAAGTGGTCTTGTCACCACTCTTTGGAAATGACCAAAAATCCAATTAGCTAACATTTCCTAGAATACTATCACTAATATGCGGCATAGTGCTTCTTAGAATTGGGGTATAATTAGGCCTTTGATATTTATAGTTCATGATTTAAAACTTGATCCCCTCTTTAATAAATTTTAATGTTAACAAATATTGTAATGACCATACTCACATGCCTCCTCTAGTGACTATCCTTTTGAACATTATATAGCTGGTTAAACAATTACACAAATGGTTCATACTTCATCTCACATATTTATTGGAGAGTTTATCATTAAAGGTTTAATAAAATTTGTCAACCATTTTGTGTCTTAAATAGTAAATTTTTATTCTTCCATCAAATTTTTCACATGCTCGTATATCATCTAGAAATGGGAGGATGACAAGGTAGATTGATGCATAAAATATTCACTTGTTAATTTCATCTGTATGAGAATTTATATTGAATTTTTTTCATTTCAGATAATGATCAACCCCATGATTCATCACACCTTTGAGATTTCTTTCAAATACTCCTTATGAATATCCCATAGCTCTTCCTTGTCATACAAAATCACCACTCTTGATGTCTATTCATTACTTGTCTCAATGCTTCCACATATACAAAGATTGAAGTCAGTATGATGGCTAGGAGTTTTCCACACTTCTTGTGTAACATATTATAGTTGTCACTTTCACTTTCCTACAATCTCACTATGTTATGATGAAAACTCATGTTTTTACCCATGTATTTTAATGGTGTATATTTGAAAACATTGTATCAAACACTTAAGATGTTCCTCCCACCCATTGTGATAACTTTGTTTTTGTAAAAAAGAGGTATTCCATCAAGTATTTCTCATTCTCCCTTTATGCTTTGAATGTGTAATCACATGGGTAGAATGGCTATGAGTGGGGCCATGAAATTATAAAATAATATCCATGGTGTTTGAAGACTTTTTAATACATACCAATTGCACATATTTAAAAACCCTTCTTTGGTTTGTAATAAATCAATTTCCTCACCAAATACAATTTCTTGTAGTCTCAAAATTTGTATTCCAATAATACCCGTAAGTTGAGTATTTGGTCAACCACTTTGTGTGCCTTTGAAAAGATGAGTAAATTTCATTGCTAGTGTTTGTTTATGGAGAAAATACACCAAAATCTAAGTTAAATTCCACGTGGTTGGCAGCTTGAGTAAACTACCATGTTCTTTCTTGTTATATAAACTTGGGTAGAAATCAGGTGACCCATCAATAAGGAAAGTTCATACAGCTTATGGCCACTAATAGATGTGCATACGAAGTGCAAAGTAATGGAGGCTCACACCAAAGATACCCTTCCTATTTTGCTTCTTCTTATCAAGAATGCATAGTGTGTGAGTATTGAAACTTAGTTCCTAGTGACTAGACACATTCCCTAAACTTAGAGTGTCACTACATATATTTTAGTTGCTCCATTTTTAGTTATTTTTTAATCTTCTGAATCATTATTTGAAGAAACCCCATCTTTTACATAGTATGAGACCGCCTCGAATGATGACACTTGAATCACTGCCAAATGAGTAAGAGATATTTTTCTTTGAATTCATATCGATGCAAAGTGCCTCTAAGAAGAGGTTTGAGAGTCCTAGTCCATTCATAAAGTTGAAATCTTTTGTTTTGCACATCCACGCTACCAAGAATGGAACCATTGTCATCTTGGACTAATAGAACTTCCTTCCAGCTTGAATCACACTATTTGATATAGCTTTTCCTTGGGTAAGAATGTTGAAAGATAACCACATTTTTTTAAAGGTTTATTAACCTCTTTTTCATTTGGTAAATGCGGTTAAGTTTTCAATTGAGATTATGTGTGGAAAATTTCCTCAACTTATTTATTTTTAAGTGGTTAGGATTTGGAGATTGCACATTTCAATAAGCACTAGTTTATCATCGACAAACCTAGGTAGCATGAGGGGGAGCCATCATAAAATGCTAATCAAATATTTCCCTGAAGTTCTCATACTATCAACATCATGAACGCATCATTCACCCTACTAAAGTGAATAGGCTATTCTCATAATGAGACTAAGGATTATGATTATAAATGAGAGCCACATCATCAAAGATACCTTGTTTGTTAAGTTCAAGATAGCCTTTCATACATGCTATGCCATAGAAGAGGGAGGAAGTCACGTGGAAGCAATTATTAGATTTAAGAGCCAAACACTGATCATGAAGGCTATCACTGATCAACTATGCCCAATCAATGTATTGCTTCCCTTCACAAACCATATTAATAAACAAGAACATCCAATCCTCAAAATCATACAAACCCTTAAGTCCCACCACCCCGCTTAGAAGAATTACCATGTTTGACACATCCTCTTTTAATCATGACCTATGAATTGAATTTGCTAATTGGGATTTTCCTTTTTCTTGGCTGTGCAAACCATGATTTGGCAACCATTTTCAAACACTTAGTTTGATTAGCAATGCAATATTCCTTTTCCATTTCTTTATCCATGCCACCATATTGGTTTCTAATAGGTAAGAGAAAAACATAGCAATAAAAAATGGGTCTAATCAAACTATCACCTTATTATCTCATGTAATCACCTCACTTGTGTCTGGACGATAAGATTTCATGCATCCCAATACTAATTCTAGGCATTTTACTGAGATGGGATGGCCTCTATCTTAAGGTAATCTTTTACCTAATACCTTTGTGGACAAAGCAGTCTTGTTGCCACTCTCCATAAATGACCAAAAATCATGTAAGTTACCATTTCCTAGAATGGTATCATTAATATCTGGCATAGTACTTTTTAGAATTGGGGCATAATCAAGCCTTTGATATTTATACTTCATTATTTATAAATCAATCTCCCCTTTAATAAATTTTAATGTTACCAAATATTGTAATGACCATACTCACATGCCTCCTCTAGTGACTCTCCTTTTGACCATTATATGGATGGTTAAACAATCACACAAAATGTTCATACTTCTTCATCCCACATATTAATCAAGGAGAGTTGATCACTAATAGTTTTAATAGATTATGTCAAGAATTTTGTGTCTCAAATAATGTATTTTTCTTCTTCCATCAATCTTTGCACATGCTAATATATCATCCAGAAATGAGAGGAGGACAAGGTAGATTGATGCATCAAATATTTACTTGTCAATTTCACCTGTGTGAGAAGTGTAATGATTTTTATTTTATTTCAGACAATGATCAATCATGTGATTTAGCATACCTTTGGGATATTTTTCAAATACTCACCGCATATATCCCATAGCTCTTCCTTGTCATATACAGTCATGACTATTGATGTCTCTTCATTGCTTGTCTCAATGCTTCCACATCTATGCAGATTGAAGTTAGTATGGTGGCTAAGAGTTCTTCTATGTTGCTTGTGTAACATATTGCATTTGTCACTTTCATTTGCCTACAATCTCACTATGTTATGATGAACACTCATGCTTTACCCATGTATTTCAATGCTATATATTTTCAGAAAAAAAAAAATACCAATTGCACATATTTAAAACCCTTTAATTTAGTTTTTAATCAATCAATTTCCTCACCAAATAAAATTTCTTCTAGTCTCAAAATTTGCATTGTGAGCATACCCTTGAGTTGGGTATTTGGTCAAATACTTCATGTGTCCTTGAAAAGGTGAGGAAATTTCATTGCCAATGTTTTTTTATGGATAAAATATGCCAAAATTTGAGCTACATTATATGTGGTTGGTGGATGAGTGAACTATCATGTTCTTGCCTATGTTATAAAACTAGGTAGAAACTAGGTGACCCATCAATAAGGAAAGTTCAAACAACTTCTAGCTGCTAATAGATATGCATGTAAGGATCATAATGATGGAGGTTCACACCCAAGCTTCCCTTCCCATTCTATTTCTTCTTATCAGGAATGTATAGTGCGTGACTATTAGAACTTAGTGCCTAGCATTTGAACACATTCCCTCAACTCAGAATGTCGATGCATATATATTTTAGTCACTGTAATTGTATTTTTTTGTGAATGTATGAATCATTGTTTGAAGAAATACAATATTTTATATAGTATGAGACCATCTTTGATAATGAAACTTGAATCACCACTAAATGAGTAAGAGATAATTTTCTTTGAATTCTTATAGATGCAAAGTACCTCCAAGAAGAGATTCCAAAGTCCAAGTTGATTCATAAAGTTGAATCTTTTGTTTTAAATTAAAAGTTGAAATCTTTTTTTTTTTTTGCATTAAATATATATTCTACCAAGAATGGGAGCATTAGGATCTTGAAATAAGAGAACTTTCCAACTTGAATCACACTATTTGATATACCTTTTCCTTGGGTAAGACATTGAAAGATAACCACTATTTTTTAGGTTTATTACCCTCTCTTTTTCATTTGGTAAATGAGGTCAAGATTTTAATTGTGATTATGTGTGGAAATTTTCTCGCTTAACTTTTTTATTTGAAAGAGGTTAGAGAGGTTAAGATTTGGAGATTGCATATTTGATCTTTCCCTCTTAACCTCTTTAAATCCTTTAATATGTTTCATATTTTAAGGCTAATTAAATAGACACACAATCAATTTTTTACGAGAACTTAGGAAATAGATAGCTCTATCTAGGGACAAGGAGTGACAAGGACAAATCTCGAACCCAAAACAACTAGAACAATGATTTATCAATTGGGTTGTAGAGTCAGCTTGAGGAAAACATTCTTTGCAAAGGATGAAACTAGAACTAAAAATAAGAGAATTGGATGAAAGAATATACAAAAAAACCAAAAAGCACACAAGACATTAGAAAAGACCACAACAAAAACTACTGACTAACTGTGAGGCCTCACTCTAACCTGTCATAGCATGGTTATTTTATTGACATTTTGATATTTGAGACCTTGATATTTTGATAGTTATTCGAGACTTAGATGGACAAGGGATTGCTTTATCTATTGATTTTTATACTTCAGTAGTGTTTTACATTGTTATATACACTAAGAACCTGTTATTGTGTAAGAAATGCTCAAACACATATGCAGCTTATGACATGATATTATCAAATTATGATGCAATGCGAACTGTTAGTTTGATTATGATGATTTTTGATTTATAGATAAATTTTAATTTGATTATGGCGCTTTATGACATGCAAATGAATGGTTATGATATGCAGGTAGATGTTAATTTGATAATGATGACTTATGACATGCAGATTTTGATATCTTAACATTTCAAATGGAATAATTGAAAAGAACTAGGAAAGGAAATCTAATTCGAATTATGTTAATATGGATATTATTATTATATGAATTTATGTTTTATATGTTTATTTGACCCCCTTGGACTACTGATGCTCAAGTTTAATGTGTAGGAAGAGGAACCATGGAAATTCTTGGGGGAAACAAGTTCCAAACCTTGTGAACATAGTTTAACCAAGGCGAATCTTTGGAAGATTCAAAAGCCTCATTGTGAAAGTATTTTTCTTCGTAATTGTATGCTTGCTTGCTTGTGAATATTTTTACTCATAATTTAGATGCATTAAGGACATGTCATGGTGAAGTGTAATGTATTTTAATGTGTCACTTGACACTTTTATTTGTCTAAGTGTTGATGACATGTTACCTAGAGTGCTGGTCATAAGGTCACTTGATCTTAGTCCTTTTCTTTTCTTCCAATTAATGTTTAAGTACACCCACTCGGGAGAGAGTGTTAGGATGGGTCACCATCATGTTGATTTTCGAATTCAAACTTGTTAGGGATTTTAGGGGGCTTAAATGGGATCCTAAAGTGTTATTTTATTGATAAAAAGCCACCCAAATGGTAGCATAACATGCTAGGGGCCTAAATTCAACTATTTTAGTGATTACCTATCTTAGGGGACCCCTTAAACAAAGTCCTCTTGAACCAATTCGAAATTTTGAGTTTCCCCATGAGAATACCCTCACAATCCTACTTGGTCAACTTTCTTATTTTGGAGGAGCAACAATGTAAGAAAGGGGAGGGTTGGTGTTCCTACTAATAAAGGGTTAGTGGAGAGTATTTTTGGTGGAGGGGTGAAAAATTAGTGGGTTGTTCACCCACTCTCTAATTTTAGAGATATTTAGGTTTGGAGGGAGATTAAGGGAGCTCTACAACAACTATAATTACCCTAGCTTGGACCAAGGTTGGTGTTTTTCAAACTATGCTTCACTTTCCTTTCTTCTTTCTTTTAGTATGGCAAATAAATCTGCAAGTGTGAAGGTTTTGTTCATGGAGCATGCATTGTGATTGAATCTTGCATTGTGGGCTTGGCATTTTGTTGTGTAAATGTGAATGTGCTATGTGTTTTTGAAGATTTCCTTTGGGGTTTTCTTTCCTTCTTGATTTTCTTATTTTGAATGTGAGTTTTGAATGTGTTTATGGGTGTGAAAACTTCACTCACCCTTGGGAGGGAAGAGAAGCCTTGTCTGAAGGGCATAGTTGGGCTCATAATTGTAGTTAAGAGAGCTACCTCATCATGAGGATTTTTTTGTATCATGGAGTATGGGCTCCATTGAAGCCATAAATCTTGTTATTTTGGGAGATATAAGGGGCTTTGTGTGAAATAGGAGGAGATGTTTTGTTTTTTAAGGCCTTGAGAGGAAAAATGCAATGACAATATATCATTTATATTTGGTTATGGAATCTCCTCTTTGAAGATCCCACCTTCACCTGATGTGAGATGATTCCAATGGTGAATCATTGTGCAAGCCATGGGAGATACTTGATTGTGTTTTGCGTAATGTTCATGCAATGGCAAGTGGAGTATGTGTGTAACCCATTTGGTTCTTGTTTTACCTACTCAGTGGGTGGCTTCATAGAAGCCTTGGTTGGGAGGTAAGCCTCCATAGTTCCTATTTTGTGTTATGTGCAGGTTTTGTGAACATGCATGCCATGAAGTATTAGGGTTTCAACCTTGTTTAAGTGGACAAGATCCAAGTGTGTAAAGAAAACTCAATGTTCATGTTTTCTTAGGTGGGTATGATTTTGAAAGTCTCTTGTGTTGTCTCAATGTGATGTAAGCAGATTGTGCCATTGTTACCATCTGAAAATGTAGAGGGAAGAATTTGAGAAGTTGTACATATATGTTTACTTGTAAAGAAATGATCATTTGAAGTTTTATGTGTTATGAAAGGATTAGTATGAGTTGTAAAATATATTGGTATCATTGTGTATCATTTGAAATTGTGGAGGAAGAAAATCATGTTGATAAATTGTATACATATACTTTACTTGTAAGAAAATTTCCCTTGTGATACTTGATGTGTATGAAGAAAGATTTGCACGAGTTCCTTCTACTCAGGTTATTGCTAGATGAATGGTAGACTTAGTTCACTAATGTTAAATGGAAGAAATTGTTATGTTAATAATTGATCCTATATGTATGATTATCACTTCCTTTGGATTCCAAGTTTAAACAAAAATCCTAATAGATAACACCTTTACTCCATCAACACAACCACTAAAGTTCCATGATGGATTGAAACAAAGATGCTTGAGAAAAATAAATATAAAAAGAAACCTTGTTGTAAGCATACATTTTCTCTTTGGAAAATGTATGGGGAGGAAAATAAAATCCTCTCTTAGAATACAGAGTAATATTTTAATCAAGGGAAGTTCCTAAAATCATGGGCTTGAAAGATTAATAAGTAATATACGTGTACTAATTGTAGACCAAAGAATTATAGTAAGTTACTCTTCAAAATTCTTATAAGAAAATACTAAAATCCCGTGACCCCAAATCTGCATAAAATATACTTACATGCAAAGGAACAAGGACATGTCAAATCAATAGAACATTAGCTTAGCCTCTTAACACTAAACTAGAATATATGCTATGAAAGCTCCCATATCTTATTTCATCTTTTAATTTAAAAAATATATATGAAAAAGGGCTATACATAGTTATGTATCTTGGCAGCCATGTAGTGGACCAACAATATTTAAAAAAAAAACAAACACAACAAAATATAACAAGACACCACTTGGCGAGTTGCCTAGTCACATGGGGAAGGGGACAAGGAATTATTACTCTAACATGACTAAGACTGATAAGTAGGAGATAATTTCCACGGCAAGTCAAATTGTGATATTGCTATCAGGATTTAACTGTGTGATTTTCGAGTCAAACTCATTGACCCATGTTTCATGAGTAGTGATTCAACATGAATCCATCTCTCATGAGAATAAATGGAACACTTAGCATGCATTGGATCTAGGTGTTTCTCACAGGGGTGAGTTTGACATGAAACTACTCATGAAACATGGGTCAATGAGTTTGACTCGAAAATCACATAGTTAAATCCTGATAGCAATATCACAATATGACTAAGACTATGACTAAGACATTTCTCCCAATCATTAAATCTAATGCCTTTCCTCTTTACATCAATCTTGGGAAGTTCATGTACTATGACATTTCTCCCAATCATTAAATCAAATGCCTTTCCTCTTTACATCAATCTTTGGAAGCTCATGTACTATGTTGACCTGACATAAAGTCAGAGAAAATTCCCCTCGGTGTCCACCATAAGAATATGGAAGAAGGCTGCCTATTTAAGGATATGTGTTTGGACATAAACCAAGGGAAAATATTAGCTTCAAATCCTTCCCATAAAGTTCTTAGCGCCCAGGGAGTAGTGAAATTGTTTGGTGCTTTAGGATTAGGATAAGTCAAGGGAAAGTAGTATGCTCTAGTAAGATGTTTTTTTTATAATTTTTTTATTTCATGTAGGTGTGGGAAGGGGATGTGGTTGGTTTCCCTAGGTGGGTAATTTATTCTAGAAGTTTGGGGGGTGGGGGGGGGGAAGAAATGACTATGGAGTCATAAATTGTCTAGACTAGAGATAGGGGTAAAATTTTGAGATGATAGATAAATAATTTAGGGAAATTAAGGAATAGGGTTATAAGTTAATTAGATTAGTAATATATGTTATTATTTGTTTTTTTGAATATGTAGGGAGAATTCTTACTAGGGAATATGCATAAATTTGTAGTGGTGTCAATTAGTTATAATAATAAAAAAAACTAATTAATTAAGAATTAATTCAAGTAAATGGATGAAAGAATAAAGTAAGATCTTTTGAATATAATAATAATAATAATAATAATAATAATAAAGTAAAATAAGATAGAAATACTAATATTTGGATTTACAAGTTGGTAATGGGCATTATTAAATAGTAATAAGGAGAAATAAAAAAATTAAAGATCAATTGAAATATTTAGGCAGTAGACTGAATTACAAGACTTCAATGGAGACAAATAACTTGTCATCTCCAAGGCTCAACTATCAAATTTGTAACTTCCAATGCCCTTGAGGAAATATAAAAGATTATCCAGACAACTCACTATTCAATCGAATGTCCATAACAAGTATAGATCAATTCATAAAACTCTTTAGTACACGTTTAAAAAAGAAGAAGTTTTTTATCTCGTAAATTTAGGGCATGACACTAACTATGTACAAAGGTGATGGACCCATATATGTCATTGATGATAATGTTTCAAATACTTCTCATTGTAAGGAAAGGGTAAATGGGTACTGCTCAGGTATGACAAAATGAAGGAATTTTGACGACATACATCTTTGATCTAGAATGAGCCCCTCCATAAGGAGTCAAAATTTCCATGCATACCTTTTGGATCTCTACATTTGTCCCAAAGGAAAAAAGATCACCTTTCTAGAATGCCCTTTTCTTGGCCTTCTTATCAAACAACTTCTTACACAGGCTTGATGGTCTTAGATATTGTCTATCACCATTTCTCTTTCTTCTTCCAACTTGGTGAAGTATACTACCTTCCTTTCAAGAGCCTCTTTAATTTCATAATCTTCAATAGCATCTTCTAATTTCAAAGTCAACAATTATGACGGAGGTAAATTCACTTTAGTACCATTCAGGATCTTAAAGGGGGATAAACGTGTAGCCTTCTTCTTAGTTGTACTATCTTCCCATAATGCATCATACAAGGGTTTATGCCAGGACCTTTGATTGTCATCTGTTAGTTTCCACAAAATAGATACAATGTTTTGGTTGCTTGTGTCTACTTGACCATTCCCTTGTGCATAGTGTATGCACCCTAAAATGGTCGCCTAGACTATGGGGCCACATTATTGAATTTATCGATTTATCAATTTTTTGAATCAATGGTTTGCAATATTTTATTAAATCAATTTAAATCAATTTCCTTGATCAAATTCGATTATTTATTTTTCGAAGGTTGATCATTTTATCCTGTCTTATTTAACTAAAAGAAAATCTCCCTTTTAATTAAATAAAATAAGTCCCCATTTAATTAAAAGAAAACCTCTCTTCTAATTAAATAATTCACCCACATTTAATTAATTAAGAGAAAAACCCCCTTTTAATTTAATTAAATATTTCCTATTTAATTAAAAGAACTTGCTCCCTTTTAATTAAATAAAATCCCACGTGAAAAAAGAAACAAAATAAATAAAAATTAAATAAATTCTTTTTTTCCTTCATTCATTTAATTTTCCCCCTCTTTTCTCATTGGTGGAATTTTTTCTCACATGGATCAAACTCTATTATCCCATATTGGTTGTGAGAAGCCTCCCACCTCCACATTTTCCTTTATAAGGAAGAGCCATACACACACACACACACACAACTATTGTTATGCTGCAAGTTTGGAGAGCGATTTTTGAAGAAGTTTGAATACTAAAGATTTTTGTGGAGAACTTCTATCCTCTTGTCTTCTTCTTTCATGCATCCATGGCTTCCATCATCATGATCCATTCTTACATTTTCATATTAGTTTAAAGTCATATTTGTTTTCATATATTAATATTGCATTGATAGATTAGATCTTGAATTGTTAGATTAGATCTTGCATTGTTATCATATAGATTAGTTTTCATCTCCATTTGCATGCATATTGGATCTTTGAATCTCTCATTTTATGGTGTACTTGCATGGGCACAAACTAGGTCAAACTAAGGGCCTCCATTACAAACCCTTTCACTCTATGAATAGAGAGCCATGAGCCACCATTCGAGACCTCATTCTTGAGCAATCTTGGATGTAATGACTCATAGAAGTGTGCCCACATTTTAGGCATACACATAGTAATCCAAGAAATGAGATAATATGATTCTATACTTATAATTAAAGGCCAATATTTCTTGGGATGACAATTTGGTGGCATGGTTAGCAACAATTTTGTTTGGGACCCCAAATCTAACCAAGATGTTTTTCTTGATAATATTACACACCACTTTCGAGGTTATTTGTTCAACTAGAATTTCCTCCACCCACTTGATGAAATAATTAGTCACCATCAAGATGTGGATGTGTTTAGTGCTAGATTAAGGATGGATAGGACTAACAAAATCCAGACCCCATTGTTGAAAGGGTTCTTCAATCACAATTGGTTTCAGTGGGAGTGCCACCAATTGAACTCTTCCTTTTAATTGTTGACATGATTCACATTTCTTGACCCATTCTTCAACATCTTTGAACATCCTATGCCAATAGAAGAAATTTCTCTAAATTTTATAAGCAGTTACTAATGCCAATAAATGTCCCCCACGTGCTTTATTATGAAATGATTGAAGTAGATCCTTTCTTTTCTCAAAATCCACACAACTCATAAGGTGCCATCTATCCCTATTTTGTATAATATGTCACACCAAATAATGTACCTTGCATATTTCAATTTCAAGGTCCTCTTTTCCTTTGGTGATAGATGAACGAGATATTCACTATATGTTAGAAAATAGGCGATGTTAGAAACCCAATTGTCAAAATTACTGACAAATAAAACCAATGGAATTTCTTTCTCTTCTTCTTCTTTTTCCTATTTCGGAGCTCCTTCTACAATGGCCTTACACAAACCTCTCCCCCAACAGATTTGTAGGTTTGATATCGAGGTCATATTCATGTACTTTAGCTATTCAGGAATCTCTCTTGTTTAAACCAATCTCCTATTGTGTTAGGATTGTAGGATTTGAGCAATACAAATCCACAAAACCCAAAGAACACCTACATGGAAGAACCTATCATAAATAAGAAAGACAAAGAAGAGACAAAGGGTTTTTCTTCAAGAATATGAAAAATATATTATTAGACTGAAAAAGATAAGATGAAATTTACAATTGATCAATCCTTGTAGAAGGATATCGAAAACCTAAAAGAGAAACCCTAAGAGGTAAAATAAAATTTATTAATTACTAATTAATTATTAAATGGAAATGCAAGTGCATAAAGGGAAATACTAAGAAGGGAGTAAAGGTAATTTAGTAAATGAAACAAAATCAACCCTTTACTCTAACACCCCCCTTAAGATGAGAAATAATGCAGCTACAAACAATGCATGAAAAAGCAAGGAAACTTCAATGTTGAAAGGAAAATTTTGGTCCCAACAACAAGGTCAGATGAGGTACCCAATCACAACCAAATCTCTATGAAATGGAGAAATAGAGAAAACCCAGTGGGAAAAACCCTACTCCAAAAAGAGATAGAAAATGATGCACAAATGTAATATCTCAAGAAACTTTCTCAAGACCATAAGTAAGATGAAACTCCACATGATAGAGGCTTGAGATTCCATAGCCCTCCCACCCCCCCAAAATGACATAACTCCTATGTCGGTAAACAGACCAATGTAGCTCCAATCTGAAACAAATAAAGACAATGGACAAGGAGAATGAAACCCCTAAATATAAGGTGAAGCTAGAAGTCCTAGCTAATGCTTAAAGGAGAATGCATGAGAATCCTAAAATTGAATCTCCAATGGAGATGGGATAATAGGTGTGTTGAATCTGTTATTTGAGGGGAGATGTGTGTCCTCTGATATATCCTCAACAACCATAGTAGGTGCCTCGATGACTGAAGCTATAATCATAGGTAATGCCGAAGAGTAATCATGTGCAATAGATGGAATTTGAAATAGAGGTGGAGGTGTAGAAGTCACAACACTAGTCTCAGGAAATACACATAAGTTCAAGTGACCCGACTCTACCTTAGTAGTCTCTCATGAAAGAGAGTGAGTCTTCGATAGTGGAGATGGTGGATAAAAATGAGAGAAAGAGTACAAGTGGGAAGAATGATTAGGAATCCCTATAGAAACAATATTTCCTATCTCACTATCTCTAATGTGCACTAAATCTTGTGCAAACTCAACTGTCTTCCCAGTCCCACTATGTGTAATTTGATGAATAGAGAGAAGGTTAGAAGGAGAAGGAATATCAATGTTGCTCTTCTAAAGGAGAGCTGCCAGATCTGAAACCTGTTTATCATAACCATATAACTTTTTTTCATAGAAAAATGACACGTCATGGTTGGGATTATTAAAATAAGAAGACTTTGATCTTTTTTGGTTTGGTTTATCTCCTTAGGAAGAGGTGAACCTAATGTGATGTGAGGGCTAGAAAAAATTTGAGACTCTATAGGATGTGACTTCTATTTGTTCTCCTTCATCCCAGAAGATGATCGAGCTACCTATGCATAAGTTTGTCCCTATAAGAGAATCCAACTGAGAGACCTTAGCTTATTCTAGAGTCAAATGATAAAAAAAAACCCTCAAAGGATGGCATGGTAAATCTAGTACCAAAAAAATCCTTGGTGGAATAGAAGGTTGAAGAAAAAATTTGAAAGTTTCCATGAAACTTAGAAAAAATCAGTTAAATGCACTCAATCTTAGTCTTGGTATTCCCACAACCCTGAAATAAAGTTACCTATTGTTTGAACTTCATCAAGAAGTCTTGAATGAAAGGAAAATAATCTAGTATAAGAGAGGCAAGCTCTACCTCAATCTAAAGTGCTCTAAACTCATTCACTGTACCAAACAAGCCATCAAGCTTGATCCACATAGCTAGAGAGGTATTGTACCCACCGATATAAAACTGTAGACTATCAGATACTTGTAAAGAAACCAACCCCATTGCATCATCCATCTTGTTCCTATATTTCATGAACTTAAAAGGCCTCTATAAAACTAGGTACACTACATCTAAAGAAGACCACAACCCTTTTGACTAGGGAAGTTGTGCCATCAGGGTCTTCCATGTGTGATAGTTAGGAGTGGTTAGAAGTTCTATGCAATAAGAGGTCTTGGCCATTGTTTTTAGAAGGTGTTGGATTTTTTTAAAAAATATTTATGGTTCATTAATGTAAAAAATAATTCAAATACCCCCCACAATGCAAAAAACTGAACCCCAGTCGCTAGAAGGAATACGCATACAAGAAAAGAAAAGAAAAATTCAACTTGTGAATCACATGTATCTTTGAAAATTATTGATGAAAATAATAGATAATTTGGATAGTTCTCTAGAAGATCTTTCTGGTGCTTCGTTCAAATCAAAAAATGAAGCTAAAACAAGCAAGTTGTACCCCCTAGAAGATAGAAAGCATCATCCAACTTTGAGAAAAAATGTAGGTACAAAATAGGAAAAAAAAATCTAAAAAATACCTTCACCGTCATGTTCATCTCTAAATCATCCTTTTGGCTCTTCTTTCAGATCCAAGAAATGACTATGTATGTTCAAGTTAGAGCCAAAAAATTGATAGGACCTCCGTAGCAAAGAAAAAATTTCAACCCCCCTCAAAAAATTGAAATAAGGCTAAAAATATAGCCCCTGACCCCCCATATGATTGAAGGTAGAGGTGGCCCAATGATAGTGCACTAGGCAAAAGAGGAGTGGAAGTGGCATTTCGGTGGTGGGTCGGTGGAGCCTTGCTATGGTTAGGAAAGCTGTGGGTAGTGATCATTGGGGTTAACAAGTGTGCCATTAGTTACTCTAACTACTACAGTAAACAATAAATTGCTAGTGCTTTGAAATGCATTTTTTAATATATTTTTTATTTCTTAGTTTTTTGCACCTTAGAGTGCATGCCAAAGGTCGTACAACTATGGTATGCAAATTTCTTCCCTTAGAATGCAAAGTTGGCCAAAATAGACATATTTTATATAGAAATGGGGATTTTGACATCTACACAAGCCAACCATGAGGTCTATTTGGATTCAAAATGCTCCAAAATTTAGAAACCCCCCTATTTTCACAAAAATATCTATAAACAACTAGATCTATTATGTCAAACCCTTGTTCTTCTTTTTCTTCAAATAATAACAAGCTACAATAGGCTAGGCTTTGATACCATGTAGGATATTGAGCAATACAAATCCACAAAATCTAAAGAACACCTACATGCAAGAACCTGTCATAAAGAAGAAAGAAAATGAAGAGGTAAGAATTTTACTCTGAGAATATGAAAAATATATTAATAGACAAAAAAGATAAGATGAAATCTACAATTGATCAACCCTTATAGAAGGAAATCAAAAACCTAAAAGGGAAACCCTAAGAAGTAAAATGACATTTAATAATTACTCATAAACTATTAAATTGAAATGCAAGAGCATAAAGGGAAATCTTAAGAAGAGGGTAAAAGTAATTTAATCAATGAAATTAAATTAACCCTTTACTCTAAAAGAGATAGCTTTGGCTACTATATCAAGAACAAATACCTTGGAATGAGAATTTAAAATATAAAACTTGAATTGTTTCAACAGCCTAACCACAACATAGGTATTATTTTCCATTAGGGAATATTTTAATTCATGTTTCTTAAGTGGAATTCTCATGAAATTAATTAGGGCTTCTACTTTCTCTTATTTAGGTTGGGTTAGTCTAGCCAAAAAGGTATTCTTGGATGCATAACAATACAGATTTTTTTTGTTGAAAATAATTGGATAAAGAGAGATTCAAAGCATCAACAATGATAGATTTAATTTGTTTAAAGGACAACTTCCCCTCTTTTGTCTACTGTTAGAGTAGGATTTCTATTGCACCAAAAGTTTGATCTCTTAATACTCGATACAACTACTCAACTTATAGTAAATAGGAGGTAGTTACACCCTTATCATGAATCCATAGGTGAGAGCTGAAAAATTTCCAACAATCTCCCCCTTAGTGTTACCCAAGGGCATGACCAAGCTTTGATACCACTTGTTAGAGTGGGGTTATTGTTGCACCAAAAGACTGATCTTTCAATGCTTGATACAACCACTCAACTTATAGTACATAGGAGGTAGTTAAGCCCTTGTCATGAAGCTTGAGGGGAGCACTGAAAAAAATCCCAACATTGGCATCTCCTTTTAGCATGTTCATAATAGATCTTGTGATTTCTAGAAAATTAGGAAGAAATTTCCTCAAGAAATTTATTTGACCAAAGAAAGATCTGACTCTTGGCTTATTGGTTGGTAAGGTCAACTATTTGATAGCTTTAACTCTTTCAAGATCTATTCAGATGCCTTCCTTTGAAACAATGTGTCCCAGTAGCTTTCCTTTTCTTATCCCAAAGACAAATATCTTGGGATTTAAAGAGATCACCTGTGTGCAACATCTGTGAAGAACATATTCCACATGATAGAAATGGTCCTCTCTTTTCTTTCAAAACACTATGAGATCATCAAGGTACATGAAAATAATCTTATTCTTGAGATATATAAAGGAAAGATCCATTGCATGTTGAAACATTTCCCCAATATTTATCAAACTAAATAACATCCAATTGTAAGCAAATGTACCCCATGAGGTGATTAAAGCTATTTTATGTTGGTCTTCATAAGAGACACTAATCTCATTATAACCAAAGAAGCCATCTAGCATAGATATCAGCTCAAAACCAAATACTAATTGCAAGATATGATCCATCACATGGAGCTTGTACTTATCTTTAAGTGACGCTTGACTTAGATGTAGAAGTCTACACATATTCTTTGTTGGAAATGTTGGAACAATTGATTAAGTTGTGTATTGTCTTTGATGTTACAAAAAATTTCATATCTTTACCAATGAGTGTATGACGAGCTCACTTGGTCATTGGAGACAGTTTTGTGTGGCTACTGAGCATTCCAAAGTTTGTTCAGTTTAAAAGATAGTTTCGACTGAGTTCACTCAGGCGTCAAAGAAAAGTTTATAGAAGTTGAGTGTTAACCAAGCTCACTCAATTAATGAAGGAAATTTTGGATGAAACTAGTGTTAATCAAGCTCACTCGATTACCAAAGGAACTTTGTGAGTATGCAATGTTGACTAAGCTTCACTTGGTTAATATAGGAAAATCATTTCTAAGTTAGTGTCCTCTAAGTAGGGTTAGCTAACAAAGGATTTTCTTGTTTTGGGATATTGAGTTCAATTGATTTATCTGTTAGTTCTAGATGACTAAGAATATGAATATTAATTATTCTAATTTGTATTTGAGACAACTTGACAATATTAAAGATATAAATAAGAGGTCAAGTTGAGGATTAGAAATGTGTGAAAAGAATGCATGGCAGATAATTGAAGATTTGATGATGCTAAGAGAAAGTGAATTAGAAGGATAAGTAGAATATCCTTGAGAAGCTAAAAAGATATATTCAATCAGGAAGGATCAAGTAGAAGCCAAAATTGAGATCTATAATTAGCAATTCAGTTGGATCAAAATTAGGTCATGTCATTGTTACTCTCTAACCATTGTAGTAGTGATCTAAATATCTTAACAAAGTTGGCTTAACAACTATTTGTAAATCCTCTAACAAGGTGGAAGTTCAATTGAATTATCTGAAGACCTCTAACAAGGCCACTCCAATAGGGTGATTAAATCCTCTAATAGGGTCACATCGAACAATAAAATAGTAACTAGTTGCAATTGTTGGTTTTTCCCATATTGGGTTTCCACATTAAATCTTAGTGTCAAATGTGTTCATGCTATTTTATTTTATGTGTTTGCAACTAAGTTAAAGTAATAAGTAATCATAGATAACATCTTAAGGTTTCCATGTTAAGTAATTTTCAAACAATTTTAGTGTTTACTAAGTTCGAACATTTTTTTCTTTTCAAGCATCAATAGAATTGAGCTTTCATAGAATTGTTTTGTACTGACATCTAAGGGATCTAGGATTTATTTTTGTAGTAACTGATACACCCCTCTCCTCACAATTACTCCTCTTATATTTCCAACAATTGGTATCAGAGCTTTTGGTGCTTGCAGAGAAGGTTTCAAGCACCTAAGCTAAAGACCAGGATGTCTTACAGAAGAGAGATTCCCAAGTTGAACTGAGACAACTTTGCAGCATGGCAAAGACTTATTAGATTACATCTAGAAACTATCAATGATTCAGATTGTAAATATCTTGATGCTGAATGCAATACTCCTACTAGAACATTATTAGTTGAAGACACTACTGAAAAGAAGAATCATAACATCATGATGATTGATATTGCATCTACTCTTAGTTATGTTGAATTTGATGAAGTAAAAGACTACAAAAAAGCTCATGCAATATGGACCAAACTGAAAGACATCTATGGAGGAGATGAAAATGTAAGAAGAGCCAAAGAAAAAAGTCTTAGAGGTCAATTTGATCAAATAAAAATGAGTGAATATGAAAACATTGCAAAATATGTGTAAAGAATCAAAGCAAGTGTGAGTGCAATCAAAGCATGAGATATTTGATGATAGAAAATAATATTGCAATCAAATACTAGAAGGAAGTAGTCAGTATTGTAGTTCATACCTTGAATAGAGTATAGCTAAAGAAAGACTCAAATCAAACTCCTTATGAACTATGGTATCACTAAAAACCTAATGTAAGTTACTTTAAAGTATTTTGTAGCAAATGTTATATCTTGAAAGAATCTAAAAAATGTAAATTTGATGTCAAAAGTGATGAAGACATATTTCTAGGATACTCTTATAGAAGTAAAGCATACAAATGCTTGAATTTTTCTACTCATAAAATCATAAAAAGTGTACGTGAGAATTGATGCGCTTTTAGAAAAGAGTGAAGAAGAAAGTAACAAAGAGCTAGAGGATTATAGGAGATTTACTTACTATGAACTTGATACCCTGCCAAATCTATCTAAGAAAAAAGAGGCTTCACCTCCTGAGCCCCCAAAATCTCCAATAGCTACTGAGTTACAAATAGTGCAACCCGAGTCACAATCTAAAGGACCTGAGTCAAGGCTGTCGAGCTAGAGTAGACTGAGTCTGATGGACCTGACTTACAGATAATGGGACTTGAGCCTGATATTGAAGTTCATCATGAAATCAATGATACTCATTTCAAATCCAAAGAATCTATATTTGCAAAATATGTCAGAAGGCATAATGTACCTAATAAAATCATTGGAGTCAAATCAAATGGAACAATAACAAGAAGCAAATTGAAAGGTACATGTTTACTTGTTGAATTTGAGTCTAGAAATGTTAAATATGCTTTGGATAATAAAATTTGGATTGAAGAAATAAATGAAGAAATAGAATAGATAGAGAAGAACAAAACTTGGACTCTTGTTCCTAGACCCAAGGATAAAAATCTAATTGACACAAAATGGGTATTCAGAAACAAGTTGAATGAAGATGGAAAAGTTTCCAAAAATAAAGCAAGGTTGGTATGTAAAGGCTATTATCAAGAAGAAGGTATTGGTTATGGTGGAACTTTTACTCCTATTGCAAGATTAGAAGGTGTTAGAACTTTACTAGCATATGCAGCTCACAAAGGATTTAAAGTTTATCAAATGGATGTACAATCTACATTCTTGAATGAAATTCTTGATGAAAAAGTCTACATTGAACAACCTGAAGGTTTTGTAGATCCTAGAAAAAAGAACATGGTCTAAAAATTGCACAAGGAATTATATGGTCTCAAGAAAGCTCCTAAAGCTTGGTATGAAAGATTTCATAACTACTTGATACAGATTGGTTTTCAAAAAAAAAATGATAACAGTAGCCTGTATATCAAAGATGGACCAGACAAGAAGATTGTGTTGGCAGAAATATTTGTTGATGATACTTTATTCATAGGAAATGATGACTTGTGCAAGGCATTTTCAGAAGAAATGAGTATGGAATTTGAGATGTCTATGTTTGAAGAAACAAAGTTCTTTGTTGGATTACAAATTTAGCAGAAGAAAGATGGTATCTACATTACTCAATCTAAGTATATCAAGGAAATAATAAAGAAATTTGGAATGGAAGATTCAAGACTAGTTGGAACGCCTATGTCTATTGGAGATAAGTTTTCCAAGAATGATGATTCCAAAGAGGTAGATCAGACCATTTATAGATTAATGATTGGAAAATTGTAGTAAATAGTACACACAAGACTTGATATTGCATTAGTAGTTGGTATGGTGGCAAGATTCTCAACAAATACCAAAGAAAATCATATGATGGAAGTTAAAAGAATCATGAGATATTTGAAAGGTACTAAATAATATGGTTTATGGTACAAAATAGAAGGCAATTTGGACTTAAGAGTATTTACAGATGCTGACTAGGTAGGAAGTATTGATGACAGAAAGAGCACTAGTGGTGGAGCTTCTTTCTTGGTAAAAGACTAGTGTCTTGGACAAGCAAGAAACATATTTGTATCTCTCAATCCATGGTAGAGGCAGAATATGTGGTAGTAGTAGTCAATTGTTCTAATATTATTTGGTTCAAATAATTGATGACAAGTATGAAGATAGAGATCAAGGATCCAATAGTCATATACTATGATAACACAAGTGTAATCAATATATCAAGGAATCCAGTGATGCATACCAAAACAAAGCACATTACTATAAAATATCATTTCTTAAGAGAATTGGAGAAAGATAAAGAAGTCAGATTGGAATATGTAAATATAAAAGAATAAATTACAAACATATTCACCAAGCCATTACCTAAGGATGTAATTTTGTATCTAAGAGGTAAACTAGGGGTCATTCCCCTATCTAAAGCTCACTAAATGAATTTTAGTGATGCCTCAACCATAGCATATTGAAGATCATTCATTTGGTGCAACATTGACAAGGGCATATTGTGAATGAATCAGTACTTAAGGTACATTGATATTCACTAAGTATTATCTTTGGCATGAGATGTAAAAAAGGGAGAAGTTTACTATCATATCTCATAGAAATTTTTATTGAAAAGAGAGATAAGTTTGATGTCATAGAAAGAATTGTCAAAGAACAGAAGCTTTTAGATAGCGGGAGAAAATTGGAAAAAGATTTCACATTGATAGAGGGAGTTCTCATGGATGAGAATCAAAATGAAACTAAGGATATGTTCCTTACTTTATTCTTGCTCCAAAATTTTATTATGTTACGACATGTTGTGTTGCCATCAATGCCAAAGAGGGAGATTGGAACAATTGATTAAATTGTGTATTGCCTTTAATGTTACACAAAATGTCATATCATTATTAGTCAATGTATGCCAAGCTCACTTGGGAATTGAAGATAGTTTTTTGGGGCTACCGAGTGTTCTAGAGTTTTTTCAGTTCAGAATATAGTTTCTATTGAGTTCACTAAGGCATCAAATAAAATTTTATGAAAGTTGAGTGTTAACCGAGCTCACTCGGTTAATGAAAGAAATGTTGGATGGAACTAGTGTTAATTGAGCTCACTCAATTACCAAAGGAACTTTATGAGTATGTAGTGTTGACCAAGCTTTACTTGATTAACATGGAAAAATTATTTCTGAGTTAGTATCTATTGAGTAGGGTTGGCTAATGAAGGATTTTTTTGTTTTGGCATATTGAGTTAAATTGATTTATCTGTTGGTTCTAGCCAACTGAGAAGATGAATATTGATTATTCTAAATTGTATTTGAGTCAACTTGACAATATGAATGATATAAATAAGAGGTCAAGTTGAGGATTAGAAGTATGTGAAAAGAATGCATGGAAGATAATTGAAGATTTGATGATGCTAAGAGAAAGCAAATTAGAAGGATAAGCATAATATCCTTGAGAAGCTGAAAAGATATATTCAATCAGGAAGGATCAAGTACAAGATAGAATTGAGATCTATGATTAGTAATTCAGTTGCATCAAAATCAAGTCATGTCATTGTTACTCTCTAACCATTGTAGCAGTGATCTAAATCTCTTAATAGAGTTGGCTTAACAACTATTTGTAAATCCTCTAACAAGGTGGTAGTTCTGTTGAATTGTCTAAAAACCTTTAACAAGGCCACTCCTAATAGGGTGATTAAATCCTCTAATAGGGTCACACCCAACAGTGTGTTTTGTAACCTTTAACAGGGTTGGCTCCCAATAGGGCTCACTTTAAGAGAGTGAAAAATAGTAACTAGTTGTAATTGGTGGTTTTTCCAAATTGGGTTTCCATGTTAAATCTTGGTGTCAAATGTGTTTGTGCTATTTTATTTTATGTGTTTGCAACTAAGTTAAAGTAATAAGTAATCACTGATAACGTCCTAAGATTTGCATGTTAATTAATTGCCAAACAATTTCAATGTTTACCGAGTTACAACATTTCTTTATTTGTCAAGCATCAACAGAACTAAGATTTCACAGAATTGTTTTGTATTGACATCTAAGGGATATGGGATTTATTTTTGTAGTAACTGATTCACCCCTCAACTCTTAGTTACTCCTCATATATTTCTAATAGGAAATATAATAGAGAAGTAAATTCTGAAACATTCACCACGCATCTATCTCATAATCAATGCATATTAAATGAAATACCAAATTAAGCATATACATCCATAGCATGAAAGTAAAATATTCAACACATGTATGAAAAAAGATATTTGGTTACCCATAAACCCTCCAAGGAAAAGGTAAAACTGGAGTGGGGATGACACCCACAAATCTCTACTACCAAAGTAATAAAGTGTATCTAGTGAAGGTTACAATATTATGATCATGAAACATGATCTACCCTATGAAAGGTCTGGCCTGTTAAAGGCTTACAAGATTGTTAGATCTTACCCTATTAAAGGATTTCATCCCCCTGTTAGAAGTGTGACTAGTAAAAGGACTTTAACTTGCAATGAAGTAAGCACCCTAAGGATTTACAACAACCTATCAAGACTACGCCATTAAGAGGTTTAACTGATTCACCTGTTAGAATGTTTTAGCAATGATCCTTCAGTTATCACTCTGTTGCTTGATGTCAAATCACCTCTTTCTGATGTATACTTGATCCTTTTTGATTAGATGTATCTCTGTTGTCTTCTAATTCTACAATGTAACTCAAATCACAACTCTTTATTCACCATGAATGCTCTATTTGCACATGCAAACTTCTCTCCTTTCTCCTCTAACATTCATAAAAAGTTTAGGGTTTTTCCTCCTTAAGAAGACCTAGGTGACTTAGGGTTAAGTATGAATCAATGATTGTGATTCACTCATATTGTTTCCTAATCCTTCCCTTTTTCTGATTGGATACATGTAATGCATAGGGATTCACAATTAAGATTCATCCTTATCATTTAAGATTGTAAAAAAATCCATAAGTCATCCCAAAAATGGTTTACAAACAAGTTTGCGTTGTGACAAACAACTATGTCAAAACTATATAACTCGACATTTGAAGTCCCTAATGGTCAGCATCAATTGCAGCTTCAATTTTGTAACTTGGTCTCTGAATAACTCAACATCCATTGATTACTTGACATCTAAATAACTTAACACATATTATTTACTTGGCACTTGAGTGACTCAAAACTTACTAATTACTTGACACATACTAAATATCGTTCACTCAACATATACAATCTGAAAACTTATGCTCAGCATGTATTACTTGTTCGGAATGAACTAAGTAAATGACTTAAGTATATTGTCACTCATATGTCAGAACCAATATAAGATTAACAATTTCCTCCTTTGACATGAGTGGCAAAAAGAATTGGCCATGGATGAATAACTCTAAGCCTTTCAAGAATAACTTAGATAATATCCACTTACAAAATTTCAAAACTTATGACTCATTAGTTATACCTCAAAATTCAATAACTCCCCTTGAGTTAATTGTGTTGTTCTATATCTAAACCAAAATCATTCCTCATGCTTAGTAGATTTGCATAAGTTGATCTATGTACCTTGTTTCTGTCATTGACTCCCTTTTTCTCAAAAATAGTAGCTCTCCACAAAAATATTATCTCCTCCATACTTATTTCTCCCCCTTTTTGACATTGATGTCAATGGGTTATACACTTATAGTATGTTTGTCCAAAAATGTTTTATAGACCTCAAGAATAATTTTCAAATTAGCATCGCAACTGTCATAAGCTACCTCTAATGATTTAATTTGGATCGCCACCTCGGCAACAAGGTATACTAAGCCTACATGAGCAGAAAGATGCGAATCTTTCTTCACAAATGTTTTAATAAAGGTTAGTTCCTTGTGTAATATCTCCATATGTTGAGTCAAGATAGACTAGATGCTAATCAGTTTAGCCTTTATGTTTGTTTCATTTGCATTTTTCACTTTGGGCTAGAGACCTTAGTAGAGTTATACTAGATGACTGCATATGACTCTCAAAACTCATTATGTGGCTCCTAATTTCCTATGTGAAGAGTGTTGGATTACACAGTTTGGTGTACAAAGAGATAATGTTCTCTAGTACCTTCTACACATTGTCAATTTTAGTTGCTAACTCAACTTGTGATAGAGTAATAACACTTGATATCTTTTTATTGACCTTATTTTGAAACTTTCTTTCAAATCATTCAAGTAATTTCACATTTGAATCCAAGTCTGTGTTGTTAACCTTCTCAACTAAGTTGGTTAGCTACTCTATGAAAGTCTTTGTTTCTTCTGGTGCTGGTAGGTCAAATACATTAAAAAAAATTTCCTTGATATCTAGCAGAGCTTGCTTCTACCTATTGTGTGCTAAAATGTTGTCACACTTCTATGAATCATTACATGTAAGAAAACTCAAGAATGAGCCCTCACAAATTGATCCATAGCTCTCTACTCATAGAGTGCAAGGGTTTGCAATGGAGGCCCTCAGTTTGACCTATTTTTGTGCCCATGCAAGTACACCATGAGATGAGAGATTCAAAGAGGAAAAGCAAGAATGCTAGTCTCCATGATCTTCAAATATGCATGAAAATAAGATCTAATCTATGAAATCAAAATCTAATCTATAAATGCAAGATCTAAGCTAAAAGCCCATGATGGGTGCAAGAGAGAAAAAGACAAGAAAATAGAAGTTCTCCACAAAAAGCTTTTGTATTCAAACTCCTTCAAAAATTGGTCTTCAAACCTGCAGCATAACGATAGCATAATCATGGATGTCTAACATGAGGAGAGGGCTCTCCCTTATAAAGGAAATTATGGAGGTGAGAAGCTTCTCACAACTGATATGGGATAATAGAGCTTGATCCATGTGAGACAAGATTCCACCAATTAGAAAAGAGGAGTGGTTGAGGAGAAAGTGGAAAGATAAATCCCACTTAGATCACATTTTTAAGTGTAGAGAAATTAAATAAAAAGAATTTATTTTATTTCCTTTTTTCATCAAAAGAGATATTTAAGTGGGATTTTTATTTAATTAAAAGGGAGCAAGTTCTTTTTAATTAAATAGAAGATATTTAATTAAATTAAAAGAGAGGTTTTTCTCTTAATTAATTAAATGTGGACGAACTGTTTAATTAAAAGAGAGGTTTTCTTTTAATTAAATGGGGATTTTATTTTATTTAATTAAAAGAGAAGATTTTCTTTTAATTAAATAAGACTTGGAATAAAATGATCAATCTTAGAAATGAAATAAATCAAATTTGATCAAGGAAATTGATTTGAATTGATTTAATAAAATATTACAAACCATTGATTCAGAAAATTTGATAAATTGATAAATTGAATAATGGGGGCCCATAGTCTAGGCGACCATTTTTGGGTGCATACATTTGCCCCTCTTTGACTAATGTGTGATCGATTCGGGAACACATGTAGTCAAAGAAAAAAAATGAAGTCTGAGGTCAATTTGGGATTACAAAACAACCCAGATGTGTGGTCGACTCGGGAGCACATTAGGACAAAGAATACAAATAAATTTTAACTTGAAAAAGTCGAGGATAAAATTGATAAAACTGAATCAAGGACTGAAATTGATAATTACTGCCCCCTCATGATCGAAATTGAAATGAGATAGAGGAGAAACAAAAAATTGATAAATTTGATCAAATTGAACAAAAGATAAGGTTCTTGATGTAAGATGAAAGATATAAGAATCATAGAACCAGGGTAGATCATCAAGCATGAAATATTATGCGCCAAAGGTGATTTAGAAGAAAAGAAATGAGGAAAAAGAAAAATGGAAGATAGAAGTTTGAAAGATATGGAAAGAAATAGAAATAAGAAAAGAAAATGCTCCAAAAATCAATCAACTATTTAAGATAGAAATTTTGATTGAGATCACAAAAGAAAATAAGGAAATGAAGATCAAAATGTGACCACAATTGATTAAATGTCCATAATAAAGATGAAAGGAGAACCCTCTCAAACTCATAATGCAGCCTAAAAATGCAAACTAACATGAAGTCTAATAATGCAAGCTACATGAAAATGCAAAGGTGTACTTGAAAAATAACAACTGTAACATAGGATTTTGTGTTCATCATTCATTAGAGAATGTAAAAGAACTTATTTTCATCATTGGGAAATTATTAACGGACATCGAAAAATCACACAATCGTCACTAGTCACAAGCGCAACTATGAAGTTATGAATGTAATATCGGATTGGAATGTGGAAAGATTCTAACATAAGCATCAAAGACATAAAGATCAAGATGACTTTGATGTTAGCTTACCCAATTTAATATAGAAAAACTATGCTCGCATCAAGGCATAGATGCCAAGATGACTATAAGAATGGTTGTGCAAAAACAATCAAGGATGATGTCTCAAATCTCCTAAGTGTTTCAAGGGGACAACAAAAGACACTCTAGAGTTCAAGACCACACCCACAAGCAAAAATAAATAAATAAAAACATGTCTCATGCCCCAAGTCTTCTAGCGATGCATCATGGAGAGACTTATTAGACAAAGACACTCAACAAAAATCAATAACAGTTAGTACACAGAGAAAAAAATCATGACATAAGTCAAGAATTAAGTGTTGCATTTAAAAATTTAAGTGTGTTAACTGATACTGAGTTCTGAGGACAAGCATCAAATGCTTGCAGGAAGGTAAGATCACATGATGATACTAGGTAAGACCAAACCAAAAAGTGTTGAAAAACACTCAATGTCAATGGGTGTTGAAAAACACCATTTGTGAGGTGTCCTAAAGACTCACACATCTAAGAAACCAAAGCTAACATAGTTATGCCCCCTAGACAAAGACCAATTCCAAACCAAGGTAACAAGGACAAGGCATGGTGGAGAAAGGCTAAGTGTCGATGACATGTGCTAAGAAATAGGGGTGCAAAGGCCTCAAGTAGCGCCCGTTTCCAGGTTTTCACCACTTGAATTTTTTTTATTTTTATTTTTCAAGACTTTTTATAATTTTTTTTTTGGTATTTTTGCTACCAAGGTGCCTGTTTCTAGGTTTTCACCAAGGCACTTTTTCTTTTTTTTTGAATTTTTGAATTTTTTTTTTTTTTTTTGTATTTTTGGAATATATAATTTTTTTGAAGATACATCAAAGTGCCTTTTTCTAGGTTGTCACTAAGATGATCATTTTTTCAGGACATTTTTTAATTTTTATATTTTTTACAATATACCATTTTTTTGGATTTTTGAAATATATCAATTTTTTTGAATTTTTTTTAAGATCAATAAATATGTACAAAGATACCCCTAGACAGAATGGGCATTAAACTCTTAAGCAAGATCACATCGTGCAATCCCAATGTCTAACAAGGTGGAGGACATGATGAAGCAATAAGCTAATGGATATTATGGATAAGCAAGGAGTGTATGAAGCAAGTGAAAGTGATCTTCAAAGGTTGACTCCTCAAGAGTACCCAAGCTAGGGAAAATTTGTCATGTAAAGAACATTTGGACAAGAAATGAAAGGTCAGTATAGGATAATTCAAGAAAGCATAATGTAAAAGTGGGAAAGATGCAATCCAAAGAAGTAGACATGTCAAGAGATTTTATAGCATCATATTTTACTCTATTTTATTAGATCAAGACCAAAGGGGTAAATGGGAAAAGGGTAGAAAAAGAATAGAATGAATGGAGGAAAATAGATATGAAGGCTAAAAATGAAAGGAATGAAAACAAGATCATCATAAGATATCTCACAAGATAGCCAAATGTTTTTCTATAGGTCAACATTTTCAAGATCAAAGAGACAAGACGAAATGAATGAAAGATGTAGAAGAACTATGCATGATGCCTATTTGTTAGGTTTTCATCATGGTACTTATCCAAGGCACCACAAGGGAGTGGTTTTCACCATAGGATGAATTTATTTCTCTTTACTTTTGCTACCAAGGTGCCTGATTACCAGGTTTTCACCAAGGCACATTTTCAAATTTTTCATTTTTTTTTCTTTCTTTTTTTTTTCAATCTTTTTCAATTTTTTTTTGGAAGAAGTCAAGCTTTTGAGATAATTCTCTTTGAATGTTTAAACCATGATATACATGTAATCACCTAAAAATGGTCATCTAGACTATTAGCCCCCTTTTCAACATTTTGGCTAAATTAATTTAATCATTTACCTAGACCAAATTGCTAATAATCAATTTATTTGATTATAACCTATAGTTTGACTATGTTATCCTAAGTTCATTATTTGATTAAAAGAACATGTCCCCTTTTAATTAAATAAAAGACCCCATTCTTCTAACCCACTTAAAGTGCACACATAAAGTCCTTTTTCTATTTTACAATTAAAAGAAAAGGCTTTGTGATTTTTGTCCTATATGACAAGTCAACTTATATTCTATTGGTTGACTTGTGTGTGCACATGGATCACTCCTCTTTTCAAATTTCACCGTTGATCATCCACCATATTCATCTTGATCTCCACCATCCGTATATCTTTAAAAGGGAGAGAGCTTTCCCCCTCAAAGGATCCTCATTTTGAATATTGTTATGCTGCAGGTTTTCTAACAGGTTTCTTTGGAGCTTTGTGGAGAACTTCTATTTCTTGTCTACATTCTCTCATCCATGGCATCATGGCATTCTAGCTTAGCTTAGCTTTCATTTTTACATGTAGCTTAATCTCACATAGCTTAATAATGGTATTGTAACACTCCCATACATGTTTTAGCATAGCTCCACTTTGCATCTAATTCTAGCTTAATCTTCATTTGCATTGCATTCTTGAGGAATTTCTTGGGACATTTGCATTCTTGCATCTTGTCTTTGGAACCTCCCATTGCATGGTTTACTAGCAAGAAGAGTATCTCTAAGGCTCATCTAAGAGCCCTTGAACTTGATATACACTCTCTTACACTCCGTGGATAGGGAGCTCTAAGCCGGCATCCAAGCATTCCGAACTCATGGAATCGTTTGGATAGAAGGGTTTAGAGTGGGACACTTTTGAGTGTACATTTTTGGCGCCCACCGTGGGGCTTGAATCAAGTTTCTAGCTCCATTTGCTTTTATATTTCATCTTTGATTTTTTACAGCAGCATATTGGATCTAATCAAGTGCTTTTATAGAATTATCACTTGGATTTTAAGGCCAATCCATAAGTAGATTGGTTTGAAGGCCAAAAATCTAGTTGGTTTAAAGATTTGATCATATCTTTTAAACCACTTAGAGTTTGGTTTTGAAATTTTTTTTACAAGTTAAATATGTGTTCAAAATGTCTCAATCCAATTTTCAAAAAAATTTGACGCGATTTTCGAGAGTTATGATTTTTTCTTTATTTTTCATAAAAAGATGTTTTTGATCGCAAATCAGCGCATTTTTTAGAAAAACTTACATTTTTGGAAAGGGTTTTGAATTTTAATGGGAGTTCTTTCTTTGTGTTTTGAATTTTGAGGTCGTATTAAGGATCAAAAACTTGATTTGATAAATTTAGCCTGTTTTGGCAAAATCGATCTTTAGGGAGAAAATGAAGAGGTTTTTTTGAATTTCTTACATTTTTGAAAATCTCTCTGATTTTTAGTAGGGGTCTCTTCTTTTCATTTCTATTTTTGGATCCGAAATCATAGCAAACAAGTCCAATCTTGTTGACTAGGTCAAAATCAAAGAGTAAAAATGAGAGCATTTGTGATTAACTTGCACTTTCTTTGCATGCACTTGGTTGGAAGATAAATTGGATTTTTGAGGAAACTAACCACTTTTTATTGAAAATTTTTATGTTATTTGACACTAACTTTTGGTTCTAGCAAGTTGTGATTACAGGTTGCCATCCTTATGAAAAAAATTGAGACATTGCATAAAAAGAACGCATGTCAAAGCTTCAAATGCACAAGGGCTACTAATGATTGTTTGCAGAGTTTCCCAATGCATAAAAACCCAATTTTTCTTGTTCTTTACTTTTGCATGTGCGGCATATACTAGTTGTTTATTTTTAGGCACATTAAAACTTACAATTGAGATCTTTTGGTAATAGGAGAGTATGCTCTTCACCCTTGTGGTGAATCAAAAATCTTGACTTACCATTTGGTTTCAAGAGTAAGAGGCAACTAAATCTTCTTGATGTGTTTTGGAGAAAAAAATTGGAATAGGAGAGTATGCTCTTCACCCTTGTGGTGAATCAGAAATCTTGACTTCCAAAAGTTGATCCACTTTGTGTAGTTAGAATCCTTTAGAGGGCCTGCTCTCGGACAACCTGAGAGGAACGACCCAAGTGGGGACAAGAAAATTACTTGGCTCTTCCAACCCACTATAAACTCAAGGCTATCAAGGACACAAAACTTTGGTAGACGTAGTGTTTATCTTCACCTAGTGTGATTGCTTATGAGATTTTGAACATAGGGAGATCACTAGGCAAGAATGCTTAAGGTACTCTTGTGATCGCGAGATCGGTTACTCATCGCAAGGTGAGGTGTCCCATAATTGGGAGCAAGAGGAACACTATGAATGGAAGCCCTATCTAAACACCCTAAGTTAGTAACTACCCTTTTTTAGCTACTCAACTTCTTGGTGTAAGGATCGATCCTAGTGGACTACCCAGATCACCCCAAGATTTTACACTCACCATATGTGTTCCCTTGGTTATGCTTATGGCATTTCCATGACAAAGCCAATATCTCTTGTGGGCAACCACTTGGTGTGAGGCAAAAGAGCATCAAGCGTGGGCCAAGTTGTTCAGTAATGAACCATGTCTTTTAGGTAGATATTGCTTGATGTGTTCTCAAATGTGGTATACCTATGAGAATCTTTTGAACATACACATGACGATAATTATAGAGAATTCTTTTGAGACCTCAGATATGCTTGTATCATGCAAGGTTGTTTTGTCCCTTGCTTGATTGTTTGAAGAATACTCCATGTGTCACTATCTTGCTTGGAAAGAAATTGCTTTTGAACATCAAACTTGCTATGCTATCAACTATTGTCAAACTTTGTCAACCAAGTCAAAACATCAAATGCAAACATTTTCTTGTGTTTCTTGCTAAGGGGAGTCTCATCATTTGATTTTGATTTTCTATGTCTCTAGTTCTTGAACATGCTTAAAGTGACTCTTTTGTCTTAGTGCTCTTGGTCTTTTTGTCTTCATGGTCTATGCATGCTTGCTAGTTATCCTTTTGCTGAAATGGTTACCTTGATTTCTTGACTACACTCTTGGGTTGGAGAGTTGTTCACTTGTCACCCCGCTTGCTCTATCTATTTGGCTATTTGGGCATCTTGCCTAGCTATTGAATTGACTCATTCATGTCATAAGTTTCTTGAACATATTGTTTGACAAGTCACTTTCATCTCTCTCTACTATATTGGCAAGTGAATAATCTACCTCTCTAGTTTGGACATCAAGTTATCTTGTGTCACCTTGTTAGCTTCCTCTAGTCTCCTTTATGCTTGATTATCTATATACTACTATGGAATTCAAAGCTTGTGCTATCAAATCTCAGCAAAATCTAGATGATCAGGATATCCTCCATGCCGCTAAAGAGTTTCAAGATCTATATGAACAATACAAAGAACTAGAAGAGACAAATGATCTTTCTTACCTTCATCTCTCTAAGCACATAATGGAAATGAAGTCTAAAATTGAGAAAAGGTTAGAGGAGAAGATTGCATCATTACATGAATCTTCCTTAAGGTCTTTACATGCATGTGAGTCACCTTCTTTGAGGTCATCCTCTTCTTCTAGGTCTACATGCTCTACTTCAAGACATCAAATGTCTTCATCTTATAGATCTAAAGAGCTCTTTAGAGGACAAGCAAGTGATACCTACTTTGAGCCTATTCCAAAATTTTATGATGGACCTATCTTTGACCAAGATAATGATGAAGACATGAATGCATTCTATTCACTTGAGAAACAACAAGAAGATCCTAGACATACTTCTAATAGAACTTTTTCTCCCTTGAAAGATTCTTATGATGACACTTTGCAAAAAATTCTTAGCAATAAGATCATCATGTTACCAAAGTCTAGCTCATATGGAAACCAATTCTTGGATATCTATTATGCTTATCATCAACATAGTGAGCATAGTACTTCAGATTGAGCTAAAACATAAAATCCAAGATCTTATTGATAATAGAATTATTGATACCTCTAATAATTAATGCGATGAGGATACTTTTCTTGAGCAAGATTACATTAATGAACCTATGTCTAGTAGTGGCTCTATTACATCTTCCACTTCTTCCAACACTTGTGCATCTCCCAACACTTCAAAGCTTTCCAACATGCCTCCATCAAATAAAGAACCTAATGCTTTCCACATTGACTATGTGTATCCTCAAGGGCTACATCTAAAAGAAACTCAAGCTAACCTTCACTTGGCTACAAACCTTTTCCATGATACTAATCCTAAACATCCTCAACCTTCATGCACTACTATGCCTAATCCAAGCACTACTCCATTCACTCTTTATTCTCCCTTGTCCTTAGAAGTGGCTCAATGTCAAGAGGACTCTCAAAAAGAAAAAGCTATAAATGTCAAGAAAGATCAAGATCAAGCACCTTTTCATCTCTTTCAAGATTTTTCCCCTCCATATCCTATATCTTGTCCACCTCCTAAGTATGATGAAGACACCACTTCCACTATCTCCCTTGAGCTTACTAAAAATTATGAGAAAAGTTCTCTTCATATGCTATCCAAAGCTACTTGTCAAGATCAAAGCATCACCTCATGTTCTACTTCTCCATATCCACTTCAAAATTGTGCTCAAGCTTCAAGTGCTTCTATTAAAAATGTTGTTCCTATCAAAGGTACTTATGAGTCTATTGATGGCTTTGACCATGTTACTCATTCTAAAAATGTTGATATCCCTTCCCACTATCCCTTTGCATCTTCTAAATCTATCCTTGGTCCTTATCCATCTAAGCTAAAGCCTTCAAACCTTCCATCTATATTGGGACCTTATGTTCCGTCATCTCCTACATTTTCCACTCCTAGCTCATTCCCTAGCTCTTCCATCATACCTCAAGATCAACAAAGACACTCATCCTTGATGACTTTTCACCCATCTATACATCTAAACCAGTCATATCATCCTTATTCATCCACAAATCCCAAGTCCTTTGGAAGTGAGAATAAACATAAGAATCCATTGAAAAAGAAAGATCACTATGTCCCATCTAATCGACATGTGAATGCTAAGAAGGAGAATGAACAAAAAAGACCGCAAAGGTCTACTATTAAAAAAGCTAAATCAAAGAAAATATGGGTTCCTAAACCCATTATTGAAGAAATGTGTTTTGAAGTATCCAAAGGAAAATCTAAAGCTATATGGATTCCCAAGTCTCTTTTAAAAGACTTGAATATTGAAAATACTTCAAAGTTGACATTCAAGCTTCCAAAGGCTTCCATTCCATCTTCTTCCAAAAATATTTCTAAAAACATTCCAAAGCCTTCCACTCCACTTTTTTCCAAATCTCTTCTACCACCTCATGCATCTAAAACTCAAGCTACTTCATCCATGATTCCTCCATTGTTCCAATACCCTTCAAGGTGTGTGTCAATGTTGATCTTGTCCAATATTTCAGCTACCCTCATGAAATCCTCTAAAGCTTACACTTACTTTCTATACATGCACTCTTATCCTCCATATACTATTCCTACTACCATTTCTCTTTCATCACCCTATCAACATCTTTGAGCATACCTTTATATGGTATTGGCTTATCATGACTTATCTTTTCTATAGGAGCACTATCTACATTCCAAAAGCTCGAGCTCTTTCTAAAAATTCAAAAAAAAAAAAAAAAAGAAAAAAGAAAAAAAAATGAAAAAATGAAAAAAATGAAAATGTGCCTTGGTGAAAACCACTTCTTGTGGCACCTTGGTAGCAAAAGTAAAGATAAATAAATTCATCCTATGGTGAAAACTACTTCTTGTGGCACCTTGGATAAGTACCTTGATGAAAATCTGGCAAACAGGCGTCATGCATAATTCTTCCATTATCCACCTATCCCCTCTTCTCTCTTTGATCTTGACAATGTTGAGCTATCTTTGCATATTGGCTATCTTATCCACCAGATTTTCTATTGTGCTCTCCCCTTCACTCATAGCCTCTATCTTGAGCTTTATTCTTATTTCTCTATCCCATTGCTATACTATCTAGTTGACCCCTTGGTCTTGATCATAATAAATGAAAATGGTTCTCATAGGTCTCTTGACATGGCTACTCCTTTGGACTACACATTTCATGCTATCTCACTTGTTGGCTTCATTGCTTATCCTACATGCTATCTTTCTCATTACTTCCATTGCTTATCCAAAATATTCTTCATATGACTATTTCACCTCTTTCCCTAGCTTGGGTACTCTTGAGGAGTCATTTCTTGAGGATCACTTTCACTTGCTTCACATTCCTTTCTTATGCATCTTTGCTTATCCACTGGCTCGTTGCTCCATCGTGTCCTATACCTTGCTAGACATTGGGAGAAAATTATGTGATCTTGCTTGAGAACTAGTGATCTCTAAATTATTCTAAATAATCTAAAAAATCATATATGATCTTGAAAAAAATCCTAAAAATCAGAAAATGTCCTGAAAAAATGATCTTCTTAGTGAAAACATAGCAATAGGCGCTTTGATGTATCACCAAAAAAAATAAAAAATTCAAAAATACAAAAAAAATTGAAAAAAGTCTTGAAAAAATTTGTCAAGTGGTGAAAACCTAGAAATAGGTGCTACTTGAAACCCTTGCACCTATGTCTATCAATCTCAATCACCTATTTTGCTACACATTTCCTAGCTTGGAATTGTTTCTTGTCCTCGTCTTGGGGGCATAGCTACTTAGCCTTTTTGAGGTATTCTTATGCATTTGGGTTTTTTTGACAACTCACAAAATAGTGTTTCTCAACACTTCCCCCACCTTGACATCAAGTGTTTTTCAACACTTTTCAGATAGTTTACCTACGGTCTCCAATGTCGCGATATTTCTCACTATCAGAATCAAGTCTGGAAGAAATGGCCAAGTGACTTACACACACACACTTTAACACTTAAACGACTGAGCTATGCTGATTTTTATCTACTTTGTGTGCTGTCTATGATGATTTCTTTTCCATGTATTCCCTCCCCAATAGTCTTTCAAGGATGTCATTGACTAGAAGACTGGGGGCATGGGGCATGTTTTCTTGATTTCTGCTTGTGGGTATACTTTGTTTGTCTATAGTGTTGTAAGCATTTATGCTTGATCTATTCAACATTTTGACTTACAAATGTATCATCCTTGACTATTTCGCAAGACCACACTTGGGGTTTATCCTGGCGCTTATGCCTTGATACAGGTGTAATCTTGTTAAATTAAACTTAGGGAATCTAATCGTGTAGTTATTTTGACTTGCATGTCTCTGATGCTTAGATTGGATTTCCACATACCTATCTAATATCGATCATATTCATATCCTCATAGTTATACTAGTGATGGTTGTATGATCTCATGATGTCCCTAATAAATGCTCAATGATGAAATTAAGAGTCTAAATGTTATGCGCTTCTTGCTGGTAAAACACTTTGCATATTAGCTTGCATTTTAGGTTCATTTTCTAGCTTAGTCTTGCATTCTTGCATATGGGGAGAGCTCTCTTTCTTCATCTTTTTGTGGACATATCAGCTAACTCCTTTCATATATTTCTTTACTTTCTTCTTGTTCATGTCTTTTCACCTTCTTAATCTTTCGCTTCATCTCTTTTCTATCTTATCATCACATTATATAAAGCTTTTACCTCTCAAATAATTTCAAACGTCCTAGATTCATTTTCGAGATCGAAATCCAAATTCGAGTTCATCTTGATGGTCAAAATTGTCTTTTAAAATTTTACCTTCTTCTGAGCAGTTAGCTGACCGATTGAGGTCTAATCTTTGAATTATCGCTGGGGCATCTTCATTTCTTCATGTCTTCATCATTTCTATGCTTCATATCTACTTCTAGTCACCTTTTCAAATCTAAATAATCTTTCTACTAGATTTGACCTAATTTTTATGCTATATCCTTCAAGGTCAACTCTAGTCCAACTGGGGCATTTCATCAGTTTCTTATAGTCATACTTGGGTTCTAATCATCTATCTGTCATCTTGGACATTGCTATATTCTAATTTTCTCATTTCTAGCCAGTTTTTGCATCCCCTTACCTCATTTCAATTTCGATCTCGAGGGGGCAAAAATACTCTATCACTGCTTAGGAGCATTTGTTTGATCTTCTCACTTGCTCTCACTCTATCTGCTTTTCTAAGTGTTAGTATTCTTCTTGAATTCTGACATCATCTCTTCCTAGTGTTCAGTACTACTGCTATCAGGCTGTGCATTTAGGACTTGCTATCTATTTCTGCATTTCATTCTTTGGAATTAGACGTCTATATCTATCACCACCTACTTGGCTTTCTATTTTCTTTGACATAATGTGTTCTTAGATCGATCACGCATTAGTCAAAGAGGGGCACATTTTCAAATTTTTCATTTTTTTTTCTTTTTTTTTTTTTTTCAATCTTTTTCAATTTTTTTTGGAAGAAGTCAAGCTTTTGAGATAATTCTCTTTGAATGTTTAAACCATGATATACAAAGGAATTCAAATGATATGCTCAAAGATGCTAATAGGGAAAGGAAGATGGGAGACAAAAATGGAGGATATGGCTTTATGCGAAGTGAGTGAGATTGAAAAATGGAAATGAAGGCAAGATCAATGTCAACACACACCTTGAAGGGTGGCGAAAGGATGGAGAAAATGTGAATGAAGGAATATGTGAAGGAATATGGTGAGTGGATAGAAAAGGTTACAGTTTAGGCACATGAGATGGAAGAATTCTTTTGGAAGAAGATGAAGCGAAATTCTTTGGAAGCTTGAATGTCAAATTTAATTGTTGTTCAACATTAGATTCTCTCAAGAGAGATTTTGGAATCCATATAGCCTTAGGCTTCTTTTCATTTCTTTTTGATGATTTAGAGATAATATCTTCAATGATGGATTTAGGAACCCATACTTGTCTTGTAATTTTTTTCTTAGATATCTCTTTTGACTTAATGCCCCCATGTCGATTAGAGGAGACATGGTGGTCTTCTTTTTTATATGGATTCTTGAATTGCTTCTTTTTCTTACAAAATACTTGGGACTTGTGGAAGAAGAAGGATGATATGACTGGTTTAGGTGAGTGGGTGGATGAAAAGGATTCAAGGATATGCATCTATGTTGATCTTGAGGAAAGATAGGAGAGGGAGGGGAAATTGAAGGGACATAAGGACCCAAGATGGAAGGAATATATGAAGCATTTAGTATTGGTGGGGGAGGTCCAAGGATGGATGTAGAAGATGCAAAAGGGTAATCAATAAGTTCATCAACATCTATATCACAATCAAGGACATCAACATCTTTAGAGTGAGCATCAAGATTTTCAATAGGAACATAAACATCTTTAATAGGAGCAACTTCTTTGATAGGATTACTTAAAGCTTGAGAAGACTTAGGAAGAGTAGAAAGTGGAAGGGAACATGGTGTGGTAGAACAAGAAGATGGAAGACTTTGATCTTGACAAGGATATTTGGATAGCATAAGTGTAGAGTTTCTCTTGATTTTCAATAGGCTCAACATTGGGAGTATCAACACTATTTTTAATAACCTTAATGGAAGTATCATCTTTGGAAGACACAATTGTATTAAGGTCATTTTTATTGTCAATAAGCTTAGTAGTGCAAGTAGTATCTTGATCTTTCTTAAGAGAAGACTTAAGACATGGTGGACTGAATGAGAAAGGGTGTAAGGGATCAAAAGAACCATGAAACGTATTAGAGACATCGTGAAAATAATTGGATGACAAGGAGGGTTCTTGATCTTGATCTTTCTTTATCATTTTTAGAGTCCTCTTGACATCAAACCACTCCTAAGGAGAAGGAAGCATGTTGGAATTGTATGGAAGACTTTGGAATAGATGATGAAGGACTAGCTGAAGTAGGCATTATAGCACATGAAGGCTTCGAATATTTAGATTTAGCATTATCAAAAGTATTTGCAGCCAGGTGAAGGTTAGCTTGAGTTTCTTTAAGAGGTAGCCCCTGAGGATAACTATAGGGAACTGCATGAAAAGCATTAGGATCTTTGTTGGATGAATGATTGGTAGAAGATTTGAGAGTCTTAGAATATTTAGGGAATGTATGGATAGTGGAGGAAGTAGAAGATGGAAGGGGAGCATCAAAAGACAAAGGTTCAACATTAACATGATCTTGCTCAAGAGTGTAATCTTTATTTTCAGCATGAGGGTTCTTAGAAGAGGAACTCTTATCCCATGGATGTTGTATTTCAGCACAAAAAAATGCTTTCTCTTCATCAAAAAATGCAGATTTATCATTTAGGTATTGTTCACAAAATTTATCAATGTTGTTTTCAAGATTTGATTCATGTGAATTACCATCAATATCTTTTCGTGACTCATCCCCTTTAAGCACAAGCATAGGACTAGGAGGACTTTTAGGAACTGTTGGAATGTAATAATCATCACCATCATAATCATTGTCACTAGAAGAATTATAGATAGGCATATCACAAGACTTTTCATGTTGTTCATTATCATATGTCTTAATAAGAGGAATAAGACTCTTGGTAGAAGTAGAAGAAGAATGATATCGTGAAAGAGAGGTAGGTGAAGACCTAGATGGATGATATCTAGAAAAGTCATGGTAAGATTTAGAATATGAAGAATGTGAATGATATTTAGAAGAATTATCGTAAGACTTAGAAGATGAAGAATATGAAGGATATTTAGAAGAATCATGATAAGACTTGGAAGATAAGGAATTTGAACGATATTTAGAAGAATCATGATAAGACTTGGAGGATGAAGAATCTGTATGATATTTAGAAGAATCATGATAAGACTTGGAAGATGGAAAATCTGTATGATATTTAGAAGAATCATGATAAGAATTGGAAGATAAGGAATTTGAATGATATTTAGAAGAATCATGATAAGACTTGGAAGATGGAAAATTTGTATGATATTTAGAAAAATCATGATAAGACTTGGAAGATGGGAAATATTTGGAAGAAGGATATTGTGATTTGATCTTGCACATGATCCTAGCAAAGGTGTCTGATTTATCCATTTTTTAAATCATTTTTTTTGCAACGTTAGCATCCATGCATCTATTGGAGTGACACCACTTTTCAAATTCAAGAAGGAGGTGGATTTCATCTGAGCTCAAATGAGGATCCCTAAAAAGATATCCAAGATCCATGGTTCTAGAAGAAGAAGAATCAAGTATGGAAGAAGAGAAAGAATGAATAGAAGAAGGTAGACTATATGATAATAGGAGAAAAAGAATCAAGAAGACATGAAGAAGAGGAAGAGTGGAAATGACAGATTAGAAAGACATGGAAGATAAAGAAGAAAGAAGACCAAGAGTCATTTTGGAAAATTTGATACCATTTGAGATCATTTGAATGTTGAACAACATGTAATAGCACTTGTAATCAACATGAAAGAAAAGGCACTAGTTGATAGGATAACTCTAAGAAACGTTGGTACCAAACTAGGATAGTAAAAGCTCTCACTTGTCCAAAAGAGATGTGATAAGATAGAATTTTGCAATAGGTGTAAACCAACACTGCCACAGAGGTGCCCACAACTTTGGGTGAATACCCTAGCACATATGGACTAGGAGGATGATTGACCCAAATTATAAATAATTAAAATTGAACTTTGATGAAAGTGAATGGACAAGAGATTACTAAGACTCTCCAAGTGTAATATCAAAGGATCCAAGTGTATATCTTTCTCAATAAGGACAGTTTCTAACTTACCAACTCCAAACAAAGTCTCTTGTGAAATCAATGATTACTAATTCAAGAGGTCAAAGCACAATAACCCATGGTGCAAAAAGGCTTTTAACAATGAGAAAAGTAGCCTAATCCAAATAGGACCAACCTAGGGAGACTAAAAATAATGGGATAACAAAGTTATTCAATCGTAAAGTCTCAACTCAAGAACTCAGATTTTGTTCATTTTAAATATTCAACTACATGTATCAATAGATTCTTTATCATAAACCAAGCATGCAAGATAGAAAATAGGGATTTCAAGCAAACAGTCTTCAAACAATGAACAAGGGGCAAAGCAACCTTGCGCATGAGCAATCAAGTGACTTAGTTTATGCTAATCCCTAGGAGAGCTAATTGTGTATGTTCTCAAAGAGTTTCACAATCATTGCATACATCCCTAGAAAATAAAAGTTGGCCTCTCTAAATTTTTTAGTAATGGTTTGACTCTGCAACTTTTATGATTCACAGGGGTGACCTCCAATCCCGGCGCACCGAGGTTTTGACATAGTCTGAGAACTTAATCTTCAAGAGCTACTAGGGAGATCTGACAACCCACAATGAACCATACCCCATGGATATTTCTTCCACGAGAACATTTATATAGCAATTGTTGCAACCACAGCAGAAGTGGCTATTACCGCTTGAGGTTTCGTCCGTAGTTTGCCCTGTATAAGGATTGTCTGCTATGGTTAACCCTCTCTAAAGGTGACTGACTTACAATAGTGGACCACAAGGGGACTTAGCTTTTAGATCGAAGGTTTTGACACCTTTTCACTTTTAGCCCAATCAAAGCAAGCAGATTAATCCGACATGCTAACTAAGATTATCTCAAGATCTATGATATCAACCCCTAGTGATCTATCAACCTCTCCGGAGAAAGGATGCCTCAATCACCAAGTTGAAGATCCATCTATCTAAGAGATTCTCAAAGTATCCTCCCAACCTACAAGGAATCCATCTTTGAGAGGAGTTTCACTAGGAACTCACTCCCTCAAGATCCACGAATAGTATTCATGGGGCCTAATTACTATGTGTGTACAGATGTTAATTCCCCAAAAGCAAATCTATCCAAGAATAATCAAAAAGCACAAGGTGGTACACTTAATGCTTTAACTAATGCAAGGTGAGTCCAAAGATGTGGAACACTTAACCCCTCACACAAGCCAAAACGAGTCCACAACTCAAAGATTAGTGAGTTCTAGAAAGCACAAGAGGTTTGCCAAGTGGAGCACTTAACACTTCTATCCTGTAGACCCCTCCCTTTTAATGTGGCGCTGATCTTGCAACCACGGGGTGGAATGAGGGGTTGGTGGATTCAACGAGTCCAATAACCCAATATAGCTATCTAAATCTATCACTAATAATCAAGCTTGCTAAATAAAAATCAATGGAGATTACAACCTAGTATCAATTATGCATGTGTTTGAAAAATAAAAGCATAAGCAAAACACACAAGCTAGACACATGAGAGGTTCATTTTAAGGTTCCAAATCAAAGTGTTATCAGCCAAAGAAGAATACCTGAAGTCCTCGCAATGCGCTTAGTAGATCTTACCTATTTTTAACAACTTTAACACGTTTTTCCAATGAAATCACAACTTGCTTGTAATATCCTCCCCTGATTTGAACTTTGACTTGAAAAAATTTAAATTAAGAAATATTGTCAAACACTTTGTATGCAAACTCATAAAGTTGATTTCCTCAATAAATTGCTTTCCAATGAGTAGATTTATGAACAACTATGAAGTGACATTAAAATGCATAATACACATCATAACATTTTCACAAACACTTGGCACACATTCAATAGTATATGAAAAATATGGAAACTCTTTCAATCTGCTAATAAAGGGTGATTTTTAAATGTAGATGTGCACTTACAGCTGCCTTAAAGGCTGCAACAACTATTCAGACTTGTATTCAACAATTATTATGCAAAATATCAAAATTTGACAGAAGAAACCTAGAATTAGTTGCCGTAGTATTTTGTAGATGTAGTCGGCCATCCCTCCAAACTTCTAATCAGCTAGAAAAACAAGTAAACTTGATACCAACACTGTTCACGCCGTACTGTAGCAAAATACTGTTCATGCCAACTGTAGCAAAATACTGTTCATGCGGCACTATAGCAATAACTAACTTCAGATCTGCACCTCAAACCCTTGTAAATTTCTTTATGCAAACGCCCCAAATGAAACCCAGTGTGTTTCCTAAAGTGAAAACACCCTTGATCCTCCTGACTCTGTCTTCCAATAGCAAAGAGAATGCTAGCAAAGAGGGATTCCATCCTCCAAGCCCGATAATCAGATATCCAGCAACATAACATTAATCTTCATCCAAGCATACAAAAAAAAAAACTCTTCCATTTCTTTTATAGTTTTCTCACAAGAGCTCAATCCTTCGTTTTCTCAATGTGGGATAAAACATAACTCCCTTTATGTACCTTATGTCTCCAATGTGTTATAAAAATAAAGGAAACCCTTTTAATTTAAATATTTCTCACAAACTATACTCTATGCATTAATAAAGTTAAATATTTAAATTTAACTTTATAAAATGGCTTTATCAATGCATAACAAATCTTATCAATGATAAATAAGTCTTCCTATCAATTTTAAACAATTACCATCGACATACCACTGTGACTGAATGTTCGGCCATGTCCAAGATGACTTACTATAAATAGTAAGTATGCCCAAAGTTGCCTCAGAACCCCTCAGAAAGACCTGCAACTAAAACTGTCTAGGCCAAATGGCCTCTAAGACCCTTTAATGTCCTAGTTAGCCTATGGGACTATGGGGAAATAGGCTAACGACAACATCATGCTAAAACTGAAACCCCTCTTCTGAACTGAAACCCAAACTCGTGTGACTGGCTGGCATCCTAAAACAAATGCTATTAGCCTATTCGGATTGAAAGATAGACCAGCTAGGCACCATTAATGCTAGCACGGAGAAGGGGACATTACAAAGGGCTTTAAAAAGGCTACAAGAACTGGTGTACTGTATGTTGCTCCTTTGTAGACTTGGTGAAGCTTCGCAGGTGACCCCCTTTGTGACTCAAATTCCATACAACCCTGCTGTTCTGGTATTAATTCTTGCATCCTCTCTAAGCCACTTGCTATTTTACCTCAGCTATGTCTTGATGGTGTTGACCAACACAACAATTAGGACCAAAATAACTGTGAGCATATATAGTATTGTAGTTTTCTTCTTCCCGAAGAAATTAGTAACCTGCATTGGTAGACTCATATTTGGTGGTTTCCCCGATCAAACTCAAAGTTACCAAGGAAAAATGCATAAAAGTAAATAGAGAGCTGCCAAATATGCCAACCACACCTAACATGTGAAATGGATGCACAGGAATATTGTGTTCAGCATGGAATATGATCAGGGATTTAAAAGTCTCAAAGGTGCCTAGAGGCATACCATCATAGAAGATTCCTTGATCAATGAGGTAAATCAAGAAAATAGTAGTAGCTTCTGCTACTGGAGCTGAATATGCAACAACAATCCAAGCACATAAACCTAGATGGAAGATAAGTTCCCACTCATGATCCAAATAGCAAGCTATGCCAAGTAGGAAGTGTAGAAAGATTGGCTCAGAGGGACCACTATCGTGTAGGCATTCATCAACAAAAGTTGCTTCTCAAATGGGATAAAAATGTAGACTAATGACTGCAGTGGCACGAATAATAGCACTCATTTATAACTACCTACGCCTACCAGTTTTGCTTGTATTTTACCCTTCTATACGCCTTGTGACCTGTTGTTTTTCCAAAAGACTCTTAAATCTTTGAGAGTGCTAGTGATAAAAGACATTTATTGTTATGTTTTATACAATTTCATAAAAAAATTGCATGTAACCTTTACACTCACTCTAAGGCTCTACGCAAATCCCACTGCAACAACTCAGTTGTCTTTCTCACCATTGTAGTTGATCTTTTTGGAGAGGTTGTTTGTCCTCCTGATGTAATATCCTCCCCTGATTTGAACTTTGACTTGCAGAAATTTAACTTAAGGAATATTGTCAAACACTTTGTATGCAAACTCATAAAGCTGATTTCCTCAATAAATTTCTTTCCAATGAGTAGATTTACGAACAACTATGAAGTGACATTAAAATGCATAATACACATCATAACATTTTCACAAACACTTGGCACACATTATATAGTATATGAAAAATCTAGAAACTCTTTCAATCTGCTAATAAAGGGTGATTTTTAAATGTAGATGTGCACTTACAGCTACTTTAAAGGCTGCAACAACTATTCAGACTTGTATTCAACAATTATTATGCAAAATATCAAAATTTGACAGAAGAAACCTAGAATTAGTTGCCGTAGTATTTTGCAGATGTAGTCGGCCAGCCCTCCAAACTTCTAATCAGCTGGACAAATAAGTAAACTTGATACCAACATTGTTCACGCCGTACTGTAGCAAAATACTATTCATGCCGACTGTAGCAAAATACTGTTCATGCGGCACTATAGCAATAACTAACTTCAGATTTGCACCTCAAACCCTTGTAAATTTCTTTATGCAAATGCCCCAAATGAAACCCAGTGTGTTTCCTGAAGTGAAAACACCCTTGATCCTCCTGACTGTGTCTTCCAACAGTGAAGAGAATGCTAGCAAAGAGGGATTCTGTCCTCCAAGCCCGATAATCAGATATCCAGCAACATAACATTAATCTTCATCCAAGCATACAAAAAAAAAGCTCTTCCATTTCTTTTATAGTGTTCTCACAAGAGCTCAATCCTTCGTTTTCTCAATGTGGGATAAAACATAACTCCCTTTATGTACCTTATGTCTCCAATGTGCTATAAAAATAAAGGGAACTCTTTTAATTTAAATATTTCCCACAAACTATAGTCTATGCATTAATAAAGTTAAATATTTAAATTTAACTTTATAAAATGGCTTTATCAATGCATGACAAATCTTATCAATGATAAATAAGTCTTCCTGTCAATTTTAAACAATTACCATCGACATACCACTGTGACTGAATGTCCGGCCATGTCCAAGATGACTTACTATAAATAGTAAGTATGCCCAAAGTTTCCTTAGAACCCCTCCGAAAGACCTGCAACTGAAACTGTCTAGGCCAAATGGCCTCTAAGCCCCTTTAATGTCCTAGTTAGCCTACGGGACTGTGGGGAAATAGGCTAACAACAACATCATGCTATGAATGCTGGAAAGGGGACATTACAGTCTGCCCTTCCCAAAATTGCTTGTCCTCAAGCAATTTCAGCTCTGGATGCTGCAATATCTACTCATTTTCCCAAGTAGCATCCTCGACAGGTAGGTTCCTCCACTTCACTAGATACTCCCTGATAGTCCTCCTGCGAAGCACCCTCTCCCTGGAGTCAAGTATGGCCTCGGGAACCAAGATAAGCTTTCCCTCATCATCAAGAGGTGGCAATACTACTGAAGGCATCATATTGTGACCCAATGCCTTCTTAAGGCGTGACACATGGAACACATTATGCACTTTACTATCTGTAGGCAACTCCAACTCATAAGCTACTTCGCCCACTCTCCTGATTACTTTGAACGGTCCATAGTAGCGTGGTTTCAATTTCTCTGCTCCACTCTTCTTGAGAGAGGACTGTCTATATGGTTGTAACATGAGGTACACCATATCTCCCACCTCAAAAGACCTCTCAACCCTGTGCTGATCAGCATATTGCTTCTGCTGATTTTGTGCTTTTTGCAAATTTTCCTTCAAGGATCGCATAATGTCCTAGCACTCCTGCAAAGTATCCTTGGCCTTAGGCACCCTTCTGTCCCCAAATAACAAATCCAAAAAATTAGGAGCATCATACCCGTACAATGCCATAAAAGGGGACATTTGAATAGACATATGGAAAGAGGTATTATAGCAGTACTCCCCTAGATGTAGCCACTTCACCCAAGCCTTCTACTCTCCTGCAATGTAGTTTTGAAGGTACCCCTCAACCCATTTGTTCACTATCTCTGTCTGCCTATCAGTTTGGGGGTGGTAGCTATCACTCGGAGTGAGCTCTGTTCCACATAACCTGAATAACTCCTGCCAAAAGTGGCTCATAAATCTGTTGTCTCTGTCACTGACTATGCTCCGTGGTATCCCATGTAGTCTGAATACCTCTTGAAAAAATAGTTCTGCTGTTTGTGCTACTGAATATGTAGACGAAATTGCAAAAAAATGTGCAAATTTCATCAATCTGTCTACCACAACAAAGATACAATCCCGACCCTGTGCCTTGGGGAGGCCTGTGATAAAATCCATGGAAATGCTATCCCACTTCTTCTCTGGTATGGGTAGGGGCTGCAGTAAACCACCTGGAAAAGAATGTTCCTGTTTGTTCTGCTGACACATAGGGCATTCCCTCACAAAATGAAGCACCTCTGATTTGAGTCCTTTCCAAGTGAAGCGCTCTCTCACCTACCAATATGTCTTAAAGAATCTGGGATGTCCTGCCATTGGTGAATCATGAAATGCCCTCAAAATCTTCTGCTTCATAGCAGACCCGGGTACTAAATAAATCCTTTCCTTGTAGATGATTAGATTATTTACGATAGTGTAACGACTATCTTGAATAGCTCCCTCAATAATGCTAGATGCCCAACTATCCTTAGCATATCCTGCCAAGATCATCTCTCTCCAATCATCCATGACTATTCCAACAGCAAGAAAATGAGGCCTTCTAGATAAAGCATCTACAATAATATTTTTCTTCCCTTTGACATAGGCTATGTTGAAATCATAGGCCTGTAATTTACTCACCCATTTGTGTTGCCTGTCATTAAGGTCCTTCTATCCAAGGAAATGTTTCAAGCTATTATGATTTGTTTTTACGGTGAACCGGCTTCCCACTAAGTACTACCTGAACTTAGCTAGCGCATGCATGATTGCTAGCATCTCTTTGTCGTAGATGCTATAGGTTCTCTCCACACCTCATAATTTTCTACTATCATATGCGATGGGATGTTTGTCTTGCATGAGAATAGCTCCTATGCCCTCTCCCAAGGCATCACACTGCAGCTCAAAAGGCCTGGTGAAATCTGCAATGGCTAAAACAGGACATGTACTCATCAGCTCCTTAAACCTGTCAAAACAATCCTGAGCCCTCTCTGACCACTTGAAACTATATTTCCATGTTAAATCTGTAAATGGTGCTGCTATCTATGAAAATCCCTTCACAAATCTGCGGTAGAACCCATAAAGCCTGAGAAATCCCTTGAGTTGTGAAGTGTTCCTCGGTGGTGGCCAATCCAGAATGGTCCTGATCTTGTCTGGGTCAACCCGGACACTTCCTACACTAATAATATGCCCTAGATAGAGCAACTCTGTCATCCCAAACTCACATTTACTCATCTTGGCATATAATGACTCCCTCTCTAGAATACTGAGCACTATATCAATATGCTTCAAATGTTCCTCCCAAGTACGACTGTATATCAGTATATCATCAAAAAATATCAACACAAAATTCCTCAACTGATCTCTGAACACTCTATTCATACAGGACTGGAAAGTGGCAGGGGCATTTGTCAACCCAAAGGGCATGACTAAGAACTCAAAATGTCCATAGTGGCATCTAAAAGCTGTCTTCTCCACATCCACCTCTCTAACCCGTATCTGATGGTAGCCGGATCTCAAATCAATCTTGGAGAAGTAGCATGCACCATGCAATTCATCAATAAGCTCATCGATGCGCGAGATAGGGTATCGGTTCTTGATTGTCTTCTTGTTTAGCTCCCTATAATCAATGCACAACCTCATTGTACCATTCTTCTTCTTCACCAATACTACTGAAGAAGCGAAAGGACTTTTGCTTGGTCGTATGTGCCCCATGTCAATCAACTCCTTAATTGCCTTTTCTATTTCATCCTTACATCTCTTCGGATGGCAGTAAGGTGTGATGATAACTGGCTTAGGCCCTTCCTCTAATTCAATAACATGCTCGATTCCCCTATCCAGGGGTCTCCTTGGAGGTATCTCACCAAACACCTTAGTATGTTTGGTTATTATTTTTTGTACATCAGGTGGATACTCTAGTTTATGTTGCTCTGTCATCTCAGGCATTACTCTAAACTCTATTGCCCACTGCACCTGATCATGTCTAAAGAAACTCTGCATCCTCTTGAGTGACACCACTCAAAGTCTCCCATCTGAAAAACCTCTGAGCACTATCTTCTTACCATTTTTCTCAAACCTCATTTCCATTTTCTCAAGGTTAAATGTAAACTCTACCAGAGACTTCATCCAGTTCATCCCAAGCACCATATCCTGATCACCAATGTTGACCACAAAGAAATCTCCTATCATGTCATAATCTCCCAAATGAAGCTACAAGTTGGAGATTTTCTTGGTACATTCAATTTTGAAGCCATCGGCAACCATCACCTTGAATCCCCTATGCTCCTCTATATGTAGCCCTCTGCGTGTCACAAACTTCTCATCAATGAAGTTATGTGACGCCCCTGTATCAATGAGTGTCACAACTCTCTGTCCATCCAAGGTTCCCCTAACTTTGAAAGTGACGGCCTCCTGTATACTTGAAAACTAAGCTATCGTGCTATCACCGCATGCTTCCTCTTGTGAAGAACTATCATCATCTCCATCTGATTTGGATGACTGCTCTGAATCTCCATCTACTGACTCTTCGGCTGAAAAGTACTCCATCTGCTTTGCTTTTGCTTTCAATGGACACTTATGTGACAAATCCCAAGGCTCCCTACAATGAAAACAAAGCTTCTTCTTCCTGAGATCATTGTCTCATTGTCCAACCTCTTACTTTCCTCCTTAGTTGGCTGAACCTCTTTATGAAAAGGTTTCCTGTCCTTATCTTTCCTTGAAGGGAAACTCTTTGCCTGGAATTTATTTTTTGAAGATGAAGACGAATCCATGTCACAAGCTTTCTTAATGGCTTCCTACAAAGTGGGAGGGTTGAGAGCTTTAATCCACCCTCTCAACGGATCAGCTAACCCATCCATAAATAGAACTAGTATCCTCCGTTCAGATACATCTGTTACTAACACTGCAAGTTTCTGAAACTCTGAAATGTATGTTTCCAATGATCCCCACTATTTAAGCTGAGCTAACTCCTTGAAATGGAGTTCTAGATCCTTCCTATCAAAACGTTCAATCGGCCTCTCTATAAACTCCACATATGAGGTAATGTGTGCATGTCCCATAGTGACCATACCATGATGCCACCACTCGTGTGCTAACCCATCCAGATGAATTGCTGCATACTTAATAGCTTCTTCCTTGGGCATAGGGTTCAATTGAAAGTATGTGTCAAGCTTTTGAACCCAAGCTCTTGCTGTAGACTTTCTTGAGCCATCATAATATGGTAACTCAAGTCTCCCTACTTTCTTCTGTAGCTCATAGCTCTGGTTCCTGTCATGTCTATGTGGCATATGTTTCATCCGCACATCCATATACTCCCTAAAGGTAATTGCAGTAGTAAAATCTAGCCCTTTGGCTTCCCAATCTCTCCTCAACTGGTCCTATATATCAGTAATCTGGGGCTCTGGTACGAGCTACTCTGGAGCTCTAGGAGGAAATGTAGGAATCATGGGCCTTGAACTCACTATCCTAGCTCACTGGGGTGCATGACCGAAATTGTTCCCAACTTGTTCATCTCCATTATGTGTCCCATCCTGATCATTTCCATTCTGATTGTTACCATTCTGATTATTTCCTCCACCCATGTTAGCATTCAACCCCATTTGACGAGCCATCATCTGCATCATAAGATCCAATTTCTGATTCTGTTCTTGTGCCCTTTGTTCTGCTACTCGCTGACCCTGTACCAAGGTCTCTAATAACTGTAAGAATCTTTCCTCTCTAGGCTCTGGACTGGCATTCCTGCCTCCACCTAATCTTGTATTCCTGTCATCTCGGTCACCCATATTGCTGTCTTGATCAAAGAATACCTCTGCTATGTCTATATGACTGGATTCTATACCCCCCTGTACGGATGAACTAGACTATTTGCTTTGCAGGTCTGAACTCCTACTTTTTCTTGCTCTGGTATTGCAGAAATTATAAGGCCCTTGTCGCATGCTCAAACATAAATGCTTTGAAAGACCTGCAACTGAAACTGTCTAGGCCAAATGGCCTCTAAGCCCCTTTAATGTCCTAGTTAGCCTACGGGATTGTGGGAAAATAGGCTAACGACAACATCATGCTATGGATGCTAGAAAGGGGACATTAAATTGCTGCTATGTTGTTCCAAAATAGTGAGCAGTTAGCAGAAAAAACCAGAAAAATACGAAAATCCTTGCAAAAAAAAATACGAATAACCTAGTCAACATGATTAGACCTTTTTTTTTTGCTATGATTTCGAACCCAAAAAGAGAAATGAAAAGAAGAGACCCTTGCTAAAAACTAAAGAGTTTTCCAAAAATGTAAGAAATTCAAAAAAATCTCTTCATTTGTGCCCTAGGGACCCAATTTTTCAAAATAGGCTAGATTCATCAAATTGAATTTGTGATCCTTAATACGGCCTCAAAATTCAAAACACAAAGAAAGATCCCCCCTTAGAATTCAAAAATATTTTTGAAAATGTAAATTTTTCTGAAAAATATGCTGATTTGCAATCAAAAATGGCTTTTAATGAAAAATAAAGAAAAATTCATAACTCATGCAAATCATGTCAAAATACTTTAAAAATCGAACTAAGATATGTTGGGCACATAATCAACCCACAAAAAAAAATTTAGAACCAAAATCTAAGTGGTTTAAAAGATATGATTGAATCTTTAAACCAACTAGATTTTTTGCCTGCAAACCAATCTATATATGGGTTGGCCTTAAAACCAAAGTGAAAAATTTATAAAAGCACTTGATTAGATCCAATATGCTGCTATAAATAATCAAAGATGAAAAATAAAAGCAAATGGAGTTAGAAACTTGATTCAAGCCCCACGCAGGGTGCCAAAAATGTGTGCTAAAATGTTGTCACACTTCTATGAATCATTACATGTAAGAAAACTCAAGAATGAGCCCTCACAAATCGATCCATAGCTCTCTACTCATGGAGTGCAAGGGTTTGCAATGGAGGCCCTCAGTTTGACCTATTTTTGTGCCCATGCAAGTACACCATGAGATGAGAGATTCAAAAAGGAAAAGCAAGAATGCTAGTCTCCATGATTTTCAAATATGCATGAAAATAAGATCTAATCTATGAAAGAAAAATCTAATCTATAAATGCAAGATCTAAGCTAAAAGCCCATGATGGGTGCAAGAGAGAAAAAGACAAGAAAATAGAAGTTCTCCACAAAAAGCTTTTGTATTCAAACTCCTTCAAAAATTGGTCTTCAAACCTGCAGCATAATGATAGCATAATCATGGGTGTCTAACATGAGGAGAGGGCTCTCCCTTATAAAGAAAATTATGAAGGTGAGAGGCTTCTCACAACTAATATGGGATAATAGAGCTTGATCCATGTGAGACAAAATTCCACCAATGAGAAAAGAGGAGTGGTTGAGAAGAAAGTGGTGATCCATGTGAGACAAGATTCCACCAATTAGAAAAGAGGAGTGGTTGAGGAGAAAGTGGAAAGATAAATCTCACTTAGATCACATTTTTAAGTGTAGAGAAATTAAATAAAAACACTTTATTTTATTTCCTTTTTTCATCAAAAGAGATATTTAAGTGGGATTTTTATTTAATTAAAAGGAAGCAAGTTCTTTTTAATTAAATAGAAGATATTTAATTAAATTAAAAGAGAGGTTTTTCTCTTAATTAATTAAATGTGGATGAACTGTTTAATTAAAAGAGAGGTTTTCTTTTAATTAAATGGGGATTTTATTTTATTTAATTAAAAGAGAAGATTTTCTTTTAATTAAATAAGACTTGGAATAAAATGATCAATCTTAGAAATGAAATAAATCGAATTTGATCAAGAAAATTGATTTGAATTGATTTAATAAAATATTACAAACCATTGATTTAGAAAATTTGATAAATTGATAAATTGAATAATGGGGGCCCATAGTCTAGGCGACCATTTTTGGGTGCATACACCTATGATCCCTTTTGAGCAATTCTTGTTCCTTTTTCCTTGCAAGAGCATCTTTTAGTATGCCCATTTGTTCAATAGTGATGGTTTCAAGATTAAACTTTGGTAACTCAATCACTTTATCCAAGTTCACATCACCAAATGATGTAACTTCAGCTACCTTGGATGTGCTTGGACTCATCCTAGATGATTGTAAAAGGATAGCTTCTATACTTAGCCTATGAAGAGCTTGACTTGGAAGAGTGGAAATTTTTGGCAAAGTCTAGTGTTTGTATTGCAAGTTGCTCCTCAAGTTTTGTAGTCAAATGTAGCTCTTCAACCCTATCCTTTTCTTTCTCTACATTCTCAGTTGCACCTTGATCTTGCGTTGTAGGTGCAGGAGTAGCATCCTATTCTTTTTGTGCTTGTGTTCCTTCACTCTCTTCTATTTCATCTTTATGCTCTCTAATTGTCTCACCCATGTCATTTTCATTTTCATTTTCATTTCCTAAGACTATAACACTTTGTACCAATGTACTGATAGTAGAAGTTGTTGTCTTCTCGCTTTGATATATCAAAATAGGTAATGTATCTTGTACCATGGTGAATTGAGGAGGGGTTGAAGATATTATTTATGTCAGAATTTCCTCCCCTACGAATGCCTTGTCTGCCTTCTCAATCTCATCAACACTTACCAGTATAGGATTTCACAAGATTTTGTTGTGATGTGGAGCCTAATTAGACTCAAAGGTTTATTCCACATGATTTGCCTTCAAATTATTTCTATGGGGGTCAAGGGATAGTGCCCCTATGAGGTCATGGGGCCAAAAATTCCCTTATATTGTAAAAGGCATTTAGCTACTATTTTTCTATTATTCTAGCCCTAATTTTGTAAGTGGAAAAAGCTTGTATAAAAAGGCTTGGGGTTAGGGATTTCATTATGAATGGTGATATTATAGCTTCTTGAAATAGTATTGAGTTGTAAGGGATTATATATTGTAATAAGGTTGTAATCACTGGATAATAATAATATTGGACTTGTTTTTGGTGGATGTAGCCCAAAGATTTGGTGAACCATGTTAAATCTTCATGTCTTGTGTTCTCTTTTATGCGATCTACTATTTTTTGGTATTGTTTATATTTGAATGTAATTTTTAATTCTATCTAAGGTTAATCCTAACAAGTGGTATCAAAGCCAGATGGTCATCATTTTTTTTTAAGCTAGACCATTGTCATTTTTTTTGTGATCCTCTACAAGAAGGTCTCATTATTGAGTGGGAGCGATGGTAGATGAGGGTAAGCTGAGGGTTGAAAACTTTAATGGGTAAAACTTTTAGTTATGGAAGATGAAAATGGAGGACTATCTTTATCAGAAGGATTTATGGAAGTTGTTGGAAGGAAAAATGAAGAATTGGGAATCTATCACAAATGACAACTAGGATCTTTTAGATAGAAAGGAACTTGGGAGCATTTGATTATGCCTAGTACCATCAATGGAATTTAATATTACAAAAGTGAAGACAACAAAAGAGTTGATGAAAACCCTAGAAAAATTGTATGAAAATCCCTCCACTTCAAACAAGGTATTTCTCATGAAGTATTTATTTAATATGAAAATGATAGAAGCTAGATCTGTTGTGGATCATTTAAATGAGTTTAATATTATTACTAGTCAATTATCTTTTGTGGGTATTAATTTTGATGAAGAAATTAGGGCTCTCTTGATTTTTTGTTCTTTGCCTAAAAGTTGGAATGACTTGGTAATGGTTGTGAGTAATTCTATTTCTGTATCTAGTACCCTAGAATATAATGATGTGATCAGTGTTATTTTGAGTGAGAAAACTTGTAGGAAAATCTTAGCTGGATCTACATTAGAAAGTGTTGGATCTATATTAGGAAGTTCTTTGAACACACTAAGAAGAGGTAGAATGACTGTGAGAGGAAATAATTCTAGAGATCATGGGAAATCAAGAGGAAAGTCAAAGGGAAAGAGCTCTCAATCTAGAGGACTGAGAGACTACTAGTACTGTGGGAAATCAGGGCATAACAAGAAAGATCGCTAGACTCAAAAGAACAATGAAAGAGATAAACCAGAAGGAAACAAGGAAGAGAATATGGTAAGTAAAAAAATTGAAGAGGATGCTTTGATTCTATCTTTAGAAAGTGTTAATGATTCATGGGTTTTAGATTTTGGTACTTCATTTCATGCTACACATCATAGAGGTTATTTCATTGATTATGTCCAAGCGGATATTGGGCTTGTTTATTTGAGAGATAATGAACCCTATCAGATTATTGGAAAATAAAAAGTCAAGATTAAGTTACAGAATGTGAATTATTGACTACTACATGAGGTAAGACATGTTCCAAGGATGAGTAAGAATTTAATTTCAGCAGGGCAACTCGGTGATGAGGGTTGTGTAGTTACTTTTAATGATAATAATTGGAAGTTTTCAAAATATTCCCTTATAGTAGAAAATGGTGTTAAAGTACAAGACATATTATCCCTTCTACTTTAATTGTTTCAAAGAAAAATGAATGTTCTGGAACAATTGCTATAGTTGAGCAGGGAGAACAAATAGATGCTGTAAATTTTGATACAACATTGTGGCACAATAGACTTGGGCACATGAGTGAGAAAGCTATGAAAGTACTTTCTTCAAAGAAAGTTTTACCAAGTCTAAAATGTGTTAATATGGTTTTCTTTGAAAGTTGTGTGTATGAAAAAAAAGAGAGAGTGAGTTTTGTAAAGACTGGGAAGGAAAATAAAAGTGAGAAATTAGAGCTTGTGCATACAAATATATGGGGACCAGCTCAAGTATCTTCCCTTGGTGGCTCTCATTATTATGTTACATTTATTGATGATGCAACTAGAAAAGTATGGGTTTATTTCCTTAGACAAAAATATGATGTATTTCAAAATTTTAAGAAATGGAAAAATTTTGGTTGAAAATGAGACTAGAAAGAAATTAAAATATCTCAAATCTGATAATGGTGGTGAGTGTTGCAATCATAAATTTGAAGATTATTACTGCACTAATGGTATTTATAGACAGAAAACTATTCCAAGGAATCCATGGGAAAATGGAGTGGCTGAACGTATGAACGTGACTATAATGGAGCGTGTAAGAAGCATGAGGTTTCATGCAAGGTTGCCCTTAAACATGTGGGTGGAGGTTATCAATACTGCTGTATATTTGATTAATAGAGGTCCCATCCCTTTACTCCTTTGGGTTGTGGTATTCTAGAGGAAGCATGGACTGGTAAGAAGGTGAGTTATTCTTTCCTCAAAACCTTTGTTGTGAAGCATTTGCTCATATAGATTCTTAAAATAGAACCAAGCTGGAAGCTAAGTCAAAGAAATGTGTATTTTTTGGATATGGCATTGATGAATTTGGTTATAGACTTTGAGATTTTGAAAATCATAAAATTATAAGAATCAAGGATGTCGTATTCTATGAGAAAGTGTTGTACAAAGATTTGTTGCAGCAACATGAGAAGAAAGAAGATGATTATGTAGTGCTAGATGATACTCCAAAAGATGATGTTCTAGAAATTCCTCATGATGTGCAACTACAACAACAACAATTACCACACACACCAGTGAATGTTCTTCTTGTCATCATCAAACAATTGCTAGTGTTGATCATTATTAGCTACACTAGTGTGGTAAATCATCTCCACCATGTGTACAACTCTATTAAATTCAATATTGAGGAATAAGAAGGGAAGAAGATATTGCAAGGAAATTTTATTTAGAGTTATGCTCATGGGAAATAACAATGATAAAAAAAGCATCAAATTAGTCTAGCTCATCCCACCCTTATTTCTATAGTCCTTTAACCTCTTTCTCTTGATTTGATATTATCCTCGAACTTGGTTGATAACTAGCTTTGCACCTCCTATAACCCTAATTTGTTTGATTCCTTTTTCTTTAGCATATTCAAGACCCAAGAGGAGAGCTTCATACTCAATTATGTTGTTAGTAGTTTAGAAAGCCAACTTGTAAGCCTTAGAACAAATTTATCCTTTAGGTGACACTCAGACTACCCTAGCACCTGAACTAGAAGATGATGAACTCCCATCAAATTGCATAGACCATAATTCTTTTGAAATGTCACACATGAGGAATTTGGTAGCATTTTCTTCAACATATGTCATTATATAAGTGCCATGCCCTATATCAACATACAAAATTTTAGCTCCTGGATCATCAAATTTTAAAATGGTGTACATAGCTTTAGGCTTTGGGTCAATTTTGACTTTCTTGTCACCAATTTCATTAAAGCATGGAAAATATCTAACTTGATCTCCTTGCCAAGGTATTTGCAGAAACTCCTACTCAATAACATCCCATACCTAGCTCAGATATTTGTAACCAAAATATTCAATTTTACTTGATTAACGAGAGGGACTTTTTAGCCTCCATGGATTAAACTCTTTCTGGCAATTTATTCAAAGAAAGCCCCAAAGAGTGAGCTACATTGGATGATATCACATTATTAGATACACCTTAATCAATAATGCAATTTCTCAACTTGCAACCAAATTTATAAAAAGAGATGTAGAATGGATCAAGTTTATTTGATAAGGAAGTTGCAACTAATGATTCGTCTCCAGTCATACACCCTTATAAGTTCCCATCTTCTAAGTCAGTGCTTGATTCATGATTAATAGTAGGTTTAGGTGTAATTTTTTTCCAACACATTGAATCAATCTATCTAACTAGTGTGGATTGGCTTTCAAGTATTCCAACTAAGAAATTTACGCTTTAGTCTTCTTGAAATGATCAATAAAATCAAAATAATCTTCAACAACAAGGGAAGAATTGGCTTTATTTATTTCCTTTGATTGCAAAAGATCTTCTAGAGTGTGCTTACAAGATAAGATACGCTTGGGGATTTCATCAATGGTTTTCTCTTTTTCTACTTTTCTCCATTTCTCCTCTAGTCTTTATATCCAATTTTAGGTGGATGCATTGCAAGAATGATTGTTAATATCTTTGATCTTTTCACCATATGATTCATATTCTAGAAAATTAATTAAAGAGGTCCCAAAGGTCTACTCTAAAGCATCTTTAGGTACCATGTACTCCTCAAATTTTTCTCCTATCAGGTGCATCTACATATATCTTTCCATTTCAAGATGAGATATCCATCATGATTAATTATTAGGTGAAAATCACACATTGCTTCTTGATGATTTGACAAGGAGGGGTGTTTAATTGCTAACCTTTGAGCATAGGAAGTCAAAGGATTTGGTTGCCTATTTTATTGATAGGGAATTTAGTTTGTCCTTGGGATATCCTAGTATAAAGGTGTTGGATTTTGTAGTGATTATTTTTTCAACTATCAGAAATGATTGGCTAACTTTTGCACCATAGGACTAGTAGTAGTAATGGAGGCTTATTAACCTTTACATTTATGCATATTTTGGCTCCATTTCCCTAAGCTAAGTAAGTTTCCTTCTACTTCAATAGCTAAAGTTTGTGCAATTTCTAAGTTTTGGACTCTAGTTCTTCACATTTGGAAGCTCACATCAGAAGGTTGGGCACTAATGAAGAAGGTCATCCGATTTTCCTCAGTGGGCCTTATATTGATAGGAATCCATTTCACAATCTTGTTAAAGAAAGCAATGAATTCTTGCATTGGTTGATGGATTTATTTCTTCATTTGTGTTAACTATGAGAAAATTACATGTTCATCTTCAATAGTCTTGAATCTTGTCTCAAGAGCTTGAATTAAAGTGGCTTATGAAGTGATTGACCTAGCCAACAGTTGAGAAAATCATTCAGCTATAGCATCAGTGAATGTCTCCATAAAGAGGTGAACAGAAACATCTTCACACTAATTTCCAAGAACTCTACTTTCTATAAAGAATGCACAAATGTATTCATTAGTGGTGACCTTTCCATCTCGAAAAAAATTAGGGAGAATTTTATAAGATCCAACGGGCATATCATGTAATTTATTTCCCAAAGCTAAAGGACCAATAACAACTCCCCATGGAATAGGTGGTTGTGGTGCTAGTTGTGTCATGGTTGAAAGAAGGATATTCAAAGATTGCAAATAGATGGTGGTAGGATGAGGGTTCTTGGTAAGATTAAATCTTGGAAAGCTATTGGAGGGACAATGACCTTTGGTGGAGAAGACAATCTACTCAATATCTTAGTCTTTCTTTTCTATTTGGGAGTTATAGGCTTGAAATATAGCTTTCAAAGAGCCTCAAAATCTTTGCCAAGTATACATTTATGCCTGTCCACTTGGGTGTATAGTTTTTAAGCCAACTTACTTATTATTTTTTTCTTGACCTTGAGGAAAACTAGGGTTTTGTGTGTTCCTTCTTGGGATTTGACCAAGTCTTTCTACAATTTGTGCTTTATGTCTAATGAGTATTCCTCTCAAGTAATCACTAAACTCCTCTTCTAGTTATAAGACCTGATTCTCTTGTTGATAATGTTGAACACTTCTACACCTCTAGGAAAGCATGTTCAAATCTAAAAATAACATCTTCATGTGTATCTTTGAATACAAGATTTAATTGAAGAACTAAAAAGCCATTCTCATGCGAAAGTACCATAATGCTTTATCACTGACAATTCTCTATCGTTATTGTTTAGGTCCCTAGCAAAGTTGATAAAAATATGTTAATAAATAGATTTGTCATTTAAAATTACTTAACTTAGCCAAAAGTAGTGTATGTGGCAAATTATTCCCAATAGTTGGATAAGCCCTTGATATGCAGCCTTCCTCTGTGTTTAGAGGGGAATCTCCCTTGTAAGATGTAAATCTTAGATTTTAAAAGCTTTAAGGGAAAAATGAGTATCAAGATTTATCGCAATTCATTCTTGTTATAGGAATGTACAAATTTCTAACAAGAACTCAAAGTGATAAAGGTTCAAACTTCATCAAGAATACCAATGAACTACACATCTAGGCAACAAAATGAAGCAACTTTGATTTTCTATATCATAGGCACATGTTCTTGATACCAAGAAAGGTACTTGATCACATAGAATAGATTTACAATTGACTATTTTCCTTTACAAAAGAGACCATAAAATTCTATATTCTCATTCAATGAATGTAACTGATAAGATTTTGAACAACCAAAGATATACTAAAAATACATGCAAATTAACTTGGTTCTCAATACATGAAGTGATACTACTTCAATAATAAAGTTGTTCCCTCAATTCCCAAAATTCCAAAAAGTCCTATTACAAAGAAAAATGATCCTTTATGTAGACTCAAGATCAAGTAACTACTCTTTTGTGGTTAATAACTACCTCCCAATCATGTGTTTTAGGTGAGGTTAATTAACTTTGCAAAAATTAACCTATACAAGTAATCTATCTAAAAGCATGAATCAAGCCCAAAATTCATCAAAAATGCATGAAATATACATTTGAACACTAAATCTCTAGTTGTTGGAGTCCATCAATTAAGATTTGACACATTTATTCTTCAAAGCCTTGTAAGCATCAAGGATCACTGCCATTGAATCATAATTAGGAATGAACACATTTTCCATCCCAAGTTTCGTAGTGAAGTATTTGTCCTAGATCTCTTCCAACTCCCATTGATATGTTGAAATGTTACAATCTTCAAGAGTGACAGAGACTAGATTGAGCTTCTTTATAGTTTCAACATATGACACTCAATTCTCCATCTTTGAATAAATTTTGATAGTGAAGGATTCTAGAAGAAACTAACCATCAATGCATTGAAGATCATGGATTGCTACTTCACTTGTAATAATTGTCACTACCTCTTCCAAGACTTTGATTCTCTTCTATTCACATACAACTATCATCTTTTCAAATTCTGTAATACCTTTGCTGATGTTCACTACTTTCCAAAAAATACTTTTACTCCACATGTGCACCCGATTCTCATTTGGATAAGTAATAAATTTTTCAAGTATCAAAGTACTTATATCTATTTTTAACATTTCTTGTAACTCATCAATTACTCCTTGGTAGGCAACTCCTTATTCCTTGGTTGTCTCAAGTTCTCTAGACATCTCTTGGTATTGTACTATGACTTTCCCATACATCTCTTGTGCTTCTATTGTGCATTTTGAAGCATCTTCTAACATTCTATTTATCCATGCTTCTATCATCATGTTGTGAGACTTGTATTTGTTTACATTTTCTACAACCTAGACCTGTTAGAGATGGGGAAGCAATTGATGTCAGGGCTTTAGAAGAATCACCAATAAGACACCAACATCTAAATTTTCTCCTTGAGTTGTTCTTCTAACCTCTTTTCTTTCTTCTCTCTTATTAGTATTTATGCCGTAGATAACTCAAAATTCTAAAAATCTCCTTCAATAGTTGATGGACCAAGATATCCATTGCTCAAAGTGAAATCAAACTCTGTGGCTTCTTCTACATTTTTCTAATGGAGGGTGCTTCCATTAATACCATAAACACATAACAGAAACAAAGAAACAATAGCAAATGCAAGAACAAAATATGGACTTCGTATTTGCATTGCAAATGCAAAATAAAAAAATTAATAAGTATGATATGCTAACTCACATGGGTGCCTTCATTATAGTAATCTACAAGAATAATCTGCCAACTACCATCTAGATTTGTCTTAGACAATGTTCAGGCCTTTATTAAATAGGTAATTTTATGCCACCCAGGAAGGTTCTAGACATTGAAACTTAATGCCTAGGGTCGACAGACCTTAACAATACATATAGAGTCGGCCATATACATCTTTGACAATTATTTTGGATATTTTAGGTAGCCCAACTTTGAAAGACCATAACTCACAAATTGTTACTCTGATTAGATATTATAACCACTTTAAAAAATGCTAGCTCTTGATCTACTATTGGAGACCTCATCTAGGAAATCTAAGGCCTCCAACAATGAGCTTGAAGATTTTTTTCAAAATTTTCCACCAAAAATCCACAATAACTTCTGTGATACATAAGCTGGAGCACTGATATTTTAATGGTAGGCTTATAACTCTAAATTGAACCTTCATGTAGAAAATGAGAACATTCTGAGACTGTATGACAAACATACTAAAAATAGCAAGTTCCCATAAATTGTAACCACCCTATTTACTAGTCCTTATTAAAATAGAAAAGACTAAAAAGAAAATATTTTTGGGTGATGCAAGATTGCTCTTACACCTAGGATGATCCTACATTAGACACTCAGAGTAATTTGATAACTCTATCACATCTTAGGTGTTTAAAGGACAACCAAGACAATTAACCTCTTCCCTTGCTAGCCATGATGAATCCTCTACTGGCCTCCCTTTCCATTTGAACAGGTATTTCTCATAAGTTTTGTTCCTTGTTCTTTTACAAAGATGATTGTCTAGTATCTCCTCAATCTCCTTTGTAGCTGAACTAGCTGCTAGAATACTCCATTGCACTTCTTCAACTTCATCTCCATCACCTCCTTCATAATACTTTGTCAAATCTAAAATATTAAATACAAAATATTCAATTTAGTAGGAAACTCAACTTCATAAGCATTTCTAGAATCATGCCTTTTCACTATCTTGCACGGTCCAAACTTCTTCATCTTCATCTTATTATATGTACCCATTAGAAAATGTTCCTTTCTCAAATGAACAATGACTTCATCTCCAATCTAAAATTCCTTATACCTCCTTTTCACATCTACCTTAGCCTTATACTATGTATTCTTCTTTATGATGTACTTTCTCACCTCCTCATGGATGTTCTTCAAATGTTTAGAAAAATTCCTCTGCTTCAACATTACTTATCTCTCCTGTATCCAACTGCCTCAATTCAGAAGCATTTCTGGGACTATTCCCATACACAATATTGAATGGTAATTTACTAGTACTCATATTGACAAAATTATTGTATGAAAATTCCACCTATGGTCAAATCACATCCCATCCTTTGGGCTTGTCTCCAACCAAACATCTCAATGAATTTCCCAAACTCCTATTCACCACTTCTATTTTTCCATTAGTCTATGGATGATATGATGAACTAAACTTCAACTCCATCTTTAATTTCTCCCATAGTGTACACTAGAGATATCCAACAAATTTGGTATCTTGATTTGAAACTATACTCTTTGGTAGACCATGCAGTCTCACCACTTCTTTGAAAATCAACTCTACTACATGAACAACATCACTAGTCTTCTTGCAAGGAATGAAATGTGTCACATTTGAAAACTTTTCAACCACCACAAAAATAGAATCATTTCCACATTGTGTCCTTGGTAATCCAAGAACAAAATCCATGATGACATCCTCCCACAAATTCTCTAGTATAGGTAATGGTTGATACAACCCTATATTTTGCTTCACTCCTTTAGCCATCTGACATACTTTGTAACTCTGTACAAACTTCTTCACATCTTGCTACAACTGTAGCCAATAATAATTCTCAAAAACCAAAGCTATGGTTTTTTCTTTGCCAAAATGTCTAGCCAATCCTCCACTATGCTTCTCTTTGATGAGATTCTCTCTCATTGAATTCCTAGGCTTGCATAACTAGCTTCCTTTGAGCAACATACTGTATTGGATCATGAAATCCAACTAATTTTTTCTATCAAGTGTAACAAGTTCTATATAAGCCTTCCATGTTTCACCAAAATTAGGATCATCTAGATACAAAGTACTAAGTTTCTTGAACCCAACCACTCTATCTGTATTTTTGTTAGAAAAAGTTGTCTTCTACTAAGAACATATGCAACTCTGTTAGAATTCCCACTCCCGTGTTTCAAAACACATGTATAACTCTACAAAAACTCAACCCACTTCAAATGCCTTTGGTTTAATTTTTCTTGACTATTCAAATATTACAAAGATTGATGATCAATATACAAAACAAACTCCTTAGGAAGAAGAGAGTGTCTCCACTTCTTCAATGCTTGAACTATATCATAAAATTCTGGATCATAAAAAAAAATATTCTTTTTGCATCATTCAACTTCTCACTAAAATAAGAAAAAGGTCTACCTTCTTGGCTCAAAATAGCTCCTATTGTAGTACCACAAGCATCACAATCTACTTGAAATAACTTGTTAAAATTAGGAAGTGCTAAAATAGGCTACTCAGTAACTTTCTATTTCAATAGATTAAAACTCTTATCTACTCCTAAAGTCCACTTAAATTCTTTTCTATTCCCTCTCATTGTTTTAGTGAAGGGCCCAGAAATACTATTAAAACCTCTTATGAACTTTCTGTAAAAACTAGCCAGTCCATAAAAATATCTTATGTCTATCATATTCCTTGGAGTAGGCCATTCAAGGATAGTCATCACTTTCTCTGGGTCCATTTTTAGACCTTCTGCTTGTATCACCTATTTTAGTAGAGTAAAATGAACACTAATCTATAAAAAGCATTCTCAATACTAAAAACAAATAAACACTTAAGATAGGACTAAAGAAGACAAAATTGAGGAAAGTAGACCAAAGATGGTAAACTCCTCAAGTGCTTCTCATGATGACGAAGCTATGTCCCTGATGGATAGTGGATGTATGCTCACGATGTGCTCAAGCTCCAAATGGATGAGTGATAATCAAATATGAGTGTGGATGAATGATTCAACAATGAAGGTATGGAGGGTTTTCAGCATTATAATAGTATTTTGGTAGTTTTTAGGCTCTCAAAATAGCATTATAAGTTTGCTTCAAAAGTGGATGATTTTAGTGAAGGGAGAGGCTTCTATTTATAGGCCAAGGGGTGGAAGGATGGATAGTCAGGATGCAAGGATGGCAAGATGGTAAGGGAGGGCTAGGATGCACTCAAAGGGGAGCACATGGATTGTGCTTGTTTAAAGCCAATTGGGAGGTGACACATGTCACAAGGTGATTGGATGTGAGAGGGTAGGATATGGGTTTGTCAAAGGAGTAATGAGGGAGGTTGAGCCATAAATGGGGATGGTTGGGTCAAATAGAGATGGTTGGGTCATAAATAAAGATGGTTGGAAGGAGGATGAGATTGTTGACTTTGGCTTAGAGGTGGTTGGGAGGAGGATGAGATTATTGACTTTGGCTTGGGTTAGCAAGTCTTAACCCTTGCTTAAGTTGTGCACATGATTAGAAGAGGGATTAGGATTAGCTTAGGAGTTGGCTAACCTTGTTTAGGGAATGTGACAAGGTTAGGAGGGGATTAGGATTAGAATTGACATCTTCTAGAAGAGTCTAGGCTTTTAGGATGAGGATAAATAAGATTTTTTAGAAAATAAATAAAGTTTTATTTATTTCAAGAGTTTAGGTTGAGGAAATATTTATTAAAATATTTTTAATAAATATGAGGATTAATATTTAATCTTAATTAAATATTTTGAGTTGGGATTAGGGGTAGGAAATGATGGGATTAGCCTTTAATCAAAATTAAAGAAGGATTTAGAAGATTTTGGAAGAGGTTAGTGGTCTTAAGGAAATTGGCCAAGTTTTGGACAAAAAAAAAGAAATTATTTATTTTGGGATTTTTGGTTAATTTATTAATTAAATAATTAATAAATAAGGAAATAATGTTTAAATAAGATTTAAACATTTTTGGGAGGGATTCCTTAATTAAATATTTTTAATTAAGATAAAGGGATTTAATGGCATAAAAATAAATTAAATAATTAAATAATTAATTAATTAATAAATGATGATGTCATCAGGGATTTTTTTCAGAAAATAAAAATACTTTATTTTCTAAAGGATTTTTAGGTGTCTACATTTTGCCCCTCTTTGAGATAGTTTTGGAACAATACTATTTCAAAGAATTTTGAAGATAGATGATCCGAAGGAAACTTTGAAAGGAACATGATTGCCCCAGTCTTGAATAGAATAAGAGAGAGTGGACTGTGTGATGCCCCCTCAAGAAGATGGCGGGGAGAGAAGGGGAGGCCCGATAGCTTCTTGAAAGGTACAAGAATCTAGGACAAGAGGAGGACTGAGTGTAGCTAAGAGAGGTGAATCAAGGAAGCTATGGGAGAATGATACAAAGGAAAACCTTTTGCACAAGGATAACCAATGGGTAAGAACACTAGCTTTAGGGAGAGGGGAGAGGGTGATTGGTTTTCTAAATTGAATCCCAAGGAAGTGAGGTGGAAGATGGGAGATTTGGGGAGATAATGATTCAAGGATTTATGATTGGTGATGACGAAGATTATGATAGATGCAGGAGATATGATGATGATTGATGTAGAAACTATGATTATGATTGATGAAGGAGCTAAGATTATGTTTGATGAAACACCTAAGATTATGATTGATGAAGGAGCTAAGATTATGATTGATGAAGCACCTAAGAGTATGATTGATGAAGGAACGAAGAGTATGATTGATGAGGCACCTAAGATTATGATGGATGAAGGACCTAAGATTATGATTGATGAGGCACCTAAGATTATGATTGATGAAGGACCTAAGATTATGATTGATGAAGGAGCTAAGAATATGATTGATAGAGGAGGTATGATTATGATTGATACAGGATTAAATACCATGGGATTGATAGGAGATATGATTGGTCTATGGATAAAACCTATAGATCAGGATTGTAAGACTAATTGGATGGGATGCTTGGATAGGATGGGATGTTTTGATAAAATGGGAGTATTAAGTAATCCATTGAAGCTTGAGCATGCGAGTGTTCCAAAGGGGAGCACCACCATGTAGTTGAGAACTTATTTTGATATAGGAATATTGAGAATATGCCAAGGTTACTAAGAACATCAAGGCCTTTTTACCAATATTACATAGGACTGACACGAAACAAACACGCAAGGATTGCCCCAGCATCACACATGAATCCCGAAAGAATCAGAGTGGAAATGATACTGGGTAATCCACAAGCAAACAATATTTCCCAAGTGCACCATGTAACCACAAGTGATCACATGTTTGGACTATGCAAGGGGCATATCTGACTAACTCACAAGCAGAAAAGAAAAAGAAAAAGACCTGATCAAAACCTTGCTCTTGAATTGCCCCATTCATAGCACACCATGATATAAAAGATCGTGGCGACCATGAGGAGGGAACAACCCAAATCACTTGAAAGAGATACTTTAAGAACCAAATGTGAAATCCTGAAAAGAAAATAAATCGAAAGAAAATGTAAATCCATGAAAAAGGAACCTTTTGCCAAAGAGATTGGTAGGACTGGATACTGACGAACTAAGATCAGATGAGAGGAAGGATGCAGCCTGCAAGGATCTATCGGTAATATCAAGGACTAGGATGAGCTGGGCAATCAGAACTATTTAGGACAACATGTTGATGACAAGGGGTCTTGTACAAGGATTTGCGAAAGTATCTAACCAAGAGAACTAAAAATGTTTATTTGTATTTGATTTTTGTTGAGCAAGCATGAATGGACGTGAAGAGATGAGAGATATACAATGATACCAAGTGAAGGACTGACACGCAAGAAATATATAGTGGATAAACCAAAGTATTTACAAGGGATGACCGTACAAAAGTTCAACATGATAGGATAGTGGCGGGAAAGATGAAAATGAGAAGGTTAGCAGAAGAAAATCTAGGGATGAGGAGATAGGAGATAGTGCAAGGAAAAGCGTGGGAAGTTAGTGGAAAGAGGTAGGATATAGCATACTGTTACTATAGGGGAGGTGGGCTATGGAAAGGACGAAAGTAGTTGCCGACTTGACTATTATGATGGTGGGTATTGAAGCTTGTTGCCGAAGAGATGGATAGCATGTAATGGAAGCGATGGAGAATGTTGTGGGTTCTATAAAAGGTGAGTGAATTTGATGAAAGCTGAACAACAAGAAGTGTTAGCTGAAGCATAAGAAAAGTGTGAGTGAAGAATTAAGCTGTGAGGGAAATATCAATGGCCAATTCGCAAGAGCAGAGGCAGAAAATGCCAGAGGCGATAGAAGGAGGAACGGGGGGATGGAGTGAAGAGGAAAATGAAAGCCAAGGAGAAAGGAAATGGGTGCGAGGGCAGAAGCGAGGTGTAAAGCGGAGCCAACAAGAAGGAAGAGAAACCTTGCCACGTCGAAGTGTGCGGTGTTGTGATCGGGGAGTGGTGGAGGCTAGCAAAAGTAATCCAACTCAAAATCAGCCAGAAGAGGAAGGAGAAGATCCGACCTTGCTGCAACTATTAGCAGAAGGTGCGAGGCAACAAACAGAGGTGATGGAAAAAGAGAAGGAGACAAACTTACCAAGGGTGGAAGTGTGGTTAGAGGGAGCAAGTGCAGATGATCAGCCATCTGTAGAAGAGACCCTTCCAAAAGGGGAACAAAGATCTGTGATGCGACCAACAGCGGTCAAATGGAAGAAGGGAAAAAGTAAATTAGGGGATATGATGCAGAGCTCTGGGGAACAAAAGGGTGACCCAGTGTTGTCTGCATTTCGGCCATTTCGAGCATTGCAATCTGATGCGGCAGTAGAAGAAGCTCATGATGCAGCGGTGGTGATGGAAAAAGCATTGGCAATGGAAAAAGAACGGGCTGACCAGGTGAAGAAAGATGCAAATTTCTTTCAAGGCCTGATTGAAAGAGCGCGAGAGGATGGTGCACGAACAGAAGCTGAGCGTCTAGGGATGATGTTAATGATGGAGCAAACAAGAGTGGAGACTGTGGAGGCGACTTTGGTAGCTGAGAGAGCAGTGATGGAGAGATGTGAAAATGAATTAGTGCTCCTGTGGTCGCAAGTAGAAGCGTACAAGGAGTCAGCAGTGCAAACCAATAGTTTAGCACGGAGGGCACAAGAGCAGCTGAATGCAAGTAATGCACGCATTACATGGTACCAGAATCAGTTAAATACAGTGAAACATGAGAGGGAGTCAATGAAAATGCTAGCGAATAGATATGAAAGAGAACGTGATATTGCGCAGAGGACAACAACTATTCCAGGAGCAGAAAGACTACGGGCAGAAATGAAAGATGTCATGGAGCAATTAGTGAGGGTTGCGCGAGAGGCAGCATATTACATGGGATTATATCACCAAGCGGTCCCTTTGGAGCAAAGGAGAGGAGTTGTATACTCTCAAAAACATTTTATGGAGCAGATAAACACCCTCCTGAGGCGTGGTAACATCCCTATCCCCATGGATACACTTTGGGCAGGTGTGAGGATGACTCCAGGGGCATCATCATCTGGGACTGGGCCTGAAGGAATGCCATTGTTTGGACATCCTGTCATGCCACCTCCCCCAGGGAAGCTAGAATAAAAAAAAGCTGCCAAACATTAGTAGGTGTTGCTGTCGTAGGAGAATAGAAAGTTTGTGCTTATTGTTGTGGCAATCAAAGGGACAACAGATGTTGTTCATAATGTAATGTTATGTTTTGTTTGTGGGATTTTTATGGAAAATATATGGATGTTTTTGTGTGTTTGTCAAGTATTTAAATTTTTTTTGGGATTTTTGATATATATTTTAATGTTTTTTTTTTTTTTGGGATAAATAATGAAATAGTTTGACACTTGTAAAAGTGGGAACAATACAATTGGTAGAGTAAGGGTAACCATGACTCATAGGTGAGAATGTTTATGTAGATTTAGCAAGTATGACAGACAATAATAAGACAAAATGTGGGGATATTTCTCTAGGTGTGTGATGAGATGGATGTTTATGAGGCGTGAAAAAGGCATTGGGATCTATGTAAGGCATGTGATGGCCAAAAGAGGTCCTTGAAAAAGACGTGCGAGCCAAAAAAATTGTCTCAGGGGCCTGAAAAGGGCGCTTGAGCCTAAAAAGACAGTGTGGGGGCCTGAAAAAGGCGCTTGGGTTGATAAAGGTATCTCGGGGGTCGAAAAGGAGCAAAATAGGGCCTTGAAAAAGGTGCTTTAAGCCTAAAAAGGTAGTTCGGGGGCCTGAAAAAGGTGCTTGGGCCTATAAAGGCATCTCGGGGGCCGAAAAGGATCAAAATAGGGCCTTGAAAAAGGCGCTTTGAGCCTAAAAAGGTAGTTCTGGGGCCTGAAAAAGGCGCTTGGGCCTATAAAGGCATCGCGGGGGCCAAAAAGGATCAAAATAGGGCCTTGAAAAAGGCGCTTTGAGCCTAAAAAGGTATTAGAGTGATCCAAAAAGGACACTTGTATCTTGAAAAAGTATTTAAGGCCTAAAAAGGCACTAGAGTGGTCCAAAAGGGACACGTGGGCTTTTTAAAAAGAAAGCTTTTAGGCCTAAAAAGGCGCTAGAGGGGTCCAAAAAGGACACATGGGCTTTGAAAAAAAGCTTTTAGGCCTAAAAAGGCGCTAAATGGGTCCAAAAAGGACACATGGGCCTTGAAAAAGGCTTGTAGGCCTAAAAAGGCGCTAGAGGGGTCCAAAAAGGACACATGGGCTTTGAAAAAAAAGCTTTTAGGCCTAAAAAGGTGCTAAATGGGTCCAAAAAGGATAGATGGGCCTTGAAAAAGGCTTTTAGGCCGAAAAAGGCACTAGAGGGGTCCAAAAAGGACACATGGGCTTTGAAAAAAAGCTTTTTAGGCTTAAAAAGGTGCTAAATGGGTCCAAAAAGGACACATGGGCTTTGAAAAAAAGCTTTTGGGCCTAAAAAGGCGCTAAATGGGTCCAAAAAGGACACATGGGCTTTGAAAAAAAAGCTTTTAGGCCTAAAAAGGTGCTAAATGGGTCCAAAAAGGACACATGGGCTTTGAAAAAAAGCTTGTGGGCCTAAAAAGGCGCTAAATGGGTCCAAAAAGGACACATGGGCTTTGAAAAAGGCTTTTAGGCCTAAAAAAGGCGCTAAAGGGGTCCAAAAAGGACACATGGGCCTTGAAAAAGGCTTTTTTAGGCCTAAAAAGGCGCTAAAGGGGTCCAAAAAGGACACATGGGCCTACAAGACAGTATTGATAGATTTGTGGAAACTGATTAGACTAAACGTGGCCACTGCAACTTAAATAAGACTCAAAATCCTTCTTGATTCACATTAATAATGGTTGCATGGAAGGAAGGCGACAATCGGCTTTGCGGCATCTCTTTTGCTATCCGAGTTGTGCTGGATTTTCCTAAGCTTGAAATTATGTTTCAGGACATTACCACGCTTCTTCTTAATATCAATTTCTTAATATCAGAACTTGAGAGGATTTTTGGAGTGGTATTTTAATGTTTCAAGCTTTTATGGCCATATTTGGTATTTATGACCCCCTTTGGAATGTTTTGGAATTTTATTGTTTTTTTTGATATTGTTTGGGCAAGTTTTGAATTTTTTTTTGGTATTTCTGGGTGATTTTTGAATTTTTTTGGTATTGTTGGATGATTTTGAATTTTTTTTGGGTGCTTTTGGGTGATTTTTGAATTTTTTTGGTATTGTTGGATGATTTTTGAATTTTTTTTGGTATTTTTGGGTAGTTTATGAATTTTTTTGGGTATTTTTGGGTAATTTTTGAATTTTTTTGGTATTTTTGGGTAGTTTATGAATTTTTTGGGTATTTTTGGGTAATTTTTGAATTTTTTTGGTATTTTTGGGTAGTTTGGGTAATTGCGTCGGCTATCAGCATTGTCTTTCCCTCCATCCTTGTGGGTTTGATTTTGGGGTGGTTTGTGCATAATCCTCTGGCAATCCATTGGAGGACATTGAAGGGCGAGTTTGGCTTCATTTTCTAGATGTATCGATGGTCAGTAGAGGAGTGATGGGGTTGGTTCTCCTTTTGTGGTGTGAGGCAACTGGCATGGGCCTTGCAAATGGTTACAACTCCAAAAGATTCTCTTCGAGAGGTTGTAATTCTATTGGTTTCTCATTGTGTAAGGTCTGTGAAAGGTTTTTGTCTCATGTCAAGGTCTTTATTGTGGAAAGGAAGGTGTGTGTGAAAGGGTTGTGAGAAAAGGAAGCTCTTGTTTTTTGTTTTTTGTTTTTTTTTTTTTTTTTTTTTTAATTTTTTTTTTTATGGATTTTTGGATGAGTTATGAATGTTTTTGACAATTTTTTTTTTGGCAATTTTTTTATTTTTTTTGGTATTTTTGAGTTTGTGGGGGTGAAACGGAGGATGTGAGTGAGATAGTGATGCTGAATGCTATAAGGCTAAAAAATATACAAGCATGAAAAGGAAATGGGTGGATGACTCTGGAATGTAAGATAGAACATAGTAGTGGATGTGCAGCAGATGTATGAACTTTTGAAAAAAACTTGGAAAATGGGGAGATGGGCGATGAGAAGGAAAGGGGTGATACTGGATATGTAGGTCATTGATAGATAATGGAAAGACTATAGTACACCTGGCGCCTATTTGCTAGATTTTAACCAGGGACCTATCCAAGGTGCTTGAATTGCCAAGTTTTCACCATTGGACGCTTTATTTTTCTTTGCCTATTTTTGATTTGCAAATTCTGCCCTTAGGCGTAGAATTTCTTGAGGTGAATAATGTTGGTAGGATCATTCAGGACTTCACCTTCAAGGGTAGATAGTTGATAGGCTCCTGAGCCAAAAGATGATGTGACCACATAAGGACCAAGCCATGTGGGCTCAAACTTGCCTTTCTTTTCTCTGTCAGCTTGAACCTTCATATTCTCTTTGAGGACCATGTCACCTTCTTGAAAACTACGTGGATGGACTTTCTTGTTGAAATTGCGCTTGAGGCGACTCTGGTAGACCATGAGGTGGTCATAGGCATGTTGCCTTTTTTCATCAAGTAGATCAAGTTGAGTAAGTCGAGCCACTCTATATTCTTCATCAGATATCTGTCCGTGTAGAGAAATGCGGAGTGATGGGAGTTCAACCTCAATAGGTAGGACTGCTTCAGCACCATAAACCAAGGAGTATGGAGTTGTGCCAGTGGCTGTGCGAAATGAAGTGCGGTATGCCCATAGGGCAGGATTGATTTGCAAATGTCAATCATGGCCGGAGTCATTGACAACTTTCTTGAGGATTCTGAGCAGGGTTTTATTAGTTGCCTCTGCCTGACCGTTACCTTGTGGGAAGTATGGACTAGAAAAATGATGATGGATATGAAGGGAAGTGCACAATTCTTCCATATTTAGGTTTTCAAAATTACCTCCATGGTCAGTGAAGATGGTAGCTGGGATGCCGAAGCGACATATGATATGATATAAGATAAACTTGGACACTTGAACTCCCATTGCAGTGACAAGGGGAACTGCTTCGACCCACTTAGTGAAGTAATCAGTAGCGGTGATTATCCACTTATGCCCCTCTGAAGAAAGTGGTGCAATAAGACCAATGAGATCAAACCCCCAGCAGGCAAAAGGCCATGGTGGTGCAATGGGTTGCAAGTCCTGTGCTGGAGCCCGGATTAAATTAGCATGTTGTTGACAAGGTAAACATCGTTTCACAAATTCACATGCATCATGTTCTAGAGTAGGCCAATAGTATCCAGCCCGAAGGATCTGCTTTGCTAGCACCATCCCGCTCGTGTGAGCACCACAAAGTCCAGCGTGTACCTCTTTGAGAGCCATCGCAACCTCATTTTGATCTAAACATCGAGAGAGAGTATCATGATAACCACGACAATATAGGGTTTGGGCAATGATAGTGTATCGGGAAGCTCTACCTATAAGGTTTTGGCATTGGGTTCGTGTGAGGTGAGGAGATATGATACCATTTAGTAGGTAAGCATGAATTTCATGGTACCATGGGGATTGGGGACCAACCAAGATGCATACTTTTGTTGATTCATCATTCTCATATGCGGGTTCATGTAGCTGGTCGACCAAGAATTCATATTGTGTAGCTTCACACGACATTTCCAAGAGAGAACCAATAGTAGCCATAGCATCAGCTGCCTTATTCTGGAGTCTAGGTACTTGTATGAACTGGATCTGAGTAAAATGCTCCTTTAATTGATCAACCAAATTTTTGTAAGGTAGTAGCTTGTTATCCTTGGTCTAATATTCATTCAATGCTTGTTTAATGATAAGTTGAGAATCACCATAAACTTGAAGCTCTGTGATATTCCATTCAATGGCAATTTTGAGGCCTGCAACAAGGGCCTCATACTCTGCAATGTTATTGGTACACCAAAATTGTAGCTTGAAAGATTTAGGAATATAATCACCTTGAGGTGTAATCAAGAGTATGCCAGCGCCAGAGCCATGAGATGTATAGGAGCCATCAAAATATAGCTTCCAAAGTGATTGTTCTTCTATCAAACAGAGGTATTCATCTGGAAATTCCATGATTAGTGGGTGATCTGCAACTAAGGGTGCATCAGCCAAGTGATCTGCAATAGCTTGGCCTTTGATGGCCTTTCTGTCAACATATTAAATGTCAAACTCACTAAGAAGTGTAACCCATTTTGCTAGGCGTCCAGTGAGTACTGTGCGAGAGAGCATGTATTTTAATGGATCAATCTTTGATATCAGTTGCATAATATGACTCAACATGTAATGATGTAGCTTCTGGGTGGAAAACACTACTGCTAAGCATGCCTTCTCCATGGGCGTGTAGTTGAGCTCATAGCCCACTAATGTTCGGCTAATGTAATAAATAGCTCGTTCCTTTCCTGCATCGTCAAGTTGTGCTAGAAGAGCACCTAATGCTGTGGGAGTAGCTGTGATGTACAATATGAGTGGGTGCCCTGCAACTGGAGGAACCAAAATAGGCGGATTAGCTAAGTATTGCTTGATGAGCTCAAAATTGCACTGACAAGCTGAGTCCCATTTGAAATTCTAATCTTTCTTAAGCAAGTGAGTGAAAGGTTGACACTTATCAGCAAGTTGAGAAATGAACCGTCGGACTGATTGGAGTTTTCCTTGCAAAGAACGAAGGTGCTTGAGTGTCTTAGGAGGAGCCATGTCCATGATGGCTTTGACCTTCTTGGGGTCAATCTCAATACCACGCTGGGACACAATGAAGCCTAGGAGCTTTCCTGAGGTGACACCAAAGACACATTTCTTTGGATTCAGCATGAGACGATACTTTGCCAATCGATTAAACACTTCTTCGAGATGAAATAAGTGATCAAGAGCATTGAGAGACTTTACTAAAATATCATCCACGTAATCCTCAAGAATCTTATGGATTAGGTCATGTAAGATGACTGTCATGGCACGTTGATAGGTTGCCCCGGCATTCTTTAGCCCAAATGGCATCATATTATAGCAGAATGTGCCCCAAGGTGTAGTAAATGCCATCTTATGTTGATCTTCCTCTGCTATATGAATCTGATTATATCCAGAGAAACCATCCATTAGTGACAAGAGTTCATGACCTGCGGTGAGATCCACAATCATGTCAATATTTGGTAATGGAAAGTCATCCTTCGGACAAGCCTTATTAAGATCCCTAAAATCAGTGCAGATTCTGATATCACCCGAAGGCTTGGTAACAGGTACCATGTTAGAAATCCATTCAGAATAATCTATTGGGCGAATGATTTTGGCCTCCAACAATTTTTCTAACTCTGCTTTAACCAATAAAGCAACTTTGGGGTGCATCTTACGGAGCTTTTGCTTAACGGGCCTGGCCCCTGGATCCACTGCTAGATGGTGTACGACTAGTTTGGGGTCCAACCCTGGCATGTCCTGATATGACCATGCAAAGCGGCCCACATTTTTGCGGAGAACCTCCATAAGAAGATCTGCTTGTTCAGGTGGTAGAGAGGTTGCGATGTATGTGATATGTGGGACCTCTGTCAAACTAATATTTACTGGCCGAGTTTCCTCTGTCAAAACTGAAGAGATAGGATGCCTATGCTCTTGCGGGGGAAGGATGAAATCTCCATCTTCAGGCGCCTCAGAGAGGTTTTCACCATCAGATACATCCTTTATTTTTAATTCATTTGTTGAGTTATCCAATGATGCTCCAGAGGAGTTTTCACCAGAGGACATTTTTCCTTTGATTTTTTTCTTTTTTGTTTCCTTTTGTATTTCTATTTTGCGATTGGAGATTTCCTCCTCCCCGAAGTAACCTGCGGGATCCAGCTTGTAGACATATGCCGATGGTGGTGGTGGCCGTTTATGTGGCATTTCTGCCCCCATGAATTTAAGCAGCGCGTGCTCAGTAGAGAACTTGTCAACATGAACGACACTTGGTTGGTCCCAATCTATGAGTTTGGGGTGAGCGAGAGGGAGGTCTATGAGATTCAAGGATAATTGGCAGAGCACAGAGGCTCCAAGGATTATTTTGTCAAGGAAAATATCATCGTAAGCTTTCTTTTCAACTTCCTCAGGGATGTCTTCAACCTCAACGAGAGTGTTTTGGATGTTCGTAAAGGCGTGGCCTTCCGTTGTAGTGCCCCCAGTTGCAGGGAGTCCATAGCCCAAGCCTTGAGTTTTCTGCCCTTGGTGTGCTTCTATAGGCTATCTCATACCTGATTCCTGGTAGCCTAAACCACCTCCTTGATAATCCCATTGCTCTGTGGCCAAACGATGTGACCAGGGATATTTTTGTTTAAAGTGATCAAGAAGTGCTTCACTTTTAGGAGGGGGCTCCTTGTATAGCCATGTGTTAATGTCTGGTGCATTCTCTTCTCCATCAAGAATGCCTTTGGTAATAAATGTGGTAGCACCCATTTGTTGAAGTTGAGAGATGGTTTCCGGTATAGGCCCTTGATGTGTTGGGTGTCCTTGAGTATGGGGATCAAGTGGTAGAGCACCAACAGCAAAAGCATCTATAAGACTATACTCACCACAACCTTGGTAGTTGATCTTAACCGTGGAGAGGGTGGAGGCTAAAATGGTGTCTGGATCATGGCAGGTGCCAGAGGAACTGGCCATGGTGGTGCCAATTTCGATCCCAGGACAGTGATTGGTGTATGAAGCTTCAAATGCATTGCAATAAGCAAAGGGTTCAGGATCTGCGTGGATGGTTATCTCAGTGCCATTATGCGGAAATTTGATACACTGATGATATGTGGATGGAACCACCTTCATGGCATGAATCCATGGGCGACCAAGGAGGATGTTGTATGGAAGGTTAAGATCAACTACATGGCAAAGTGTTTCTTGAGTGGCTGGGCCAACTCCTATAGGGAGCAAGATGGTTCCTTCAGTGGTGCGCTCCAAATTGTCATAGGCCTTGATGGTGATTACTTCATTAATGATATCTGCCTCAGTGTATCCTGCCTGTTTGATGAACTTTAAAGTACATAAATTTAAAGCCGATCCATTATCTATCATGACCCTTTTAACAGCAAAGCCAGAAACCATGATGGCTATGCGGAGTGGAAGGATATGATCTGGTTCAACTTTTGGGATATCAGTGGTTTTGAAGGATAAGGCACATGAGGCCGAAAGATGGCCAACTAAGTTGCGAAACTCGGTGGCATTTATGTCAGAGGGGACGCGTGACTCATGTAGAGTACTGTTGAGGATCTCTTGATAAAGTGGGCTTGTTCGTAAGAGATCTAGAATGGAGATATGGGCTGGTGTGTTTCCAAGGTGTTCCAAGATGTTATATTGTGGCCCTAATGAGGATGATTCTGATGGAGATGCTCTAGATGGAGGTGGTCTTGACGGTGCACAAATAGGTGGGCCAGCTATATTGAGTTGAGTCCGGCGAGTAGCAACTACACATTGGGTATCTGGGCCCTTAATGTTAATGACGTTGATGGATGGATCAACCTGTGATATGCAACCGATAAGGCTTCCATAGTCTAAATATGCTGAGGTATAATTTTGAGACTTGTCTCGGTTATCTCCTTGTTTGCCTTGAGTATTGTTTGGTTTGTTGACAGGAGGGTTTGCGGGTGCTTTTCCTAGGTTTGTGTTATGAGGAGGGAAAGCATTTTGATACATCATTAATCCTACATTGGGTGAAGTTTGTGCCCCCACTGTGATTTCCTTTTGATCAATTAGGTCTTGGACATAGTCTTTGAGTTGCATGCATTTGAGAGTGGTATGTCCTTTGACATGATAGAATTTGCAAAACTCATTATCTTTATACCAAGATGCCCTAGATTGGTTTGGTTCCAAGGGTTGTGTTGGTGGATGTTGAATAAGATTATCCTTAGCTAGTTTTTCAAAGATTGCATCAAGAGGTTCCCCCAATGGGGTGTATACACGAGGTTGTCTTTGAACACGAGGTTTAGTACTTGTCAAAAGTGTGATAGCATTGGTTTGATTATGATGAGCAGGTATTTATTGATTGTTTTGTATGGGTGATGGGTGATACACAGGGGGTTTTTGTTGATAAGTTTGTTGTTGGCAAAATGCGGTGGGAACATTGGTAGCCGCCCCAACAATATGGACCTGTCGAGTGTCGGTGGCACCATCTGTTACTGTATTCTTGTTTTTGTTCCAATATCGAGTTTTTTCATTGCTTGGACCTCGGTCTTGGGTGTTTTCTTTGTACAATCTAATGACACCATCCTTAATGAGGCCTTGCTCAAGGCCCATTCCTTTTTCTTTGATGTCCTTGTACGTTTGCAAACAATTCATAACCATATGATGAGCAAGGCTTGGGTGTGCATTTTTTATGAACATCTTGACAAGATGACGCTCAGGGATGGTACAAGAGATCCTTGTTGTGAGGATCTGCCAGCGTTGCAAGTATTCTGCGAGGCTTTCTCCACCTTTTTGTTTAGTATGGACTAGGTCTACTACAGACAGTTCAGTTTCAACAAGATGGGTATATTGAGCAACAAACGCCTCAGAAAGTTCTGCAAATGTTTTAATAGTACCTTGAGGGATACGACAGAACCATTCCAAAGCTGGTCCTGCTAGGCTCTTGGGAAAGAGCCGCATGAGGAACACATCATTATAAGCTACCTCCTGACAATGCATATAGAATTCTTTAACATGTGTGACTGGATCACTTTTCCCTCTAAATTTGTCAAACTTAGGGGTCTCAAAATTTTTAGGAAACGGTGTCATCGTGATGGTTTTGTCAAACGGGTATGGGCAATCATTCTCAAACTTGAAAGTTTTGGAGTCTGTCCCATCTTTGAGGGCTTTGAGAGCATTTTTCATCTCTTCCCATTCAGAGTTTATAGGTGGGGGAGCGAGTTCCCCTAGCGTAGGATACATGCCTGGATCTGATGGTTGCGATTGATATGGAAAACCTTGGTTGCCATATGGTGTCTGTGGAAAAATAGGTTGCATAGCTAGAGGAATGGATGTTATGGGTTGTTGGAATGTGTTGTGGGTATATTTTTGCATCTGATGAGAAGTTTGTTGTTGGGGAAGATAAGTATGAGGCTGTTGCCCTAGGAGATATTGTTGTGTAGGTGCTTGAGCATATTGTTGGTGTGAAGACTACGGCTGAAAGGGTGGTAAGGTGGTTAATGTTGGTGCCATTCTTTGGGAATACATACCGTGTCCAATATATGTGGGTTGCGCTCCTACTTGAGAGTATGACTGATTATGAGTAGGTGCAAGGTAATTATTCTGTGGTAGAGTATTCATCATAGGGAACTATAATGGCGGGATGGTTTGGCTATTTCCCAAAGGTGGCATGGAGAGATAGTTGGTAAGGGGTGGTAGTGAATAACAATGTGAAGTGGTAGATGAAAGTGTTTGAGGGGCGGACATGGCTGCAGTGCTAGGGGGAAGACCAGTGGTAGGTCCTTGCGCTATAGAAACATTCCAAGGTCCCAAAGGAAATGAGGCAGAAGAGCTTTGGCTAGCTACAAAGGGGTTGATAGTGATGTTGGGTGGGATGGAAGATGAGGTATTTGACCCTAGTGGTGGCATTTGAGTAGTAAATAGACTAGGTGTGCTGTGAGGTGGAAGTGAAAAGGTAGTGTTGTTGGATGTAAACGGAGGATTTGGGGGAGTAGGGAAATGAGTGGTTGAAGCAGAGGCAGATGATACACATGAGGTTGGTTGGGATGTAGCATGTACTAAGGGTTGAGTGAGGATGGGATGGGTGTTTTGTGGAATAGGAGCAGGCACCTAGGTTGAGGATATATTCAGGTCTGCAGGTTCTGTCTGATGTGGTTGACATCCAGAGAAAGGATTGGTAAGAACAGATGACTCTGCGACTGGTGGTTGCCACCCAAACAAAAGGTGTGTAGGATCTGAAATGTCGATAGGTGGTGGACGCCCAAATTCAAAGGAACCAACATTATCCCTTAAGAAATTTGCCATGATGGTTTCCTTATTTCGGTCTATGATGGCATTAACAATGGTGGCATGACCAGGTTGGTTCATGAAAGCATCAATGTCTATGGAGGAACTTGTCTCTTCGGGGATTTGTGGTGGTGGATCTGGTGCCATCATGGAAATGATGGGGTATGGCTGAGCTCGAGATGTGTTATTACTATGACTAGGATCCATGTCCTTTTTCCTTGTGTTTCTACCAAAACGAGTGGTGGGTGGCATGAAAATGCAGAATGTTCCCAGGGATGAGATGCAACAATGCTAATGGATGAAAAAGGGGGAAGGCTATTTTATGCAAATGATTTCCTAGTTTGAGACAAAGCTATATGAAAAACCTAAGGAGGATTGGGTTGGGGATTCTAACTTCAAAGATATGTTGCCAAAGCATGAAAGGTCTGCTTTCCTATGTGCAAGCTTGGTGGTGATTGTGTCAACTTAAGGATAGACTGATGATCCTTTAGGAAAAAACATGAGATTAACCACTTGTGGATCTCAACCTTTAGCTCAAGGTGATGAGGGATGACAAGTGACAAGCCTAGATTACCCTAGACAAAGCTCTGTCAGAGGGATAACCTCGGTGAGACTGGTGGATTTGCAAGATGGTAGGAATGGCAGAATTCTGGCAAGGTGACAACAATTTTGAAGGCTTGGATGTGAATTTTTTTGATTACTGGTTAGATGGTTTGGTTCTAAAGAAAAGAAATAAATGAGATGGAGAACTAAAATGCTTAAGAGGATGACTAAGGATGGCTAGCTGGCTTACCTACAAAGATGACTCTAATGCAAAAGTGAAGCTTATGCAAGAAGATGTGGAGAAACAAGGGGGTCTAATCATAGAAATCATGCCTAGTTGGTAAGGCATAAGCATTGTTAACTCCTGGATGTTGGTTAAGTTGGATGGTGCGATCTAACCAAGCATCTTGAAGGGCTTCGTCAGCAGCTTTGTCCTCTGCTTTGTGGAGTTTGGCAATTTGAGGGTTTGGTGTTAGTTCCTTTCTCTTGGCTGAAAGTTCTTGGTATACCTGAGATGGCTTGAGTTTAACTTTGTGAAACTTCTGTTTAGGTTTGGGTTGTTCTGACATGAATTCCTGAATCTGCTTGGCTTTGAGAGATCTCAGTTGTTTTGCTTCGACTTCTTCAATTTTTGAAACAAGCAGTGACTACACAAAGTATGCCCTAAGCTAGGATTGACCAAGTTTGGCAAACATTCATTCAACAAATAAAAAATCAAGCAATAGATAGGAACAACCACATAGAAGTTTTTGATTCTCAGAATGTGATACTTGCACCAAGGAGTGTGTATGTTTTACAAATGTTTCGATCAGTCACTTCAAACACATTAACACCCTAGATGGTTGTCTGCAAGGCTGACAGTTGGTTTAGCTAGGGAGTCCTCGATATACCCAAGGTACGTGAGGCCCAAATCCGTAGATGAAAACAAAAAGATGTCACACAGCTGAGAGGAGCGGTAACCCACTTCTCCTCTTTCACTTCTCAAGGGTATAAAGTTCCTTGAGGCTTAGCCCGAGTGACAAAATCTTGATCCCAAGAGAGGTGTCTTTCGATTCACCTCCCGGTTCTTATACTCCGCCGGAACGCTGGAGTTGAGGCCGTCCAAGGGGTGATGAAATCCCCAAGAAGGCCTCCTAAGAAGACAAACAAGGTTTTGGATCCTAATCTTATGCACCCAAGATGGCCTCGAAAGACAACAAGGGGAGAGAAGACTTGGATGACCTTGGGTTAAAAAACATGCTTGTTCTTTTACCAACTGACTCTTATGTGTGCCAATCTAGACTCTGCAAGCACTCATGTTTAAGAGACAATGTTCAATTCCAACTTGAAGCACCAACAAAAGTAAATCGATCGAAGAATGCAAACAAGAAGAAGAGTTAGGGTCAACAATAAAGTAAACTCGCGCGCCCGGAGGCCCTCCACGTCAAGTATCGATTGATTTTTCTTTAAGGCATTCAAGATTGAGTGTGAGTTTGTTTTAAGCCCAAGACAAAAGTGTATGAAATTCGATATCAAGCGCGCACCTGGAGGCCCTCCACGTCAAGAGTTGTTCAATTTTAGTGCCCAAATGAAGTGTTAGCGAACCTAATGTGCATTCAAAGAATTTTCTAAGTTAGAAAAACTAATAAAAATACAAGTAAGTGAAGTTTGATCTTTGTGGAGCACTTAACACCCTCTTAGGTGGACCCATCCCCATAGATGGCACTGAGATTGCAACCAATGGTTGAATTGATGGGTGATTAAAGAGGGTGAGTCCAACTAAAAACTCACTTAAAGCGTTTTTATTTGGTTTTTATAATTTAGGAAGTTTCTAGAATGTAGATTCTTTTTATGCCCAAAAACTGAAGTGTGAGATATTGCAATGGTTAATTGATCTTTTGCATTCAAGATTGAGTTTGTTTGTTTTAAGCATACATTCCAAAAAAGATTGATTTTAATCCATGGCATTCAAGATTGATTTAAGCGACATACATTCAAAGACAAGTGTTTAAACATTCAAGTTCATTTTAGCAACATGCATTCAAAGACAAGTGTTTAAATTTTCAAGTTCATTTTCCAAGAGCATTAAACCATGTAAGGAGAACCTGCAAGAAACGTGATTAGTGGTTTCATAGAAGTCTTCAACCGATAATGCATGAGTTAGCAAATATCCCTGCAAAAACCATCAAAGTTCAGTCATTGATAGTGAAAATAAGTATTTAAAAGGCTGTAAAATATGATAGAAACCAATATCATCATGACGGGCTCGGAACCAGCTTTTCAAGGATATTTCGTTTTCTGAAAACAGAGTCCGGATGCTCAAGTTATGAGAAAAACACCAAATGTTGCTTCTCAAGGCTTAAAAGGGCATGTAGAAATGATGTCGTGCTGACATCATCAAAGTGCAAGTTTAAATTTCATGGCCATATGGCTGTCATAGGCATAAAAAAAAAAAGATTTTGACCTGCTAACATGGCAGATCCAATGGGTGTGGACTATGCATGATTAGAGAGTGACTTGATATGATGATGTTTTACTACAATGGCTAGAACCCAATAAATGAGAGCAACGGTGTTGGTGGTCTTCAAAGGCCGCAAGGTGTGACTAGAAATGGTGTTGTGGTGGCTGCCCCTTGTAAGATGTAAATCTTAGATTTTAAAAGCTTTAAGGGAAAAATGAGTATCAAGATTTATCGCAATTCATTCTTGTTATAGGAATGTACAAATTTCTAACAAGAACTCAAAGTGATAAAGGTTCAAACTTCATCAAGAATACCAATGAACTACACATCTAGGCAACAAAATGAAGCAACTTTGATTTTCTATATCATAGGCACATGTTCTTGATACCAAGAAAGGTACTTGATCACATAGAATAGATTTACAATTGACTATTTTCCTTTACAAAAGAGACCATAAAATTCTATATTCTCATTCAATGAATGTAACTGATAAGATTTTGAACAACCAAAGATATACTAAAAATACATGCAAATTAACTTGGTTCTCAATACATGAAGTGATACTACTTCAATAATAAAGTTGTTCTCTCAATTCCCAAAATTCCAAAAAGTCCTATTACAAAGAAAAATGATCCTTTATGTAGACTCAAGATCAAGTAACTACTCTTTTGTGGTTAATAACTACCTCCCAATCATGTGTTTTAGGTGAGGTTAATTAACTTTGCAAAAATTAACCTATACAAGTAATCTATCTAAAAGCATGACTCAAGCTCAAAATTCATCAAAAATGCATGAAATATACATTTGAACACTAAATCTCTAGTTGTTGGAGTCCATCAATTAAGATTTGACACATTTATTCTTCAAAGCCTTGTAAGCATCAAGGATCACTGCCATTGAATCATAATTAGGAATGAACACATTTTCCATCCCAAGTTTCGTAGTGAAGTATTTGTCCTAGATCTCTTCCAACTCCCATTGATATGTTGAAATGTTACAATCTTCAAGAGTGACAGAGACTAGATTGAGCTTCTTTATAGTTTCAGCATATGACACTCAATTCTCCATCTTTGAATAAATTTTGATAGTGAAGGATTCTAGAAGAAACTAACCATCAATGCATTGAAGATCATGGATTGCTACTTCACTTGTAATAATTGTCACTACCTCTTCCAAGACTTTGATTCTCTTCTATTCACATACAACTATCATCTTTTCAAATTCTGTAATACCTTTGCTGATGTTCACTACTTTCCAAAAAATACTTTTACTCCACATGTGCACCCGATTCTCATTTGGATAAGTAATAAATTTTTCAAGTATCAAAGTACTTATATCTATTTTTAACATTTCTTGTAACTCATCAATTACTCCTTGGTAGGCAACTCCTTATTCCTTGGTTGTCTCAAGTTCTCTAGACATCTCTTGGTATTGTACTATGACTTTCCCATACATCTCTTGTGCTTCTATTATGCATTTTGAAGCATCTTCTAACATTCTATTTATCCATGCTTCTATCATCATGTTGTGAGACTTGTATTTGTTTACATTTTCTACAACCTAGACCTGTTAGAGATGGGGAAGCAATTGATGTCAGGGCTTTAGAAGAATCACCAATAAGACACCAACATCTAAATTTTCTCCTTGAGTTGTTCTTCTAACCTCTTTTCTTTCTTCTCTCTTTTTAGTATTTATGCCGTAGATAACTCAAAATTCTAAAAATCTCCTTCAATAGTTGATGGACCAAGATATCCATTGCTCAAAGTGAAATCAAACTCTGTGGCTTCTTCTACATTTTTCTAATGGAGGGTGCTTCCATTAATACCATAAACACATAACAGAAACAAAGAAACAATAGCAAATGCAAGAACAAAATATGGACTTCGTATTTGCATTGCAAATGCAAAATAACAAAATTCATAAGTATGATATGCTAACTCACATGGGTGCCTTCATTATAGTAATCTACAAGAATAATCTGCCAACTACCATCTAGAGTTGTCTTGGACAATGTTCAGGCTTTTCTTAAATAGGTAATTTTATGCCACCCAGGAAGGTTCTAGACATTGAAACTTAATGCCTAGGGTCGACAGACCTTAACAATACATATAGAGTCGGCCATATACATCTTTGACAATTATTTTGGATATTTTAGGTAGCCCAACTTTGAAAGACCATAACTCACAAATTGTTACTCTGATTAGATGTTATAACCACTTTAAAAAATGCTAGCTCTTGATCTACTATTGGAGACCTCATCTAGGAAATCTAAGGCCTCCAACAATGAGCTTGAAGAGTTTTTTCAAAATTTTCCACCAAAAATCCACAATAACTTCTGTGATACATAAGCTGGAGCACTGATATTTTAATGGTAGGCTTATAACTCTAAATTGAACCTTCATGTAGAAAATGAGAACATTCTGAGACTATATGACAAACATACTAAAAATAGCAAGTTCCCATAAATTGTAACCACCCTATCTACTAGTCCTTATTAAAATAGAAAAGACTAAAAAGAAAATATTTTTGGGTGATGCAAGATTGCTCTTACACCTAGGATGATCCTACATTAGACACTCAGAGTAATTTGATAACTCTATCACATCTTAGGTGTTTAAAGGACAACCAAGACAATTAACCTCTTCCCTTGCTAGCCATGATGAATCCTCTACTGGCCTCCCTTTCCATTTGAACAGGTATTTCTCATAAGTTTTGTTCCTTGTTCTTTTACAAAGATGATTGTCTAGTATCTCCTCGATCTCCTTTGTAGCTGAACTAGCTGCTAGAATACTCCATTGCACTTCTTCAACTTCATCTCCATCACCTCCTTCATAATACTTTGTCAAATCTAAAATATTAAATACAAAATATTCAATTTAGTAGGAAACTCAACTTCATAAGCATTTCTGGAATCATGCCTTTTCACTATCTTGCACGGTCCAAACTTCTTCATCTTCATCTTATTATATGTACCCACTAGAAAATGTTTCTTTCTCAAATGAACAATGACTTCATCTCCAATCTAAAATTCCTTATACCTCCTTTTCACATCTACCTTAGCCTTATACTATGTATTCTTCTTTATGATGTACTTTCTCACCTCCTCATGGATGTTCTTCAAATGTTTAGAAAAATTCCTCTGCTTCAGCATTACTTATCTCTCCTGTATCCAACTGCCTCAATTCAGAAGCATTTCTGGGACTACTCCCATACACAATATTGAATGGTAATTTACTAGTACTCATATTGACAAAATTATTGTATGAAAATTCCACCTATGGTAAAATCACATCCCATCCTTTGGGCTTGTCTCCAACCAAACATCTCAATGAATTTCCCAAACTCCTATTCACCACTTCTATTTTTCCATTAGTCTATGGATGATATGATGAACTAAACTTCAACTCCATCTTTAATTTCTCCCATAGTGTACACTAGAGATATCCAACAAATTTGGTATCTTGATTTGAAACTATACTCTTTGGTAGACCATGCAGTCTCACCACTTCTTTGAAAATCAACTCTACTACATGAACAACATCACTAGTCTTCTTGCAAGGAATGAAATGTGTCACATTTGAAAACTTTTCAACCACCACAAAAATAGAATCATTTCCACATTGTGTCCTTGGTAATCCAAGAACAAAATCCATGCTGACATCCTCCCACAAATTCTCTAGTATAGGTAATGGTTGATACAACCCTATATTTTGCTTCACTCCTTTAGCCATCTGACGTACTTTGTAACTCTGTACAAACTTCTTCACATCTTGCTACAACTGTAGCCAATAATAATTCTCAAAAACCAAAGCTATGGTTTTTTCTTTGCCAAAATGTCTAGCCAATCCTCCACTATGCTTCTCTTTGATGAGATTCTCTCTCATTGAATTCCTAGGCTTGCATAACTAGCTTCCTTTGAGCAACATACTGTATTGGATCATGAAATCCAACTAATTTTTTCTATCAAGTGTAACAAGTTCTATATAAGCCTTCCATGTTTCACCAAAATTAGGATCATCTAGATACAAAGTACTAAGTTTCTTGAACCCAACCACTCTATCTGTATTTTTGTTAGAAAAAGTTGTCTTCTACTAAGAACATATGCAACTCTGTTAGAATTCCCACTCCCGTGTTTCAAAACACATGTATAACTCTACAGAAAATCAACCCACTTCAAATGCCTTTGGTTTAATTTTTCTCGACTATTCAAATATTACAAAGATTGATGATCAATATACAAAACAAACTCCTTAGGAAGAAGAGAGTGTCTCCACTTCTACAATGCTTGAACTATATCATAAAATTCTGGATCATAAAAAAAATATATTCTTTTTGCATCATTCAACTTCTCACTAAAATAAGAAAAAGGTCTACCTTCTTGGCTCAAAATAGCTCCTATTGTAGTACCACTAGCATCACAATCTACTTGAAATAACTTGTTAAAATTAGGAAGTGCTAAAATAGGCTACTCAGTAACTTTCTATTTCAATAGATTAAAACTCTTATCTACTCCTAAAGTCCACTTAAATTCTTTTCTATTCCCTCTCATTGTTTTAGTGAAGGGCCCAGAAATACTATTAAAACCTCTTATGAACTTTCTGTAAAAACTAGCCAGTCCATAAAAATATCTTATGTCTATCATATTCCTTGGAGTAGGCCATTCAAGGATAGTCATCACTTTCTCTGGGTCCATTTTTAGACCTTCTTCTTGTATCACCTATTTTAGTAGAGTAAAATGAACACTAATCTATAAAAAGCATTCTCAATACTAAAAACAAATAAACACTTAAGATAGGACTAAAGAAGACAAAATTGAGGAAAGTAGACCAAAGATGGTAAACTCCTCAAGTGCTTCTCATGATGACGAAGCTATTTCCCTGATGGATAGTGGATGTATGCTCACAATGTGCTCAAGCTCCAAATGGATGAGTGATAATCAAATATGAGTGTGGATGAATGATTCAACAATGAAGGTATGGAGGGTTTTCAGCATTATAATAGTATTTTGGTAGTTTTTAGGCTCTCAAAATAGCATTATAAGTTTGCTTCAAAAGTGGATGATTTTAGTGAAGGGAGAGGCTTCTATTTATAGGCCAAGGGGTGGAAGGATGGACAGTCAGGATGCAAGGATGGCAAGATGGTAAGGGAGGGCTAGGATGCACTCAAAGGGGAGCACATGGATTGTGCTTGTTTAAAGCCAATTAGGAGGTGACACATGTCACAAGGTGATTGGATGTGAGAGGGTAGGATATGGGTTGGTCAAAGGAGTAATGAGGGAGGTTGAGCCATAAATGGGGATGGTTGGGTCAAATAGAGATGGTTGGGTCATAAATAAAGATGGTTAGAAAGAGGATGAGATTGTTGACTTTGGCTTAGAGGTGGTTGGGAGGAGGATGAGATTATTGACTTTGGCTTGGGTTAGCAAGTCTTAACCCTTGCTTAAGTTGTGCACATGATTAGAAGAGGGATTAGGATTAGCTTAGGAGTTGGCTAACCTTGTTTAGGGAATGTGACAAGGTTAGGAGGGGATTAGGATTAGAATTGACATCTTCTAGAAGAGTCTAGGCTTTTAGGATGAGGATAAATAAGATTTTTTAGAAAATAAATAAAGTTTTATTTATTTCAAGAGTTTAGGTTGAGGAAATATTTATTAAAATATTTTTAATAAATATGAGGATTAATATTTAATCTTAATTAAATATTTTGAGTTGGGATTAGGGGTAGGAAATGATGGGATTAGCCTTTAATCAAAATTAAAGAAGGATTTAGAAGATTTTGGAAGAGGTTAGTGGTCTTAAGGAAATTGCCCAAGTTTTGGACAAAAAATAAATAAATTATTTATTTTGGGATTTTTGGTTAATTTATTAATTAAATAATTAATAAATAAGGAAATAATGTTTAAATAAGATTTAAACATTTTTGGGAGGGATTCCTTAATTAAATATTTTTAATTAAGATAAAGGGATTTAATGGCATAAAAATAAATTAAATAATTAAATAATTAATTAATTAATAAATGATGATGTCATCAGGGATTTTTTTCAGAAAATAAAAATACTTTATTTTCTAAAGGATTTTTAGGTGTCTACATTTTGCCCCTCTTTGAGATAGTTTTGGAACAATACTATTTCAAAGAAGTTTGAAGATAGATGATACGAAGGAAACTTTGAAAGGAACATGATTGCCCCAGTCTTGAATAGAATAAGAGAGAGTGGACTGTGTGATGCCCCCTCAAGAAGATGGCGGGGAGAGAAGGGGAGGCCCGATAGCTTCTTGAAAGGTACAAGAATCTAGGACAAGAGGAGGACTGAGTGTAGCTAAGAGAGGTGAATCAAGGAAGCTATGGGAGAATGATACAAAGGAAAACCTTTTGCACAAGGATAACCAATGGGTAAGAACACTAGCTTTAGGGAGAGGGGAGAGGGTGATTGGTTTTCTAAATTGAATCCCAAGGAAGTGAGGTGGAAGATGGGAGATTTGGGGAGATAATGATTCAAGGATTTATGATTGGTGATGACGAAGATTACGATAGATGCAGGAGATATGATGATGATTGATGTAGAAACTATGATTATGATTGATGAAGGAGCTAAGATTATGTTTGATGAAACACCTAAGATTATGATTGATGAAGGAGCTAAGATTATGATTGATGAAGCACCTAAGAGTATGATTGATGAAGGAACGAAGAGTATGATTGATGAGGCACCTAAGATTATGATGGATGAAGGACCTAAGATTATGATTGATGAGGCACCTAAGATTATGATTGATGAAGGACCTAAGATTATGATTGATGAAGGAGCTAAGAATATGATTGATAGAGGAGGTATGATTATGATTGATACAGGATTAAATACCATGGGATTGATAGGAGATATGATTGGGCTATGGATAAAACCTATAGATCAAGATTGTAAGACTAATTGGATGGGATGCTTGGATAGGATGGGATGTTTTGATAAAATGGGAGTATTAAGTAATCCATTGAAGCTTGAGCATGCGGGTGTTCCAAAGGGGAGCACCACCATGTAGTTGAGCACTTATTTTGATATAGGAATATTGAGAATATGCCAAGGTTACTAAGAACATCAAGGCCTTTTTACCAATATTACATAGGACTGACACGAAACAAACACGCAAGGATTGCCCCAGCATCACACATGAATCCCAAAAGAATCAGAGTGGAAATGATACTGGGTAATCCACAAGCAAACAATATTTCCCAAGTGCACCATGTAACCACAAGTGATCACATGTTTGGACTATGCAAGGGGCATATCTGACTAACTCACAAGCAGAAAAGAAAAAGAAAAAGACCTGATCAAAACCTTGCTCTTGAATTGCCCCATTCATAGCACACCATGATATAAAAGATCGTGGCGACCATGAGGAGGGAACAACCCAAATCACTTGAAAGAGATACTTTAAGAACCAAATGTGAAATCCTGAAAAGAAAATAAATTGAAAGAAAATGTAAATCCATGAAAAAGGAACCTTTTGCCAAAGAGATTGGTAGGACTGGATACTGACGGACCAAGATCAGACGAGAGGAAGGATGCAGCCTGCAAGGATCTATCGGTAATATCAAGGACTAGGATGAGCTGGGCAATCAGAACTATTTAGGACAACATGTTGATGACAAGGGGTCTTGTACAAGGATTTGCGAAAGTATCTAACCAAGAGAACTAAAAATGTTTATTTGTATTTGATTTTTGTTGAGCAAGCATGAATGGACGTGAAGAGATGAGAGATATACAATGATACCAAGCGAAGGACTGACACGCAAGAAATATATAGTGGATAAACCAAAGTATTTACAAGGGATGACCGTACAAAAGTTCAACATGATAGGATAGTGGCGGGAAAGATGAAAATGAGAAGGTTAGCAGAAGAAAATCTAGGGATGAGGAGATAGGAGATAGTGCGAGGAAAAGCGTGGGAAGTTAGTGGAAAGAGGTAGGATATAGCATACTGTTACTATAGGGGAGGTGAGCTATGGAAAGGATGGAAGTAGTTGCCGACTTGACTATTATGATGGTGGGTATTGAAGCTTGTTGCCGAAGAGATGGATAGCATGTAATGGAAGCGATGGAGAATGTTGTGGGTTCTATAAAAGGTGAGTGAATTTGATGAAAGCTGAACAACAAGAAGTGTTAGCTGAAGCATAAGAAAAGTGTGAGTGAAGAATTAAGCTGTGAGGGAAATATCAATGGCCAATTCGCAAGAGCAGAGGCAGAAAATGCCAGAGGCGATAGAAGGAGGAACGGGGGGATGGAGTGAAGAGGAAAATGAAAGCCAAGGAGAAAGGAAATGGGTGCGAGGGCAGAAGCGAGGTGTAAAGCGGAGCCAACAAGAAGGAAGAGAAACCTTGCCACGTCGAAGTGTGCGGCGTTGTGATCGGGGAGTGGTGGAGGCTAGCAAAAGTAATCCAACTCAAAATCAGCCAGAAGAGGAAGGAGAAGATCCGACCTTGCTGCAAATATTAGCAAAAGGTGCGAGGCAAAAAACAGAGGTGATGGAAAAAGAGAAGGAGACAAACTTACCAAGGGTGGAAGTGTGGTTAGAGGGAGCAAGTGTAGAAGATCAGCCATCTATAGAAGAGACCCTTCCAGAAGGGGAACAAAGATCTGTGATGTGACCAACAGCGATCGAATGAAAGAAGGGAAAAAGTAAATTAGGGGATATGATGCAGAGCTCTGGGGAACAAAAGGGTGACCCAGTGTTGTCTGCATTTCGGCCATTTCGAGCATTGCAATCTGATGTGGCAGTAGAAGAAGCTCATGATGTAGCGGTGGTGATGGAAAAAGCATTGGCAATGGAAAAAGAACGGGCTGACCAGGTGAAGAAAGATGCAAATTTCTTTCAAGGCTTGATTGAAAGAGCGCAAGAGGATGGTGCACGAACAGAAGCTGAGCGTCTAGGGATGATGTTAATGATGGAGCAAACAAGAGTGGAGACTGTGGAGGCGACTTTGGCAGCTGAGAGAGCAGTGATGGAGAGATGTGAAAATGAATTAGTGCTCCTGCGGTCGCAAGTAGAAGCATACAAGGAGTCAGCAGTGTAAACCAATAGTTTAGCACGGAGGGCACAAGAGCAGCTGAATGCAAGTAATGCATGCATTACCTGGTACCAGAATTAGTTAAATACAGTGAAACATGAGAGGGAGTCAATGAAAATGCTAGCGAATAGATATGAAAGAGAACGTGATATTGCGCAGAGGACAACAACTATTCCAGGAGTAGAAAGACTACGGGCAGAAATGAAAGATGTCATGGAGCAATTAGTGAGGGTTGCGCGAGAGGCGGCATATTACATGGGATTATATCACCAAGCGGTCCCTTTGGAGCAAAGGAGAGGAGTTGTATACTCTGAAAAACATTTTATGGAGCAGATAAACACCCTCCTGAGGCGTGGTAACATCCCTATCCCCATGGATACACTTTGGGCAGGTGTGAGGATGACTCCAGGGGCATCATCATCTGGGACTGGGTCTGAAGGAATGCCATTGTTTGGACATCCTGTCGTGCCACCTCCCCCAGGGAAGCTAGAATAAAAAAAAGCTGCCAAACATTAGTAGGTGTTGCTGTCGTAGGAGAATAGAAAGTTTGTGCTTATTGTTGTGGCAATCAAAGGGACAACAGATGTTGTTCATAATGTAATGTTATGTTTTGTTTGTGGGATTTTTATGGAAGATATATGGATGTTTTTGTGTGTTTGTCAAGTATTTAAATTTTTTTTGGGATTTTTGATATATATTTTAATGTTTTTTTTTTTTTTGGGATAAATAATGAAATAGTTTGACACTTGTAAAAGTGGGAACAATACAATTGGTAGAGTAAGGGTAACCATGACTCATAGGTGAGAATGTTTATGTAGATTTAGCAAGTATGACAGACAATAATAAGACAAAATGTGGGGATATTTCTCTAGGTGTGTGATGAGATGGATGTTTATGAGGCGTGAAAAAGGCATTGGGATCTATGTAAGGCATGTGATGGCCAAAAGAGGTCCTTGAAAAAGACGTGCGAGCCAAAAAAATTGTCTCAAGGGCCTGAAAAGGGCGCTTGAGCCTAAAAAGACAGTGTGGGGGCCTGAAAAAGGCGCTTGGGTTGATAAAGGTATCTCGGGGGCCGAAAAGGAGCAAAATAGGGCCTTGAAAAAGGTGCTTTAAGCCTAAAAAGGTAGTTCGGGGGCCTAAAAAAGGCGCTTGGGCCTATAAAGGCGTCTCGGGGGCCGAAAAGGATCAAAATAGGGCCTTGAAAAAGGCGCTTTGAGCCTAAAAAGGTAGTTCTGGGGCCTGAAAAAGGCGCTTGGGCCTATAAAGGCATCGCGGGGGCCAAAAAGGATCAAAATAGGGCCTTGAAAAAGGCGCTTTGAGCCTAAAAAGGTATTAGAGCGATCCAAAACGGACACTTGTATCTTGAAAAAGTATTTAAGGCCTAAAAAGGCACTAGAGTGGTCCAAAAGGGACACGTGGGCTTTTTAAAAAAAAAGCTTTTAGGCCTAAAAAGGCGCTAGAGGGGTCCAAAAAGGACACATGGGCTTTGAAAAAAAGCTTTTAGGCCTAAAAAGGCGCTAAATGGGTCCAAAAAGGACACATGGGCCTTGAAAAAGGCTTGTAGGCCTAAAAAGGCGCTAGAGGGGTCCAAAAAGGACACATGGGCTTTGAAAAAAAAGCTTTTAGGCCTAAAAAGGTGCTAAATGGGTCCAAAAAGGATAGATGGGCCTTGAAAAAGGCTTTTAGGCCGAAAAAGGCACTAGAGGGGTCCAAAAAGGACACTTGTAGAAAACAACATTGAAAACCATGGAGAACTCACCTCCTAGCCCAGGTCTCTATGAGACCATCCATGGAGCTTGGAGAACCAAGACTAACTAGGTAACAATCAAGCACAGACATATAAATCAACAATACAAGATACAACATTTAACACCCTTTTTGAGATTACATAGTAGGTTACCAGAGAAGCTAACATAATGGGTGAAGGTGTGCCTAAAATCCTGAGGAGATGCCAAATATACAAAAACCAAATTTTTCTTCATACGACATATCAATAAATACCAACTCTCACAAAATGTCTCACCTTGTCATCCCCAAAGTGCATAACAATGTACTAACACATGTAGCCTATACTACATACTTATCCCTCTTCCTTCAAGGGAAAAGAATTTGCACTAAGGGGAGAGGCCCAACTAACCCCTTCATCCAAAGGCCACTTCTTCCCTCCTAAGGGTGAGTGATGTCCTTCCACACCCATAACATCATACTCTCAAAACCAAAGTGAAAATAATGCAATAGAAATTTATCCACACCTAGCAATACAACATGGACAATCAACAACACACAAATGCATCTATAGAAAAATTTACACATCTTTTATTCAGAAAAACAATACCACACATAATTGTTATAGTAATAAAGTATTTCTTATCAATTAAATCATATTGATTTAATTATTAAGTCACTTGTTATCTCTAGTTTACTTAAGCTAGACTTTGGGCATATAGTGATTATTCTTTTTATTAATTATTATCATGCAACCTAGGTTTCATTTGTTAGAGTTTTGATCTCCTTTTATAAGGACGATCTCTCTTTGTAATATTCATTCACTTTTGATAATAATAATCTCTCTTTTTTCTCATCAAGAATGTCTCATCTATGGATCTAGTAATTCCAATCTCCATAGTTTTTGCTTCTCTCTTTCTATGACAAGTGTTTGCATGTAGGTGATTCTTAGGAGTTGTGAGTTTGAGTTTTCATCAACTTCAACACAGTATCATAGCTCTAGATCTTCATTCCCTGTTCTATTTATGAGAAGTTTGGCTTGGCTTTCAGATCTGTGTTTTTCTCTCAAAGGGTTTTATTTTTTAGAGTTATTTTATATTGAATCTAAGGGTCACCAATTTTTGAGTCACTTTGAGCCCAAAAGGACCTCACCGTTGAGCTTAGAGCACCCAAAAACCCCTATTTTTATATAAAATTTGTTTGATTTGGACACAGTTGAAATTTAAGGCAAAAAAACATTGCTACCTAATTAGGCATGTTTCCCAAGGCAGCGATTTAGTGAGATTTTTTGGCACTCAAATCAATATTTTTTGTATCCAAATTGATATTTATGGCACATAAATTGAGATTTTTGGTATGCAAATAAAGATTTTTGGCATACAAATCAAGATTTTTTACAACACAAATTAGGATTTTTGGTTGAAAAATTGAAATTTTTGGCATACAATTCAAGAAACTTTTTGTAAGAAAAATCAATGCAGTTTGGCACAAATCCTGAGGTAATACTTGGTATTATTGGCACATTTTTTGATGCACTCTAGCACAGATCTTGAGGCAATGCTTTTTTTGCCCTTCCAGTGCTTTTTTGACCCACCAATTTTTTTTGGCTGTAACTTGCTCATCCAGACTCCATTTTTCACAAACAAGATATTACTGAAAATTCAATTCCAAGCCCATTCCAATGGGGCAATTTATTTGGACCTTTGATATTGTTTGGCTGCAAAATTATGTAGTCAAATTCATAGTTTCTACTTTGCACTCTAGGAGACATATCTTGAGACATTCTATTTTCGAAATTTTGCTCCAAGTACATTTCATTCAATTTTTTGCTTTTTTGCATTTTTGGTGGATATCTTGGTTGTTTTAGGGTTGGAGATCAATTTAATAGTTTCAAATGATTTGTCATGGGTTGTACTATCTCTTATATCAGCCTTATGTCTCTTTTGATCTTTTTTGACATCCCTTTTTAGCATTTTTCCAAACACACTAAGATAAAGTGTCACTCTATTGCATTTCAAGATCTTGCACATCTTTGTGTTTTTTTGTACTCACACTACATTATAAAGTGTGTTGGGGGGTTTCATGCTGGCCATATTCTCCATCTTCCTTTGTCAATTGAGTGCTCTTTCATTGATGACACAGGGCATTATAGGTGTTTGTACTTCTTTTGCACTCTCGATGTTCTCAGTTCTTCTTTCTATAGGAAATATTGCATTTAGTTTTATTGTTCATTTCTTACCTCTCAACATTATAGGGGGGTTATGTTGGTTATATTGCTTTCTTAGTTTTATGGAGTGAGCTATGTATTAGTATTTAATCCTAGGTACAAGGTGATTGCAATGGTTGGATACCAAAATGTATTTTGGTGAGATGGATTATTTACCATATAGACATTCTTTTATTCTTATTTTTGGAGGCCATGAAGATACCTTCCATTTTTTATTGATCAAACCTTTAGACTTAGTCTTCTCTACCTAGTCATGTTCTATACTATGGAGGTCCTTCATATTTCTAGTTTGGAAAATGTTTGCAACTTCATGCTTCAGTAGTGTTCTTCATGATCATCTTTTTGCTCCTATCTTTTGGAACATTCTTTCCATCTCTTTTTGGATTAGGGTTTTTCCCATGTGGTTTTCTTTGTTTTTCCTCTTTTTGGAGATTTGGTTGTGCTTGTGTACCATATCAGCCCTTGTTGTCAGGACCCAAATTTACTTTCAGTAGTAATTTCTAAGTTTTTAGCTACTCCTTAAGTTTATCTTAAGGGGTGGTATTAGAGTAATCAAGTATTTTCTTATTAGTTAAATCATATTGATTTAATTATTAAGTCACTTACTATCTCTAGTTTACTTAAGCTAAACTTTGGGTATATAATAATTAATTCTTTTATTAATTATTATTATGCAACCTAGATTTTACTTTTAGGGTTTTGACCTCCTTTTATAAGGATGATCTCTCTTTATAATATTTATTCACTTTTGGTAATAGCAATATCCCTTTTTTCTCATCAAGAATGTCTCATCTATGGATTTAGGAATTCTAACCTCCATAGCTTTTGTTTCTCTCTTTCTATGATAAGTGTTTGCATGGAGGTGATTCTTAGGAGCTATGGGGTTGAGCTTTAGTAAACTAGAGATAATAAGTGACTTAATAATTAAATAAATATGATTTAATTAATAAGAAAATACTTTGGGAATTCCAACCTCCATAGCTTTTGCTTCTCTCTTTCTATTATAGGTGTTTACATGCAAGTGATTCTTGGGAGTTGTGAGGATGAGCTTTCATCAACTTCAACAATAATTTCTAAAGCATGGAAAAAGATCCAACCTTTCTCCGAGCTATAGAAAATGAACCAATTTGAGAAGATCCCTCTATCCTTCCTTGATCCAATCTCCAAAACAAAAACTCTCTAAAACTAGAGATTGGGTGAATGAGAACTCTACTTCCCAATCTCCCACTAAAAGAAGACTAAACTCCTAATTAATTTTGTCCATCATGAAAGAGAACAATTACTTTAACTCAAGTTTTCCTATTTGGTTGGAATCTCCAACTCACTAAAGATAAGGTGGGAAGTTGGGTAGGGCTTCTTCCATTTTCGCAATACTTGAAAAATGGGATTCTAAAAGTGTTCAAAAAGTGATTTAAACTAAATTAAAGTCAAAATTAATGTCGTGACATATAGTACTAACATGTAGGTAAATTAATTTCACCAAAAGAACACCCAAAGATTCAAATAAAGCCCTCTAAAGTCACCCTAAACTTGAAATCCGAAATTTAATTTATCATAAGATATTTTTATGCAAGGGTATATAACTTAAACATTTCTAATTGGTTAGAAATAAGGTTGACTATCTTTTGTCGATATCTAAATATGACTTTCCACTTATATACATAAAAACATGAGTGTCAAGTGACACTATAAAATATATAGTTAACATTACAAGTGGCAAATCAATATTCACAAAAGTGAATATAATCTAACACACTCATTCACATTATGTTCACATAGTAAAATAACCCATACTGTGATAGTAGGATATTAGGAACTCCATCCATCAAAATTAAAGTTACATGTTTGGACCTCTTGGTACATTGTAGGCATATAGGCATCAAGGATGTCACCACTAGTTTAGTGGCAAAGGATGTAAGGGGTTTGCACTTTAGGCCAACTTGAAGGCCTAGTTTACCAAATCAGGGCAACTGACTAGGTTGACAATTTGATTAGCTAAGGCAATTTGGGTCTACACATTGGATAAGGTGCCTAAGTGTGATATTGCCAAGGCTAAGTGATGCACTTATGTGCAAGATAGGACCGGTGGGATTTTATTTAACCTTGGATATTGTTCTCTTAGAAGGCCAACCTAAGGTATTTAGGTCCTAGCATTTATGTAATGTGGAGTGTTGCATTGGGGACTAAAATGGGTCTGGCCCTATTTACAAAATGGCTAGTTGGAGGTGAGCTGCTATAAATTAAGGCATAACACATCATTCATTCATCATGGAATTCAAGATCAAGGAGAGGTCTATGAATTTGGGACAAAAGTTTGGTAACAAAGAAGTGGAGTGATAGAGGAGCAACAAGTGCGAGAATTGGTCTTAGCCACTTGGCTGCCTAAGTTGTATACTAATATATTGTTCATTTGATGTCTTTATGTGTGTGGTGCTCTATTGTAATAAGGCTAACTAAGCATATTTAGCACGATCCATCTTTAGAGGTGATTTTTTTCTTTTGATACTACATCCTATCTGCCAAGTTCTTTGTAATTGGTTTACTATTGAATTGAGAAAATTGAGGAGATCGCCCCACACAAACATATCAGTCTATATTATTTTGCATTCCATATGTTTTTTTTGGATTTCCTTGCTTTCATATGGAAGTTCCTAGATCTATGATTTTAGCTTCCGCATAAGCATAATAAAGGTGAGACATAGTCTGGTGTTCTTTTATGTGAGCACAGCTTGCATAATTTCACAAGAATAAATAGTGTAGCATAGGTCTTGTCCTAAGGTTCATGATAGGTAGATGGATCTATGGTTTCAAAAATGGAAGTTTAATCTTGTTCAATAAGATTGATTTGTTGGTGATTTATTGCAAAGGGTTTGTGAAGAACTTGGAAGATGGCTCTGAGAGGATTGGTCCCTAAGGTGATTGCAAATCTTTGTGATGTGGTGGAGAAGAGGTTTTCAAATATGTCCATTTGGTTTGAAGCTAGTTTAGTTGATTGAGTTGAGGAAGGGATGGTTGAGTTTTGTCGAGATTTGTGGAATTGGAGTCTACCGATCCAGAAGAGAGTTGTTTTGTCGATTAAGAGACTTCTTCTTCAAGAGAAGATGACATAACAAGGTTGAGGTGGAAGAGGTTGGTTTTTTTGATCAGTTATTAGAGTCTGATACATATTCTATAGAGAAGAGGTTGTTACTAAGGATATTCCTAATCTTGTTGATGTTAGGATGGAGAATGGTTTCCATGATCAGTTGGTTGATTTTGACATGGAGATTGCAGAGCACTTGGTCATGGATGATGTGGTTGTTGTTGGTGGTGATTGGTATGTTATAGAGCATCTTGTTGTGAGTACTGAGACTGCTAGTGTTGAGAGTTTGGAATGTGTTGATGGAGATCTACATATTGTTGTTAATGTGGGTTTTTTTGTTGTTGGTGTGGATTCATTAGTTGTTGATGTGAATGAGGCTTTGCTGATGAAGCATTATGTTCAACTTGTTCCTAGGAGTGAGCATGTTGATTAGATGGTTGAGATTCTGGTGTTTGATAGATGGATGTGGATGATGTGCAGATTGGTTTTCTTATCCCTAATAGAGTGGAAGTCTTTGGTGAAGATGAAGATGGTTGCAGATCTTTCTTTTGGCATCAAAGTATGGGACATACTTTTCTATCTTCCTAGGGAGTCTAATGCAGGAGAATCTTGCATCAAAAAATAAAAATTGGAGGAGAGAGAAAGTGAAGAAAATTAGAGGAAAAATAATTTTAAAAAAAAATTAAAAAGGAAAAAATGAGAAAAAAGGAATTTCTATTTTCAAGGTTCATAGGTGGCATAAATAGAAAAATAAATAAAAATGGTTGTCACTCCATTTATCAAGGTGTGTAGGTGGAATTCTAGAAGTTTGTGGAATTTTCCTTATGCATTTAGTATTTGTTGGGCCACATGGTGGTGCTTAGTTATATTTGGGTGGGAATTACATATTTTTTGTAAAGTAGTTGCATTTATCTTTTATCCCACATTAGTTGTGTTTGTAACATCTTGGGTGGTAAGTGCCTATTTAAGAAAGACATATGAGCATTTGTAATCAAGCTTCAAGGTGTGATATATTCTTAATAGAAGGTTGGAGAAAAGGAGGAAGCAGAGGAGAGAAGTTTTCTAGAGCGTGTGGATAGAGCACCAAATGTGAGGCAGTTTACAGTTGGATCTTGGATAAAGTTTGAGAAGGGCTAGTAGTTGAGGCTTGGGAAACAAGGAGATTTCTTGGTGGGCTTGCCAGCACAAGTTTAGATCTTCCTTGGAGGTTTCTACTAGAGTGTGGATCTAGACTAGCAAGGGTTTGGATTGTATCTTGAGGGATCTTGCAGAACTATTACTTGCTTTGTATTTGGCTATAATTGGGAAGGCTTTACAACTTGACACATTGCATGTAATAAGTTATTTTATGAATAAAGAGTTGTGATTTGGTATCAGATCTTGCATTGTTATTATGTTTCTATTTTATGATTATTTGATTGGGGCTAGGACATCTCCTTTGGGGATTCTCCTACCTTTCACTACATCAAGATCTCCTCATTAGATCTAACCTTGTCATTCTCAGTTAATACAAAATAATAGCCTTGGTTCTCCATTTTATCATGGTTATTTCCTACACACTCAATCTACATATCAGAAGTCCAAGATAAATAAATTATATGCATGTATATATCCTATATCAAATCTAAATTCATAACTTAATCAAACATAAAATATTTACCAATTAAATTTCAAATAACACATTTCTATTTCTAAGCTATTGTGCATATATAATACTAATATAATCAAACTAAAAATGATATGACTATTTAATGTTTCATGATTTTCACATATATATAATCCATCTAATATTTACATTAAAACATAATTTCCCGCTCATTAATAAAATCACCAACCAAGTACATGAATGAATATAATCATCAGACATCATTAATAAATTATAATATCATAAATAATCACCATAAAATAAAGTGTCTCATAGTATCATATAGTCTGCATATTAATCCAAAATAGTCCAACATATAACAAGGTTTCAAAATATGAAGTATCTAAAATGAAAATAAACTATTATGTTATGCTATGATGGGCTAGGGTGAGGCCTCACATCCTTCCCCCAAGGTATGAACTTGGTTTTAAAGGTCATTTTCAAACATTTCTTAATGACGTTGTCAAGGAATGGTATGATTGTTGGCTACTACTAAATCTCACAACTATGTGTATGAATGTGAGTAGTATTAAAATAAGGGTTTGGTATCCACTTAATTTAGTTGCTCCTAAAACTTTGGAAATATCCATTATACTTGTAAATAATTTCATTTGTTTGGTTCCATAAGCCTCAATCCTATTTTGTATATTTAGCTTGACTTGGCACAAGGTTAGTGGAAATTCATGGCATGTGATGATAAAACCAACACCATTTGCATATGTGAAGAACACTCCTTAATGATTATCCATCCTAAGTTAGTGGTCATAGAATGATTAGTTGATTACTCATAGCCTTACTTGATTGGGCTTTTGATGTTGTCTTTGAGTTTCAGTCATGTCTCTACCCTACCACTAATTAAACAATTTGGATCCATTTAAATTGTATGATTTGCTAAAATGTGAAACCTCACCTTTATTTCTTTATAGATATCTTAAATGGTAAAACTCTCCGATGAATAAATGATGGGATCCTCACACTATGGAATATTGTTAATCTTTTAATTTAGTGATTTTCTATTTGTGATAGCGTTGGATAGAACCATTCTATCTCCCTTGATCTAGAATTTTTGGATGACATATATGTTATAGAATTTTTTTTTTAATAAAAAAGATGAACCAAATCCAATCTCTCTATAGCTCCTACACAAATCTATTCACAATGAGTAGCAGATGTACAAATATTAGGGTTTTGGAGGTGCCAGATTATTGAGCTTGAGAGCTGATTTTTGTAGCCTCTTAACAAAAATATTAGATGTCAGTTAAAAATTTTATTCAAGCACGAGTTTAAGATTGTTGCAACTACATGATTTTTTTTTCTGTAGTGTGATAAATATAACAAGGCGTTAGTAACTATTAAGACATTGTTAATAAAAAATGATGCCATTTTTGGTTCTCTTATGAAGGATGGTATTAAGAAACATGATATTAGTAACAATAATATTAAACATTGTGAAATATGTATTCTGCTATTATGAACCTAACCACGTTAAAAATAAAAAATGGCCTATAAAATGAAAAAGGAGGTGACTTGTGAGATAGGAAGTAGCCAGGACAAGAAAAAGTCATTGCTGCCTTGAATCTACTAAGCAATTAATATTTATATTTTATAACTTCTAGATATTAATGTCCACCATGTAAAAGAAATTTGGTTTGTTTCACCATTTTGACTTATTTTGAAATCAATTACATAAATAGAATTCCTTTTGATTAAAGTCATGAACTATATTTTAGGAAAGCTTCTTCTGGAAAATGTCTTGCATATGCCAGTTTATAGGGGAAATAGAAAACATTGTAAATCTACTTTATAACATTGAGATACATGGGAAAAATGAGAACATTGAAAAAAAAATGCACGCAAGATAAACATGGACTAGATTTAACATGGGAAACCCTTTTAGGAAAAACCAATCAACCAAAAACCCTAAAGAAACTTCGTATTATAGTAAACAATTTACATACAACAAACTTTAGTTTTTGGATAGGCTCATAGGCTCAGATTGTATTACAATCAACCTGACTTTCACAACCACAACCTCTAGGAATCCCACAAACATTTATACATTTTAAAATTAGTTATGGAATTTGGTGCAGTAACTGTCAAGAACAAAATGGTTACTGATAGATTTGGAATTCATCCATCCAATGGTCATCCCTCTAGTCACTCAAACTCCTTCAGTCACTTAGACACATTTGGTCATGCGCATGCCTTTGGTGATAGTCACTCAGACACCTTCAGTGACCGTCACTTGGACACCTTTGTTGTACTACTTCATCATAAACAAACCTCACATTGTGTCACTGTATGGTATGGTGAACTCATCGTACAATGAGGTCCCTTGCACCATACAGTGCACTTCATCATCTTAACACTATATAGAGAAAATAAATTGGATAAATACATGATGTGACTTATGAATGACAAAGGAGATGAATTTATTTAGATACTGTCAAACTTCATAGTCTAAGAATGATTAACATAAGAAATCCAAAATGGGTTCTCTTCCTAACTTGAATAGGACACTTGACGACCGAGCCTAGGAGATAGCCTATCAGCTAAATATACATTTTAGTACCCAATTGATTGCAACATGATAAAAGCCTTTTTAAAACTAAGATTTTTTTAATAAAAAAAGTAAAAACTATCAATGGCATGTAACATAAAGGCATTAAGTTGATTAGAGCAATTTTTTAAATTTTATGGATGAAATTGAGTTACAGAAATAAACATTTATGTACTTAACTCATTTAACTTATTACAAAAGAGAAATAAAACATGGAAAATAACAATGCATCCTTAAAAAGATTTTCTTCAACTGAGTTTTTAAGATAGTCTAACACTATCAACCACACTAATTGAAATACAACCCCTTCAATAAATTGAGGGAAAAATTATCTTCTTTATAATCACTAGATAAATTTTTTTAGCTGCATGAAAATTACTTTATTTGAGAAGGGAAATTTCATTTTATTCTTATAAATAAATATTTTTAATTCCACAAGACTATCCTGATAGAAGAACTAGAGCATGTACCCCCACCAAAGAAAGATTTGAAATAATTGATAAAAAGTTTTTGCATGTAGGGAGAAGAACGTATAAAACCTTAAACATTTACAACTTGGTGACTTTTTTTAATTTATCAAAATACAAAATTTATCCAAGTTGGTATAAATTCATGAAATAAATCGCCAGTATCCTTCATTGTCATACATGCATGTAATTGTGTGGTTTCAGGTAGCTACTACCTCATCTTAGCTAGAATTTTAATCCTTGTTATGGTATAACCAATTCTCTTTATGGGACAAGAAAAGAACCATGGAATTGGGATTTTACCTTTTAGATAGATTTTTTTAATCTAGTTTTGAATCCCCTTTTCTTGTTTAAGTTTGGAGAAATCATTCAGTCAACACATTCCATTTTAGATGTAGATGCCACGGTAGAAAAAACTTCATATGTTGGTAACGACCATCTAGAACTAGTATAGGATTAGAAAAGGTTGAGGTTTAAGTGGAGCAACATAAAATCTAGATCAATATACCGCTACAGTTGTATGTGATTTTATAAGCAATTAATCGTAATATACCATTTTGTAAACAATTCAACATGCTACATGAAATGGTTGTATATTAGTGATACAAGATTTTCACAATTTATGTAAATATAAATTATATGCTTCTTGATCCAATTTCATATGTACTATTTTGTAACATGAACATTTAGGTCACACTACATGACCCTTCATTTTCAACTCTCAATCCAATCCTTCTTTTTCAACTCTCAATCTCTTTCTCATCATGTCGATGGATCAAGTAGTATGACCCAAATACTTAAATGTACAAAAATAGTCCATACACAATCAAATCCATTAGGATAAAAAATGATCTTTGTAGATAATAATGTTCCTTGCTCATTTATTTTTAAGGCAGACTCCAAGGGAGCTTGTGCAACTAGAAATCATGTTGGATTGCTAGAATTAATGGAGACTTGAGTATTTCAACATGCTTCAAGCTAGTTTTAACATACATATGCAAAACCTATCATACACTAACTTAGTAGTGCAAGCACATTGTTGGACCTCTAGAAGTTATCTTTCTAGAATGCATAGATCAATAAGATGTTTGATATTGCCAATGGGTTGTGCTCACATAGAAAGACCATATGGTTCTCATGTTGGAGATCCATGTTCAATTTCGCTAAAGTAACATCCATGTAGCATCAAAGCTAACTTGATTGAGTAGCTTGCATGACTTCTAAGTTTTATAACCTTTAAGTTGAATGGAGGAGATCCCCTTGTGACTACAAACATCTTTTGGAACAAAAAGAGATAAAAGATGTTCAATATAGTTGTATGATTTGGTTTCACATAGATTATCTCTATACCATTTTTCAGTTGTTTTTAAAATTCTAAAACTAGCATACTTTTGTGCTTGCAACAGAAAGCCAATAATAATATGAAATATGATTTATTTACGTTCAATTTATCATATATGAATATAATAATAATTTATAAAAACTCTGCAAAAAAAAATCTATTATGAAAAATTAATAAGATAAATAAGAAAATATAATAACTCCTCCCACACTTATCTTATTACTTAAATAAATTATAAAAACTAAAAATTAATATTTAAAGTGAATTTTTTTTAAAGTAATAATAATTTTTAAAAAGTACACCTAAACCAATTTTAAAAATTAAACTAAAATTATGTTGGTAAATAGATTTGCCACTTTAAAATTATGTAACTTAGCACAGTAGAGTGTATGTGGCAAACTATTCCCAATGGTTGGATAGGCCCTTGATATGAGACCTTCCTCTGCATTTATAGGGGCAAATCCCTCATAAGATGTAAATTTTGGATTTTAAACACTTTAAGGAAAAATTGAGTATCATGATTCATTGCACTTCATTCTTGCTAAAGGAATGTAATTTTTCTAACAACTAGAACACAATTTGATAAAGGTTCAAACTCCATCGAGAATACCAATGAACTATGCATCTAGACATCAAAATGAAGCAACTTTGATTTTCTCTATTATAGAGACATTTTCATGATACCAAGAAAGGTACTTGATCACATAGAATAGATTTTTAATTGACTATTTTCCTTTACAAAAGAGAGACCATAAAATGCTATATTCTTAAACGATGAACATAACTAATAAGATTTTGAACAACCAAAGATATATTGAAAATACTTTCAAACTAACTTGGTTCTCAATACATGAAGTGATACTACTTCAATAATAAAGTTGTTCTCTCAATTTCCAAAGTTTCAAAAAGTCTTATTACAAAGAAAAATGATCCCTTATATAGACTTGATGTCAAGTAACTACACTTTTTGTGGTTAGTAACTACCACGTGTTTCTAATGAGGTTAATTAAATTTGCAAAAATTAATCTATACAATGAAAACATCTAAAAAAATGACTCAAACCAAAATTCATCAAAAATGAATGAAATATGCATTTGATCACTAATCTCTAGTTGTCGGAGTCCATAAAGTAAGATATAACAGATCTATTCTTGGAAGTCATGTAAGCATCAAGAATGACTACTATTGAATCATAATTAGGAATGGACACATTTTACATCCTCAGTTTGGTCATGAAGTATTTTTCCTAGATCTCTTCCAATTTCTATTGATATGTTGAAATGTTACAATTTTCAAAAGTGACAGGGACTAGTTTGAGCTTCTTCATAGTTTTATCATCTGACACTCAATTCTCTTTCTTCGAATGAATTCTAAAAATGAAGGAATCTAGAAGAAACTAACAATCAATATGTTGAAGATCATTCATTGCTGGTCCACATGTAATAATTGTCAACAACTCTTCCAAGACATTCATTCTTGTCTATTTACATACAACGATTAGCTTTTCAAATTTCGTAATCCCTTTGTTGATGTTCACTACTTTCCAATTAATAATTTTACTCCACATGTGCATCTAATTCTCATTTGGATCAACAATAAAATTTTCAAGCTTTTAAAATTCTGTAATCCCTTTGTTGATGATCTGATTAGGATCTAGGACTATTACAGAGGAATGCTTAACATTATTTCATAAAGTAAAATTTCAAAGCGTTAATTAGCAAATTAACACAACTTAAATGCTGAAATGAACAAAGCATAAAAAGGTAATGACTGAAAGAAAGAGAGTAGAGAGACATAAGGCAAAACACGATTGATAACGGAGTTCATCTGCGGGTCGGACTACATCTCTGGGTCTTGCTCCAATAGAGGGACCAATCTGATTTGCTCCAAAATCAATTACAAGTGTTCAAGATCTTCCCTTCAAGCACAATTACAGCATTACTCTCCAATGTGCAGGAATAATCATCAAATCTCCAAAATCATAATCTCCTTCTCATCACCTGGATGCCTTTCCAAAGCCTACTACCCCCATTTTATACATCAAATTTAGCCAAAAATGGGCTAAAACAATTAACTAACAAAATCCCCCATTTTGGTTACATATTTCGAATTTACCCCTTTTACCATTATTTGGATATGATTTGACACCAAAATTAAGGGTTTGTTTTCAACAAATACCCCTAATTAAATAAGCTTGGGCGGATTTGTTATGAATAGATAACAACTCTTCCCTTAATATTACATATGCCATAAATAGCCCATTGGTTGGCCTTAACTTTAGGAGGCCAATGGTTAGGAGTTCAACTCCCATTATCTCATTCCTTTAATTCGAATTAAATAGCTATTTTAATTCAAATTTGAATGTTTTCCCTCTCTTTATGATTTCGTGATGTCATGTTGATGTCATCGAAATCCATACTTTTACTGGAATTTGAAACCATCATAACTTTTATATCCAATCTCCGTTCTTGATGAAACGAACGCCATTGGAAAGCTTTTGACGAGCTCTTTCATTTGGAATCCATTGTCAAATACTTTTGAGATGATTATTTTTTCACCCTTTTACGACCTTTGGTCCCAGTTTGACCAAATTTTGACCAGTCATAATTTTTGCACTTGAACTCCAATTTTGATCGTTCAAGTTATGTTGGAGTCAAAATTGTTAACACTTGTAATGATGTTGATTCTTGGAGCATTGGGGACATTTTACTTTTCAGTAATTTTCATCCCCTGGATCAAGCCTCCCCACTGAAGAGCTTTCGGACCTCTGAAAGTTTGGATTACTCAGAAAGAAGGTGAGGGTATAGCTCCCTCACTTTACCAATCTCCATCCATCTTGCCTTGCTTGGATGCATCCCCTTCAATCCCACTCAGAGGTATTCAACTGGTCCTCTTCGTGAAGTTCTGACATTCCTGTCAAGGATGACATCTTGTGGCAATTCTGATATGTACTCTAGTGAAAGGTCATCAACTGATGGAACCTGAACACTGATGTCTTCATCCAAGATCATTGGAGGCTCATACAACTTCAGATTCTCAACATTGACAATTGAGTAAATTTGCATGTATGGAGGAAGATTAAGGCGAAAAGCATTAGTACCGATCTTTTCCAAGATCTCAAAAGGACCATACCTGATAGCTTTGAGCTTCCTTCCTTCACCTTGCATTCTTTCCTTGCTGATATGTAACCAAACTCTGTCACCAACTTGGAATTGGTGATCAATGCGATGCTTATCATGGCGAGCCTTTTATTTTGCTTGGCTCTGCTCTAATTGTGCTTCTACTGCCTGATGGATTGCTTGGACCTTCTGGATGAACTTTAAAGCCTTTTCTACATCATGGTGTCCATCTACAACATCGTTCTTCCCAAAAGCAAAATCGATTGGTGTCTTAGGCAAGTAACCGAAGCAAGTCTCAAAAGGAGACCTCTTTGTAGAAGAGTGTGCCGCATGGTTGTAAGCATGTTGCACATAATGAAGACTTTCATCCCACAACTTAGGATGTTTGCTGCAGTAGCCTCTAAGCAGATGCACAATTGTCCTATTCACTACCTCTGTCTATCCATCGGTTTGTGGATGGAAGGTTGTACTCTTCTTCAGCTTAGTGTCCATGAGTCCCCACAAAGATGACCAAAATTCCCCTAAGAATCGAGAATCTCGATCTGATACAATAGAAGTGGGTAACCCAAAATGAACCCATACATTTTGAAAGTACAAATGAGCAGTCAGTTCAGCAGTAACTTGCTTTTTACAAGGCATTAAAATACACATTTTGCTGAATCGATCAACTACTACATACAAATAATCATGACCCTTCCTAGACATAGGTAAACCTCCCACAAAGTCCATAGACACACTTTCCCATGGACGGGATGGTATAGGTAGTGGTGTGTACAAACCCAATTTCCTATTACTTGGTTTGTTGGTTGCACACATTACACATCCTTTTATATACTTAGTGATAGTTTCCTGCATACGAGGCCAATAACAATATTTCTGCAATTGAGCTAATGTCTTACTTACCCCGAAATGTCTTGCAATCAATGAGGTGTGTGCTTCACGGATTACATGTGCTTGTTCATTTCTAGGAATACATAATTTTCCCAAGTGGTACAACAAATTATCCTGCACATAGTAATCTTTCTGTTCTACATGTTTACCCTAGATTAAAGCTGCATAGATATCCTTAAAGTTCTCATCATTAGCATATTGTTCTTGAAAACTTTCATGAACCATAGAACTATTTTGAAGGATTATCAAAGCATTCTGAATAGGAGGTCTAGACAGCATATCTGCTACTTTATTATGGGAACCCTTCTTATACTTAATTACCAAATGAAACTGTTGTAGAAAACCCATCCACCTAAAGTGCCTACTTTGTTGCAACTTAGATTGTGAGTGCAAATATTGTAGTGGTTGGTGATCAGTGTGGATTACAGTTTCCTTTCCCATTAAGTAATGTTTCCACTTTTTAACACTCTAAACTAAAGCATAAATTTCTTTATCATACGTAGGATAGTTACTTACTGCTCCTAAAAAATTTTCAGAGTGGTAGCAGACTGGTTTACCTCCTTGCATGAGTACAGCTCCCATGGAAAACCCACTCGTATCTGTCTCGATCTCAAATGGTTGATGTAAATCTGGTAAAGCCAGAACTGGTGCAGTGCTCAACTTTTCTTTTAAAGTGTCGAAAGCCTTCTGTTGCGGACCTCCCCACTAAAAAGTTTCCTTAGTACTGGTTAATGCATGTAATGGTGATGCAATGTAAGAGAAGTTTGCAATGAACTTCCTCCAGTATTGAACTACACCTAAGAAACTCCTGACTTCAGTAACTGTACTTGGCTTAGGCCATTTTACAATACATTCGACCTTTGTAGGGTCTACTTTCAATTGACCATTCCCTACGACATAGCCTAAGTACACTAAAGATGTCTTTGCAAATTCGCATTTTGACATCTTTACATAGAGTTTTTCTTTTCTCAGTATATCAAATACTTTCTTTACATGAATTACATGATCATCCCAAGACTTACTGAATACAAGAATATCATCTAAATAGACTATGACAAAATCATCTATAAAGGGACGAAAGACATCATTCATGACTCTCATAAATGTAGCTGGTGCATTACAAAGCCCAAATGGCATGACCAACCACTCAAAAAGTCCCTATTTTGTCTTAAAAGCAATTTTCCAAAGATCACTTTCTGCAATTCTTATTTGATGATATCCACTACGTAAGTCTAGCTTAGTGAAATAGATTGCATGTTTCAACTGATCAAGTAAATCATCAATTCTAGGAAGAGGGTACCTGTTCTTTATAGTTATCTTGTTCAAAGCCCTGTAGTCAATACACATTCTCCAAGTCCCATCTTTCTTTGGAACCAACACAATAGGAGAACCACAAGGAGAAGTACTAGGACGGATAACTCCTTTCTCAACGAGCTCCTGAACTTGCTTTTTGATTTCTTCATTCTGCAAGACTGATAAATGGTACATGCCGATATTAGGAAGTGGTGTATCTTGCTGCAACTGAATCTCATGTTGTATCTTTCTCTTAGGAGGCAATCCTTTCAGTTCCTGAAACAAGTCATCGTAAGCGGAAACAACTTTGACTATTTCAGCCTTATGTTTTGGATCACATCCCTTAAATGCCTTAGATGTTTCATCTTCTTTGGCTTTTACAAGCATCAACACAAAATTCTTACTAGAGTTGACTAACCTTTTCATCTGACCAGCATTAACTAGTGCCAGATTAGTCTTAACCTTATGTGCTCGTACAATGTATTCAATCTTGTCTTTAAACAAATGATATTTATTTTCCCCCCTATAAAAGATAGCTTGACGATCAAACAAATAGGGACTCCCAAGTACAAGACCACATATATCTAAAGGGACTACATCAGCTTCTACCTCATCTACAAAGTTTGCAGTGATAGCAAATCTTAACTTGCATTGTTTAGTTACCTGTAACTATGCATCATTGCAAACCCATCCAAGAGGGTATGGTTTTGGATGAGGTGTTGTAGTCAAGTTAAGATTTTTAATAACTTCCTCAGATATCAAATTAACTTGGGAACCCGTATCGAATAATGTATCAACCTTATTATGCTTGATAACAACTCGAATGTGAAATAATTCATTCCTTTGCTTATCATTCTTAGGAGAAGATTCTTTACTTGTACTTGCACTTATGCTAGAAGAACTTGGAGCTGATGAAAGAGATATACCTTTTCCTTTACCTTGAATCCCGATAGCAACAATCTTTGTCTCATCTCCAGAGTTAGATCCAAGATCTTGTTGAGTTATAGCAACAGTCTTTTGTTTACCTTTGTTTCCACCATATCGCTTTGGCCTCTTTTCAGGATGCAGCTTCCAGCACTTAGAATCATCATGCCCTTCTTTCTTGCAATGTGAGCATGTGGGTTTCTCACCCTCTTTCTTTACTGTTGCTATCTTTTTACCCTTTCCTTTTCCTTTGGACTTTTCCTTAGACTTAGATGGTTCTTTATCAAACTTATCAATGAAAGTGCCCTTACCCCTTGATTCTAAATGTGTTGCTTGGACACATACTTCATCCAAATTACAAGGATTCAGGATGAGAATAGAATGCCTTAGGTAAGAATGAAGACCACCTATATACTTGAGTAAGGTGTCCTGGGTATACAATGGGACATTTAATGAAATTGCCTTTTTGCGAAATTCATGGGTGTAATCCTGGACAGATTGACCTTTCCCTTGCCTAAAATGTTGCCAGTTCATCATTAACTGCTGCATATGGCCTAGGGGGTAGAATTGCTTTTTTAAAGCAGTAACAAATTCTGACCAAGACAAACTAAACTTACCATGTTGTGAAGTTTCATCCCGAGACCTACTCTCCCACCAAGTTAGGGCTACACCACCTAATCGAAGAGTGGCTAACTGAATTCTATCAACATCATCTACAAGGTTTTGAACTCTACAGTAGACTTCTACTTGCTAAATCCAATCATCTAGTTTCTCGGCATTTAACTCCCCACAATATTTTGGTAAGTCAAACTTTACATCCAACTTAATTCGAGGCTTATGTCCTCCTTTGAAAATATTAGAAGACTCAAAATGGCTAGAAGAAGGAGAAGAGGGGGAAGAAGGAGAAGAAGGAGGTGTCTTTGGTGGATCACGATCAGCTCCTTTCTTTTTCCCTTTGTCCTTTCGAGCTGCACGTCTTTGCATCTTCTCTTCTCTTTCTCGTACCAAAACCTCTACCATTGTTTGTAAATTTTGAAGAGTCTTCTAAATACTCTTATCTTGAGAAGCTTGTCCACCTTCGTCTGCCATTTGTGATGATGGTTTAGTCCTTCGTTTTCCAATCTCAGGATTGTATTCCTCAAGCTTTCCTTCGCCTTTCTCAATCCTGGATCTTGTTAACATTCAAATCTGCAATACTAGTCCAACAAAAGCTCTGATACCAAATTTGATCTGATTAGGATCTAGGACTATTACAGAGGAATGCTTAACATTATTTCATAAAGTAAAATTTCAAAGCGTTAATTAGCAAATTAACACAACTTAAATGCTGAAATGAACAAAGCATAAAAAGGTAATGACTGAAAGAAAGAGAGTAGAGAGACATAAGGCAAAACACGATTGATAACGGAGTTCATCCGCGGGTCAGACTACATCTCCAGGTCCTGCTCCAATAGAGGGACCAATCTGATTTGCTCCAAAATCAATTACAAGTGTTCAAGATCTTCCCTTCAAGCACAATTACAGCATTACTCTCCAATGTGCAGGAATAATCATCAAATCTCCAAAATCATAATCTCCTTCTCATCACCTGGATGCCTTTCCAAAGCCTACTACCCCCATTTTATACATCAAATTTAGCCAAAAATGGGCTAAAACAATTAACTAACAAAATCCCCCATTTTGGTTACATATTTCGAATTTACCCCTTTTACCATTATTTGGATATGATTTGACACCAAAATTAAGGGTTTGTTTTCAACAAATACCCCTAATTAAATAAGCTTGGGCGGATTTGTTATGAATAGATAACAACTCTTCCCTTAATATTACATATGCCATAAATAGCCCATTGGTTGGCCTTAACTTTAGGAGGCCAATGGTTAGGAGTTCAACTCCCATTATCTCATTCCTTTAATTCGAATTAAATAGCTATTTTAATTCAAATTTGAATGTTTTCCCTCTCTTTATGATTTCGTGATGTCATGTTGATGTCATCGAAATTCATACTTTTACTAGAATTTGAAACCATCATAACTTTTATATCCGATCTCCATTCTTGATGAAACGAATGCCATTGGAAAGCTTTTGACGAGCTCTTTCATTTGGAATCCATTGTCAAATACTTTTGAGATGATTATTTTTTCACCCTTTTACGACCTTTGGTCCCAGTTTGACCAAATTTTGACCAGTCATAATTTTTGCACTTGAACTCCAATTTTGATCGTTCAAGTTATGTTGGAGTCAAAATTGTGAACACTTGTAATGATGTTGATTCTTGGAGCATTGGGGACATTTTACTTTTCAATAATTTTCATCCCCTGGATCAGTTGATGTTCATTACTTTCCAATTAATACTTTTACTTCACATGTGCACCTAATTATCATTTAGATCAATAATAAAATATCTAAGGATTAAAGTTATAATATCTATTTTTTACATTTCTTGTAACTCATTAGTTACTTCTTTCCGAACAACTCTTTGTTCCTTGGTTTTCTCAATTTCTTTGGATATCTCTTGCTCTTGTACTATGAATTTCTCATATATCTCATTTTCCCTTATTATGAATCTTGAAGAATCTTCTATCATTCTATTCATCCATGCTTCTATCATCATGTTTTGAGACTTTTATTTGTTTACATTTTCTATAATAGCCTGATTGAGAATACCTTCTAGACCTGTTAGAGCAGGGGAAGTAGTTTTTGCATGATCTTTAGAACTATCACCAACTGAGTTAATATAAGACACCAACATTTGAACTTTCTCCTTGAGTTTGTATTTTGACCTCCTTAGCTCTTCTTAGTATTTGTACCATAGACAACTCAAATTTTAAAAATATCCTTCAACAATTGATGGACCAAGGTCTACTTTTCTCAAAGTGAAAATGGATTATGTGGCTTCTTTTGCATGTTTCTCTATTAGAGGGCTTTGTATTTCTATGCATAGGTTGCCTAATGTCTTTTCAATAACTACTCTAGACATCACTTTAGTTTTCTTTTCTTTGGATTCCTTTTGAAGCATGCTACAAGTCACATCAAATGGGGTTGGGACCATCTTGACCAACCTTTTCTTCTTTTATAAACTCTTTTGAAACCATGATGATGTAGGAGCTTGAGATGTTATGTGTGTGTCAATAAATTGATGACCTATCATTACTATGAAATATTCTACATTGAACAACTAATTATCCAGTTGTGTGATACCAATTAGTGGCATCTCTAGAGGGATAAAATCATGAGGAGGGGAAACTATAGTTGTAGGTGAAGGAATAACTAAGATAGATTGTTCACTGATTTCCAAGAAGTTCTTGAGTGTTCTCATTTAACTCATCTTCCCCTTGGTTCATTTTTCCAACTTTATCTTTCAATTTTGACCTAACTACAAATTCCACTACACATGTCTTTGATAAATTGATTGGTTGATATGCATGTTAATCATCACCATTATTACTTGAGTTTACTAGCTATGGTTTCTTGTTCGGTACTACTTTTGATGTCATATGAGATGATTCCCCTTTATCATTTCTTTTTGTTAGAGGGTTTCTTCCTTCACTTTGAGGTTTGGTTGTCATGTTTTCTATCCCCTTTCTTCTTTACCCATTCATCTATTCTTTGAATGATAAAGGCTATCCTCTCCTTCTAAATATTCAACTCTAGAATGGACCAATCAATAGGTGGAAATTCTAACACCTAAATCTTCTCATAATAGAAATGATCTATTAGTGAACATTCATCATCTCCTACATCTATCACAATGATATTTACTTTAAAACCTATCACATTTTATACAATAAGCCTCATCCAATCCCTTCACCTGAACTCAAAATCATCTTTGCAATCTTCCCAAAAGTCTTCTAGATCTGGAAAATGATTGAGTTCAACAACCTACTTTAATTACCTAATCATGTCACTTTTACTATCTTAGGGAAACCACATAATGTAGGGATACAAATTTATTTTAGCAATAGACCTTTCTATATATCTCACATCTGCTAGTCTATCACATCTGTAATGTTTGATACCAATAGGAAAAGTAATATTGCCATCCAATCTATTGTTTGTATAAAGCCTATTAATTTGACTAATTTTCCTATACATTTTAATTAGCACTAGTTTTCATCAACAAAGCTAGGTAGCAAGAGGGGGAAACCATCATAAGTTGCCAAGAAAATATAGGTGAACTTTGGAAACTGTATAAGATAGCTTACACATTATGAATTTCTATTTCCACTTCAAATGATATTCTAAACCCTATATTTTGTTAAAGTTCATGCACTGTGAGGATCATGAATGCATCATTCACCCTTCTAAAATGATGTAGGTTATTCTCATATTGCAACTGAGGGAGGTGATTATAGATGAGAGCTGCATTATCATAGATACTCTGTTTGTAAGTCCAAGATGACATTTCATACTTGCTATGGCATAGAAGAGGTAGGAAGTCACTTAGAAATAATTATTAGATTTAAGATCCAAAATTTGACCATGGAGGTATTCATTGATCAACTATACCCAATCTATGTATTGATCCCCTTCATAGACCATATTAATAAACAAGAACATCCAATCCTCAAACTCATGTGAATTTTGAAGTACCATCACCCTCCTTAGAAGAATTACCATGTTTGACACACCCTCTTTTAATAATGACATGTTGATTGACTTTGATAATTAGGATTTACCTTTTCTCGACTGTGCAAACCATGATCTAGCAATAGCATTCAAACATTGAGTTCGATTCAAAATGTAATATTATTTTTCAATTTCTTTATCTACATCAACATACTGGTTTCTAATAGGTAACTAAAAAACCATAGCAATAGAAACTGGGTCTAATCAAATCATCACCTTATCATCTAATGTAACCACCTCTCTTGTGTTTGTATGATGAGATTTCATGTATTCCAAACCAATTATAGGTATTGTGCCTAGATAAGATGGTATCTAGATCAAGCTAATCTAATACTTAATATATTTGTGGATAAAGTAGTCCTATCACCACTCTCTAGAGATGACCAAAAATCGCATAAGCTAACATCTCCTAGAATGGTATCACTAATACCTGGCATAGTACTTTTCTAGAATCAAGGCATAATTAGCCTTTGATATTTATACTTCATGATTTACAACTCAATCTACCCTTTAATAACTTTTAATGTTACCAAATATTGTAATGACCATACTCACATATCTCCTCTAGTGACTCTCCTTTTGACCATTATATAGTTGGTTAAAAAATTACACAAAATGTTCATTCTTTTTCATCTCATGTATTTGTTGGAGTTAATCATTAATTTTTTTAACAAACTCTGTTAAAAATTGTGTGTCTCAAACAACATATTTTTCTTCTTCCATCAATCTTTGTACATGCTTGTATATCATCTAGAAATGGGAGGATGACAAGGTAGATTGATGCATCAAATATCTACTTGTTAATTTCAAATGTATGAGAATTTGTAATGATTTGTTTTTCATTTTAGAGAATGATCAATCTCATGATTCAACACACCTTTGGGCTTTCTATCAAATGCTCCTTGAGAATATCCATGTCAAATACTCATCATTCCTTTCATTTTTTGATGGAGAAAATACACCAATATTCAAACTACATTATACATGGTTGGGGCCTAAGTGATCTACCATGTGCTTTCTTCTTATGTAAACTTTGGTAGAAACCAGGTGACCCATCAATAAGGAAAATTCAAAAAACTTTTGGCTACTAATAGATATACATACAAAGTGTGGAGTGATGGAGGATCACACCCAAGCTATCCTTCCTATTCTTCTTCTTATCAAGAATGTATAGTACATGAGTATTGAAACTTAGTGCCTCGTGGCTAGACGTATTCCTCTAACTTAGAGTGTTGTTTCATATATTTAAGTTGTTGCAATTATAGTTTGTTTTGAATGTTCTAAATCATTATTTGAAATAACCCCATCTTTTCCATAGTATGAGATAATCTCTAATGATGAAACTTGAATCACCACCAAATGAGTAACAGGTAATTTTCTTTGAATTCATATAGATGAAAAGTTCCTCCAAGAAGAGATTCAGGAGTCCAAGTCCATTCATAAATTTGAAATATTTTTTTTTTTCATTAAACATCTGTGTTACCAAGAATGGGACCATTGTGATCCTGAAATAACAAAATTTCATCCCAACTTGAATCACATTGTCTAATATACCATTTCCTTGGGTTGGAAGATAAACTTTTTTTTATAGGTTTATTAATCTCTCTTTTTCATTTGGTAAATGAGGTTAAGATTTCAATTGAGATTATGTGTGGAAAATTTCCTACTTAAATTTTTTGTTTTCAAGAGGTTAGAGAGGTTATGATTTGGTGATTGCACATTTCAACCAGTACTAGTTTTTCATCAATAAACCTAGGTAGCATGAGGGGGAAACCATTGTAAGCTACCAATAAAATATAGGTGAACTTTAGGAATTGTCTAAAATAACTTTCATATTTCTGAATTTCTATTTCTACTTCAGATGATATTCTAAGCCCTGTATATACCCAAAGTTCTCACACTGTTAGCATCGTGAATGCATCATTCACCCTTCCAAAATTATGTGGGTTATTCTCATACTAAAACTAAGGGTAATGATTATAAATGAGAGTTGCATCATCATAGACACCTTGGATGTTAAGTTTGGGCCTCATTTTCATACACACTATGGAATAGAAGAGGTACAAATTCATGTAGAAATAATTATTAGATTAAAGATCCAAAATTTGATCATGAACACTATTATTGATCAATTGTGCCCAATCAATGTATTACTTCCCTTCGTAGACCATATTAATAAACAAGAACATCCAATCCTCGAATTCATGTGAATCCTTAAGTCCCACCACCCCGCTTAGAAGAATTACCATGTTTGACACATCCTCTTTTAAAGACAACTTGTGAATTGACTAAAGCTAATTGAGATTTACCTTTTCTTAGTTGTGCAAACCAATATGTGGCAATAGTATTCAAACATCAATTTTTGATTAGCAATGCAATATTCTTTTGCCAATTTTTTATTTACACCAGCAGATTGGTTTCTAATAGATAACCTAAAAACCATAGGAATAGAAACTGGGTTTAATCCAATACCAATTCTAGGCAATGTACTAATTTGGGTTGGCTCTATTTTGAGCTAATCCACTACCTAATATCTTTGTGGATAAAGAGGTCCTGTCACCACTCTCTAGAGATGACCAATTTTTTTGTAAAAAAACATTTCCTAGAATGGTATCACTAATATTTGGCACAATTATTTTCATAATCAGGCTTTTGATATTTATACTTCATGATTTATAACTCGATGTCCCCTTTAATAGCTTTTAATGTTACCAAATATTGTAATGACCATACTCACATGCCTCCTCTAGTGACTCCTTTTGACCATTATATAGGTGGTTAAACAATTACACAAAATGTTCATACTTTTTCATCTCACGTATTTATTGGAAATTTTATCATTAAAAGAATTTTGTGTCTTAAATAAAATATTTTACTTCTTCTATAAATCTTTTCACATGCTCATATATCATCCAAAAATGGGAGTATTACAAGGTAGATTGATGCATCAAATCTTTACTTGTTTATTTCACCCGTATAAGAATTTGTAATGATTTCTTTTTTTCATTTTAGAGAATGATCAATCCCATGATTCAATGTAGCTTTAAGCTTTCTGTCAAATATCTCATATCCCTTCCTTGTCATACAAATCCATCACTATTGATGTCTCTTCATTTCTTATCTCAATACTTCCACATCTATGTAGATTGAAGTCAATATAGCAACTAGAATTTTTTCCATGTTGCTCATGTAACATATTGTGAAAATTTGTCTTTTACCCATGTATTTAAATAAGAAATCATATTTTGTAATTTCTTATTGGATTAGGAATAAATTTGTTTAAAAAAACTAGTTATGCTTTGCCCTGCATGTGATACACATGTCAAACAATAGAATACACATTTAAAAGTCTTTCTTTGTGAAAACTAAGTACAAAAAATAACCCATTATCATAAGAAATTCTTTTAAAGCCTTAAAAGATACATGTGACTCTAGAAGTGACATTTTCAAAGTCAAATATGGCATATAGGGAAATAAATCTTTAAAATCTCTAGAACATAAGGAAGACTGACATTACAAGACATTATAATGTCCCCACTATTAAGGCTATTTTGGGGATATAATAATTACAAAGGAATTGATAAACTCATAATAAATCTACTTGAATATTCACATCTTTAATATTTTTTCTAGTTTGTAATAATTAGAATGTTCTCCACTAGGCTATTGGATTGTACTATGTCATTCACAATGAATGCCCTTGATGCAGGAGCATCCAGTGGTGTAAGGGAAATCCTGTATCACCTAAAAATATGCTTAGTGTTAATTTATAATTAATGTGTTTTCATTTCTAGATACCCATTTGGGTCAAATAAAGGTTCCAACTCTCATAGTTTCACTATAGGTTTTTTGGGTTAGAGTTCTTAAGCACCTTGGGATAGGTGCCAATGTAGAAAATAGGTTATTTTGTAATTGAGACATAATTATGATGATTTATAGTGTGTAAGTTGGAGGGATGATTATAATTTTAATTTAAAGAAGTCTTGAAAAAGAATCAGGTCAAAAGGCTTTACAGTTTGAAAGTTATTGCAATTTTAAGTTGCTTGGAGACCTCCTAAGAGCACTTCAAAGTCAGATTTGAGGCACTAAACAGCCTCGTACAGGCCCAAAAAATGGGGGACAAGCTAAGTTGTCCAAGCCTATAGAGCACTTGGAGAGCTTTATGCAAATGTAAATAGTTTGTAAACTGAAGTCCTAAATCAAAAGTTATGCCTCCCGAAAGTTGGACTACCATTTTTGGATTCTTCTTATTTTACACTAACTTCTGACGTGATCTCTATAACCTTCTATTTTGGTGGTGGATTCCAAATGACATATTCTATAATTTATTCCTAACCTTAAACCTAATTGGGGTTACTTAAGAACATTTCTGGCATTGTAAAGGAATTTTTTTTGGTGGAGTTGGGAGAGGGTACTATGAGGAGGATTTTTCTCCAGAATCAGACCATTGTAAGTCCATAGGGCATGTGTTTGAGTCTATTTCATTGTACTGAATGTAATAGCATATTACTTCTGATAATAATATTTCCCTTTTCCTATTGCATTCATTTTTGGTTGTGGTTTTTGCCCTCATCAAGCAGTATTAGAGCCAATTTTCCTGAGTGTGTAGGCAGAGCGCTGACTACGGTGCAGTTTGCACTAGGATTGTGTGTTGTGGGTTTGATACAAGAAAATGCCTCCATGAAGGGAGCATGGTGGAAGGGCTAGAGTTATTACTCCTGAGGTTAGAGCCTTCCAGAGACAAGTCTAGGCATTACAAGAGGAGATCCATAGAGGGATGAATGTTGCTGTAGGTGACAAAAGTAAGGAAGAAAATGAAGAAGAAGGAAATATTGGGTAGGAAGGGGAAGGAGATGGAGAAGTCCTAAACCAAGTGGAGGAGAAGTATTTTAGGGCCATTACCAAGCTTGGAAAAAGACCTAAAATTGACATTGGCATGTTTTTGGGAAATCTAAACCTGGATGAGTTGATTGACTAGATCAATGAGCTGGAGGAATATTTTGAGTATGAGGATATCAAGGACCCTGATAAGGTTAAATTTGCAAAGTCCAAAATGAAAGGCCATGCCAAAATTTGATGGAAAGATATTCAGTTGGAAAAAATAGAAGAGTAAAGGAGAAAATCACAAGATGGGATTGCACGTTGGACAAACTAAAGAAGCAATTCATTCTTGTCGATTATGATCTTGATTCATTCAAGAAGATGCAAGGGTTAAAGCAAGTGGGAAAATCTATCTAGGAATACACAGAGGAATTTTATCGAGTCCTTATTAGGATAGGGCATGTAGAAGAAAACAAGGAGAAGGTTGCCCATTACCTTACTGGGTTAAGACCTAGCATTCATGAGGAGTTAAGTCTGGTTAGAATGACTACTATTGAAGATGCATGCCATTTTGCCTTGCATGTTAAGGAGAAGCTAAACAAAAATTTTGATGGAAGGCAAAGAGGGCATAGTCAAGGAGGAAGGGGTGATGGTAGGTTATTTGGAAGCTGAAATGAGAACTAGAAGAAAAATGAAGATGTGGGTACTAGTTGAAACTAGAGGAATGAGGGTTTCAACCACTCCTATGATCAAAAATTTGGAGATCATAAAGGAAGAGGTAGAGGACATAGAAAAGGTTCAAGAAGAGGAGGCTTTTGTGATACCTATTTTCATTGCAATGAAGAAGGTCATCGTGCCTTCAGATACCCTCAACGCTAAGGAAGGATAGATAGGAGAGATGATGGTCAAGCAAGGGTTACTCATGTAGATGATGATGCACAGTCATCACATTTAGAGGATGCAAAAAGAGGAGAGGTTCTAGTTAATGAAAAGGTCTTACTGAGTGGTGAGACTAAACTTGGACAAAGGAGGAGTTTGTTTCATACCAGGTGCAAGTGTGAGGGTAAATGGTGTGATGTGATTGTTGATGGTGGAAGCACTGACAACTTGGCGTCAAAGTAAATGGTCTCAAAGCTAAAGCTTAAAAGGGAGAAACACTCCAACCCTATCAAATTTCTTGGCTACAGGATGATCATAAGTCTTGGTTAATTAACAATGTTTGGTAAGATTCAAGATTGAGAGTTACCATGACGAGGTTCTTTGTGACATCATTCCAATGGATGGCTTTCATTTATTACTGGGAAGATCATGGTAGTTTGACAGGCATGTTTTACATGGTGGTTATGCAAATACATACTCTATGAAAAAGGATAGAGTTTGCAACAAATTGAAGCCTTTGATAAAGGAGGGTGAAAAGGTATGCAATAGTGCTAGGGTATGTCTTGTTAATGGAAGAAATTTTTTGGATGGCATGAAATATCAACATATGTGTTATGCTTTGATTCTTAGAAAAGATATGGAAGGTAGTAGTGAAATTCCACTTGAAGTTTTAGGTCTATTAAGTGAGTATGGATATTTTATCTTTGATAATGTTCTAGAAGGGTTACCACTAGTAAGGAAAATCAATCATCAAATAGATTTAGTCCCTCGAGCTAGTTTTCCTAACAAGGCTACTCATAGGATGACTCCTACTAAGACTAAGGAGCTAAATAGACAAGTTCAAGAGCTGGTGAAGAAAGGTTTGATTCGAGAGAGCCTAAATCCATGTGCAATACGTATAGTGTTGATACCAAAGAAGGATGGAGAGTGGATAATGTGTATAGATTCTCAGGCTATAAATATAATAACCATCAAGTACCAATTTCCTTGCCAAGAATGGATGAACTTATGGATTGTTTGAGTGGAGCTCAGTACTTCACAAAGATAGATCTCAATAGTGGCTACCACCAGATATAGATACGAGAGGGAGATGAGTGTAAGACTGCATTCAAGACCAAGGAGGGTCTATATGAGTGATTAGGCATGTCCTTTAGACTAACCAATGCACCAAGCACCTTCATGCAGCTTATGAATGAGGTACTAAAGAAATTTTTGGGAAAATTTGTTATTGTCTATTTGGATGATATTTTTATTTTTAGTAAATCATTGGATGAACATTTATTGAACATTCATAGTGTCCTCGAAAGGTTGAGGGAAGAGAAACTATTGACTAATTTGAAGAATTGTAGCTTTGTCAAAAGGGAGTTAGTGTATTTGGGGTTTGTTGTATCAATTGAAGGTCTCAAAATGGACCTAGAGAAGGTGAAGGTCATCTTGGAATGGCTTACTCCAAGGTCTACTATTGAGGTGAGGTCATTTCATGGTCTGGCTAGTTTTGATAGGAAGTTCATTAGGAATTTTAGTAGCATATGTGAACCCCTAACTGAAATAATGAGCTCGGGGAATAGAAAAGAGTTCAAGTGGACTACAAGAGTTGCAAGAAGTTTTGAATTGCTAAAGAAGAAGGTGATAGAGAAACCTATATTGGAAATTCTTGATTTCAACAAGGTATTTCAGGTGGATTGTAATGCTAGTGGTAGTGCTATTGGGACTGTGTTGAGCCAAGAAGGTAAAACTATTACCTATTTTAGTGAAAAATTGAATGATGCAAAGAAGAAGTAGTTTGTTTATGATCAAGAGTTCTATGCAATAGTTTAGGCCTTAAATAAGTGGAGGCATTATTTGTTGCCAAAAGAATTTGTCTTCTATACTAATCACCAAGCATTGTCATACCTAAATAGCCAAGGTAAATTGAATTAGAGACATTTGAAATGGGTAGAGTTCATGCAAAGCTATACATTTGTATTGAAACATAGAAGTGGAAGGTCTAATAGGGTTGCATATGCATTAAGTAGGAGACAGTTGTTGCTGACAGTAATGTAGGTTGAAGTGGTTGGGTTTGATGAACTCAAGAATTTGTACCCTAAGGATCTTGATTTCATAGAGGTATGGAAGGCTTGTAAAGAACCTATTACTCTAGATAGGACTAGGTGGCTAGATTACTTGATTTAGGATGGTATGTTGTTCAAGGGTAGTCAATTTTGTATTCCAAGGAGTTCTATGAGGGAGAACTTGATCAAGGAGAAACATAGTGGAGGGATGGGAGGACATTTTGGTCAAGATAAGACCATTGCCATTATTAGAGAACATTATTTTTTGCCTCAATTGTCACAAGATGTGAAGAAGTTTGTGTAGAGTTGTCAAGTGTGTCAAATAGCCAGAGGATTTAGTCACAATATTGGACTTAGTATTTGCGGTGGTTGATAGGTTTTCTAAGATAGCACATTTCATTCCATGCCACAAGACTCATGATGCAGTACATATTGTAGATCTATTTTTTAGAGAGGTGGTGAGGCTACATGGTCTACCAAAAAGTATTGTTTCGAATAGAGATACTAAATTTGTTGGGTATTTCTAGAGGACTTTGTGGAAGAAGTTAAAGACAAAATTGAAGTTTAGTTATGCACATCATCCGTAGACTGATGGAAAAATAGTAGTGAATAGGAGTTTGGGCAATTTTTTGAGGTGTTTAGTAGGAGATAAGCCCAAGGGATGGGATTTGATTCTACCACAAGAAAAAATTGCTTACAATAATTCTGTAAATAGGAGTACTGGTAGATCACCATTGTAAATTTTGTATGGGAGTAGTCTAAGGACTACACCAAAGTTGAGGAAGATGGAGCAAGGGAAGAGGAAAAGTGCTAAGGCAGAAGACTTTTTTAAACATGTCAAGAACCTACATGAGGAGGTACATGAAACAATAGTATAAGGAAAGGGTAGATCAAAAGAGTAGACATGAGGAGTTTTGATTTGGGGATTTGGTTATGGTATACTTGAGGAAGGAAAAATTTCTAGTAGGTACCTACAACAAGCTGAAGATGAAGAAATTTGACCCTGCAAAATTTTGAGGAAACATGATTGAGGAAATGCATATGAGGTGGAGTTGCCAGATGAGATTCACATTTCTCATTTTTGTAATATTGTAGACTTAATAGAATATCACGATGATGGTGCAGATGATAGTTGATGCTAGAGCCATGTCCAATTCCTACTTCTAAGAAGGAAGAGATAGAAGAAATTCTAGATAGTCATCTGGGCTAGAGTACCAAAAAAAGGTAGTATGAAGAATACTTGGTGAAGTGGAAAGGATGACTAGTAGAAGACTCAACTTGGATATCCACAATGGAGGTTGCCCATTTGGGTTTTCCTCTACCAACTATTAAGTGACAGGGTCACTTTTCAATCTACCCTGGGTGTCTGATGTAGGAGCATCCAGTGGTGTAAGAAAAATTTTGTATCACCCAAAAATATGCTTAGTTTTTTTTTTGTTTAATGTGTTTTCATATCTGGATACCCATTTGGGTCAAATAAAGGTTCCAATTCTCATAGTTCCACTATTGGTTTTCTAGGTTAAAGTTTTTGAGCACCTTGGGATACATGCCAATGTAAAAAATAGGTTTTTTTTTAATTAAGCCATAATTATGTTAAGTTAGAGTGATGATTATAATTGTAATTTAAAGCACTCCAGAAAAAGAATCAAGTCAAAAGCCTTTACGATTTGAAAGTTATTGCAGTTTTAAGTTGTCTAGAGACCTCCTAAGAGCACTTCAAAGTCAAATTTGAGGCATTGAATGGCCTTGTACCAGCCCAAAAAATGGGGGAAAAGAAAAGCTGTTCATAAGCCAATAGAACACTTGGAGAGCTTTCTAAAAATGTAAACGGTTCGTCAGTCAAAATCCCAGATCAAAAGTTATGCCTCCCAAAAGTTGGTGTACCATTTTTGGATTCTTCTAATTTTACACCAACTTCTAACATGATTTCTAGAACCTTCTATTTTGGTGGTGGATGCCAAATGGGATATTCTAGAATTTATTCCTAACCCTAAACCTAATTGGGGTTACTTAAGAACATTTCTGGCATTGTAAAGGCAATTTTTTGGGTGGAGTTGGGAGAGGGTATTGTGAGAAGGATTTTTCTCCAGAATTAGGCCATTGTAAGCCCATAGGGCATATCTTTGAGTCTATATTCATTTTAATGAATGTAATAGCATATCACTTCTAATAATAATATTTCCCTTTTCTTGATGTGTTCATTTTAGTTGTGGTTTGTGCCCTCATGAACCCTTCACCAAGTGCACTTGGATCATAATATGGCATTCATAACGAATGTCCACTGCCAAGTTATACTTGGATTATTTCATAACATTTACAATGAATTCCCTCCACCAAATTATATTTGGATCATATACTTAATATTGTTGAAAAAACATTTAAAATAAAACATATTTACCTTAAAATCTGCCCACTCTCGTCATTACTTTCATTTTCTTCCTCCAAGTTTGTTTTTTAAATTATTCATCCTTGAAATGTGAGGGAGATATTAATGATTGTGTTTATGGTTTTTGAAAAATTTCTTTGGCTTAATTGATATTTATTCCTTTTGACTTCCTTTTTCATTGGACTCCATGGATAATGAAGTTGCAAACCTTTCATATTTTTTAACTTTTTACCTCCTTCGATATTCATGCTTTTCTTTTTTTTTTTCTTTTCATGCCTTGTGTAGAACATAGACCCCTATTTATATTGAGCTTCATGATTGACATGACGTTCCATGGGTGCTTCATGTTATTTAATAAACTACTAATAGTTATTATGAAATCCCATCGCATTTGATATGTAGACTAATATTACACTATTTAATTGATGCTATACTTCTATTTAATATTGATATTTTAAAACTATTATTAATGTCTATAATCTAGAAAGTATTATATTTTTCAATTAAAATTAATATTCATCAATGTATTTATAGTTGAGAGTCTATTTTTATAAGTATATTTATTCCTTTTATCACTCTTATAATTCGATGTTTGTCATCAATTCTAATTGGTTTGTCCTTGATCTTCATAAGAGCTAATATTTCTATTAGTAATGATTCAATGTTATGATTATTTGTTTATTTAATAATTATTGGTCATTTATTAATTTATGATTTACTTTTATATGTAACATCATTATGATATAGTTACAATCTCCATATTTATTTATTTTATGTTGCCATTGGTTTAATTAATATTCATTTAAATATTATTTATAGAAGTAGATAGTCATTATTTAGGATTTCCAAATGTGGGTTATGGCATACATCAAATCAAAGGATTAATGAAGGCTTGAACCATCAAACCATCGCTAGGCAAGCCCAAGAAAAAAACATGCAAATTTGGGTACTAGTAAATCAACATGGAAAAATGAAAAACCTAAGCACACTGCTGACGAAATCATTCTTGAAAAGGATCTAATGTCAAAGATGGAATTGGGGAAAGAGATTTACTCCAACCCTTCTATAGAGTATGATTATATCATAGCTTGTAAATAATTTTCCAATGGCCTTTGGGATTATTGCAAAAAATGTGGTATTTTCACATTTTTGGGAGGGAATAGAATCTTAAACTTCAACCTCTCTATCTAGTTCTCAAATGTATTCACATGTCAGGTAAGTATTATGAACCTTAATAATAGTTTTATCTTTGTAAATTGTAAAAATCCTTCTCTTAAGGAATATTTTTTAAATGAGGCTCCTGTATATTTTAATAATTATTTTTAATTGATCTTTGAACTTGGATACCTCTATCTTCATATTGTCATCTACACTAGATGGATCAATATCCCTAATTTTCTCGTTCAATTATTACAAAACCATTGTTAATGTAAATAATTAATTACTATTTACACTTTACTTAAGTTTACTTAGGTTAATGCATATTAGTTGTCATGTAGACACCTAGGAGTATGTGTAGTCATATGAGTTTTCTTGTTGACAACACAAGAGTTAGCAACTTGTTTAAGCACATGACATCTATGACATCTCTTTACGAGATGCACTATGGTATGCTTATCCTCTCATTGTTGCACATACATTCATGCATAATGGAGTATAATCCACTCTTGGTGGACATGTGCTTAGTTGTGATGTTTATCACTTTGCTGACTCCTAGTCATTCTAGATGCCTTTATATATAGGCACTTCTAGTGTGTATTAATTAGATATTCATTCTCATTATTGTTATTATGATCTTCCATTATTGGTCCATATTATGCTAAGTGCTTGAGCTTCTTGATATTAATTAGATATTCATTCTCATTATTGTTATTATGGTCTTCCATTATTGGTCCATATTATGCTAAGTGCTTGAGCTTCTTGATATTGGTGTCATTTTTCCCTAAGGAAAATTCACACATGGTATCAGTGCTGAGGGATCTTCTTTTCATAGCTATTGGAGACCATTTTTGTTTTACCTCTTGGAGGGCCATGATTTAGATCTAGAGAATCTGTAGTTTTTGGGAGCATTTAGAGCCAATGCAGACCTCATCATTGCATCTAAAGCATCAATTTGGTGAAATTTGACTATAAATTTGCCTACCCTAGGCAATAGTCAAATTTGAGGCAAATTTTTTTTGCAAACTGGAACCCGAAGACCCCATTTGCGAAATTGGTGTGATCTCTTTAGATCTGCACAATTAATTTTTCAAATCTGAATATTTTTGCATCTCTAGGCTTTTGTTTTTTGAATTTCCATTTTATTTCCAAAATTCTGCAAAAATATTGGCCTTTTAGACTAAAAGGAGAGCTTTTTTTTGCAAGCAAATAGAGTGGTCAAACCTCAACAGCCCGTGGCTGACATATTTCACTACGGCCAACATAGTCCTCACTATGGTTGGCATATTTCACACCATTGGCTACTTTGAAACTATGACTGTGACCTATTTCTAAACCATTGACAGTGACTGGCAACAACATTGGTAGCTTCTAAACTAACTTCTTCATTGCGGGCTCCAATCTTTATTTCCTTATGCCCCCATGAACACGGTGCATGTGGGATTAAAAATCCCACACCATCGATTGACTTCTCCTCTTGCTGGCTTCTCCCACTGGCCACTCCACCAACTCTCCATTGACATCCAACCTTGACAGCCCCTCTACCACTCCCACCAGTGCCCAACCTTGATGAGCTCCGCACTGCTGGTAAGTCCCTCTTGGTGACAATGTTCACAGCTCAGCCTCCACATTTTCTACCACACGACTTCCTCTGCTTCAACTCTAACTACCAAATTAGCATCCATCGTGGTAGTGCCACATCATAGCCCCTAAACAAACACTACTAATGTCATCTACGACATAAGAAATCTGTATAGTACTAACTATATAGTCAACCAACTTGGCCCATTTTTTTCTAATAAAATCCATACAAGCCTAAATTTGATGGTCATTTGATTGTCACAAGTACGCCATATTGCACTATTGTGATGGTTGTTTGGATGTCAAATTTAACATAGTGGTTTTCTAACATCATCAGGGTAGACCCCTCAGCATATGGATTTTTGATTTGATAGTCCAACTTTGGAGGCCATATCTCAGTCATTTAGACTCCAAATTAGGTGCAATTTTTTTAATTTGGGCTAGAATTTTGTGAATTTTTCAGTGGTGCCATTATTTTCTAGTTTTGGTGCACTAATTTCTCAGAAAAAAAATCAATTTTTGGTGACTATACCTATCCAATCCTACATTTTACAACTTCAACTACTTTGTACGGGGTCATCTAGACACATATTTAGGTTTTTTCTTTTGAAAGTGCATAATTTTTTATCTACTTTCTAGATCTACAATCAGATTATAGGCCTGTGTGGACAAAAATACCACTTTCAAAATTAGGTCATTTTTTGCATTGTCTTGCTTTGATCAAACTTCAAAATTGTTGTATATCTGAGCTACATTGCTAAGTAATAGATTTGAACTCTAAAAGGAGGTTGTAAATAGCAAAAGCAACAGTCCACTTAGGCCCTAAATTGGCAAGTAGCTATTATAATCACATTGAATATAAAGTGCCTAAAGCATTCATTTAGGGGTGGGAGGGGGGATTTGGGGGGGGGGGGGGGGGGGGGGGTGGTGGGGTTTGATCGAGTAAAAAGGGGGTGTGTCTCTTGGTGTTGTGCTCCTCCCTTCTTGCTATTATCTTTCTTTCCTTGTATTATGGGAAACATTAAGGTTCCAAAATTAACACCACATAATTATGCCACATGGTCAATTAAAAAATGATCTGAATTAATGAATCAAGAAGTTTCTCAATATTTAGATGGATCTTTTTCTAAACCTATAGGTGATCAAGTAACTGAAAGTGATATCCCTACTTGGGAATCTGTATATAGAAAAGCCCTAGGAATCATTAGGTTAGGGGTTGATGACAAGATCCTCTATCATATCATAAAATATGATACATCCAAAGAAACTCAGGATGCCCTTAAAAAGCTATATGGGAAAGTGACTGAGGAGGATGTCTACAAGATTGAAGATTAACTTATCTCCCTAGATCCTAAGAACTTTGATTCCATCTAGTATTTTATCATTGAAGTGAATGAGTTGAGAACAAAACTTAATGATTGTGGTAGTCTCATTAAGGATGACAAGTTCATTTATCTAATTTATAATAAGCTGCCATTAGAATACTCAACATTTGTCTCTTCTTTCAACACCACAAAGGCTACCTTCGGGGCTTCTTATCAAAAAATCACTATTGATGACTATGCCCAGTTGGTAGAGGATGAATAAGCTAAGTTGATAACAATGGGGATTCTCAAGTCTTCAAAGTCTAAGGCATTGATGGCTAACAATGAGAGCTCTAAAAATCTAATTGGTGAAAGTTCAAACAAAGGCAAGGGTAAAAAGAAGAAGTGGAAAGATAAAAAACAAGGGAACACAGAAAAGTCACCACCTATATCACATCAACAAAATGGAAAGTCTTCTCCTAATACCAAAAAAGAAGGGGACAATAATTAGGAAAAGAAGAAGTGTGCCTATTGTAAAAGAACTAATCATGATGAACATCGATGTTATCACAAGAAAATTGATGAATTGAAAAAAATCATGAAGAAGCACAATGTTCCATTGCCTATTTCTTATAAGGAAAAGAGGTCTTCATCTTTAGATTCTAAGAGAAAAGGGAAAGCTTTACTCATAAACACTATCAGTTAGGGAAAATGGATTATTGACTCAGGTGCCACACATCACATGGGTACTTCCAAGAGAGATTTTTCTTCAATGACACCTTCAGAGGTACCTCACATATTTGTAGGGGATGATAATAAAGTGGAAATTGAAGGAAAAGGTGACGTTGAGATGGAAAGTGGAGAATTCTCTATGCTCCTAATCTTACCTCCAACCTTCTTTCAGTCTACCAAATCACTCACTATGGAGGTGGGAATAAGGTTGAATTTCTTCCAGATTTAGTTGTTGTGAAAAGCATCAAAGATGATTCTATGATTGCAATAGGCAAAGCTAATCATGATTCAAGGCTTTACACATTCTTTTCCTTTGTGCCAAAATCTAATGCACACTGTGGCATGAGAGGTTTAGACATCTCAACTACATGTATCTTCAACAACTTAGCAACAAGAACATGGTTCATGGTCTACCTCAAGTCTAGTTTTTAGATAATGTTTGTTCAGGTTGCACACTTGTGAAGCATCCAAAAAAATTGCTTGACAAGTGGAAGTCTTGGAGAGCACAATGTGTTCTTGAATTAGTTCATAGTGATGTGGCGGGCCCATTTCCAGTGCCATCATTTGGAAAGTCTTGCTATGCACTCACCTTCATTGATGACTATTCTTGCTATACTTGGTTTATCTTCATGGCTCATAAGAGTGAAGTGTTTGAATGATTTCTTACCTTCAAGGCTCAAGTAGAAAAGTAGTTAGAGAAAGCCATCAAGGTTCTTTGAACAGATAATGGAAGGGAGTATGTGAACTCAAGACTTATAGATTTTTGTACTCAAAAGGGAATTGACCTTCAACATTTAGTACCATACACTCCACAAAAAAATGGTGTTGCCGAAAGGAAGAATAGAACTCTCAAGGAGATGACCACTTGCATGCTACTATATAAGTCTCTTGATCAAGTTTTTTGGGCTGAAGTAATGAATTGTGAAAACTACATCCAGGACATAAAGCTTTGGAAGGTGTAACACATATTGAAGCTTAGAATGGAAGGAAACCTACTGTAAAGAACTTTAGAGTCTTTGGTTGTCTAGCATGGGCATGAATACTTCCATAGAAATGCAAGATATTGGAACCTCAAAGTAAACCTTGCATCTTTGTTGGTTATATAGACTCTCATAAAGCCTACAAATTGATGGATCCAGAGACACATGACTTTTTCTATGAGAGGAGTGTACACTTTGAAGAAAGTTGTCCAATCTTTACTTCTTCAACTCCTCCTTCTCCCTCCTTCATTGAAGAGAACGATAGTGATGATAGTGACTAGGAAGATGTTTGTCCATGACCCAAAGAGAAGTAATAGATAGATGAGGTTGAGGAAATACCTTCTACTTCTACATCTTCTTCCACAAGACCAAACTGGGCTCAACAGACATTGGATGTGGTAGGACCATTGGTAGGGAACCCTTTAGATACAAGGAGGACAATATCAAAACATAACTCACTCCTTCATGCTTATATTGTAGTTGTTTCTAATCCTCAATCATTCAAAGAAGCTTCAAGAATTCCAGAATGGGATAAAGCAATGGAGGAAGAATACAATTCTTTTATGAGAAATAACACATGGGACTTATTCTCTCTTCCTTAGGGAAGAAAATTGATTTGGCGCAAGTGGATCTATCAGACCAAGTTTGTAGTGGATGGAAGTGTTGATAAGTATAAGGCAAGAGTTGTTGCAAAAGGTTTCTCTCAAGTGCCTGGTATTGGCTACACTGAGACCTTTGCCCCAGTTGAAAAAATGACCTCCATTTGTTTGACACTAGCTATAGTTGCAACTTAGAGATGGGTTGTTTATTAGATGGATGTGAAGAGTGCATTCTTGAATGGTGATCTTTATGAGGAGATTTATATGGAGCAGCCACAGGGTTTCATTCAAGATTCTACTTTGGTTTGCAAGTTGAAAAAGTCTATCTATGGACTAAAACAAGCTCCAAGAGCTTAGTATGCCAAGATGGATTCTTTCCTTCTCTCAACAGGGTTCACCAGATGTCATTCAAATCTGAATGTCTACATTCTTCAGTGGGATAATTCTCACTTGATACTTTTGCTTTATGTTGAGACTTGATCATTACAAGGAGTATAGCATCCATCATTGATAGTGTCAAGTCTACTTTACAAGATAGATTTTCCATGACCAACTTGGGTCTACTTCATTATTTCCTTGGTATTGAGATACAATAGTCTTCATCACAGATCACATTATCACAACCCAAGTATGCTCTTGATCTAGTTGCTTGATTTCACATGAGTGACTGCAAAGCTGCATCTACTCCATTTCTTTCAGGTGTTAAGTTAGAAGCAAATTGTTCCACTCCATTTGTTTATGCTACTTTGTATAGAAGTTGGTTGGAAGTCTCATCTACTTGACACATACACATCATGGCATATCCTTTGTAGTTGGCATCATTTCTCACTTCATGCAAGAGCCACATGAACTTCACTGGAAGGCAACCAAATGCATCTTACACTATATCTAGGGTACATATACATATGGGATATGCTACATAGCTGATACTAGACTACAATTAGTGGGTTATATAGACTCAGACTATGCAAGGGATCTTGATTCTTGCAAAAGCACTTTATGATACATGTTTCATCATGGTGCCAACCCCATTTGTTGGCAAAGTAAAAAGAAAAACACTATTTCTCTTTCATCTACTGAGGTTGAGTATTGAGGAGCTATCACTGTGGCTATAGAAGCTATTTGGTTATAGCATATTTTGAAGGAGTTTGGTTTTGACATACCTAGACCCATAGTCATACATTGTGATAATCAGACTGCCATTGAAATCTCAAAACATCTAGTGTAGCATCAATGCACAAAACACATCGAGGTTCATATGCACTACATCAGAGAGTTGATTCATGAGCAGGTCATTGTATTACAACATTTTCCTATAGAAAAGTAGATTGTAGATATCTTGGCCAAGCCCTTCATTGAGGTCAAGCATCTTCATTTTCAAGATCTCTTGGGGGTGCGGGATTTTTCACCAAGGGGGTCACATGACTCTTCTCTTCTTTATTGTACTTATCTATTTTTTAGGGGGAAGGTGGGAAGGTTTTTCCCATAAGGTTTTCCCTCTTTCTCTATTTTCAGAGAGCTTTCATTGCATCACATTGTATGTATAGCATTGCATTTGTACATGGGTACCTAACATTGCCTAGTAGTTGGGACCCATCATAGTTTGTGTGAGCTTAACTGCATTCCGCTAAGTTTCACTTAGGTGGGGTGTTAGTGTAAATAATTAGGTACTATTTAAACTTTCCTTAAGTTTACTTAGGTTAATGCATATTAGTTTTCATGTAGACACCTAGGAGTATGCATAGTCATATGAGTTGTCTTGTTGACAACATAGGAGTTAGCAACTTATTTAAGTACATGGTGTCTACAACATCTCTTTATGAGATACATTGTGGTATGCTTATCCTCTCATTGTTGCATGTACATTCATGCACAATAGAGGATAATCCACTCTTGGTGGACATGTGCTTAGTTGTGATGTTTATCACTTTGCTGACTACTAGTCATTCTAGATGCTTTTATATACAAGAACTTCTAGTGTGTATTAATCAAATATTCATTCTCATTATCTTTATTATGATCTTCCATTATTGGTCCATATTGTGCTAAGTGCTTGAGCTTTCTTGATCTTGGTTTCATTTTTCCCTAAGGAAAATTCTTACAACCATATTCTTTCAAAAATTGACAACTCATTATGAAAATTCAAAGGGCTCAAAGAAAACTTTTCACCCTCAGATAATGTTAACATTTGTAATAGACTATAATACAACTAGGGTTTTGAGAATGATCAAATTTATATCCAACCAATCAATTTATAAATTAATACCAAAATTTTGATATGGTAATATTAAATCTAGAATTATTTTTAAGAGCCCTAGGGGTTTTAAGGAGCTTTATATTTTCAAATCCCTAACCAAAAGAACATAGAAATAACATCTAACAACAAGGTACCGATTAATCATAGTACAAAGAAAGGAGGTTTTGTAATTTCCCAACCCCCAGATCTAGAAATTGAAGAATGAGGACTAATAAAAGAAAAGATAGAGGAAAAAAAAAACCTAATAACCATTAAAAAAGAAATTTTGATCCAAAAAACTTAAGTGTAAATGAACCTTAAATTGATTCATTATCTCAACAAACAAAGAATATGATGGAATTCAAGATCCCTTATTAGATCTAAACTTAATTAATAATGGCATGAATAATTTTTTTATAATCTGGTATCCTTAAGAATCTTGAACAATGATATTAACAAATGTCAGATCAATACTAAAAACTCTAATATTAAGGAAGCACTAAATCAAATAGATGCAATGGCCTAAACCTAAAATTAATTTATTAACCTAAGAAGAAGCTTCCTAACACTTTACTCGATAATAACTTAGCACAGGGAGGGATAGGAATATATAACTCAAAAGTAAAATGCTTAGTAACCTAATGCAGGACATCATTAACATCCATGAAGAAATACAAATGGAATTGTAAGAATGACATTGATTACAAGAATGAGCTAAACATCTAATGGGAATAAATAGGTCCTTTACAAACTTGTGAGAGGGCAGTTCAAAAAATAATAACAATAATAATACTCTTAATTCTCAATAATTAGAAAATAATAAGGAGATACCCCTTGACTTGGAAGCTATTTATGACATGATAGGGACTAACTAGGAGTACAAAAAATCTAATATTTATTTAAATATGCCAACAAATAGTTTAATAGGAGATCATATAGTAGATAAAACTAGGAGACTTAACAAAGAACTAGATGTAGAAGAAGAAAATAATATTGTAAATTTAGAGCAAGTTTTGATATCTAATGCAAATAAAATAATGAATTAGGTATAGCTTGAAGCTCTAAAGGAGAATATACTCCTAAAAGTGGGAAAATGTTACAAAAAAGAGGTATAAAATCAATCTCCAAGCTTAGGGAGCTAAGCTAAAAATCAAAATCTAAAGGTGATAGTCTAGAATGTTAAGGGTTTGAATGCCCCTAATAAATGACATTTTCTAAGGAATAGTTTAAAAATACTAAATGTTGAAATAACATTAATACAAGAAAATAAATTAACCACTAAAACAAAAGAATAAATTTTATAAGTAGGAGATAATTTCCACAAGTCAAATTGTGATATTGCTATCAGGATTTAACTATGTGATTTTTGAGTTAAACTCATTGACCCATGTTTCATGAGTAGTGATTCAATATGAATCCATCTCTCATGAGAATAAATGGAACACTTAGCACTCGTTGGATCTAGGTGATGCTCACAAGGGTGAAGCATCAGGACTTCCCAAGAGGTCACCCATCCTAGTACTACTCCAACCTAAGCACGCTTAACTATGAAGTTTCCTCCATGGTTAAACCCAAAGCTTGCAACCCCATTTGTAAAACCTTCACCAAGTTTTGTGCCTTATAAACAATTCATTTGAAAGCCCCTTAAGCTCATCAATTGATAAGTAGGAGATAATTTTCGCAGCAAGTCAAATTGTGATACTGCTATCAGGATTTAACTTTGTGATTTTTGAGTCAAACTCATTGACCCATGTTTCATGAGTAGTGATTCAAAATTAATTCATCTTTCATGAGAATAAATGCAACACTTAGCACTCATTGTATCTAGGTGATGCTCACAAGGGTGAAGCATTGGGACTTCTCAGGAGGTCACCCATCCCAATACTACTCTAGCCTGAGCATGATTAAATATGAAGATTCCTCCATGGTTAAACTCAATTTGCAAAAACTTCACCAAGTGGTGTTTCTTATGAACTATTCATTATAAAGCCCCTTAAGCTCATCAATTGATAAGTAGGAGATAATTTCCATAGCAAGTCAAATTGTGATATTGCTATCAGGATTTAACCATGTGATTTTTGAGTCAAACTCATTGATCTATGTTTCATGAGAATAAATAGAACACTTAGCACTCAATTGATCTAGGTGATGCTCACAAGGGTGAAGCATCGAGACTTGCTGGGAGGTCACCCATCTTAGTACTACTCCATCCTGAGCACACTTGACTATGAAGTTTCCTCCATGGTTAAACCCAAAGCTTGCAACCCTATTTGAAAAACTTTCATCACGTGTTGTGCCTTATGAACCATTCATTAGAAATCCCCTTAAGCTCATCAATTGATAAGTAGGAGATAATTTCCATAGAAAGTCAAATTGTGATATTGCTATCAAGATTTAATTGCGTGTGTAGACACCTAAATTTGTCTAAAACCCATTTCCTAGTCAATTAAATAGATATTTATTATCTATTTAATTACCCTGTGTTTAGTTAAATAAATTTGCATTTATTTAATTATACTCACCTTACCTTGATTTAAATAAACTAAGGTTTATCTAAATCCTAGCCTTTCCTTGATTTAAATAAGCTAAGGTTTATTTAAATCCAACCCTTTCACTTTAATTAAGTACTTCATTTACTTAATTAATTCTTGCCTAAATCCCTCTTGGAATTAAATATTAAATTTAATCCTATTTGAGCACATGGCTCCTACTTTTAACCCTCACCTAACCTCACTATCTTAACTAATCCACCTTTCTAAACCTACCCACTTCCTAATCATGCTTGCTTTGCATAATCATCCTAGCTAATTACCTTTTAATCCTAAGTGTGTGCTCACACATGTGTGAGAGATGTTCACACTTTCCTCATCCCTCATGTCTTGCATGCCTCTTGTACACTTGTCCTCTTGCATGAGAGTCAAGGTGTCTCACACATGTGTGAGAGACCATGCTTTCACACCTCTTGCACACTTGTCCTCTTGCATGAGAATCAAGTTGTCTCACACATGTGTGAGAAGCCATGCTTCTCACACCTCATTGATCATGTCACCATCAAAGGTTTCTCACACATGTGTGAGCATATTGCCCCCCCCTTTGAATGGTAAAAATCCTAATCCACTTGGAGTCTACTTGGCCTCCACCTCATGGACACCTCATCGATCCTGAGAGATCCTAGCCCTTCATCTTGCATTCAATCTTAGCCATCCATTGCATCTCATTTCCTATAAAAGGAGAGCCCTCTCCTCATTTTCACAAGCACTATCTACCCCATTGTTATGTTGTAGGAATTGTGAGCAACCACATCTCATGAGCAAGGAAATCATCTAAACTTGATGGTTTCATGAGGTTTTCATAGTGCTATTTTGATTTCATGTTATGATTTTTACATGTTTATCTTTCATATTTTGAGGTTTGCATAATCATGTAGGAAGATGCATTTAGTTGCTTAGTGTTATTTCCTTGATTGCATTTTTATGCAATACATCGTGATTTTTGAGTCAAGCTCATTGACCCATATTTCATGAGTAGTGATTCAACATGAATCCATCTCTCATGAGAATAAATGGAACACTTAGCACTCATTGGATCTAGGCTATGCTCAAAGGGGTGATGCACTAGGACTTCCTAGGAGGTCACCCATCTAGTACTACTCCAACTTGAGCACACTTAACTATGAAGTTTCCTCCATGGTTAAACCCAAATCTTGCAACCCCATTTGCAAAACCCTCACTAAGTGTTGTTCCTTATGAACCATTCATTAGAAAGCCCATTTAGCTCATCAATTGATAAGTAGGAGATAATTTCCACAAGTCAAATTGTGATATTGCTATCAGGATTTAACTGTGTGATTTTTGAGTCAAAATCATTGACCCTTATTTCATGAGTAGTGATTCAACATGGGATTGCAAGCTTTGGGTTTAACCATGGAGGAAAATTTGTAGTTAAGTGCACTCAGGTTGGAGTAGTACTAGGATGGGTGACCTCTTAGGAACTCCTGGTGCTTCACCCCTATGAGTATCACCTAGATCCAGTGAGTGTTAAGTGTTCCATTTATTCTCATGAGAGATTGATTAATGTTGAATCACTACTCATGAAACATGGTTCAATGAGTTTGACTCAAAAATCACACAATTAAATCCTAATAGAAATATCACAATTTGACTTGTTGTGGAAATTATTTCCTACTTATCAATTCATGAGCTTAAGGGGCTTTCCAATGAATGGTTTATAAGGCACAACACTTGGTGAAGGTTTTGTAAATGAAGTTGCAAGCTCTAGGTTTAACCATGGATGAAACTTCATAGTTAAGTGCGCTTAGGCTAGAGTAGTACTGGGATGGGTGACCTCCCAAGAAGTCTTTGTGCTTCACCCCTGTGAGAATTACTTAGATCCAATGAGTACTAAGCATTCCATTTATTCTCATGAGAGATGAATTCATGCTAAATCACTACTCATGAAACATGAGTCAATGAATTTGACTCAAAACTCATAGTTTTTTAGTAGATAAACAGGTTTTACAGGGATCCTAAAACCCAAGAGTTAAAACATAAACAACGCTGATAATAAGCATGAAAAGCTCAGCCAAAAAAGTACTAGTTCAAAGGCTGATAATAAGCACAAGGCCTAGCCAATAGACTAAAACCATAGAGAAGACCAAGAATAGAAACCACAAGAAATGACTAGGGCAAAAGCCCTTACAAAAAGCCAAAAAAAGGCACAGGAAGAAATAAAAGAATAGGCAAAGGATTAGTCCTCATTCTTTCTCTCTAGGTCTTGCATGACCTGAGCTGCCTAATAGGCCATCTTGTTCTCCTCAACCTCATGCTGGTGCTCCCTTTGATCCTCCTAGTCCTGATCATTGTTGATGTTGTCCATAGCAGTGTTGACCCCCATTCTGGCTTCATCTCTATCTTTTCCATCCTCATCATCCTTCATAGCTCTTTCTTTGATCCAGTCTATTAAGGATATGATGTTGCTGTTAATGGAGCTCAACATCAAAATCATCTAATTCAAGAGCTTATGATTGTAGATTTTGAGGTTGTTAATCCTTCTCTCTACTAGACTAAGCCTCTCACCATTCCCTTCTTTATTATCAGAGTCCACTCCATTCTTGTTATACTCCATATGACCCAATTGCTCTTTAACCTCCTCCAACTCATGGAAAAGCCACTTGATTGATCTGAAGTTATCAATCATGCTATTACAGGCATTATTCAGGAGATTCAACCCATTTTCCCTTTCTTTTTCTAAAATTGCCACAATCATCGGGTCTATGAGTTCTTCAAGCCTCATCTCTTCTTGGTTATCCGTGAGGACCTGCGGGATCATGGCCTCTCTAAAAATGCCCATTTTTGAGGTCCTAACTCTAAATTTTTTCCAAGCTTTCCTCCTATTATTTACCTGCACCTCCCCACCCTTTGTCTTAGAATCCAAATTTTGTTCCTTAGGTTGTGCATGAATATGGATAGGTGAAAGAGGCAACAAAGACATATCCCATTCTTGCTGCTTTATTTCATCCTCCAGACCCTCCCTCTTATGTTTCTTCTCTCCATGATCATCCTTATTTTCCTCCTGCATCTCCATTTCCTCCTCTTTTGTCTCCACATCCTCCTCCTTATCACTTTCATCCTTCACATCCTTCATAGGATTCTTTTGCCCATGATCCCTAGGAATTTTTTTGCTAGGGGTGATGGAGGAAGGCGAGTTTTTGACCTATTAGGTGGCTTTCTTATCAGCCGAAGAAATCATGTCATCCTCAGAGCTAAAGCTCTGAATGTCATCTGAGTCTGAAGAGAAGTTGGAGCGTCTAGAGGTCACATTCTTAGTTTGAGGGGGAGCCTTGCTAATATATTGGGCCTTAAAATGCTCATAAATAAGCAACAAGAGCCCATCATGCAACACGGGGTTATCAGTAGGCTTCTTTTTGAAGCTAACCACTGCCTTGCTCAAAGAAGTTAACAAGTAAAAAGGAAAAGAAATTTTATGGCTGCGTCGAAAATGATTCAAAAGAAAAAAGTGGTGGGTATGAGCCCTATCAAACCTAGGTTCCAGAGTAATATACTCTATAATAGCTCTCAGAACATACCTCCATAGTTTCTTGATGGTATCAAGAACATAATGTGTGTCAATCTTCTTCAGGGCTTTTAGTTCCTTCTTGTCCTTTACAAAATCCTGCACAACATTAGCCGAGAGCTTCTTGTCCCTGAAAAACTTAAAACCCACAATTGGGATTTTAGTAACAGTCAAAATAACCTCCTCAGTGATCATGAAAGAAACCCCATTCACCTTCACTCTACCATCCTTCCATGTACCAATCATACTATTGGTCACCTCTTGATCAAAGCCATGCAATTTCATTATGTATCTGGTAATCCCACCCAGATCTAGCTGCTCCCATACTTTATCCATGCTCTTCCATTTCTCAGTTTCACCCACTAGCTCTTTTCTACACCTTTCACGAACCATGTTTGCACTCTACACACCCTCAATTCTCATATGCACCTTGTACCACAATAGATTGGAACCTCTGTGAGTAAGAAGAATGTAGAAAGAATTAGCCCTTATGTTGCTTCTATTGAAAATGGAATAAACAACCCACAAAGTGTATTGACTAGTCTATAATAAATTGCAGCAATTATAATTTCCCATGCTAACTTTTTGGGAAGTACCCTTTCCCTTTGATCCATTCATACTCATAATTGTGTATTGATCCTCTCCATACATCCTAGGATCTTGTCCAGATCAATCAAGCTTTTAATATCCGTCAACAAAGTATTTCCGAGATGCCATGTCATAATTTGGCTTGCGCTGACCCCTATATTTGCAAACTTGTTAGTAACTGGGTTAGCTTCCTAAAAAATATGAGTGACATGGACTCTACTGAATTTGGAAAGTATCTCACAAGTCTCATCAATTAGATTCACAATTGACTATGATGGCTAAGAGTTTCCATTAATGCATTTAATAATGTTGTTTGAATCCCCTTCAAGCCAAAGATTAGTAACTCTAGTTTCAAAAGCTAGTTTGACAACATTACACGTAGCGTTCACTTTCACAAAATGGTTGGTTTGATAACCTAGTGGGAGGGAAAAAGCCACAATACCATCTCCCTTTTCATTCCTTATTATGCCTCCACTTCTCAAGGAGCCAGGATTACCTTTGGACACTCCATCGAAGTTGGCTTTATGCCAACCTTTCAGTGGGAGAAGCCATTTGGCTTCCTGTCTTTTGCCTTCTCCTTATTTCTGCCACCTAATTCGATTTCTCCACCTTTCCTTACTGAATAGTTTTCCTTAATGTTAGCAAATGTTTTCTTTCCTATCACTTTAGCTAGCTCCTCTTTATCTCTAAAGATTCTGTTATTTCTCTCCTTCCAGATGCTCCTATAGAAATGAGGCAGAATCCAGTTGCTTAATTACTGAAGATGAGACCTGTTGAACATACATCTCCATTGACAAAAGAGGTCCAGGAGTTTGGAAGGCACACACCAGTTGAAGCCCAGGTCCTGGGTGAGGAAGACCCAAACCTCCCTAGAGAAAGAGCAATGAATGACCAAATGATTGCTAGTCTCCATTTGATCTTTACATAACACACATCTGCAAGGCATAATATGACCTCTTTTAATGAGGTTATCCTAGGTAAGGATTTTGTCCTGAAGAGCCAGCCAGTAGAACATATTAATTTTTTTAATGAGGCTAGGAATCCAAGCCCTTGACCAAGGAGGAATCTCTTTCAATCTCCAAAGGGCCGAGTACCCAGAGGTAGTAGTATATTTCCCATAGGCATTATCTCCCTAGACCAACTCATCCCTGTTGTTATTTAGGGCCATAGAATTAAGCATAATCATAATAGGGATAAGATCTTCAGAGATGACAAAAAGGTCTATCCATCCCTGGACATTCCTGTAGTTACTAACTTTCTTCCCAAAAAGGTTGATGCAGTCATTCATCTAGACCTCATAGTTGGGGTTGTTCATAAGGGGGCCCTAAATGAGCCAGCTATCAAACTAGAATTGGATGTCCTCCCCATTTCCTAGTTTCCAAGATACTCTAGAATTAGCTAGATCCTTGTCTTTTAAAAAACTATTCCAAAAAATGAACCCTCTTGGGATATCTTTGCTGAAGAGGGTAAACTATTTAGAGGGTCTCTTAATATACTTGTTTTCCATAATGTCTCTCCATTCCCCTGTGCTATTGAAGATATGCCATATTTGCTTTACTAGCAGAGCCTTGTTGAGGTGAGTTAGCTTCCTGATGCCTAGACCCCCATATTTCTTAAGGAGGAAAACTTTCTCCCAAGCTACAAGAGGATACCTTTTATTCTTTTCAGCCCCCATCTATAAGAAGTCTCTCTGAATTTTTTCCATTCTCTCAAAAAATTTCATAGGGATCACAAAGAGGCTTAAAGCATAGACAGGCAAGTTCTGAAGGGTGGATTTCACTAGTTGGTATTTTCTAGTTTGGCTAAGAGAGGCCCCTTTCCAACCAACCAGCTTCTTATTAAATCTATCCATAATGTCATTCTAGAAAGAATCAGGAGGGTTCATGCCCAAAGGAAGCCCAAGATACGTAGAGGGAAGCTTCCCCGCACTACATCCTAGAATTCTGGAGATTTTCTTCTGTCTGTGCTCGGGGTGTTGATAAAGAAAATAGAGCTCTTATCCCAGTTGATGAGCTGCCCCGACCCTCTGGAGTAGATATCCAAGATGTCCTTCATAGCCTTAGCCTCTTTAATAGAAGCCTCCCCTCCCATTATGGTATCATCAACAAATTGATGATGCAAAAAAGGGGCACTTTTAGAAGAAGGTTTAAAACCTTTGATTCTCCCTACCTTCTTATTCTTCTCTATAAGTCTGCCTAAGCATTTTGCCAAGATAATGAAGAGAATTGGTGAAAGAGGATCCCGCTAACAAAGGCCACAGGAGGATTTGAAAAAATCAGAGGGGGATCCATTAACTAAAACTACAAGAGAGGAAGTAGACACCAACTAAGAAATCATCTTACAAGATTTGTCATCGAACCTAAAAGCCTTCAGCACCCTATCCAAGAAAGACAAGTCGACCCTTTCATAGGCTTTAGAAAGGTCTAGTTTAAGTAACATCCCTTCCCTTTTTCCAGCTTCCATAGAGTGAATTGCTTCATGCACCATCATTATGGAGTCTAAAATTTGTCTGCTCGGGACAAAACTAGTTTGTTGATGAGAAATAATCAGAGGGAGGAGTTTGAGCAACCTGGAAGTAAGAACCTTTGAAATGATCTTGTAGAAAGAATTGCAAAGACTAATAGGTCTAAACTTGTCCAAGGAATTGGCTCCAGGAGTTTTAGGAATGAGAACTAAAAAAGTGGAGTTTATCTCCTTAAGAATACTTCTTGCCCCAAATAATTCTTGAATAGCCTACACCACATCCTTCATCAAAATGGGCCAAAACAGCTAGAAAAGAAAGATGGGAAGCCATCAGGGCCAGGGGATTTATTAGCTAGTAGAGAGAAGAGAGTTTCTTTTACTTCCAACTCGGAAGGGATGGCTCGAAGCAGATTATTATGATGAGGAAGGATGACCTTAGGGATACAAGACACAATGTCATCTTGATCCACTTTAGAAAGCAAAGGATCCCAAGACAACACGGAAGAGAAGCAAGAAATAGCCTCAATTGATATTTCCTCATCCTTGGTCAAAAATCTCTGTCCTTTCTTTAAACTTGTGATTTTGTTGTTTGCATGATGCTTAAGAGTAGTGAGATGAAAAAACTTTGTATTCTGATCTCCCTCTTTGAGCTAGTTTACCCTTGATCTTTGTCTCCAAAACTTCTCCTCTTTACTAATAATATTGTGTAAATCTGAAAGGATAGACAACTCAACATCCCTATTTAACTTGTCATATCCATCCTCCTGAATAGAGGTTTGAATAGCAGAAAGATTATCGGTTAGGACTTCCTTCTCAAAGAAAATGTGGCCAAAATCAGATTTTTTCCAAGCTTTAACCATCCTTTTAACATTGCTTAGTTTTCTTGCTACCTTGAACATAGTTGTGCCTTCTACATCAATACTCCACCAGAGCTTAATCTTGTCTAAAAGGTCAAGGTGGGAGGTCCACATTTTTTCAAAATGAAAAGGGGGAGGCCTTTTGGGACCTATAGGAATGATCGAAAGGGAAATAGGGGAGTGGTCAGAACCCACTTTGGGCAAAATAGTTAATTTACAAGAGGAGGTCTTCAGCCAATTAGGATTGATAAGAGCTCTGTCCAGTTTTACCTGAATACAGTCCCAACCAATGCATTTTTTTGACCAAGTAAAGGCACCTCCCATGAGGTCTAGATCCAAAAAAGCTAGACCATTTATGAAGTTTGCAAGGTCAATTTTGCTTTTCGAATCTAGAGGCAGACCTCCCTTCTTCTCCTCATCCATCAGCGGATTATTAAAGTCACCCATAATAATTCCTTTCTTTAAATTTCTACTCTGCACTAGACTCCCACTGGTCTATTTCCTTGACCAAAACATCCAACTTTCCTGTGCTGGTCCCTCCAGCTAAAGAGGAAACAAGATTTTCCTTTGGGTCTTGATAGATGATAATATCCCTATTATCTCTATTATTCTCCACCTCTAAGGGAGCCTAGACCAGCCTACTCTCAAAAAGTGGAGACCTTAATAGCACCACCACTTGAGCATCCTGCAGAGGGGCATCCTTGCCTTCCTCAACTCTAGAAACCAACCTTCCTGCAACCAGAGCACCCTCAGTTAGTTGGGGAGGAACAATAGATTGCTTCTCCCTAATGAAAAGAGAGGAGTTCAGGGCAGTCTTTGACATCTCAGCTTGAGGACCCGCCATATCAGTCGTGACCTGAGGCAAAGTTGTTTCAAAAGGATGCGATTGATTTACCTTCATTGAGTCATCTGCTACCTTTAAATTCATCGGTAGTGGCCCCTAATGTCCCTGGATGGAGGTCTTTTTTCTCCAGACTTTCTTGACCCTACCATGAGAAGTCGTAGAGGGATTCTTCTTCTTAACTGACTTTGCTTTTGAGCATTGAAAAGCCTTATGGCCTATCTTAAAACAATGATAACATCCAAATGGGACACTCTCAAAATCTAACTACTGAATATGAGTGCCAAGTTTGGACTGAAAGCACACCACTTCAGGCATATCATCCCCTTCCATAACACCTATATAGATCCTTGCATAGGTTAGCCTGATCTTAGAAGCAGTAGTTGGGTTTATGGAGAGAAGATCTCCAAAAGAACTGGCCACACCCTTAAAGACTTCCTCACTCCAGAATTCCAAGGGCAGTCTAGGAGTCTAACCCATACTGGAGCTTGCTGAAAGAAAGATTCATTTAAATCCAATTTTGAGGACCATTTTTGCAGCACCAAGGTAGCCCTTCCAATGGTCCAAGGTCCTTTACACAGAATGTCATCCATATCCTCTTTACAGGTGAATTCAAAAGAAAGAAATCCCTTTACCATTGCAGTAACACTGACCTACCCTTTCAAGCTCCATTTCTTCATTGTAAAGGACTAGACAACATCGATGTTTGGTCTCTGACCCATAAACTTCCCCACAAGAGTGGCAGCCATTGAAGCTATGTTGTGATCAACAATTTCATTTTGAATGGCAATTGTGCACGATCCCTTTTCCAAACTAGACACAACCTTAATCGGAGGGAAAGAGGACTTACTTGAAGGCTTAACACCAAAGAGTGAGGCCCATTTCACTGGGAGATTCCCTAGTCTGTCCTCCTTGGATAGTGATTTTGGCACATGCTAGTTACCACCAGCCTCATGTGGGGCCCCATCCCCAAAAACCTCCTCTCCATAGTTAGCCTAGGTACCATCTTGCGTGTTAGGATTCTGAGATCCACCTCCCTATGATTTCTCGTCCAGCACTAGGTTTGAAATTTGAACAACTTTCCAATCTCTCCCCTTCCCACTCCCCAGTCCACTCCCCTTACCACCATCTTCATGTGGGTCCTCATCCCCAGACTCTACCTCTTTGTAGTCAGTTTGGATTCCTTCTTGCATGCCTGGGATCTAAGATCCATAACCCTAAAGTTTTCCACCTAGTGCCAGGTTTAAAATGTGAACATGCACTTCCCATTTGCTTCCCTGCCCTCTTCCCTGCTCGCTCCCCTCCATCGTTACTTTGAACATTCTTTTTTGTCTTCGAGTATTATTTTTTGTTTTAACTCAAAAATCATAGTTAAATCCTGATAGCAATATCACAAAGAATAAATTTAGTAAAAAAATAGACAATTAACAAATTGATTAAACTAAAAAATTAGTTGCATTTGGCAGTTTAGTTTTTATTTGGGATCCTAGGAAAGTAAAATATGAAAGCATGATCAAATAACCCAACTAGTTGAATAAAAATCATTAGTAGTAATTTTTCATTTTCCACTATCAATGTATATGACCCCATCCATACTTTGGAAAAATTAGAAGTATGGATAAGCATAGAAAATTTCCTAAGTGCACATAATGATTAGAATTTTCTATTGGGGGAGGTGGGGGTAGGGGGCAAGGGCAGGGGTTTGCTTTAATGCACTAAGAACATTATCTTCCAATCAATGAAAGTTTTCAATGACTAAATTATTTTAAAATAATTCATTATTGTCAATAAGAATAATGGTTTATACATTTACAATAATAAACACGTGCGGTAAGAAAATATCTCTAAAAGATTAGATATATTTCAAATTGCTAGGAACCTTGTTTCCTTTAGCCACACTTTCTCAGCATCTATAGTTGTTATTTCTAGTTCATACCACTTTCTAGTAATCGTGGAAATATTAGAAGTTAAACTTGTCAAAATCCCTTTCAAACTTAAAAGAAATGTGGTTATCAAACAACAACAAACTTGTTAGAATCCCTTTGAAACTTAAAAAATATGTGGTCATCAAACAACAACTTTATGTCCATGTTAGAAAGATTGGTGGTCTGAAAATTTTATTGAAGGATCAGAATGTTTTTCGTTGTCTCTAAACTAAAACATCTAAATGCTGAAATTAAAATTTGAATAAATATCAAATTTCAAAAATATATATATGAAGAAATAGAGGAATTTGAGAAATAGATTCAAGAAATAAATAAAAATATCTTCAAAAATGGGATGGACCATGATAATACTTTAAAGAAAAATAACTTTTAAATAAATAGGAAAAACTTCTAACAAAAGAAGAAACCTTCCAGAGATCAAAATCCTAAGAAGTCTAGCTTCAAGAAGGTGATAAAAAGACAATTCTTTTATCACAGTACTAAACAGACTAAATTATTTTATCATAATGCTAAACATAGGAGAAATGTTAACATAAATACTAGGAATAAAAATAATCAAGGTACAATGCTTGAGGATCCTAAATAAATTGTTGAAGAGGTAATTACCTTCTTTTAGGATATCCTTAATAATTATGAATATTTAGACAATGAATCACAAAACAAATTCTTAAATGTGTCCGTAAAATAATTTCCTTGGAAGATCACAAAAAAATATAATAAAATTTTTACACTAAAGGAAATAAAATATTCTCTCTTTTAGATGAGATTAGATAAAGCCCCTGACTCTGATGGTTTTTAGGCTAACTCTAAAAAATGCTAGCATATTTTAGGATTTGAACTTTGGGAAGCAATTGAAAATACAAGGAACTTAGGGGACATCCTTAAAGAAATTAATAACACATTTATTTCCCTCATTCCCAAGAAGACAAAATTTTAATCCTTTAATGATTATCAACCAAAAGCTCTTTGCAACACGTTAAATACGATCCTATCTAAGGTTTGGCAAATAGGCTTAAAAAGTTCCTCCTAAACCTAATTTTTGAAGAGAAAATAAGGTTTTTTCCATATAGCTCTATTTTTTATGTTAGCATCATTATTCAAGACCTTATCCATTTAGTAATCAAAGATAAGGAACTACACATGATTATTAAAATTGATATTCAAAAGGATTATGATAAAGTAGGTTGAGATTTTCTATGCAAATTCTTAGAAGCGTTTGGATTCTCCAAACAATGGATAAATCTTATAGAAAACTATATTTTGACACCTAAGATATAATTTTTGGTCAATGGTACTCTTGAAGCATATTTTTACATTTCTAGAAGCTATAGACAAGGAGATCCAATCTCTCCTTTTCTTTTCATCATCATGGTTGAAGTCTTTGGAAGAATGTGATGAGGGCACAACCCAAGACAAATGAATAGAATAGGAAAAGGGGAATATTATTATTAGAATTGATATGCTATTACATTCATTACAACAAATATAGACTCCCTGATATGCCTATGGGCTTACAATGTTATCAGATTTTGGAGAAAAACCCTTCTCCCAGTACCTTCTCCCAAACTCCATCAAAACTATGTTTACAATGCCAAAAATGACCTTAAGTATCCTGAATTAGGTTTATGGTTAGGAATACATTCTAGAATATTTCATTTGGCATCCACCGCCCAAATAGAAGGTTCTAGAAAACACATCAGAAGTCGGTGCAAAATTAGAAGAATCCAAAAATGGTAGTTCAACTTTTGGGAGGCATAATTTTTTATCTAGGACTTTGATTGACAAACTTTTTACATTTTTAGAAAGATCTCCAAGATCTCTATAGCTCTATGGAAAATTTTAGCTTTTACTCCATTTTTGTGCTTATACAAGGCCATTTAGTGCCTCAAATCTAACTTTTGAAGTGCTCTTAGGGGGTCTCTAGGCAACTTAAAATTGCAATAACTTTCAAACCGTAAAGCCTTTTGACCTTATTCTTTTTCTGGAATGCTTTAAATTACAAGTATAATCATCCCTCAAAATTGAATCTAACTCATCATAATTATGGCTAAATTACAAAATAACCTTTATTCTACATTGGCACATATCCCAAGGTGCTTAGAAATACTAACCCAAAAAAATGAATAGTGAAACTATGAGAGTTGGAATCTCTATTTGACCCAAATGGGTATCCAAAAATAAAAACATATTAAATAGAAACTAACAGTAAGCATATTTTTGGGTGATATAGGATTGCCCTTACACCATTGGATGCTCTTGCATCATAATGACATCACACTTGTTAGGATTTAAGAGAAATAAATAAAAATTACATGCAAACATAACCAATATCATAAAATAATAAAGCACACAAAAGAGAACACAAGGAACAAAGATTTAATGTCATTCACCCAATCCCTGGGTTATGTCCACCAAACAATGATTCCAATATTCTTATATCCAATGATTACAACCTGATTAAAATCTACAATCCCTTGTACCTCAACATTGCTATAGGAAGCTATTATTTTCTTCATCACACATAAAAACCCTAACCACAAGTCATTTTATACAGTTATTTTGCCACTTACAATATTAGGGCTAAAATTAGTTACAATATGTCAACCCTTGAAAAATAGCCCCAATTTTTTGTTTTTAGGGGTTACAACCCCTAAACTCCCTCTCAGGACCTGACCTAACCCCAAACCCTAGCAAGGATACATGGTGGGCACAAAATACTTACTTGACCAATCACTACAAGCTAACAACACTATCACAAAAATGGATAAATTTCAGGTGTGAGAGTTAGTGAAGATGTATCAAACATTAGTCATTAATAATTTTGTGTTGATACCCTTCTTCTGACCAAGAGTACCCTAAGAAAGGTAGTAATTACAAATACATCCTAATTGTATGCACAAAAGTCTTATGACAACAAGTCAATTCAAGAAAATTAGAGATATTTTTTTGATAATTCCAACCCTCAATCAAAAGACAAGATTTGCATAATCATGTGATTCAAAAAAGGTAATTTCCCATGTAAATATATAGGCATTCTCATTGATAACCCAAATGGATCAAACAAATTCTGGGACCATCTTATCTATAAATTTGATAATAAGGTGGATATTTGGAAAGGAAAATGGGTCTAAAATGTGGGAAGAGTTACTATGATCAATTTTTTTTCTTTTATCCCTACCCTCTTATCAAATGTCTTGTGTGCCTCTCTCATCTAAAGTAAAAAATTATAGTGAAAGAAAGATGAGGAACTCCTACCAAGGGGCGTCCAATAATAAGAAAATAGTTTTAATAGTTTTGGATAAATTATCAAAACCTCTAGTTAATGGGGGTTCAAGTATAAAAAGATGAAATGTAAAAACCTAGCTATGGATACCAGGCTTGCATTGAAAATTAACAAAAAAAATTGGCAATAAATGGACCAAAATTGTCTATCACAAATATTTGGACCCAAATGAAAGATTTAGTATTTTTAGAATTCAAAACTCACAAAAGGCATCTAAAGTATGGAAATTCATTTTAGATGGTTGAGATGTCATTAGGCATAAATTATGGTGGGATATTGGTTCTAGAAGCCATGCATTATTTTGGGATGACTCACAGGGAGGATATCCTTTACTCTCAAAATTAATTTCTCCTCAAATTAGAGAAATCCTTTCCACTCTTTGGGGTGAAACTATTATCAATTATATCAAATTTCTAGAAGGGGACCTGTGTCTAAAATGGTAATGGAAAAATTTAGACAATATTCCATTGTCCCGCGCAAGAAAAAAAAAGCACCCATCTCTACCTATTAGGAAGATATATCACACCAAAAATTATAGATGATTCTCTATTTTGCATAGGATTCAAAATGAGATCTTAAAAGTGTCAAGGATGGATATCAAACTTTGGTCCATGACGAACTTCCCTTGCATCTATGCTCGGATAAGTTGTGTTTACCAAAAACTAGTATGTTGACGTGGACAACATTGCATAAATGTATTATATCTATTGAATGGTTTAGGAAATTAGAATTTGAATGCCCTTTTCATTGTGTACTATGTAAACCTCATAATGAAATGGTGGATCATATCCTCCCCACTTTTCCTTTTGCACAAATATATTGTTTGTCTTCTCAATAAACTACATTAACATATAACATTGCTAGATAACTTGTTGACTTTGTTCCAATACTGGCCAATGATGAAAGATAATTATCTATTTTCCCCCCTTTCGAAGATAGCCCCTTCTATTTACTTAGGAAATATGGAAAGAAAGGAATTGAAGGATCTTTCAAGATTTTTTTAAAAAAATTGTATTCTCAACAAATTAGAAGCTAGTAAAAATTATTTTAATTAATAGAAATATCAAGGCCTAGGCTTATTATCAAGAAAAAATACATAGAAGCTAGTATAGTAGAAGTAGCTGATAGTGGACTCAAAAATGCCAAATGCAATGAGAACACCTTCTCCATATGGGACAACCAAATGAAACATAAATGGTATGGTCTTATAACATCCCTAGGAAAAAGAGGTAAGGAGTCTGATTTATCTAGAAAAGAATGTAAATGGCCTCTCATAACACCATGCTAAAGATGATAAGTTTTCTAAACAATTTTTTTGAAAGATTAAAACACAAAAGAGATAATAATGTCGAACAATAACTCAAATACACATCACATACATACATAAGCAAAATAATAAAATTATATCTATCAAGGATTCCTTAACATTGAATCACATTTATAAGTTTTATTAATTTTTAAAAGTAATAATTAAACTTTATCCCATGTCATAGATATAGACATAAGTGTAAAGTCTTACAAAATAATATGCCAAAATAACAGAGTGCATGTTCATCCACTACACATGTCATAGAGTATTAAATGCTAAAAGAATATACATAAGGATAAGATACATCATCCCATAGGATCTCAAAAACCAAAGTAAAAAATAATAGAGTATGAACATACGAAATAATCATCAAGTAAGAGGATTAGTACATATGCAATAAGGTACATCTAACATTGGTGTCTAGTTGTCAGATCTTAATCGAAAAGAATCACCACCACCCAATCTCATGGAACCTAAGTGGCTCCACTCCCACCGCGGTGAGGAGATAATCTCAAGTCCCAAATGAAATAATTCACAACAAGAATCTAAGCCCAAAGATCATGAAAGCATTCTATCTCAAAGGTACTAAGTAAATAAGGTAACACCTAATCCTAGAGGAAATCAAGACATGTAGGAAACCTAATATGCTTATGGGTAAGTGTCATCATATGAGTCAACTCTAAGGTTACCCTGGTAGTCTCTCAAGACCTAGATCCCCTATTGTCTCTATGTGGCATCAATATCCTTTCTTAGAGACAAGGCATACCAATGAAGCAAGGTCATAACCAAGCACCCACTCTACTACCATCTTAGCTTGCACTAGCACTCAAGGCATGAGTGAGGTATCAAACTGACTCTTGTTAATTCATTTTGACCCTATTAATGATAATGTTATTTCTTATTAATACAACTTAGAATGAGTAATCAAGGCAGTTTCTTTAGGGCTTTGACCCCCATTGTAAGCCACTTCCCAACATACACATAGATTACCTATCCTAGGCTTATAGGTATGCATCTCATAAAATCACCATAATCACACCAGTTCTATACGAGCAACATGAAATCACCAAAAGATATATATCAAAAACCTCCAAGGTTATATCAAGGAAATCACAACACATGAGCTTACAAAGAAGAGATGGATCTTATCATATAAACACACAAGTTTAGAACATTTATTGAGAAAGAAATGATCGTAACTAAAAACCATCACAAAAAAAATTACTTCCCAAGCCTCTAGTAAATGTTCCTAATTTGGCCAACTACAAGTTTTCCCAAATCCTATCAAAAAGTAACACATAACATCACCACAGACATTTTTTAGCCTTGGAGTTTTCGATAAAATTTCATGAAGTTTGATTTGAATGAAGTGGGATATTTTTCATTTTCATGGTTTTTCAATTGGTAGTTTTACCAAGTTTAGTTTGATTATAAAACAATTACCAATTTCATATTTCTAAAAGAACCCATGCCTACTAAAAATAAGACTTTTTAATTTAATTTTCTAAAAATAATCACCATTATTTACATAGGAAGAGAAAATATATTATAATTTGATGTTATAATAGAAATCTACCATTTTAAACATATAATAAAACTATAATTAAACCCTATTTAACATTTAAAGGTCATCATATTAAATTAACAATTAAATTGAACTAAATTTATTTGGATCTAAAGTTATTTAAGAATAAATATTAATTTGAAAAAATAAAATCAAACATATCTAAAAATAATTTTAAAAATTAAAACCTCAAGGGGGGTCTTGTGGGCCCCATAGTTAACAGCCCAAGAGCTCACCATGTGCCTTCCTTAAAGGAAAGGTACAACAGTGACTGTCGCAGGTATGTTGAGTTAAGCTGTGGTCAGCTTGTTCCATAGGTTGCGTACAATGTACACTCAACTGTTGAGGAAGGAGGGTGGGTGGGTTGTGGTCCCAACCCCCAAATATATATATATATATATATATATATATATATATATATATATATATATATATATATATATATATATATATATATATATATATATATATATATATATATATATATATATATATATAATTTTTTCTAAATAAGATTTGATTCTTATTTTTTATTTTCAAAACCCTATCTCTAGAATGGTTTTCTAAATTCATCGTTTCCTAAAGGGGTTTCATTCTCTTGTTTTCACAGATATTTTCAGACCAAGAACAATCAATTTCTCCAACAAGGGTTTCCAATTCTTCTACCAGACTAATGATAATAATATCAATATAATTTTTTACAAACCTACCACAAAAAATTTCTATTCTTGCTGACATGAAGAAGACATGAGTTTTTAAGAGATTTTCTAAAATATATTTCTTTGAAATCCCACCTCAATATGATGCTAACAATCTAGTAATTCCTTGTGCCCACAAAATTCTCATCTTTCAATGCCCACAAAAAAATTTTTGCCTATCAAATTCTCAAGTTTCACCTCCAAACCTATGTGTGGATAAATGAGCTCAAATCCTTTATTAAATCCTCTAACCCTAGTTAGGCTTTGTTTTTCCAAATGGCCTCTCACTTTATTAATTTTCTTATTATTTTATTTTAATTCAATATTTTTGTTGGAAATAATCCAGACTAACAAGGTTACTGAGAGGGGAGGGGTGAATCAGTAACCCTAAAACTTTAATCCAATTCTACATAATAACATATTTACCATTCATCCATCTAATCTACTGTATGCATGAAAAGATAAACATTTGTAACACTTGAACACATAGATTTGGTGACCCAGAAACCTTCCAATTAGAAAGTGAAACTGGGGTGGGGATGATACCCACAAAACTTCAATACTGCAGTATAAAGTTGGCTGATTAAGGTTTACAATGATCACTTCTAATGATTTTCCCTGTTAGGAGCAAGTAGGATTGCTAGATCCACCTTTTTAAAGGATTTACAAACATACAATGAAGTATGCACTCTGTTAGGAGATTTACAAAAGACTGTCAAGTCTACCTTGTTAAAGGTTTTAGCAAACCGATTCACCTGTTAGGATGAAGTAGTGGATCTGGTTACAACTGATTGCTGATAAGATCCTTTGTGCTCTGATCACCTAATTTGATGGATATATCTTTTCTGTATCAATGTTGACCTTGTTGTATTCCTCTGTTCTGCTAGTGATTTTCTTTACCTCTTCTCAAATTATTGCAACACAACATGACCAATGATATTCAACATCTCATCATTTCAAATGATATATACCATTCCAATATTTACACTGGCAAGGTTGTCCAAACACAAGTGAACAAGCATTACTGAGTTGGCCAGGTGGTAGAAAACTTGGGTTCCACGAACTGACTCGGTGACCTTCTGATACTCAGCATCCACTACAATACACTGCATCATCATGCACTCGATAAGAGTAGAGGCACAGTGCATACTAATCATTCTAAGTAGCTTGGAACTTGGTAACCATTGGTGACTCGATGAATATTGTGTCACTCGATAAAAACTGAATCCATTGATAACCTTCTTTACTTGGTAAACATTGATTCCTTCATTTACCTTGTTTACTCGGTAATCACTGATTCCTTTGTTTACCTTGGTCACTCGGTAAACACTAAGTTCTTTTTTACCTTGATCACTTGGTAAACACTAAGTTCTTTGTTTACCTTGATCACTTGGTAAACACTAAGTTCTTCTGATGACTTGGTGAGCACTGATTGCTTGGGGAACACTGTTCTGCTCGGTAACCACTAACTACTTGGAGAACACTATTCTGCTCGGTAACCACTATTCTACATAGTAACCACTGTGAACTTGGTAAATAATATTGAACTGCCCATATGCTTAGTTTCCAAAGGAATGCTCGGTATCAACTGTTTACTTGTGGAATTTATAAGGTAACTGTTGAATGCTCAGTGTGAACTGTAGACTAGGTGATGAGCTTGGTAAGAATTCAGAATCAAATAAGTGTTGTGACTAATGAAAAATATATCATAATTCCAACAATCTCCCCCTTTGGCATTAGTGACAAAAACACTTATGAGCCAAAACTTATATACAATATCTAACATGCTGACAACTGATTCTGCTGAGTATACATGGCTTCCTTACATATGACTCCCCCATACAATATACACAAGGTATTTACATGAGTTATATGAATTTTATTTACAGTATCTCTTTGTCTATTTTGTACATTTATCTCACCAATAACTCTTTCTGAGTATCTCTTTCTCCCCCTTTTTGACAATAATGACAAAGAATTAAAAAATAATGTATTTACATAGAAACACCAAAATCTGAGATAAATTCTGAATGTACTTGAAGAATGAGTTGCAGAGTCTTGTCCCAATTCTCTTGTAGGATTTTTCATGTGGATAGAGCTATTTGAACTTTTGTAGAGAGTTCAATCACATGGTCTACAACGGAGAAATTGTTGTCATGGATCAATGTTTTTGAATGGGTAATGTGCTTCTGCATTGTGTCCATGATGGGAAGGGTCATATTTTGAATATCTAACAATGTAGATCGGATCCTTGACTCTTCTCTCAGCAATTCTGCTTGTTTTTATGACAAAAATTTTATCCTAAGGTGATGAGATGAGGTTGAACTGGGGTCAAGCTTCAAGTTTTGTGCGCTTGCCTTTAGATCCTCATCTATCTTATTTAATTGCTCTTTTATCTCCTTAGCATACTCGGTAACATCACAGAGCTTAGCAAAAAGAGATGTTACATTATTAAAAAAAAATTCAATATTGGTCAAAACTATGGTTAATTCAACCTATTTTATTGCTATATGCTGAGCAATGTGCTCAAGCACCTTATTATCAAATTTATTTTCTGCCTTCTCCATCAATTTTTCTTGATCGGAGGTATCCTCATTGAATTTATTGACCGCCTCTTCTAATTGTAGAAAAATATGTTGAGAAGTATCAACATCAACACCTATAGCCTCTATAATTATATTTTTTGCTTCATCAATAATTTTAAACTCTCTATCTCTCTCATTCCTTAGTTGTTTCTACTTTGCCTTCAGTTCTATGCGCTGATTGAGCAGTCTTAGTTCATCAACTGAAGCAGTATCTGTATCTATCTTTGGAATGACAATTTTAGTATCCAAGTCTACATCTTCATTAATTGTCTTGCCTATAAGAAGAATTTTTAATGGAGTCTTTGGTTTTTCTACTGTACTAACATCTTTGTCTTTGAAAATAGAGACAATGGTTGATGAGGTTGGACTGGTTGTCAAAACTGGAATAGGACCAACTAAAGGAAGACTGAGAGAGGGTCTAAATGTATTCAAAATTGATATACTTCCTAGAATTGATGTGCATACAAAAATATTTACAATTGAAGATCTTACTAGTGCAAAAATTTGTGCTAATGTAGCTGAAGTTGACAAAATTGGAGAGCAAACTAGAAAACTTATTGTACATACTGCAGGAAGAATAGATACTTCTGATGTGGTGACTGCTGCAGTGGATGACTTGGTAACTGGAGAAGTTGCCTACAGCTCAGTAGATGAAGTGGAGGTATGCAGCTTGGTAGATGAAGTGGTAGACACTTCAATTGATGATACCTGGAGCTGAGATGTGGCAGGTGCAGATGATATATCTGATGTAGATGTGACCAAACCTGTTGAAGCTGACTCCAACCTTGATGATGTCATAATTTTAGGTGGAGAGTGAGGAAGGGATGCCATGACTACCGTTGCAATTTTCACAGGGTCATCCTCTTCTTTATCTGCCTCTTTAGCTTCTTCCTCCTTGTCTTCTTCCTCCTTCTCCTTTATCAGATCCTGAAGATCTTCATCAGTTACATCCATGGAGATGGAATCATTACCTTGCTCATCATCACTGTCATCATCCTTGATTTCTACTGGGTCTATACTGGGCTTATGTAGATGATAGATATTTTTCAACATATTTGTAGCATCATTTACAATGTGTTCAATATCTTTAATCAAAATCAAACAGGTGTGGAATCTGATCATCATTTTACCTTCATGGCTTTTCATTTCAGTTTTTATTTCTACTCCAGTGAGACTTGGTCGAAGATTCTTCAGAGATTGCTCATAAATATCTTTCACCATTTGGGTGGTTGACTCCCATCTCGGTTGCAATCTCTCCAGTAGTTCTTTTGAGATTTGAGGGGCAATTTGGTCTGGGGAGTATTTCCATTTACCCATCTTGTTGAGTACCAGTTCCTCAATCTGCATTTTCTCAACATTAGTTCTAGTTTCAAATTTCAATGCTTTGAAATTTGTGATTCTAGCTCCTTCCTCCAATTTTTTGAGCCTTTGCTTGAATGTGGGTGCAGGCCTAACTAGTATAGGTTCCTACTTACTTTTCCTAGTTCTTCTGGTGAATACTGCAGTAGGCTTCTTCTTGGGTTTGGTAATGATTACCTTACCTTTCTTCTTTGGCTATTCTTCTGCAGTTTCTTCTTCTCCTTCTTCTTCACCTTCTTCTTCTTCTCCTCCTCCTTCTTCTTCACCTTCTTCATCTTCACCTTTTCCCTCGGTGAGCATAAGAGGACCGGTAGAAGTTTTTAATTTGGCTATTTTCCTCTTGCCCTTGCTTATGGCCTGTGGTAGCTTGATTTCAAGCTCAATTCTGGCCTTAGCTTCTTCATAGGTTCCAAAAAAATTTTGCCTTGGGTCTACTGGCTCATTTACCAGTGCCTCTATGATATCTCTAGCTTCATCAATATTTACCTCATAAGGAAGAGGTTTTACCCATGCAACTTAGCGTCTGGCTGCCTGAATGTATACCTTGTCATAGTCAACCATGAAGCACACATCATCTTTGTAGTCCTCAACAAGCTTAGGAGGAATTTTGAATCTATTATTCATTCTCTCTTTGAAGTCTTCAAAATAATTATCCATAATACTATCAAAATTTTCGCCCATCTCTACTACAAATTCATTTATTTGATACAAAATTGGAATGTCTTTTCTCCATACAACTGTACCTTTTGAAGGGAAAAACTTTTATACATAGAAAAATAGACAAACTAACAAAGAACCAAATTTACAAGTTTTGGTTTTTGAGGTCCTTATACTATCCATGTTTTTATTAATTTTTTTTAGTAGCACATCTGCTAGGTCAAACTCCATGTTTTTCTTCACAACCTTATAGGCTAAATCTATGGCCTCACAGGGCACGCTATTCAATCTGCTGGAACTATACATCTTATATGCAATTAAATAAATTTTGAATCTTAACTCTGCATTAGATACATTGTTAGGTTTCAATCCTCTGCCATCCCATTCGGCTAGGGTTAACTTCTAAAGTTCATCCTGACTTAGGGTTTTAGTTGTTTTTGATTTGCTTAACATTGGCAAACCCATGATCTTATGAATCATCTTCTTTGTTATCAGGATAGGTTGCTCTAACCACAACTGACCATTATGCACACGGCTTAAAATGTATCTTATCCATTTAATTTGAAAGTTCCTTGGCAGGTGCGGGATATGGGTCAAACCTTTGGTTTCCAGATGTTTGAACTTGGGTTTGAGGGTTCTATCCACACACAACTCGGCTAAGGAATTATCCATATCTAGTGTCACTATTTCTTGAACAATGCATTTGAAATGAGTACGAATGTCATTTATAAGTAGTACCTTTGGTGGAATCTTCGATTGGGCTCCATGTGGATCAAGCAATTCAGCTATGGTGGGAACGAGCTTGAAGCTGGGTGCTTTCCATTCTACTCCCTTCACAAGCATTTTAGAACCTCTCTTTGCCTTGCTTCTGCTGGTGCTTGTGGATGCCATTGCTGCTCGATGAGTGAATGATTTCGTTAAACAAATTCTTCGCTGGAAAATTGCTTCAAATCGCTTGAACTCACTTTCGCACTCTTGGAAACTTCTTCACTTTGTATATTCTAAATTTGCGATGAAAAATGAGATCAAATTCTTCCTTTTTTATGAAAATTTTTCCATTAATGCTCTAGTAGGAAGGTAGCTAAGATGACCTAGGGTTTGTCAAATAGTCACCAACTTAGTCGGTAAACCTTGCAACTCGGTGAACAAACAAAACCTTTCACATTATCGACCTAGCTCGGTTAAGTCTGAAACCAACCTTGCTCGATAAATACATCACAGTGAACTATGTATTGTATCTAAAATACTAATTTTTCATTTGCACTTCTACATTCTGGAACTGCTTGATGGTAAAAGGTCTTCAATCCTTTCTTCAATATACTGATGATCATTCATTTGTTTTGCAAGTTCCTTCCTTCTTTTCAAAGATTGAGAAAGATGCTCCTTTGCTTCTTTGAGTTGATTCATGGCCATTTCTAGATCTAATTTTTCATTTTCAATAGATTTGTCAAGTCTGAATATCTCCATTATCCTTGATCTTTGCTCAAGCTGTCAAACTTTTATCCTGTGAATCATAATGCTCTTATACCAATTGTTGGAAATAATCCAGACTAACAAGGTTACTGAGAGGGGAGGGGTGAATCAGTAACCCTAAAACTTTAATCCAATTCTGCATAATAACATATTTACCATTCATCCATCTAATCTACTAAATGCATGAAAAGATAAACATTTGTAACACATGAACACATAGATTTGGTGACCCAGAAACCTTCCAATTAGAAAGTAAAACTGGGGTGGGGATGATACCTGCAAAAATTTAATACTATAGTATAAATTTGGCCGGTTAAGGCTTACAATGATTACTTCTGATGATCTGCCCTGTCAAGAGCAAGTAGGATTGCTAGATCCACCTTGTTAAAGGATTTACAAACATACAATGAAGTATGCACTCTATTAGGAGATTTACAAAAGACTGTCAAGTCTACCTTGTTAAAGGTTTTAGCAAACTGATTCACCTGTTAGGATGAAGCAGTGGATCTAGTTACAATTGATTGCTGATAAGATCCTTTGTGCTCTGATCACCTGATGTGATGGATATATCTTTTCTGTATCAATGTTGACCTTGTTGTATTCCTCTGTCCTGCTAGTGATTCGCTTTACCTCTTCTCAAATTATTGCAACACAACACAACCAACGATATTCAACATCTCATAATTTCAAATGATATATATACCATTCCAATATTTACACTGGCAAGGTCGGCCAAATACAAGTGAACAAGCATTACTGAGTCGGCCAGGTGGTAGAAAACTCAGGTTCCACAAACTGACTCAGTGACCTTCTGATACTCGACATCCACTACAATACACTGCATCTTCATGCACTCAGTAAGAGTAGAGGCACGGTCCATACTAATCATTCTAAGTAGCTTGGAACTCAATAACCATTGGTGACTCAGTGAATATTGTGTCACTCAATAAAAACTGAATCCATTAATAACCTTCTTTACTTGGTAAACATTGATTGCTTCATTTACCTTGTTTACTCGGTAATCACTGATTCCTTTGTTTACCTTGGTCACTTAGTAAAAACTAAGTTCTTTGTTTACCTTGATCAATTGGTAAACACTAAGTTCTTTGTTTACCTTGATCACTCAGTAAACACTAAGTTCTTCTGATGACTCGGTGAGCACTGACTGCTTGGGGAACACTGTTCTGCTCGGTAACCACTAACTGCTTGGAGAACACTGTTCTGCTCGGTAACCACTGTTATGCATGGTAACCACTATGAACTTGGTAAATACTGTTGAACTGCCCATATGCTTGATTTCCAAAGGAATGCTCGGTATCAACTGTTTACCTGTGGAATTTATAAGGTAACCGTTGAATGCTCGGTGTGAACTGTAGACTAGGTGATGAGCTCGATAAGCTTTCAAAAGCGAATAAGTGTTGTGACTAATGACAAATATATCATAATTCCAACAATTTCATGCACATTTAGTGCCTTTTAATAAAAATAATATTTTATTTTTTAATTTCCACTTGTTTTTTATGTAGCAAGATGCTTTTAGAGAATAATATTATTATCTCAATTTCAAATAATATTTAATTCACATTATTTAAAAAGAAACTTCTAAATTTATAAAGGCTAAATTAAAAAATTATAGTTTTTCCAACTTTAGCTTTTACCAAACATAATTACTTTTAATTCCAAGATTAGACTTTTAATTAAGTCTTTTATTTTTAATGATTTTATTTAATTATTTCTCAATTAATTGAATATAATATAATAATATTTTCCTTTCTAAAGATTTCCATAAAATCATTTGTTTAATTAATTTTCTTGGTCGTCCAATTACACTTGAAGCCACAAGGTAGACCACATACTCAAAAGAAACTTGATAACTAGACAAAGAATAAAATTCAAACTCAAGGCTTAAGTTGTTGGAATCATGTTACCTTAATGAATTTGCAAGGGTAGATTAAACAAATACTTTCCCTTTACCAGAGGACAAAATAGGCTTCGGGTTGGGATTTGGACTTGAAAACTATCTCTCATCTTTTACCATTGAAATACTGCAATAGGGCATGCTCATCCTAGAAATTAAGGGAAGTTGATGCTTGATACATGCAACCTACATAAAAACCAAGTATGTATGTGTGTGCACACATGCACACATGTGTATAACTAAAAAGGCAATGACGAGGAGTGGTACATCATGTAGATCATGACTAGCAAGTGACTATGACTCCCTCCCTCAACCACATCATACAGGAAAAACATAAAAGTAACATAGACACACACACCATACACAAGTAAGTATAAGATAAGTATCCATAATATATATAAAACATCATCATGAACTTGATTGTAATTGCTATATAAAAGAATTTAAATATTATCACTACGAATCATAATAACCCATGAAATACCTCAAGTACAAAGTATCTCACCAAATATATGTGCTAAACATGTAAATATTGTCAACTAATTAGGTAACCAGGTACAACTATATCCAAGAACATAATATGAAAGTAGCCTAAAAGTGTCTGACAATAAAAATGAAAGAAAAATAGGGTAGGCACTACTTCCTCCCCCACTAAAATTAAGCTTACTCGTGGAAGTCTAAAAACAAGAACACTTTAGTTACGATCATTTATTTCTTAACCAATGTTCTAAACGCATGTGTTTCTATGATGAAGTTTGACTCTTCTTTCTAAGCTCATGTGTTGTGATTTCCTTGATATCACCTTGGAGGTTTTCAATCTATATCTTTTGGTGATTTCATATTGCTCATATAGAGCTAGTGTGGTTATGTTAATTTTATGAGATGCATTTCTATGAGCCTAGGGAGGGTAATCTATGCATATCTTGGGAAGTGGCTTGCAATGGGGGTCAGAGCCCTAAAGAGGTTTCCTTGGTAACTCATTGTAAGTTGTATTAATAAGTGATAGCATTCTCATTAATGGGGTTTAAATGAATTAACAAGAGTCATTTTGTTACCTCATCCATGCTTCAAGTAGTAGTATATGCTAGGGTGGGAGTAGAGAGGGTGATTGGTTGTGAGCTTTCTTCATCGATAGGCCTTGTCTATAAGAAAGGATATTGATGCCACATAGAGTAACTAGGGGGGTAGGGTCTTGAGAAGCTACCAAGGTAACCTTAGAGATGACTCATATGATGACACTTGCCCATATGCATATTAGGTTTCCTACATGTCTTGTTTTCCTTTGGGATTAAATATTACCTTGTTTACTTAGTACCTTTGAGATAAAACTCTTTCAGGATCTCAAGGCTTAGATTCTTGTTGTAACATTGAGATTCCCAACTAGGGCTTGTTTATTTCCCCATCAAACATCATCTTCCTACATGATTTTTTTTGTAAACTATAATAGATTCCTTCTTCTTTCATCTCACCAAAAGTCATGGTTTTCCAATGGTGAAGTCTCAAAAGGAAATTTTTGTGCAAAACCCTAGGAGAATAAGGATTTCAAACCAAGTTCTAGAAATATTGTAATTTTTCTCCCTCAAAACTCAACCAATTATCATTAAATCAAGTTCAAAGGAAATAAAATTCATTTCTCTAACTTATCCAATGGTTTTTACACCTCCAATACACAGAAGGCAATGAAAATCAATGAAGTAATAAAATTACAAGAATATTATTGTGTTTTATAGATTCAAATCATTAAATTACACCATCTTTGATACTTTTCAATAAAATTTAAGAGCCCTTAAAAATACCAACTACAACTTCCCAAGCCAAAATTTGAATTATCATGATCATTGGGATCATTTGGATGAACATATTTGAAAAGTTACAAATGTTGTCAAGCAACAATTTGACAACTTTTACATAATTTGTGCAACTTTTGTATTTGTGTTTCCTACCACATAGGAGTCATCACAAATTTATTCAACATGGCCAAAAAGACCCCTAAACACTTAATCTATGTTGTTACCATCCTACTGACCTATTGACTAGATTTGACCATGTTAGCTGATGAATGCCTAACATATCAATGGCCTTACAAATGGATCTTATTACATTGCAAAAAATTAGGCCCAAAGGACTTTATCATCATTACTAAACCTATTTACATCCTTATTACTTGAGACATACCATGAGTGGTCATGGATCTCCTCTAGGTTCTTGAAACACTCTTGTACCATAGTCCTTGGGTAACTTGATCTCAAATACACTTGAGGTGAGATCTTTTAGACTACTACCATGTTTATTTATGTTTGTCTCATCCACCAAAGTTCATCTTCTTCAAGGATTTTATGTCATTTTACCAAGTAGTATTATAGGAATTCCTCCAAGTCTTTTTCACCAATTTAGTATCCAATATATTCTTACGACTCAAAGGTTCTTGTGGTGGAAAATATTTACCTAGTTCTGCATCTTTTTCCATGTGCATACTTTCTCCAATACTTACATTTACATCTCCTTTATAGGGTATAAAAATGGGTGATATTCCAATATTCCTAGGTAATCCTATTTCATGTTCATTTAAACCAAATTTTTGAATGATCTTATAAGGACCATTCTTCCTCATCATCAATTTGGTATGTTTTCCCTTGGGCACTCTTTCCTTCTTGAGGTTGTCCATGCAAAATATCTACTCTAAAACTAAACATCTCTTCTCTTCTTATTTTCTTCTTTATATTTCTCTAAAGACTTTTGAAATGTAGCCTTTACTTGTCCATAGATCTTTTTGATGTTTTCTGCGAAAAATTCCCCATTTGCACTATTTTTGGAAAATCTCTGAGTTCCAATCCTCCTCTTGTATTAAACTCATACATAATTTGAAAAGTAATTTATAGAATCATTACATGCATATTTTTCTTGGGGTAAAATTGTATCTCAGTTTTCTCCATATTATTTGGTAAGGAATCTCAAGAGATGACCAAGGGATATGTTAAATACCTCTATTTGGACATTCATTTGAGGATGATAATGAGAGTTGAGTGACAAGTATGTTCCCGATCATCTCAAAAGGGTTCTCCCAAAGTTCCCTACAAAATTGACTTCCTTATCTGATACTATGTTTAAAGATAACCAATGGATCCTTACCATCTCCTTGAAAAAAACACTTGCAATATATCATGCATCACTTGTGCTTTTGTAAGACATTAAATGAATCATTTTGCTAAATTTGTCTACTAAACATTGTTAAATCCCTTTTGTGTTGTAGGTAACCCCACTACAAAGTCCATATCAACACTTTCCCAAGGTCTAGATGAAACATATAATGGTTGAAGACCTAAATTTTTAGTTCCCTTATAGCCTTCTAAAAAAATGATAAACACAATTCAATAAACTTTCTTACAACTGATTTCATCAGGTATGCCAATAATAGAACCTCTTCAGTTGCTCCAAAGTTTTGTGTAGGCCAAAATTCCCACTACGACTTTTATATGATTTCTCTTTTACTATATTGTCCCTCATGTAACAATTAGGAATACAAAGTTGAATATCGTTTGACAATAACCCATCTTGTATCAAATATTCAAAAAAGTCAACATGATAGGAATCTAGAAGTTAAGATAAAACCTTGTATGGTTTATGAAAGTCTTCAACATTTTGATACATGGTTTTGAGTGCATCTAACTCTTCACTTTGTAACTACAATGCTTGAATTGCTAGGAATTTTCTACTCAATGCATCTATCACTTTATTGGCTTTTCTATTGTTGTGCTTGATGGTAGATGTGTAGGCTTGAAGTGGCTTCCCCATTTTAAATGTATATGGATTAATTTATCTTTGACATTCAAGTATCTCAAGGCCTAATTATCTGTACACACCATAAACTCTTTAGGCCATAGGTAGTGCCTCCACTTATTTAGGATTTTTACTATGGAATACAACTCCAAATCATAAGTGGAATACTTCCTCTTTGCCTCATTTAATTTTTCAATAAAGAAGGAAATTGGCTTTCCTTCTTGACTAATTACTACTCCTATAGCCTTGTTAGAAGCATCACATTCAAATATAAAATCCTTATTAAATTTTAAAGAAGTAAGCATTGTTTATTTTGATACCTTCTATTTAAGTTGTTTAAAGGCTTCTCCTGCAACCTCTATCCATGTAAACTTACACCTATGTCCACCCTTGATAGTTTCTAACATAGGAACACAAATTTGATTGAATATTTTAATGTTTTTTCTATAAAATGTAGCCAAACCATGGAAGATTATTACCTGTCTAACTCTCTTAGGTGTTGCCTAGTTGAGGATTGCCTCCACCTTAGTAGGATCCATCCTCAAATTTTCTTTTTGAGATCACAAATCCAAGATCATTTAGTTTCTCCTGAAAGAATACATACTTGTCTAAATCTATCATCAATGTTTCTTCATGTAACATTTTCAAGATTTGATCCAAATGTTTGATATGTTCATCCATAGACTTATCTAACACTAGAATATCATCAAAGTATACCACTACAAATTTACCAATTAAAGGCTTCAACACTAATACATGTTCTTAGGGAATTGGATAAGCCAAAAGTCATGGTCATCTATTCATGAAGATTGTCATTGTTCTCGAATCATTTTTCCACTCATCACTATCTCGTATACTAATCTAATGGTATCAACTCTTTAGGTCAATCTTGAAATAGTACCTTGTAGCTAGAAGCCATCCAAAAGGTCCTTAATTCTTGGCATAGGGTACTTATTTCTTATTGTGATCTGATTAATTTTACTTAAATTAATATATAACCTCAATGTTCCCTCTTTCCTAGGTTCCAAAAGTAAAGGAACAACATAAAGGCTTAGACTTTTTCTTATCAAGCCTTTGTCTAACAAAATTTATTTTCTTGGAAATTTCATCATTTTACATAGGTGTCAACTTTTAAGAAACTTAATTGGAAAAGGTATAACCACAAATGAAATCAATATGATGATTGACTTCTTTGATAGGAGGTAAGGCTTTGGACATATATTTTGCAATAATCCCTTTATATCTTTCTTGCAATTCCCTTACCTCTCTAGGGCCTACTTCCTTTTTCTTTTCCTATTTCTTTTCTTCCTATTTAGAAAATATGACCAAGACATAGTAAGGTTTATCATTCTCCATCATGACCTTTAGAATTTCCTTCCCTTTCACAAACATAAAATTGGCTTCCTTCTATTTATCTATTTTACTATCGAGTAGGGGCTTTATTGTTTACCTAACATGATCTTTGAGAATAGTATAAGTATTATTCTTCCTATCATGTTGGGATTCTAAGTCATACTACCAAGGGAGACCTAAAATTAAATGGAAAGAATTCATGTCCACTATGTCACATAAAATTGTGTCCTTATGTTCTCCTACTTGGACTTTTACTCGAGACCGCTCATTATGATGCAGAAGCATCTTGGGTTGCACTGCTATCCTACATGTTTTCCTTCTTTCCTATTTTATCAAGTTACAATGCCTTGCATTGTCAAGCTTCTTATTTGTTGTTGAGTTCACAGTTTCTATCAAGTTCCTTTAGTCACCGAGTTCACAATTGTTTTTGAGTTCGTAGTGGTTGCCGAGCTTCTTGGTTTATGTCAAGTTTGCAGTTGTTGTTGAGTTGGTAGTGGTTTTGAATCTTCTTGGTTTATGTTGATGTGAGGCCTCACCCAATCTATCATAGTATAGGTGACATTATTGTATTGTGGTACTTTTAATTTGATGTTTTGATATAGAGTTTCGAGACAAGAGGGTTATGTCTTTTTAACATCAACATGTTGATGATTCACACTTATTAGAACCCAATTGATATATTTAAATGATTTCATTTCATGTTTTAAATTATTTCAATTGCTTTAATGGAAACTGAATTGCATAAATACTTGAATGTCAAATTTTAATGTTCAAATCAAAATTAGCGCCAAAGGATAGATTTAAATATGCTAACGAACCCAATTCACATGACTTGTGACTTAATAGTCATGAATTTAATATTTCATCACTATGATAGAGAATAGATTATGAGGTTGTTCAAAATGTTAATTTGATCATGTTACATAAGAACCGGTTATTGTGTATGAAATGATTGAACACATATAGATACAATCCTATGATCTGATACTATTAGATTTTTGATATGATGTGAAATGTTAATTTGATTATGATGATTTATGATACACAGTTAGATGTTGATTTGATTTTGACATGCAGATCTTGATATTTTAATATTTTGAATGATTTACTTGAAATGATTAGGAAAGGAAATTTATTTGAATTATGTTAATAAGATTATGTAACTTTTGAAATTATAGGCATTTACAATATTTATTTATATAACCTCCTTGGACTACTGATGCTCGAGTTGAATGTGTAGGAAGTGGAACCATGGAAATTTTTTGGGGGAAACAAGTTCCAAACCTTGTGAACACAATTTAACCAAGGTGAATCTTTGGAAGATTCAAAAGCCTCATTGTGAAAGTATTTTTCTTCGTAATTGTATGGTTTCTTGCTTGTGGATATGTTTAATCATAACCTAGATGCATGAAGGGCATGTCACGAAAAATGTAATGTATTTTTATGTGTCACTTGACACTTGTATTGTCTATGTGTTGATGACATATCACCTAGAGTGTTGGTCATAAGGTCACTTAATCTTGGTCCTCTCCCTTCCTTTCAATTAATGCTTAAGTACACCCATTTGGGAGAGAGTGTTAGGATGGGTCACCATCATGTTGAATTTCGAATTCAAACTTGATAGGGAGTGTAGGGGGTCTAAATGGGGTCCTAGAGTGTTACTTTACTATTAAAAAGCCATCCAAATGGTAGTATAGCATGATAGGGGCCTAAATTCAATTATTTTAATGTTTTCCTAGCTTAGGGAACCCCTTAAAAAAAAGCCAACTTGAACCAATTCGAAATTTTGAGTTTTTCCATGATAAGAACCTTCACAACCCCACTTGGTCAACATTCTTATTTTGGAGGAGCAACAATGTAAGAGAGGGAGGCTTGATGTCCTTACTAAAAAGGGTAGTAGAGGGTCTTTTTAGTGGATGGGTGACAAACTAATGAGTTGTTCACCCACTCTCTAATTTTAGAGACAACTAAGTTTTGAAGGGAGATTAAAGGGAGCTCTTCTACAACTATCCTTACCCTAGCTTGGACCAAGGTTGGTGACTTAAAAATGTTCTTTTATTCCTTTTTTTAAGTATGGATAAGAAAATCTACAAGTGTAAAAAGTTATCAATGGATTATGCATTGCATTGTCAATCTTGCATTATGAGCTTGTCATTGTGTTGGGAAGAAGTGAATGTGTTTTGTTCTTTTGGAGATCCTTTCTTGGTTTTGTTTTGTTGTTCTTCATTTTTTTTTCTATTTTTTCTTGTTTGAATGTGAGAGTTGATTGTGATTATGGGTGTGAAGGCTTCACTCACCCTTGGGAGGACAGAGAAGCCTTGGGTGAAGGGCACAAGTTGGGCTTGACATTGCAGGTGAGAAAAGAAATCTTTTTTTAACCTCATGATGAGGTTTTTTATTATCATGGAGTATGGGCTCCATCATGGCCATGAAATCTTGTTGTTGGGGAGGTATAAGGAGGTTTTGTGGATGAGGAGAAGATGGTTGTTTTTTAAGGCCTTGAGAGGCAATGTAGTGGCAATATGTTGTTTATGTTGTGGTGGCCTTGAGAGGAAAAATGCATTGGCAATATGATATTTATGTTGTTAGAATTTCTCCTCCTTGAAGAGCCCACCTTCACCCAAATTTTTATGATTCCAATGGTGAATCATTGTACAATCCATGGAAGGGTGTTGATTTGTGTTTTTGTGGTGTATTCATGCAAAATTTTGTGATGTATGTGTGTAACCTGTTTGGTTCTTGTTTCCCCTACTTGGTGGGTGGCTTCAAAGAAGCATAGGTTGGGAGGTGAGCCTCCATGGTTCCTATTTGTGTGTATTATGTGCAGGTTTTGTGACGATGTATGCTATGAAGTAGTAGGATTTCACCCTTGTCAAAGTGGAGAAGATCCAAATGTTTAAATAAGGCTCAATGTTAATGTTCTCAATATTCATAATTTTGAAAGTCTGTTTTGTTGTCCCATTGTGATGTAAAGAGATTGTGCCATTGTTACCATGTGAATATGTAGAGGGATGAATTTGGGAATGTTGTACATATATGTTCCTTGTAAAGAATTGATCATTTGAAGTTTTATGAGTTATGAAAGAGGTAGCATGAGATGTAGAATATTTTGGTATCATTGTTGCCATTTGAAAATTGTGGGAAAAAGGTTGTATACTTATATTTTTACTTGTAATGAAAACCTTTATGTTAAAGTTCATGTCTTATGAAGTAAGATTGTAGACAATACTTCTTTGAGATGTATTTGTAGGTATGAGTTTTATAAGTGACATGTAAGAGATTTTTATAAGTATAGTCGGTAAGATTCAAATGTATAAGTTGCATGGAAAAGTTGTATGTTGTGCATTTATAGCCTAGAAGAAAACCATCTTGCTTGAAAATTTAATGTATATGTATAATCATTTATTCATTTGAATTGTTGAAGTTCAAATAAATTTTCCAAGTAGATAATACCATCCTATCACAAATATGTCCACTTAGAATTTTTATGGTAGAACAAACCAACTCAAATATAAAAGGGGTTAGTTGAGAAAAGTAGCTTGCTGTAGACCCACATTTTCCTCTCTGGAAAATGTATGGGAAAAGAAAATAATTCCATCACCAAGATTACAGACCATTAAAATAATCTAGAGAATATCCTTTGGAATCTTGTGTATAGCATGTTAATAAGACAATATATTATGCTAGGAGATGAAGACTCAAACAATAATAGGTAACTATCTCATAAGTATTTGTGAGTGAAGACTCATCAGAGTCCCGTGACCCTTGTGTCACATTATCAAAAGAAAATTTCCATGTCAGAAACCTAGGCACTCATTCCTCCTTAGACCTAGGTAAGGAAGAGAGTACCATATAATCATTTCAATACCAAAAAAAAGAAAATCAAACAAAAACAATAATAAAAAATAAAATAAAAAAGAACCAACTCGAAATATGAGTATGTGCGCCCATTTGATAAAGGTAAAAAGGTCAATAAAGAAAGTGTTGGGTTGGGTTGGGAGCAAACGGTGGTCCACACGCATTCCAAGTGCCGAGGAAATGTCTTGACATTGTCCCATGTCAGGGACCATCCTCCTAGGCACTCCTTACTTTTCCTTGGGCGCGTGTAATATGGAAAAGGAAAATTTTCTTTTACTTTGACCAAAATACCCTCATTAAATACCTCCTTCCTTGGTTTAAGAAAGCACACCACCCTAGGTGATTTGGTGCTTGGGAAGGGAAGAGTAATCTTAGGATAAAAAGGAGGTAAGTACTAGGTGGTCAGAAGATGTTGGTAACCTTGGGATTGATAGATGACGCCTAGTTTAAAAAGGGAATACATTATAATTAGTGATGTTGAGGATGACATGTTAGGTAAAGCCAAGTGGTAGTAGGTGGGTTAGGAAGGTATGTTAAGGGGTAATAAAAAAAATAATTAATAGAAGTATTAGTGATTAGGTTGTATGAATACATGGGGTCTAGGAAAATAATTTTGTTAAAAAAATAAACATAGGAAGTAGGAAGGATGGTAAGTAAATATAGGAATCATTGCACATAGTAATAGAATGCCTAATTTAGTGTTAGAGAGTTTATTAATGTGGTTGGGTTCAGAAATATGTATTACATGTTAAAGGTAAAGTGTTAGGAAGAAGTGTTAAGTAGGGTGGATACATAGATAATAAAGTATGATTTAAGTTGCTATTCCATAATCATTACGGTGTTTTTATTTTGTCATCCTATTGTAGTCATGGAAAGAGATAAAGTAAAATAGTAGGGTAGTGCAGAGATAGTTAAGAGACTAAATATTAGTAATTTGATTTTTATTCTTGTTTGGACTTTTATAATTCTTTTATTTCATTCGTTAGCAATGGTATGACCCTTAATTATGATGTAAACTTAACGAATTTATTTTCATATAGAGATGATCAAATTTAGATGTTAATCAACACTAAAGGTTGATAACTAATAATAAGATTTTAGAGAAATTGAAATTAAAATAAATAGCATGAGTATATACTTCTTCAATAGACAGAATAATAGTATGGGGTTAAGTTAATAAGTTAGAAGTTTAATGAATTGACAATGTGTAAGAGGTCTTTAAAATTTGTATACCTAAATAAAAGGAAATAATAAAATAATATAGAGTAGAATTGGACATAGGACATAATGAGTTAAGGTCATGTATATATAAGATAAGTCATCTTGTAATTCGAACATCTAAGACAACTATAATCATCTTCATATTTGCAAAACTATTATTGCTATTACATTGATAGAAAAATTGTCCTTCACATTTCTACACGAAATGTCCTACTTAAGGGATAAGATGCAGAGAGTCAAAATGATAAACCATCTAATTCTTATGTTATAACTTAGAATTCCAACGAATAATTAAATTAATTAATTAATTAATTTGAAAAAAAAAATTTTAAAAATTGTTGGTTGTGTTTTTCCTTGTAAAATTTGGGCATGACAGTTGAGTTCATAGTTTTTGTCGAGTTCATAATGGTTTCTGAGCTTCCTTTGGTTATCGAGTTCATTCAGATGTTGAGTGATAGTAAATGGTTTGGGTTCCTCATTGACTAAGTTGTCTGTGTCTGGTAGTAGTTTGGGACGACCTTGCAAGTTAATTTGTATTTCATATTTAATATCTTCTGGAGATGACTTGTGGCTTATTCTAGCATTTAATATGAAAGTTTTTTTTTTGTATTTGCAATAGGCTGACTTGTGGTCATGCATGTATTTAATAAGGTTTTGGGTAGAATCTTAGGGTATCGAAATCAGGAGTAAGAAATTAGGAAGAGCATAAGCAAGATGAATTGTGAAGTTTGATCTTGACAGATCGAATCTAAATTTGATGTGGTCATAACCCAAAAGGCCTTACAGTTGGGCATGTATGTGATTACTTGATGAATCTATGAAGGCACTTTGTTCCTCTATCTCCCAAGTTTTTTGTGTGTTATTTTGTGGTGTGTTTAATCTTACAGGTGATTTGAATAGCTGTGTGTGCCTTTGGCCCTAGTTATCTCATCTCTCCTTGCATCAGGTGTTATCAGAGAATAAGGTTCACCCTTGTGGAGATTGGATTGTGTAGAACCATAAGTAAATTTGGGTTTTAGGGTTGTATATCTACAAATTTGACATATAACTTGCAGAGGGTTACAATATTGCAAGAACCTAATTGTCAAGATGGTTCAAGGTAGAGGAATGTTGACAATGTCATATTGGATACATTGAGATAGATTGCAGCCAGATTAGATGTTATAGAGACAACCCAAAGAAGAGGATCCCATCTTGATGATGTGAGTGATGATGAAGTAGCAATGCCAAACCATAATCTAGGACTTGAAGAAGATCAATATGAGGAAATATTGTTGAGAGTATTGTCTAGGACAAGTTCAAAACCTATTGTAGAAGTTGTTCATTATGATGGAAAATTGGATACCAATGTTGTTTTCGATTAGATCTTTAAAATGGAGAAGTTCTTTGAGTATGAAAGGACTCCTCATAATAGGAAGGTGAATATTGTAGTTACTAGGTGGAAAGGACATGCCTCACTATAGTGGGAGCATTTGTAAACTAATAGACAAAGGAGAGGAAAGGAGAAGATCATGACTAGGATGAAGATGGCGAACAAGGTAAAGAACAAGTTCCTTCCCACTAATTACCAAGTTAGCTTATTAAGAAAGATGCAAATTTTGAGACAAAGAGACATGACTGTGAAGGAGTATACTAAGGAATTCTATAGATTGGACATTAGATATGGACATGTGGATGATGATGTAGAGAAAATTGCAAGGTACATAAATGGATTAAGGTCTGAGATTCAAGATGAGATAAGTTTTGTGAATTTATAAAGTGTGGAAGAAGCATACCAATATGTCTTGAAAGCTTAAGATATCTTGACAAAAAAGCATGAACAAAGAAAAAGAGGTAGAGATGGTAGATTCTAGAGAGGCAGAGGTACATCTTATGGAGAAGGTGGCAGATTTGATAGTTTTTTGTAAGATAAGGGAAAATCTAAATGGAAGAATGATGATAAAGGCAAGACCGAGTGGAAAGGTGGTGATTCCTACTAAGGAGGTATTGGTTCTTACCGAGGAAGAGTTAATTCTTATTCTAGAGGTGGTTTTCATGGAAATTATTTTAGATGTGGTAAAGAAGGGCATAGGTCCTTTAAATGTAGATCTTCTGAAAGTGGACAAGGTAATAGAAATGTTGTGATTCAAGGAGACACTAAGGGTTCACCTAATGCCCTTGAGGCTCAAGAAAATCTAGTGGTGAGAAGAACCTAATGTAATAAGGGAATCATGAGGAACCTGTCCTAAGAAGAAGTCTTTACAAGACTAGATGTAAGATGGCTGGAAAATATTGCAAGGTGATCATTAATGGTGGAAGTTCTACAAATTTGGCATCAGAAGAATTGGTTACAAATTTGTAATTGTAGAGGTTGGAGCATCCTAAACCTTGTCATGTTCCATGGATCAAAGATTAGCATAAGATATTGGTAAGTGAACAATACATTGTGAAATTCAAGATTGGATATTATTTTGATTAAGTTTCATGTGATATTATGCCTATGGATTTTTCTCATAATTTTTTGGGTAGACATTGGCAATATCATAGATATGTTATACATGATGGAAGATTGAATCAATATACTCTTTGGGTGAATGGAAAAAAGAAAATAGTATTTCCTTTGATTGAAAGTCTAGATGACTTTAATTATACTACTATGAGAATTTGTATGGTTAATGGAAAGAAATTTGAAAAGGAAATGAAGAAGAATAAAATTTGTTTTTCTATAATTCCTAGAAGACCAAGTTGTGTCAATAGCAGTCCAGTGTCAGAAACTAGTGCTAACCAATTGTCAATAAATAATGATTGACTGACAGTAGAAAACAGTAGTATTGACTGAGTGCTAGTGGAAATTACTAAATTTTTGAATGAGTATAAAGAAATTATTGCAAAGGATATATCTAATGGTTTACCACCAATAAGAATTATAAGTCATTACATGGATCTAATTTCTATAGCTAGTTTGCTGAATAGAGCACCGTATAGAGTAACACCTACTGAGGATGAAGAACTTAATAGACAAGTGCATGAGCTATTGTAGAAAGGTTTGATTAGAGAAAGTATGATTCCATGTGTTGTACCTACTGTATTAGCACCTAAGAAGAATGGAGAATGGAGAATGTCTACCGATTCCAAAGCTATTAAAAAGATCAAAGTGAAATATAGGTTCCCTATGCCAAGGATATATGACATAATGGATTGTTTGAGTGGAGCAAAGTATTTTACCAAGATTTATTTGAAGAGTGTCTTTCATCATATCAAAATTAGAGAAGGTGATGAATGGAAGACTACTTTCATGACAAAAGATGGTTTGTATGAATGGTTGGTAATGCTTTTTGGTTTGACTAATGCACCTAGTACTTTCATGAGGTTGATGAATGAAGTTCTGAAGAGATTCTTGGGTAAGTTTATGATTGTTTATTTGGATGATATTCTAATATTTAGTAAGACTAAGGAAGAACATCTTGAGCATGTTATACAAGTATTGTGGAGATTGAAAGAAGAAGAGTTGATGAATAATCTAAAGAAGCATTCTTTTATGCAAGAAGAGATTGTGTATTTGGGATTTTTTATTTCAGTTGATGGTTTGAAGATGGATCCTAAGAAGGTTAAAGCAATTTTGGAATGGCCTACACCTAAGAATGTGGGTGAGGTAAGATCATTTCATGATTTAGCTAGTTTTTATAGGAAGCTTTTAAGGAATTTATTTTATGTTTGTAATGCTATGACTGAAACAATGAGAGGAAATAAAAAGGAATTCAAGTGGACACATGGAGCCAATAATAGTTTTGAGAATTTGAAACAAAAGTTTGTTGAATTACCTATATTAGCTTTGCCTGACTTCAATAAGGTATTTCAAGTTGAATGTGATGCAAGTGGCAGTGCAATAGGAGTTGTATTGAGTCAAGAAGGTAAACATATAAAAAAAAATTAGTGAGAAGATGAATGATGCTAAAAGGAATTATTTTGTGTATGATCAAGAGTTTTATGCTATTGTTCAAGCAATGAAGAATTGGAGACATTATTTGATTTCTAAGGAGTTTATGTTGTATACTGATCATAAAGCTTTACACTACTTGGGAAATCAACATAAGTTGAATTAGAGACATATGAAGTGGGTTATTTATTTGCAAAGTCTCACATTTGTGATTAAGAATAAAAGTGGAGTCACTAACTGAGTTGATGATGCATTGAGTAGATGACATTCTTTGCTAACCAAGATGAAGGTTGAAGTTCTCAATTTTGATGAGATAAAGGAGTTGTATGATACTGATCCTAATTTTTTTGAGATGTAGAGAGAGTGCAAAGCACCTATTTTGATAGAACAACCAAGTAATTTTGATGAATATTTTATTTAAGAAGGTATGTTGTTTAAGGGTATTTAGTTGTGTATTCCTAAGAGTTCTATGAGGTTGAATTTGATTAAGGAAAAGCATAGTGGTGGATTGGTTGAACATTTTGGAATTGATAAGACAATGAGTTTGTTTGAAGATAAGTATTATTGGCCATAGATGTATAAGGATGTTCAAAAAATTGTAAAGAGTTGTGGAGTTTTTCAAGTTGCAAAAGGAGAAAGTCAAAATATTAGATTGTATACACCTATTTTTGTTCCTAAAAACCTTGGAGTGACATCAGTATGGATTTTTTTCTTGGATTACCTAAAATAATGAAAGGGTATGATTCCATATTTGTTGTTGTGAATAGATTTTCTAAGATGGCTCATTTTATACCTTGTAAGAAGACATCAGATGTCGAGCATGTTGCCAAGATTTTCTTTAAAGAAAGTGTTAGATTGCATGAATTACCTAGAAGTATTATTTCTAACAGAGATGGTAAGTTTGTTGGTTACTTTTGGAATAATTTGTGGAAAAATATGGGTACTGAGTTAAAGTTTAGTTCTAAATTCCATCCACAAATAGATGGATAGATAGAGGTTGTCAATAGAAGCTTGGAAAATTTGTTGAGATGTTTAGTTGGAGACAAAACACATGATTGGGAGATGGTAGTAGCACAAGCTGAATTTATATACAATAATTCTATGAAAAGGATTATAGGAAAGAAACCTTTTGAGATTGTCACTGGAATGTAGCATAGAGGAGTATCAAATTTAAGGGATATTTTTGGTGAAGAAAAGAGAAGTGATGTAGGAGAAGAGTTTGTTGATTTTATGGAGTCTTTGCATAAGGAAGTGAAGCTAGAGTTGGAACAAAATAATCAAAAGTACAAGGAGAATGATAATAAGTCTAGAAGACATCATGTGTTTGGAGTTGGTGATGAGGTGATGGTTCATTTGAAGAAAGGGAGATTTCCTGTTGGAACATATAGTAAGTTGAAAATGAAGAAGTTTGGACCTTGTAAGATCTTGAAGAATTTTCACAGTGGTAATGCTTATTCAATTGAGTTACCTCATGACATGGATATATATCCTATATTAAATGATGCTAATTTGTACAAATATCATGAGCCAGATGATGAAGTTGTTGCATTAAATAATTATCCTAAGAAGTAGATTGAATAGATATTGGATCAGAAGGTTGGTAAGAGCACAAGAGCGAAAGATTATTATAAGTATCTACTAAAGAGGAAGAACAAACCAATTGAAGATGCTACATGGATTTCCCAATCTAAGCTGGATTTAGATCAAGTTGTGACATCTCAAAGATTTAGAAGAATCATTTCTTTCAACCCTAGTTGTCCGATGCAGGAGCATCCTAAGTTGCACTATTATCCTGCATGTTTTTTTTTCTTTTGTGATTTTTTGAGTTACGATGCCTTTTATTGCCAAGCTCCTTAGTTATTTCCAATTTCATAGTTTCTATCAAGTTCCTTTGGTCATCGAGTTCACAGTTATTTTTGAGTTTGCAGTGGTTGTTGAGCTTCCTAGTTTATGTCAAGTTCAGAGTTTTTGGAGATTTCCCAATGGTTTTTGAGCTTCCTGGTTTATGTCAAGTTCGTAGTTGTTATCAAGTTTGTGGTGGTTGTTGATCTTCCTTTGGTCACAAAATTCATTTAGATGCCAAGTGATAGTAACTAGTTTGGGTCCTTCATTGACTGATTTGTCCGTGTCTAGTTCCAATTTGGGTTGACCTTGCAAGTTAATTTTTATTTCATATTTAATATCTATTGTGAGCTGACTTGTGGCTTATTCTAGCATTTAATATGAGAGTTTATTTTTTAATATTTGCAATAGGATGACTTTGTGGTTGTACATGTATTTAATAAGCTTTTGGGTAGAATCTTAAGGTATCAAAATTAGGAGTAAGAAATTAGGAAGAGAAAAAGCAAGTTGAATTGTGAAGTTTGATCTTGATGGATTGAATCTAAATTATAATGTGATTGTAACCCAAAAGGCCTTATAACTTGGCATGTATGTGATTGCTTGATGACCCTATGAAGGCACTTTGTTCCTCCATCTCCTGAGTTTTCTTTTCTTGTGTTGTTTTCCATTGTGTTTACTCTTGCAGGTGGTTTGAATAGCTAGGTGTGCCTTTGGCCCTGGTTATCTCATCTCTCTCTATGTCACATTAAAAGGACTCTATTTCCATTTTGTTAACCAAGATACCTTATAAGGAAAAGGGTGTGGCAATATTACAAGTTTGAGTTTCTAAACCATCTTTAATGATACAATATTTTTTGTAAAACCAAAGTTAATCAAAGTTTACATGCCTTTTTATGCAAGAGCATCGAGCATGGTTTTGGTGGACTCATTTTCCATGAGCTTGGGTTATGTGTGAGGCCTCTCTTTGGACCATGTCCTAGGTTCAAATACCTTTTGGATGGATCATGTTCAAGTTAGAGCTCTTTTAGTGGATGTTGGTAGTGTGTTCTTCCTTTGGTGTACAAATAGTAGTGATTTCTTCTATGATCTTTGATCTGTGGTTATCTTATGATATCTTATCATTGGTTAGTGTGTGAACCTATTTCTAAGGTTGTGTAGGTTTATTTTATCTTATGATTTAGTTATGATTATAAGCTTGGGGCTTGTCTGAAGTGCTTATATAATCTATGTACCAAGCTAATTTGTGGCTTGATTTGGTATAAGAGGGCCTTGTGTTGTCTATATTAATCATTAGTGAGCATGACATAGCTAGAAGCATCTTTTGGGATGACATCTAGGAGGTGGAAGCTCGCATATGATATTTAATTTGTATTCTTCCTTGTAATGGTTGTAGTTGGGAAGGCCTTACAAGTTGACATGTATGTGGTTCTATTGATGTAATTCAAGATTTTTTATTAAGAAAAGAGTTTTTTTATAATTGTATATTATTATACTTTTATTGTGTTATATTTACTAGGGGTTTGGTCATATCCATTTGGGATACATCAACCTTGTACTGCATCAGATGGTATCAAAGAAGATTTGATCTTGTGATAGTTGCGTGGAGGATTGATCAACTTTGAAACCCTAAATCTATTTTTTGTGAGGTGATAGAATGGGTTTATAGATTGTGATTACAAAGGACATATAGATGGACCATTTTGGTTTTAAAACCTTGATGTGAGAAGGTGAATTTTTCTTTGGTGAATAGATCACCAAATTGTGACAAGTTATGAAGATGGAAGGAATATCACCAAGCATATGGCAACTAAACTCTTGCAATTAGATCATCAATGTGATGCAATTGAACTATGAGGGGAATCTAATGGAAAAGTTGAATCAATTTTGGGATAAATCTAATAAGAGGATGAAAGGGGTGCGGTATTCTTCTTTGAGTTGGCATATTTTAATCATAAAGAGAGTTTTTTGGATGATCAAAAGGATTGTTTAGAGAAGAAGACATTTTTTTTGATGATGAAGAGGTAAAGGTTGACTTCACTAAAGATGATGAGGTATGTGTTAGTTTTCATGAGAAGATGGATGGTTTTGACAAGAAAATCACAAATAATATTACTATGAGGAATGCAATTGTTGATTATTATATTTGCATTTATGGTAATGAGGATTTACTTGTCACTGATAATATTTATATGGTTGTTGATATTGATATAAATTTATATTTTTATTTTGAGATGATTAAGGATGTACAATTTATTGTTGATATCATTGATTTTGACTTAAAAATTTATGTTCATGTGAAAATGGTTTTGGATTCACATATTGTTTCTTATATGGTTGAGGATCTACATGTTGTTGCCAATATGGATTTACTAGTTTTTGATATGGTTGAGGGTTGCATGTTTCTACTATTGTGAATTTAGGTTTACATGTTGTTGATGATTTGGTTTGGGATTTTCATGATGTTACTAACATGGTTTTCACGTGTAAGGATTCTACTGTTTCTAGTTGTGATGATAAGTTGCAAAGATTATTTGTGGATCATTATGGTTCAATTTTTTCCTGTGAGTGATCCCGTTGATGGGTTAGTTGTGATAGAAAATATTTTGACATTTGAATGGATGGAGAAGATATGGTTGATTTACATTTGTTTTCTTTTATCTTTGATAAATTATAGACCTTTGGTGAAGATTAAGCTGAGTGTAGATATTTCTTTTGGCATCAAAGTGTGGGACACACTTTTTTTTTAACCTCAGGAATGTAATGTAGGAGAATCAAGCATGATTTTGAGTGGACCCTAGGTCTGCAAGATTGAGGTTATGTTTGAGGCCTCTCTTTGGACCTTGTCCTATGTTCTCCTAATATTTGGATGGATAATGTTCAGGTTAGAGATGTTTTTGTGGTTGTTGGCAGTGTGTTCTTCCTTTGTTAAACAAACTTTGGAGATTGGTTCAATGATCTTTGATCTATGGGAGCTATCTTATGTCAACTCGAGCCTAGATTGTTGGTTATCATGTGGACCAATGTCTAAGGTTTCATATGTTTATTTAATCTTACAAGTTAGCTATGATTATAATCTTGGGGTATTTACTGAGTGTTTATATAATTGGTAGACTAGCTAGTGGCTTTATTTGGTATGAGTAGAGGGCCTTCTATTGTCTATATAATCACTAGTGAGCATGGAGTAGCTAGGAGTATCTTAAGGGATGATAGCTAGGATGTGGAAGCTCACTAATGAGATTTGATTCATATTCTTATTTTCAATGACAATAACCAAGAAGGCCTTACAACTTGACATGTATGTGGTTATGTTGATGTGATTCAAGATCTATTGTTAATAAAATAGCTTTTTTACAATTTTATCTTGTTATACTTCTATTTTTTGTATTTTATGAGGGTTTGGTATCTCATTTTGCGATACATTAGCCTTGTATTGTATCAACTTTCCATAGATATTATAATTTATCTTGAATATGTTCTTTCTTTATGGAGCTTTGTGAGCAATAGCATATTTAAAAGATCCCTCTTCACCATCAAACACTCTCCACCCTCAAGATCTAGAGACTTGGATGATGAATTAACACTATGAGGATCCTCTTAGACCAATTAGGTTCTTCTTTCTCTTTGTGCACTTGAACTAGCCTTCTTAGGGTACCTATGGGAAGGATGACCCACTTGATTGCAATTGTAACACCTAAATGGGCTAGATTTTCTACCACTAACCTTCCTTGCTGATTAGGTAGTATTCCTCTTTGGTTACCTATGAAACTATAATCTCCACAAGATTCTCCTTAGCCTAATTCACTTTGTTTCTTTGTGTTTAGTCTCTTCCATTGGAATCTCCTTTACCTCTAAAACTTCTTCCACCTTTTCTCCTATTGTTTTTATATTTCTTCCTCCTAAGTTTCTCTTATAGCCTCAAGGCCAATAGAAATAATTTGTCTACATTATCTAGGTATAGAAAATTCAAATAATCTTGACTGTTTAATTTCTATCTTCTTAGGTGGCTGAAATTCTTTTCCTTCTCTCCTTCATGTTGCTTAGATCTAAGACAAGGTCTATGTAACTCTTCAGTATATGTGCTGACATCCATATATTTTTGTTTTAGGTTCTATCTCTTTCTATGTATTTTCACTTCATAAATTATTTATGTACACATATTTAATCTTGGTGACCTTTGTATTCTAGGAGGAGACTGTTTTTCTTCCCTTTTTTACTTACTCACCTTGAGCATAATTTTACCAATTAAGGGTTAAAACTTCCATATTAGACTTGAATATCTTTACCTTCTAATTTTTAGGTACTTTATTAAACTCAAAGTGGTTGTTAAGGGCTTCTATCCTATCTATGACCTCATTCACATCTAACTTTCCACTAAAAATGGGGATCTCTAATTTGTCACCAAAGGTTTTCCTCCCTATCGACTAAAGAGAATCTATGATATACATCTTCTTTGAAAAAATATCATATTCCCTTCCTTAGGGCTTTTTCCTCATTCCCTTCCTCTTTTCTTTGAAAGAAAAACCTCATCTTATTTAACCTTATTATTCCTTTCTTCCTTTCCTTTCAGTCTCTTTGTTTCTTCTTCCAATTTCATGTTCCCCTCTTCTAGTTCTTGGAACCTTATTTCCACTTATACTTTCACCCTCATTAGAGGCATGTTAAAAGCCGCTTGATCACACTCTTTTATTGACATACACTTATTGTCTTTCTCCCGAAGACCTTATTCTTGCTTAGCTACCATTATGATGTAGAGATGCATGGAAACACATGGTTATCTTAGCCAAAACCCACAATTCACCCATATACTAAGTAAAAACACCCACTTTCTCTCCCTTTAGACCTTATATTACTTATTTGCAATTGTTCTAGACTCCAAGGCTCCTATAAGCCAATCTAATTACAATTTGTGTGACAAGATCCTATGGATCCTTTCTGAGACCTAATCCCACAAAGCCTAAGGTTCCACTTGTAGGCATGCAATGAACTTTCATCCAAGAGAGTGGATTAGACATGTTTTCTATACCTAATTGTAATCACACAATTCATCCACAATGATATTTGAGGACTTTTAGATCAAAAAGGGTTGCTTTCCTATTATAGGCCTACTCTTACTATAGCCTTGTGAACCTAGTTTTTACCTATTATTCTTAAACATTCTAAATAACATGTCAAACAAATTAGGATTTCAAATAACCTTTTGGATATTACATAAAATAATACAAGTAGAGGTCTTGAATTCTTATGATAGGCCAAGTACTACTAGCCTACACATATAGCTAATAGGCCTAATTAAATTTGGTTTATAAAAAAGTACTCAAAATTGATGAACCCAACCAAGACAACCTGTGCAATATGTTACATACTCTAAATTAAGATCCATTTCACTATTGTTTCCCCATCAATCCACACTCCAATTTCATCTACACACTCAATTCTAACATTATATCGGTTGGTCACATTAAAATGCCTAACTAAGTCTTATTTGTTCCCCCAACAAACATTATCTTCCTATATGAAACCTTTTGGAAAATATAGCACATTCCTTATTATTTCATCTCACCAAAAGCCATGGTTTTCCAATAGTAAAATCTCAAGAGGACATTTTTGTGCAAAACCCTAGGAGATAAGGGTTTCAAACCCAATCTCAAAAAAATAGAGTTTTCTCCCACCAAGATTAACAATTTCTTACCAAATCAAGTTTAAAGGAGTTCTAATTCACTTCTCCAAACTCTCCAATCATTTTTGCTCCTTCTCCAATTCATACAAGGTAATGACAATTGATTTTAAAAAATAGAATTGAAAGAAAATCAAGTTCTTTATTGATTTAAAAGATCAAATTATGTAATCTCTACTCATATTTTATCCAAGGGATCTTAAATAGACCAAACATAACTGTTCCAACTAAAATTTTAACTCCCATGACCTTCACGAGAGTTTGGACGAACTTATTTGAAAAGTTGCAAATGTTGTGAAGCAATATTTTGACAAATTTTTGTCCAACTTTTTCATTTTTAATTCTTATCACCTAGGAATCATGAAAAACCATTACAAGATGAAAAAAAGTACTCATTAACACCTAATCCATATTCCCTACCATCATATTGATCTGTTGACTAGATTTGGCCATGTTGGCTTATCAATGCCTAGCATGTCAATGTCCTTACAAATGGGTCTTATTATATTGCAAATTGGGTCTAAAGGACCTTATTATAGTTACTAAACCTATTTATATCCTTATTAATCATGTCATACCATGAACCTTAATGTGTCTCCTCCAAAATATTGAGGTTCTTTTCCACTACACATAGGTACTATGTGTAGTAAGTTGTTGCTTTATCATATATCTTGATTATATCTGATATATATCTACATCTTCATGATCCATGTTTTTCATCCCTAAACCCTATTGCTTCTTTATGGCATGTAACCATTTGATGTTTCTTTTTATTTCCCTTGATGTGACTAGTATAAACACATCTCATCCTTGGCCTTTGTATATAGTCTAAACTTTTTCTTGAGGTGAATTCCTAGTATTCTTTGTATTTGAATATGAATTGAGGGTTGGTCCCCAAATATGGTTGAACAAAGGGATTCTTTACTTTATCAAATTAGAGACATAAAAATATATATAATATATGGTCTTGAAAAAATCCCTGAAAACCACATTAAAACCTAAAAAATATACGTAACTTGTGATCTTGAAAAAAAATTAACATGAAAAAAGATTGTCATGATCCAAAACACACAAAATGCTCAACTTGGACAATAAGATCAGAATGGTTGTTGGCTCACTTGTTTTAGTGACTCTCATTTTTCTTGATTTATTTCTCATTCCTATACAATAACTTTATGATATTATTGAGTTATGGGAGTGGTTGGGATGGTTCGTGATCACTATTTTTTTATTTTGTCTTCTTCCTACTAGATCTCATGAAATTATGGGGCAAGTATGCTTTGAGTGTCTATGATAAGTATTTTCCCTTTATGAATCTTGTGCATGCCTCAAATGTTTATATACTATCTCTTCTTAAGAGTGGATAGGACATTCCTTATATGGATAGTGCTTGTTTTATGAAAAAGGTTTACTTTATCATTTTGCCTCTCTATTCCACAATACAACACATAATATCAAAAATACATCTCTTATGAAATAACTACACTTTTGAAATGAGCCCTCATCTCTCACTACCACCTCTTTTTTTAAATTTTACCTTTCACTAATAGATCTTTAGTAAGTCCTTGCAATCATCGTGTTCTAGTGTCTTGGTACATCAAAAACATGTGCACTACATGTTCATATATTTATAAAGCCAAAAAATACACCCAAAAAAGGTGTCATCCTTAACATACATATTATTGAAGTTTGAGGAAAGATCAACCCACAACTCCCAAGAATCACTTGCATGCAAATACCTATCACAAAAAGAGAGAGAAGAAAAGCTATGGTGGATGGAATTCATAGATCCATAGAGAAGACATTTTTTATGAGCAAAAATAGAAATTGATATTCAATCAAAAAATGCTAGTTACAAAGAGAGATCAATCCTTATTGTTAAAGTATGTAGTTTTAGTTAGACAAACACTATGAATAATAAATCTAAATTGTATGCATATCAATATGACTTACATATTGATATGTATATATACATAAGTTTGATTCTATTTTGATATTATTTTCTAAATACAATTGATGCACTCATATATATTTCATTGATAAAATTCCACATGTTCATATGGTTATTGACATGGCTATTGATGTCGACCATTGTTTATCTCATATGATTATAGGTTTGATTGGAAATGGTGATCCTTATTTGGCATTATCATTCATGCAAGTATTATGTGTGAGTTATACACAATAATGAATTGGTGTAATGTTAACCAATCTACATCAGCAATTGTTATTGTTGACTAATCTAAGTTAAGATATAAGGGTGAATAGTCATGACCATTCACCCACATACCCTATCATAGATTATTTATATCAAATGAATTAATTATAGCAAGTATCAAAATAAATAAATACAAAGCAAGATATGGAGAAAAATAATAGTTATGTGATTGAAACATTCCTTATCTTTAGCAGTGCAAATACATTTGCAATGATCCTATAAAATTCAATATGGTATCAAAGATAGGTTGAAGACCATTTGCATTAGGATAGGTTATGTTTAAGGATTGACAATGGTCATGATAGTGTTGAAATGTCCCACTATATTGGATATCATGAGCAAAACATTAAATTGATAATGAACTTTTAGAAAATATCAAGTATGGATTTTCTTGATGAAGTATTCATATTCTAATGAAGTTGACTGATTAAATAGAAGTATTAAAGTCAAGTTTAGTAGTAACTACAACTCATCCAAGACAACGCATCAAGAAAATTGGTTATGTTGCTATTACTGCAAGATATATGGTTGGTGTTAGAGGTATTATCATTTTCTTTAAATACTTGAGATAATAACTATTGGGCCTGAATATATTGCAATGATATTGTTGGAAAACACAAGAAGCAAAGTCATTTTGATAGCAACCCTAAGCACACCAAATATGGAGAGGGCATTGAAGGCCAGTAGTCATAGTAAAACTAATGCATTTTGAAGTTCAAAGAATCACCAACACGCATAGGAGACTTCAGTGTCATTATATGGCTTTGAAGAGTGAATATGAGATGCAATGTTGAACAAACAAATATGCACAAGGTCAATTGCATATGAACAAGAAGCATTTGAATTGATGTTATTATAGCATCTGTCTAGAAATTTATGAACAAGTTGTTGATATCTGATTGAAAAGATCATTTGATTAGAAAGATTGTTGAAGAAGACTATGTATTTCAACCCTTGTTTTGCCACTAATGTCAAACTTGCTACATGCTAGTAAGACAATTGCTTATATGTTTCAAGTACTATCACTTAGTTGATTGATGAGGAGGATTCGATCAACAAGATGTAACAAAAGTACCTAAAGGAAAGATTGAGTTATGATTATGTATTGAACTAAAATAATTAGTTAAGATAGTGATAACATAATGTATTGATGATCTACTTGAGGTTACAAAATGACTGGCTACACTTAGAAAGTTGAGAAGAATAATTAAACAAAGTTCATTTGTCAAGCTTGACCAAGTGGATAGTAGGTGCTGAGCAAAGTTAGTTCAAGTCAAGCAAAAAGTCTATTGGATTTGAGTGAAAGTGAATTCTAGTGTATGTCAAGCAAGTTAGTAGATGCCAAGTAATTTTCAATTGATGCCAAGCACCTATAAAATTCAGTTGATTTTGAGTAATGTAGTATGTGTCGAGCATCAAAAGATTGATAATGTCGACCTGCTGCATTATGATAAAGATCAAAGATTTTCCAAATAAAAGATGACAAGTTTGTTTTCTTCAAACTTGTGAATCAGAAAGAAGATAAAATTGATGAGTTCGTGGCACAAAATCTTATGTAAACCATTTTGGAGGCAAATTCAAACGGATTCTAAGAGAAGTTTCTAGAAAAGACAAGATATGGGGTAGATACATTGTATCCTACCTAATCCATCAAAAACCCTAATGGGTAATGAGAAGGAAAATTTTCTAATTTCCTATATATAGTAATGTCTCATCATGAAGCAAATAGTGAGGGAGAAGTTGATACAAAAATCTAAGGAGAAGGAAAGGGTTTTTGCTTCATCAAGTGACCCAAGTGAAGTATGCAATGGCATACTAAGCTAGAAGGCTTAAAAAGGATGAATGCTAGAAGGGTGAACAAGTTGTCAGAGCTACAAATATTGGAAGCCAAGCAAAGTTGAGGACTAAAAAGAGATTTTTAATCTATAAGTAAGGTTGTAAGTTGTACCAAATCAAAGCTCTACTAATACTTCCTAACAATTGTATCAGCCTAGGGTAAATCCTTTGGAGTAAGGTTGACTTAATAATCATTGGAAAATATTTTAATAGGGTGGCATTATAAGTGAATGGCCTAAAGTCCTCTAACAAGGCTCACTTTTAGTAGGGTGACTGAAATCCCTTAACCGGTTACATTTAATAGTGTGTATTGTAACCTTTAATAAGGTTGACCTTTAATAAGGCATCACTTTAGAAGAGTGAAGGAGTAGCATGTTACTAGTGGTTTCTCCCAAATTGGGTTTCCACATTAAATCATTGTGTCAAATGTGTTGATGAATGTGTTGTGTTTTATGCTTTACATTTTTGCAAGTTGATTTGACAGTAACATATTAGTTTTAGTTAACACACAATGAATGCATGCATGGTTGAGAATGTTTTATGGGTTCACTAAATTGTAAAAAAATTTATTTGTACATCTAGACCTTGAATAACTTATTCATCCCCACTCTCAGTTATTCTAAAAGAATTCCAGCAATTGGTATCAGAGCGATCTTCTTAAGAGGATTAGTTTTAAGGTTCTAGGAGCACAAAGATCAAGATGTCAAAAAATAGAGGTACCCAAGCTTAATAGAGATAACTTTCCTACATGGCAACGTTTGATGAAGCTACACCTTGGAGTACTTGGAGATTATGCATAATCTTGTATTGTAGTAGAGCATGTTGATCTAGCAAGAGTCCTAACTACTGAAGATATGAAGAAAAAGAAAGAACACAATTAGGCAATGTTGGAAATTGCTTCTGCCCTAAGCTATGCTAAATTTGATGATATCAAAGGCCTTAATAGTGAAAAGAAGATGTGGGATGCCCTAGACACCATCTATGGAGGAGAAAAAAATGTTCAAAGAACCAAGTCAAAGAGCCTCAAAGGTAATTTTGATGACATGAGAATGGAAGAAGGTAAGAATATTGCTCAATATGTTGCTAGAATAAAAGAAGTCGTTAGTGCAATAAAAGATGCTACTGCTAAAATAGATGATGATATTGTGCTAAGTAAAGTCTTGAGGACATTTTTGCCCATGTATGCCATTAGAACATCTATAATCCAACATCTATAATCCAAGAGTTAAGATGTATATTAGGAAATGATCTAACCCTTGAAGGTCTAGTAGGAAGACTCGTTGCTTTTGAGCTATCTAATTTTGACAACAACAGGCTAGAGAGTATTGAATCAGCTTTCAAAGAAAAAAATTTATTGAAGGATTTTGAGGAACATAGATGAGGAATACATTGAACAATTGGAAGCATTGTTGGCTAGAACATTTCATAGAGGAAAAGGAAAGTTCAAAGGTAAGTTACCTATCATTTGTTTCAATTGCAATGAAGTTGGTCATATTGTTGCAAGATGTACATAGAAGAAGAACTATAGGGAAGGAAACAAGCACAAAAATAGAAGAGAAGATGATGGAAGAGACTACAGATGCAAAGGCAAGAAGCCATGCTACATTGCTAATGAACATGACTCCAATGAAAATGATGATGAAGTGGTATATGTTGTAATGAAGGAAAATTTTGATGAGGATGAGGCAACTACACTTATGACTTGTGTGAACAAGAATGATAAATAAATCATTGACAATGGATGTTCACATCACATGACTGGAGGCAAAAGTAAGTTCATTATCTTAACCTATTATGATAGAAATAGTGTAAGATTTGGTAATGATGCACCATGCTTGAAAAAAGGAAAAGGGTCTATGAAACTCACAGACAAGATTTCATGTGACAATATGTATTATGTTGAAGGATTCAATTATAACTTGTTAAGTGTGTCACAATTGAATAATTTAGGATGCAAAGTTGAGTTTGAAAATAAATCTGCCAAGATAGATGACACAAATGGAAACTTGATTGGAAAAGGTGATCAAACTAGAAGTAATCTATTCTATCTAAATATAGAAGATGTTACTTGTCTTATTGCAAAATTTGATGATGTATGGCTTTGGCACAAGAGATTATGTCATGTTAATTTTGATAATCTAATTAGTATTAGTAATATAAAAAGAGTTAGAGGATTACCTAAGTTGAAGAAACTAGAAAATATAATGTGAAACAATGTCAACTAGGCAAAATAACAAATTCAAGCTTTAAAAGTAAAGCTTATACCTCTAAGGAAATAGTTGAAATTATTCATATTGACTTGTGTGGACCTATTAAAGTGCAAAGCTAAAAAGTAGATAAGTATATAATGTTATTTGTTGACAATTACACTAGGATGATGACAGTCATGTTTCTAAAACATTAGATATTTTTCAAATGTTTAAGTGGTAATTTGCAAGAGTTGAAAATGAAACAAGTAAGAGTCTAAAATGCTTAAGATCAAATAGAGGAGGAGAATTCACTTCAAATGAGTTTGAGGCATTCTATAATGACAGAGGAATCAAAAGATAGACATTTGCACCTAGGACCCCTCCACAAAATGGAATTGCTGAAAGAAGAAATAGGTTTATAATAGACTATGCTAGAGCACTCATGATGAAGAAGAATGTTTCTCTAAAATACTAGAGAGAAGTTATAAGTATTGATGTATACACCTTGAATCATGTGCAAGTCAAGAAAGGTACTCACTCAACACCTTTTGAACTATGGTATGGATATTCACCTAATGTGAAACACTTTAAGGTGTATGGAAGAAAATGATATATTCTTAAAGATGTTAGGAGTAGAAAGTTTGATGCAAAAATAAAAGAAGGTATATTCCTTGGTTACTCCACAAGAAGTAAAGATTACAAGTGTTTAAATACTAACACTAAAAAAATTGTGGAAAGTGCAAATGTGAATTTTGATGAGTTTATAGAAGTATATGATGCTAAACCTACAAAGGAACCAGAAGAATACAAATCATTTGTATACTATTATGAAGGAATGCATGCTGAAAAAGATGCTACAAACTAACAAAAAGTCTCAACTACTATCGAGTCACAACCTATGAATGTTGAGTTACAAAATGAGGAAAATGCACAATTTGACTCTGAGATTAGCACACATGAAAGAGATGTTGAAACACCTAACATAGATGTACACAGTGACACTGAAACTAAGAGATAGAATGTAGTTATAAGAACTAAGCCTAGATTGTCCAAATATGTCAAAAGACATCATCCTGCTAATCAAATCATTGGAGACAAAGATTCAAGGAAATTGACCAAAAATAGATTGAGAAGTGAATCATGTTTATTAAGCATGAAGGAACCTAAGATAGTGAAAGATGCATTGGAAGATAATGACTAGTACAAGGTTGTGGAAGAATAAATTCAACAGATAGAGAAGAATAAGACTTGGAGTCTAGTTCAAAGACTAGAAGATAAGAATGTGATTGGCACAAAATAGATATTCAGAAATAAGCTAGATGAGAATGGTGAAGTGAAAAGAAACAAGGAAAGACTAGTTTGCAAAGGGCATGCACAAGAAGAAGGAATTCACTATGGTGAAACATTTTCCCCTGTTGTAAGAATTAAAGGAGTGATAATTCTACTTGCTTATGCTGCATAAAGAGGTTTTAAATTTTATCAGATGAATGTCAAGTCTACATTTCTAAATGGCATATTAGAAGAAGAAGTCTACATAGAACAACTAGAAGGTTTTGATGATAAAAATAATAAAAACATGGTATGCATACTACACAAAGCCCTATATGGATTAAAACAAGCACCAAGAGCATGGTATGAGAGATTCCATACTTATCTTGTTAAGATTGGATTTGAAAGGACAGACGATAACAACAATTTATACATGAAGACAAATAAAGAAAAAGGTATATTGTTATCTAAAATTGATGATATCATATTTGGAGGACAAGATGCTTTGTGTAAGAATTTTGCAAATTAGATGAAGCAAGAATTTGAAATGTCAATGTTTGGTGAGATCAAATTCTTTGTGGGATTACAAGTATATCAGATAAAATATGGTGTATATATCACTCAGTCAAAATATGTCAAAGAGATATTGAAGACATTTGGACTAGAGGATTCAAAACTAGTAAGTACATATATGGTGATAGCACTCAAACTATCAAAGAATGATGATTCAGCTAAGGTAAATCAAACATTATACAGACCCATGATTGGAAAAAATGGCAATATGTAGTATACAAAAAACTTGATATTGCATTAGTTTTGGGGATAGTTGCAAGATTCTCTACTAATCCCAAAGAGAATCACTTGATGTCTATGAAAATGATAATGGGATACTTGAAAGGAACATAAGAGTTTGATTTATACTATAAGAAGAATGAAAAGTTTGAACTGAAAGCCTACACTGATGTTGATTGGGCTGAAAATATTGATGACAAAAAGAGCACCAATGGAGGATCATTCTTCTTAGACAAAAGACTTTTAACATGGACTAGAAAGAAGCAGAGTTGTACTTCTCAATCTACCATTGAAGCAGAGTATGTTGTTGGCTATTAACTACACAAACATTATATGGATCAAACAACTACTTAAGGGAATGAAGGAAGAAATCATAGAACTAGTGATAATACAAATGCTATCAATATATCAAAGAATCTTGTGATGCATACAAAGAAAAAGCATATTGCAATCAAGTATCATTATGTAAGGGAATTGGTTCAAGATAAAGAGGTGAAGATGGAATATATTAACACAAAGGAGAAACTTGTCGATATCTTCACAAAAGCATTACCTAAGGATGCTTATGAGTATTTGACAGGTAAACTTGAGGTGATACCCCTATAAAAGGCTATGAAAAAGTTAGAGGGAGTACCTTGGATCAAACAAGCTGACATTCATTTCATACAAATTGATGCAATGGAAATTACTTTAGGAATGGCCTAAAGTAATTACAGAACTAGAATAACAAATCACTCACAAGCAAGGTGACAAAGGGAGAAAATTGAAGAACCTACAAAAGCCATATCTACATATATTAAGATGTCAAGTGTTGAGTATACATCTTTGGCATTATTTTCAAAGAGGGAGAAAGTACATTAAATTGATCAAGTACAACAGGAGAGAGTACATCATCAAAAGATCAGAAGACTAAAAGAAAGAAAGATAGAGAAAGGGAAAAGTAATTAGAATAGGAATGATCAAAACAAAAAGAGGGAGTTGCTGATAGAGGGAGAAAAAGTCTTCTTTTTGGTATTGTCTTACTATTTCAACCTAGTTAGTTTGGATGGAACAAGATGTTCATCATTTTTTTAACTGGTTGATCAATTTGATTTGTCATCAATGCCAAAGAGGGAGATTGTTGATATCTAATTAAAAAGATGATTTGATTAGAAATATTGTTGAAGAAGACTATGTGTTTCAATCATTATTTTTTCATTGATGTCAAACCTGCTACATGCTAGTAAGACAATTGCTTATATGTTTCAAGTACTATCACTTAGTTGATTGATGAGGAGGATTTGATCAACAATATGTAACAAAAATACCTAGAGGAAAGGTTGAGTTATGATTATGAATTGAAGTACAAGAATCAATTAAGATAGTGATAACATAATGTATTAATGATCTATTTGAGGTTACAAAATGATTGGCTACACTTAGAAAGTTCAAAAGAACAAAGTTAAACAAATTTCATTTGCCAAGCTTGACCAAGTGGATAGTAGGTACCAAGAAAAGTTAGTTCAAGCGGAAAAAAGTCAATTGGAGCCAAGTGAAAGAAAATTCTAGTTGATTTCAAGCAAGTTAGTAGATGCAGAGTAATTTTCAGTTGATGTCGAGCACTAGTAAAATCTAGTTGATGCCGAGTGATTTTACAGTTGATGTCGAGTAATGCAGTATGTGTCAAGCATTAGAAGATTAATAATGCCAACCTATTGTATTATGAAAAAGATCAAAGATTCACCAAATAAAAGTTGACAAGTTTGTTTTCTTGGAACTTGTGAATCGGGAGGAAAATAAGATTGATGAATTGGTGGCATAGGTTCTTATGTAAACCATTTTGGAGGTGAATTCAAATGGATTCTAGGATAAGTTTCTAGAAAAGACAAGATATGGGGTAGATACATTGTATCCAACCTAATCCATCAAAAACCCTAATGGGTTATGAGTGGGAAAATATTCTAATTTTCTATATATAGGAATGTTTGGTCATGAAGCAAATAGTGAGAGAGAAGTTGATGTGAAAATCTGATAAGGAGAAGGAAAGGGTTTTGCTTCAGCAAGTGACCCAAGTGAAGAAGTCTATAATGGCATACTAATCTAGAAGGCTTAAAGAGGATGAATTCTTGAAGGGTGAACATGGTGTCAGAGCTACAAAGATTGGAAGCCAAGTAGAGTTGAGGATTGAATAGATATATGTAATCTGTAAGTAAGGTTGTAAGTTGTATCAGATCAAATCTCTATTGTTACTTTCTAACAATTTTATCAGCCTAGGATAAATCCTTTGGAGTAAGGTTGACTTAATAGTCATTAGAAAATCCTTTAACAAGGTGTCATTCCAAGTGAATGGACTAAAGTCCTCTAACAAGGCTCACTTTTAGCAGGGTGACTGAAATCCCTTACTTGGGTCACATTTAATAGTGTGTATTGTAACCTTTAATAGGGTTGGCCTTTAACCAGGCATCACATGAGAAGAGTGAAGGAGTAGCATGTTACTGATGGTTTTTCCCAAATTAGGTTTCCACATTAAATCATTGTGTCAAATGTGCTAATGGATGTGTTCTGTTTCATGCTTTACATTTTTGCAAGTTGATTTGACAGTAACATATCAGTTTTAGTTAACACACAATGAATGCATGCATGGCTGAGAATGTTTTATGGGTTCACTAAATTGTGAAAAGTTTTATTTGTACATATTGAACTTGAATAACTGATTCACCCATCCTCTTAGTTATTCTAAAAGAATTCAAGCACAAGCATGCAAGGAGGAATACAACATTTACAAACTTTATATGAAGTTGGAGAAATACTTGAAATAAACTGAGATTAGTTTAGTCCATGGTCAGATATATTATTGGGAGTTTGGGAAATATGGAGAATTAGTGCACTGAAAGAAAGCAATCTTAATCAAAAATTAATTAATGGAGATCTAAGATCATTCCATAAAAGACATATTTTCTTTTTTGAAGTAGTTAATTCAAAGGGTGTTACTAAGGGATGTTAAGAAAATCATTGTTTCATTTTGAAAAGTCACCTCTTTTAAATATAAGATATAAATAAGGGGTGATTAATTTGTGAAAATACATATTTGAACATTCGTATTCTCAAGGAGTGATGTGATCACAATAGTATTATTGTTGGCACTGACCCGACAACCACAATCCTTCTTGAGAGACTGAAGCTCCCATTGGTAGGTATTTTTAATAGTCTTCCAAATAGGCTTGAAGGATCTCATTCAAAAGAAAAGAAGACAAACATGGCAGTAGATCCTTTTGATCTAGATTTTGAAATAAAGACAAGTCAAGGGGCTCTTCCCTTGAAGATGGAGAAGAGTGCAATGAAATGTTGTTCAAATATTAGGATTGGTAATTCAAATGACCCTATGAAAGTAGTCTAAGAGGGAGTAACTAGAATATTTGTGATCAGTTGTGTACTATCTCTCATGTTTACAGTCTGTACCTTATCTATTTTGATTCAAGAGATACTTGATACTCTTATTATATGTACTTTAAGATGACCCAAGGGTCAGATGTTATACTTTGATTTGAGTACCATAGATACTATACTATTATGTTATCTAGTTCATCATATTTGCATGTTGATGCCATTTTGAGATGATAGTAGGTCTATGATCATGGACATATGATGGATTTTATGTTATGGTTATTTACTTCATTCTTGTCTCTTTATGCTTTATGCGAGTGTGAGTAATGTAAATGGATTATTTGGGTATAATTGAAGAAATGGTTAAATTATTTATTTAGTGCATTTATTGCTTCAACTATGTTTTTGATTAAGTAAAATAGGTTTATAGGGATCCTGAAACCCAAAAAATTTTACAAAATAACTAAAATAGAAATAAAAAGTAAAGTCCAGCTACTATTCATCTACATATAAAAAGTTAAAACCAAAAGATAGCCCCATGGCCAAGAAACAAAAGCCAATAACCCTAGATAAGGATGAAATAAAAAATGAAAACTGTAACTATTACTTCTCCCTATCTAGAACTTATACAGTCTTTGGAGCTTCATAGGCCCTCTAGTTGTCCAAGCCCACCTGGTCCTGGTTTAGATCATCCCTTGATCCCCTGGTCTCTTTCATTTCTCCCTCGGCTTGCCCAAAGTCCATACTAGTCTTATCTTCTTTTTCCCTGCCAAATCCAACATCCTTCAGTGATTCACCCAAACTATTGATATTCTGATTCAGGGTGTTCAAAGTTGCAATAACTTGATTAGCTAGGTTTTGATTAGAAGTCTCCATCCTTAGAACTATTTTTTCAACCCTTGACATTCGATCCTCCTAGTCAACATGGTATCCTTGGTCGTTACTTCTCATATGGTCATCCTCCTAGCTCCTTTTCTCCTTGAGCTCTTCTATCTCATGAAATAGCCACTTGATAGATCATAAGTTATCTATCATGTTGTTTTTAGCATTATTGAGTAGATTAAGCCCATATTCTCTTGCATTTTTAGAAATTGCAACTAGAGTTGGGTTGACAAGTTCATCAAAATGGAGTTGTCCTTATTTATCCTCCATTACTTAGGGGTTTGTCATCTCCTTGACAATCCCCATCTTTGCCATTTTAGTGTTGAAATTTCTCCATGACCCCCTCCTATGTTTCAAAACCATCTCCCCACTATCTTCCACCTATAATTCTATTTTCCTTGTGGCAAAGAAATAGAAGGGGCAGGACCTAAAATTGCAGGAGTTTGGTCATTTGTTTCTTCTAGCAGCAAAGCCTCCTCGGCCTTCCTTTTCTTGGGGTTCCCCAGCATAATTGTCATATCCTCTTCAACCTTCTCAGTATCCTCCCCCTTCATCTCTTCCTCTAACTCAGTTTCCTCTTCTTCAGTGTTATGCTTCTCCTTCTCCTATTCCTTAGACTTGGGGGGATTCAGGGTTAAGCCCTGAGGACTCTTTCTGCTAGGAGCAATGTTGGCAGAGGGAGAAATGTTCTCCCCTTCCTTTGACTTCTTTCCTATAGAGGGGGTATTTCCCTCATCTTTTGAATTTATGCTTTGAACTTCCTTAGAATATGAGCTCTTAGTTTCCTCAAATACATCCCCAGTTTCATCAAGGGATTTGCCCCTAGTGTAAGTCTTAAGGTACTCGTAGACTAGAAGGAGAAAACCCTCATGAAGGGTTGGGTTTGCAATGGTTTCTTTTTAAAACCCTCAATGCCCTTACTTATTGAAGTGAAAAGATAAAAAAGAAAAGGAAATCTTTATGCCATGCCTATAATGATTTAGCAGAACGAAGTGATATGTTCTGACCCTATCGAACCTAGTATCCAGAGAAATATATTTGATAATAACCCTTAAGGCATACCTCTAGATGTTTTTAATCAACTCTATTTCATAGTATTTCTTAGTCTTCAGAAGTTTCTTTCTTTCATCCTCATCCTTCACAAAGTCTTTGACTATGTTAGCCAACATTTTCTTGTCTTTGAAAAAGTTTATCCCCTCCAAGGAGATCTCCATGACCTAGGAAATTAGTTCCACATTAATGCGATGAGTGACCCCATCTATTTTTACATGCCCATACTTCCATGATTTCACCATAATCTTAGTGATCTCCTTATCAAATCCATGGAGTTTTTCTATGAATCTTGTAATACCACCCTTCTCCAGCTTATGCTAGAGCTTCAAGTTTTTCCTCTAGTTTTCTGCCTCCCCCATTGGCTCCTTCCTACTTCTCTCCCCTACTATTATGTCCTCTAGTTCAAAAATATTGCACCTGCTCACTATTCTCTCACAGACTTTAATAGCTTCCTTGAAATTTTGAGCACCAATTTTTTTTTTACATTTGGCAATTATAATGGTAGAAGGAAAATCAACCCCTAAAGTGTGCCACATGTACTCGATATGATGGATAGTTAAAGCCTTCACATGATTTTCATTTACACCTTGTCTGATATGTAATCTAACAAATCTTTCCATAATTAATATTTGATTGTCTTTGTACTTCCCTGGATACAATCCAATAAAATTAAATCTTTCATAGCCCCCAAAAAGATGTCACCATTATGCCACATCATCACCATGTCTTTTACTACCGCTTTGTTTGCAAACCAATCTGTGGTTGAGTTGGCCTCCCTGTACACATGGTTGATGTGGACCTTATTAAATTTTCCTAGGTTAGATTTAATCTCCTCTACCACATTTGGAATGGTCCAAGAGGGCAAAGATTGACCATTTATACAATTAATAAAATTTAAAGAATCCCACTCCAACCAAAGGTTCCCGATCCCAAAAGCCAATGAAAATTTAACAATGTGACAAAGTTGCACTGGCCTCAACAAAATGGTTTGACTAATACCCAAGAGGGTAAGAAAAAGCTGCAACACTGCCCCCATGATTGTTTCTAACAATTCCTCCACAGCCAGCAGAACCAGGATTCCCTTTAGCTACCCTGTCAAAGTTGGCTTTATGCCAGTCTTCGGGGGGGAAAAGCCACCTAGTCTCCTATCTTTTCCTATCCCTATCATTTTTATTTTCTATGTTATTTCCTCCTTCTTCTATGTCTCCTCCCTTTTTTATGGCAAAATTATCCTTCATTGAAACTTCAATTTTCTCTACAATAACAAAAATAGGGGATTTCCTATCTCTATAGATACAATTATTTTGCTCTTTCCATATTCCCCAACAGAAGTGTGGAAGAGACCGAGAGCATAACATCTAAGTCTTCATTCTGATGTGCACACTATTCCATTGTCCAAAGAACTCTTGGATGCTTGCCAGGATACACCAACTAACCCCATAGTCCCTAGTCAAAAGATTCCAAACCTCAGAGGAGTAGGGACAATGAATAAATAGGTGGTTAACCATCTCTAAATCTTGCTTACAAAGGTTGTACCTGTTAGTGATAATCTGACCTTTCTTTGCCAAGTTATCCAAGGTAAGAACTTTATCTTGGAGAAGAAGCCAAAAGAATATGTTAATTTTTAGGGTAAGACCAGGAATCTAGGCCTTAGCCCAGATGGGTTTCTCCATTTTATCCCACGGTGATAAGTAACCTGATGCAATAGAGTATTGTCCATTTGAGTTGTCTCCACAAATGACTTCATCTCTCTTATTATTAAGGATTATAGCATTTAGGATAATCATCAAAGGTTTGAGGTCATGGGAAACTAGGGATAGGTCTTGCCATCCTTGACCAGCTTTGTAGTCACTAACTTTTAGACCAAATCTTTTAATACATAATTATGCCCATCTCCCATAATTAGGGTGGTCAATAAGAGGTCCCTGGCATAGCCAATTATCCTGCCAGAAAAAGATATTTTCACCATTTCCTTCTTTCCACTTTGCCTTAGACTTAGCCAATAATTTTGCCTTTTGAATCCTATTCCATATGTAAGATCCTTGAGGTATCTCAGCCTCACTAAGAAAAAAAACTAAGAGATTTCCTTCTTAGATATTTTTCCACCATGATGTCCCTCCATTCTCCTAAGCTCTGAAAAATGTGCCATATCTACTTGGCTAACAGGGCATTGTTGAGATGTTTGATTTTTCTAATGCCAAGACCACCATAGCATTTAGGGACATAGACAAGGTCCCAAGAAACAAGATGATATCACTTATTATCTTCAACACCTATCCATAAGAAATCTCTTTGAATATTATCCATTCTATTAGGATGCTTAACCAAGATCCTGAAGAGGCTAAGGGCATAAGTAGGGAAATTTTGAAGGGTAGATTTCACCAAAGTACATTTTCCTACTTGACTGAGGGTGGCACCTTTCCAACTAGCCAATTTCTTGTTGAATCCATCAATGATACTATTGCAAAAGGATTCCAAAGGTTTCGACCCCAATGGCATTCCAAGATAGCTTGCTAGAAGAGACCCAACACCACATCCCAAGATACAAGAAATTTTCCTCTATCTCTCTAAAAGTGTGTTGATAAAGTAGACCAAAATTTTATCCTAGTTTATAGCCTAGCCTAAACCCCTCATATAGGTATTCAACAAACCTTTAAACTCTTTGGCCTCCTGGACCGAGGAATCTCCACCTAGGATAGTATTGCTTCAACTATGTTATTATATGCAATTACACTTGATTGTGTGTTTTAGTGTGCAAGATTTATATTCCTGGCAGTGGTACATGGAGTTAGTTATTTAGCTATTCATGTTACCATTGTCATTCCTATATGGTCAGTGTATCCTTAATTTAATTATTTGATTAAAGCTTGTTGGTGATTATTAAATTTGAACTCAACTGCATTATGTGATTAGACTAGTGAGTGTGTCTATGCATTTAGAGGTATACATTGTCGCAAAAGTCTTTTAAGTGATTTCTATGATTTTGGGTTTTCAAGCTTTTAATTTTATTAAATTTAATTTTTGGCAGCTTTTCCTTAGGTGAATTCCTATTATGAAGGATAACCTATTTTAGTTTTTGAGTCAATTTGGAGTCTAGCTAGTCTAACTAGCTATTTTCCCTAATTGACTATTCACTTGAAAAGTAAATAAGTATTAAAAAAAGGACTTATTTTTTGAAATCCTCTTTTTGAAGGATTGGTTTTTTGCTCGTTCTAAGAGTTGTGAGTGTGGGATCTTCACAAGGTTATTATCATTGGATCCATCTTGGGTAGACCTTGCTTTGCTGCAATCTTCGATAGTTTCAACAGGTGATTTATTTTATTGTGTTGTTTTAAGTTTTAGCCCCTTTTGTTGTCAAGTAGGGCTTTCTTGTTTTATTTTTTATGCTTTGTTTCAGCTTCTATTTCTGGTAGTAGTTTGTTAGAGGCTAAGAACTAGTGTTCCTCTCTATTTTTGTTTGCTAGTTCTACCTGGTTAGTTAGGTATGAACATTTTCCCTATTTTTGGGATGTGGGTTTGGGGTTTTGCACCGTTATGTTGGCCATTTTTGCATACAATGTCCAAACCTTGATATTATTGGATTTTTAAGGGTTTTGTACCCAAAGATCAAATGGGTTTTATTTTTGAAGTTTTCCAATTTTGGGGGTTTTTACCTCATGTTGTTTGTCACCCTATTTTCTTAGGTTTTCTTGGCATGAGTTTTGTCTTGGACCTGGATCATCTATTTAGATGTCAATCAGACCATAGTTTCACTTTTATGTTGCATTGTGGTGTGTCACATCCATCCTCCCGAGTCTACTTTAGGTCGAATGACTTTTTGCATTGTGTTCTTATCTAGCCTTTGTGTTATGATCTTCATGATAGTGGTGCACCACACATGAGTACGTGTGTGTACACTTTTCGAGTGACTACTGAGTCTTGATCTTCCATGGTACTTCAAAAATTTATGATCATTGGGGTTGGGTTGGGAATTTGCATGCCTATGGGCACTCATCATTCGATGAGCATGGGTAGGGTAGTGTAGCATATGGAGGGGGCTTCTTTTCTACAACCTGGTGTCTATTTCTTGAGGGTTGGCACACAAAAGTTTTAATTAAGAAATAACTAAAGAAAATATTGGGTGGTAATAAAACTTAAGAGAAGAAAATGTGTGTGTGGGGCCATCCATTGAGGAGTTGAAACACATAATTTGAGCTTGGGCTTTTGGATGCCAAGTGACTCTCCATGATGTCATCCCCTACTTAGTAACTCATTGTGTGTCTAACCAAGACTTGTAGTTTATGCATTATCTATGATCTTGGTTTCAGTCATCATACTGTCTGGCATGAGTGTTAACCATGGGTGTTTTCTTTTTGTGTTTTTTTGGTTAGATCCTTACCCCCATCAGTATAGTGGGAGTGGTCCTATGAGTTCCAAATGGTTGGAAGGTGTAGCTACCTATACCACTACTAGAGATCGGTGTATAGAGACAGTCTATTGTCCCAGTGTGACCATTGTTGGATGTTTTCACTTGGTATTTTGGGTTCTAGAGTATGCTTTTTGTAATTTATGCTTTCATTAGAATGCTTGTATATCATGTTTAGATGATGTTAGTATTGATGCATTTCCTTATTATGATGTTTAGCATATGTATATAATGAGTTGATTTATAGGATTATCTTATGCTTTACTTTTAGCATGTTAGATTACCTTATGCTTATGTTGTAGCATGTTTTAGTAGTGACATCCTCATAAGATAGCATTGATGATCTGGTTGATAGTTTGGGATGTTACACATAGGGGATGGCTAAGGCCCATGACAGTCTTATAATGCTACTATCGTTGGGAGGAATCGTGCAGTCAGTTTGGTTGTTTAGTTCATTGTGATGTTGCTTTTAATTATTTTCCCTTCACTGTATGTTAAATGGTTAGATTTACCTTTCTTCTTTCAATTATTCACTCAAGTGCCTTTTTCTTGATATGTGGATCTGATACTCCCCAGTGTGGAGGAATTTATTTTCTAGTTTTCTTTCCTTAATGTTTTTTGGCTTGTTGTTTTGGATTCTCATGCAAAATTATAGTTTCTCACACAAGAATACAAGTTCTCGGGTGGTGTGTTGGGTTTTCCCGTAAGGCTTCTAGCCCTTTCTCGTGTGAAACCTGACACCAATTTTAGGTGTCTTGGTTGTTGGGCCAATTACATACTCATGCCATTTGGTGCACTTTCTTGCACAGATGGAAGTTTCTCACATTATATGTTGCACTTTCTTGTGCGAGAATCTATCAATTTGTTGTTCTCACATGAAAAAATGGGGGGTATCTACGCTTGGCTAGGGAAATTTTGGAAGTTGGTTTTGGACACCCTATTATGTTTTAGACCTTCCTAGTTCAAAAAAGATTTCCTATGGGGTTTATAATATATTTTTTAAGTATAAGTTGATGTCTATTTAATTCCTTATGCTTAAGATATATGTTAATATATGGAAAAAGTTTTTTGAGATAGGTTCCAGACCTCTATGAGCTAAGATAAAGATTCTAGAAAATTTCACGGCTTCAGGATTTTAGACTTAGCCAATTTTTAGGAGTTGGCCTTTGTCTTTCAACATGGTGTTCAATAGTTGAGTTGTGCTTCCTTTGTGTCCTCGATGTGTATGAGACCATGGTTGGTCTCTTTTGTTTTCTTTTTTATGTTTTAGTCAGTGGTGATGCTTGGAGATCTTTGGTGTTTGGTTGTTGCTTAGTCTTTCGTTGTGATCTACATATGATGGTTGTCTTGTTCTTTCATACTTGTTTAAAGAAAAAAAAAATTTCTTTTATCTATCCTTGTCCCAAGGATATTTGAGTGGGGCACTACAAGTTGACATCCAATGAGTTAGGTTATATTGCTTTACAGGGAGCAAACTACGATGAAATTTTGTAGTCATAGTCCTTTTAAGAGGATGAATCAACATTCAAAGCGAGTCTAAAAATCCATCACATAAAATCTTGGATGGGAAGGTCAAGTGAATGATGCATGTACTTGGAGCTTCAGATAGAAACCACATTATTATGAATGCTTGGTACCAACAAGTCTGAGGATAAATCCAAAGCTTATTGCATTCACACATGTTACTATGAAATCAAACAAGTGTATTTGTGTACAAGAAACTATCACTTTAATGTCATGTTCAAAACTAAGAGAGTTGCTAAGGGAGTAGATCATGGAGGTAGTTTCTAGACAAATTATATTATCACAACATTATAAACAGCTGATATTCTCACCAAGTCTCTTACCAAGTGAATTTTGTGCATTTGGAGACTATCTTGGAGTTGGAGTAATGAAGAATGAAGTCCTTGCTAAGAAGTCTAACCATTATTGATTTCTTGAAATATATTGTCATGCCCAAAATATTAGGGCTAAAACACACAATTTTTTAAAAAAATTTAAAGGTAAATAATACCATGTTTAACACATACTAAATTGAATAAGTTACGAAGAGTTTAAAAGGGATAGAAGTGAGTTTCAATTGTAATTCAAAAAAATAAAGAGTCAACATCTTAGTTAAAGTGTGACATCAAATAACCAAGCAAAGAATTAGGGTTCCATAGTTCCTTAAAGTTGGATTAATATGTTTGACCAATTTCATAAGACACATTAGGTTTGTCATGATTTCGTGCTTCATATTGTTATGTTGGTTCAATTCCCTAGGTAAACTAAATCTGCATCTTTGAGGAAGTGATCTGGAACTATAATACTTGATCTTGTTTAGAATCATAAATTAATCTAACTAATTAAATAATTATTATTCATTATTTAATTACCTTCAACATTCATTTTATGTCTACGACACCTTCCCATTTTACTATCGGGTCAACTACCTAAGACCTCTTCATTTGCCTTTGATTTCTATGATCTTGGTGTTTCAAATTAAAGAAACCATAATAAAACATTATAAAATATTGGCTATAATAATATACTAAAATTATTCACCTAATTAACATAATATACCTTTCGTAATAATACGACACAACTAATATTCTTTCATAAATAAATCTAACACTTAAATATAACCCTTTTAACCTTACCTTTTTAAACAAGCCACTAATTACACATTGAACTAAATTATTAGACTATAAATCTAATTAATTCTTACTACTAAACTTATCATACAATAATTCCTAACTAAACTCTAACCACTTATTAAAATCTAACTAACCTTACTTGAACCTATACTTGATTACTCCACTAAACCTTATTGCTAATCAACTAAACTTGATTATAAACATCGATATGGAATTGTAATGGTGAGAGGGAGTGGCAGCAGTGTGAAGGGTTTGGGTAGGAATGTGATTTTGAATTATGCGTGAGGTCTGCGATCACTGTTAGCTGGTGATTCCTTTGTTTCTAAAGATGTCAAAGATGGAGGTACATTGGAGGACCTGGGAGGAGGCATGATTTTGGAGGACTTGAGAGGGGGGCCCAATCTGATTTAAAAATGGTCAAGCTTGTTTGGAATATTCCCCACTGGAAAATCTAGCTTTCTATCAATTAAAGATATGTCAGCAAAGGATAAAGGTAAGTTTTCCATTGAAATCCTTGACCAAATTATTGATAAAAATATTTTGAGCATGGATTCAACTCTGGTTGGGAGGTTTATTGGGGCTAGATCCAACATTAATAATGTGTGCAGCTTTGTGCATAAGAAATGGAGCTTGAAAGGTCAAGTTGATGTTTCAGCAATGGCTAAAGGTTGTCTCTCATTTTTTTTCCTATGATGATGATAAATGGGATATCCTTTACAATAGTCCTTGGGAGATGGGGAGGTATACCTTGATCCTCCAGAAATGATCTCCCAATCTTTATGCTATGGATGATTCTGATATTCAAGCCCTAATATGGGTTCAGTTACCTAGCCTCCCCCTCGAGTTCTAGGTGGAAGATGTTTTTTCAGGGCATAGCCAATACCTTTGGTGAGCTCCTTTCCTTAGATCCAGTGACTGTGTCTCAGAAAGGATGGACTATGCAAGATTTTGTGTCAGAGTTACATGAGGGTGGATATGCCTGAATCTATCTCGTTAAAGTCCAAATTGGGCATATGGGACCAATGTATTGAATATGAATCTTTCCCCTGTGTCTACTTTCATTGCAAGAAAGCTGGGCATTAGACCAAAAAATGCCCCTCCTTAAGAGATAAGCCCAAAAAGAGTAAGAAAGTGTGGATGCAGAAGGATATGATTTGGGCTAGAGGAGCTATGAAGGGTGATGGGGTGATTTCAGGTGAGACTACCACTTTAAAGGATCAGCAAAAGGATGTAGAGATTGTAAAGATAGATGGGGTGGTTGTAGGTGAGAGCTCTATTTTGAAGGAATAGAGTTCTGGCCTAAATAATGATGTAGGTATTTATGGGGTTGAGAAGGCTAAGCCTCCTCTCTAGAAGAAGCAAAATAGTATAGTTTGTGATGTGGAGGATGGTCATTCTAGGCTAGATTCATCAAAAGTGATGGAGAGAGGCTTGGAGAATAAATCTCAAAACATGTTGGAGATCTCTAATAGAGATAGTTTGAAAATGATCCCAATAGATTAGGATGTTATTCCTAAGGACAAGATGGGTTTTACAGAAAATGGGACCCAAATAGAGTTTGCTCTACCTTCGGGTCCTATTGTCAAGGCATCTTTAAAAAAAGGAAATTTTGTTAGAGGTGTAGTTGAGGACCTGCTTTCTATTTCTTAAGATGAGGAATCTCAGTGGGAAGAGGAAGGCTATGTTGTTGATTGGATTCTAGTTGGTAAAAAAGTCAAGGGAAAAAATAAGGGTAGGAAAAATGAGGGGGAGATTGCACCTCCTAAGAACATGAAGAAAGGTCCTAAGGCTAAAGGGGAGATCCTATAGAGTAGGTCAGATTGAAAAATTGGGGGGAGATTGCACCTCCTAAGAACATGAAGAAAGGTCCTAAGGCTAAAGGGGAGATCCTATAGAGTAGGTCAGATGACCTCTCATCTAATTCTCTAGGGGCTACTCTTAAGAATGGGGATGTTGGGTCTTCCCCCCTCCCCGATGGGCAGACCTTCCAATATGTAGAAGAGAATAGCTAAGACCAATAGGAACATTGCTAGATGGTAGTCAGAGAACCATCCTTGAAGCAAAAAATTTCCATAAATTATGAAGCTAATTTCATGGAACATTTGAGTGTTACATAACCCTCATAAACATGATATACTAAAGAATATGATAATAGATAATAGGTTAGATATTTTGGTCATTCAAGAAACAAAGATGAGGAAGCTCAGTGGGAAGAGGAAGGCTATGTTGTTGATTGGATTCTAGTTGGTAAAAAATTCAAGGGCAAAAATAAGGGTAGGAAAAATGAGGGGGAGATTGCACCTCCTAAGAACATAAAGAAAGGTCCTAAGGCTAAAGGGGAGATCCTATAGAGTAGGTCAGATGACCTCTCATCTAATTCTCTAGGGGCTACTCTTAAGAATGGGGATGTTGGGTCTTCCCCCCTCCTCGATGGGCAGACCTTCCAATATGTAGAAGAGAATAGCTAAGACCAATAGGAACATTGCTAGATGGTAGTCAGAGAACCATCCTTGAAGCAAAAAATTTCCATGAATTATGAAGCTAATTTCATGGAACATTTGAGGGTTACATAACCCTCATAAACATGATATACTAAAGAATATGATAACAGATAATAGGTTAGATATTTTGGTTATTCAAGAAACAAAGATGCTTAAGGATAAAGGTGCAATGTCTTCCAATTTTTAAGGGTGGAAGGATTATTGGAAATGATTCGGAGGGAGCTTTAGGTGGTATGGTTGTTTTTTGGATTAATAGATAGATTCAAGGGGATATTATCTCCCAAAACACAAATATGATGAATATTAGGTTCAAAAATTCTAAAGATGACTTTAGATGGGTCCTCACTAATGTCTATGCTCCCAACTCTAAATGGGGTAGGAAGGCATTATGGGCTGAAATCTCTAATCAAAGGAATATTTTTGCCGATGAGAATTCGATTGTTATGAGGGACTTCAATACTTCGCTAAAAGAAAATGAAAAATTTGGGGGGGGGGAAGCTAGACTAATCTAGAAAATAGAATTGATTTAATGGAGTTTATTGATAAGAATCTTCTACATGATATTGATTTGTATGGGTTTGAATATACTTGGACTAATAGAAGGTCTAGTAAGGATCTAATATAGGTTAGGTTGGATCATGCTCTCATTAGTAGTGACTGGTTCCTAAAATATAAATGTAATCTTAGTGCCCAAGTGAGAGTGGGATCAAATCATTACCCAAAATATTTTTTGGTTGCTAAAAAGATTAATTTTCATAAAAATTTCCCATTTAGGTTTGAAAAAATGTGGACTCTTCATCCTAGCCTGGAGTACCTCATTAAGGAGTGGTTGGGTATTCAAGTTGAAGGCGTAGCAATTTTTAGAGTTGCTGCAAAACTAAAAAATGTTAAGAGAAATATTAAGATTTGGAACAAAAAATACTTTTGGTAACATTTTTTAGAACAAAAAAAAGATTTTGGAGGAACTTAAGGACATCAAAGATAGGATTCAGATTGAGGCTTAAGAGACTTTTTCTAGGGAAGAGGAAAGTGGCAAATTGGTTGAACTTCATCACATCATCTCTAAAGAGGAAACATTTTGGAGGTAGCATTCTAGAAAGGTCTTTTTGAAGGATGGGGATTATAATACTAAGTACTTTCATGTGACTACTCTCAAGCACAAGATGGAAAATAGAATTTGCAGACTCAATACGGATGAGGGGCCTACAGATAATGAAGAGACTATCAAAAGGGAGCCAGTAGATTTCTTTAAAAATGTACTACAAAGCTCCAATCTAGACTTGAAGAAGCAGGAAGTGTTCCTTGAGCGTATTCCTTCTTGTATCTCTGAGGATTAGAATAGGTTTCTTTCCTCTATCCCATCATTTCTAAGGGTTTTTTTTCCTTTGAAGGAGACAAAGCCCTTGGTCCTGATGGATTCTCGTTCCTACTCTTTCATAAGTACTAGCATATTATTGGGGAGGATATTGTAATGGTGTGAAATAATTTTTTGGGTCTAGGAACATCCTTAAAGAGCTAAATGGTACCTTCCTTACTCTTATTCCTAAAAAGCCAGGTGTGGATAGTATGGATTTGTTCAGGCCTATTAGTCTGTGTAATTCATTTTATAATATTTTTTGTAAGGTTCTTACCCTTAGGATTTTGTCTCTTCTTCCTCTCATTATTTCTAGACAGAAAAATGGGTTTGTTCCTGGTAGATAAATTGCGGACTCCATTATCACGGTGCATGAAAATATCCATTCTCTCTTGGTATCTAAAAAGGAAGGTTTTTTGCTCAAGCTTGACCTCTCTGAAGCTTATGATAGAGTAGACTAGCACTTTCTTCTCCATGTCGTTGAAGCTTTTGGCTTTAATAAGAGATTTTGCGATCTTATCTTTATGCTAGTGTCATCGGCATCTTTCTTGGTACTTGCAAATAGTTCCCCTACCTCTTTTTTCAAGGCTTTCAAGGGTCTCGGACAAGGTGACCCTATTCCTCCAATCTTTTTTATCATTTTGGTAGAATGTTTGGGGAGATTTGTAGATAATATGGTTTGTAAAGGGGACTTTGTGGGCCTTAAACCTTCCTCATTGGCTCTAGTGTGTTCTCACCAAAAATTTGTTGATGACTCTATTGTTATGGAAGAAGCTTCAGTGAAGAATGCTAGGAATATTAAGAAGGCTCTGGTGGACTATGGTAATCCTACTAGTCAAACTATTAATTGGAATAAAAGCCTAATTTATTTTATGAATGTCGGTGTTGAAAGACAATTGAAGATAAAAAAGATTATTGGCTATGAGATTGGTTCTTTGTCTGGTTCTTATCTAGGGTTACCTTTGGGGTTATCCCCTCCTAATAGTTTTTGGAACTCATTGATTGATAAAATCTATTCGAAACTTGTGGGCTGGAAAGGATCCCTTCTTAGTCAAGCAGGTAAGGTTGTTGTTTTGAATTCTATTTTGCAAAGTGTCTCACTTTATGCTTTGAGTCTATTCAAAATTCCTAGAAAATATGCTCTTTCTATTGAAAAGATCCTGAAAACTTTCTTATGGATGGGTATGGAGAATAAAAAAAGACTCCCTCTTATTACTTGGGAAAATGTTTGTATGCCTCAAAAGAAGGGAGGGCTTGGATTACGAAGGGTTACTTTTATGAATGATTTATTAATGGGAAACTTTTATGGAGATGGCATAAAGAGGTTGGGGAATGGAAGAATATTTGGATTGACAAATATAATATAGATCACTCTGATTTTTACCACTTCCTTAATAGTAATATGGATCAAGGGGGATCTATGATTTGGAAGAATGTTTAGAAACTTAAACATATAATTAGAAAAGGGGTTAAATGGAAGGTTGGTAATGGTAGGAGAGTTCTTTTTCGGGAAGACATTTGGATTTTGGATCACCCCTTGTGTGATGACCCAAGATGGAATAGGTATATGGAGCTTTGTAAGACTTAGATTAGAACCCTTGTGGCAGACTACTTGAAAGAGGATGAATGGATGGACCTCAATAGAGTGGACTCCAATTTCGTTGAACTCAGTAAGTGCCTAAATGCTTTCTTCCTAAACCAAAATGAGGATGAGCTGATTTGGAAAAATGATCCTAGTGGTGTTTTTTCAATTGCTTCAGCCTATGCTAATTCCTTTGATGATTTTGAAGAACCATGTTGGGTTAAGGCTTGGATGAAGGGTATGACACCCAAAGTCAATATTTTCTTTTGGATCCTTTTGCAGAATAAAGTTCTCTCTCTGGATAATCTTAAAAAGAGAGGGATTATTATTAGATGTGTTCTCTACAAGATTAATGGGGCATCAGTTGATCACGTCACTTTGCATTGTCCTTTCTCTAAGAAGATTTGGGATAAAATATGTTGTTTATTGAGTGTTGATTGGGTGTTCCCTTCCACTATTCAGTTATTTTTCACTAGTTGGAAGGCTCCTTCAAAGAATTCTCTGATTTTTAAACTTTGGGACTTCATTCTTCCATATGTGGGTTGGGGTATTTGGAAGGAGAGTAATGATAGGATCTTTAGAGATGTGGAATCTAGTCTGACTCAAGTCTTCCATAAGATAAAGATTCTTATAATAAAGAATATTAAAACTTTGGGCTCTGAACAACAACCTTGTAATGACTAGGAAGCTAGTGTTCTTCATAATTGGAATTTAAAAAGTATGAGTTTGGGTGTTCATAGACCTAATCCTAGAGAACATGCAAGATGGGATTGTCCTCCTAACAACTGGTTTAAGATAAACCTTGATGGGGCCTCGAAAGGAAACCTGGGCAAAGCAAGGTGTGGTATTGTGATTAGAAATTCCAATGGAGATAATATTGGAAGTATGGCTATACCAATTGGAAATCAAAAAAATCATGTTGTTGAAGCCTCGGCTGCTCTTCATGGTCTTATTTATGCTAAGAAAATGAAATTGAAAAATATTTGGGTGCAGGGAATTCTCTCAATATTATTAATTGTCTTAACAAAGTGACTATACCTTCATGGACAATTAGTAATATTATTAATAAGGCTATTCATATTATAAATTCCTTTGATACTTGCATTATTACCCATAATTTTAGAGAAGCTAATGGTGTTATTGACTGGGTAGCAAATGTGGCGTGTAGAAATGATCACACTATCATTTGCAGAATTCATGATCCCTTACCTCTAGATGGTTGCCAACTTTTTCATTATGATAAATGGAGGTCTCTGCAAAAGGTTTTTTAATTATGAAAATGCCAGTACAAGGTTATTATGTGGTGCTATGTGGTCGTGGGCTTTGGGCTTTTATTTTCAATTATTTGTGCTTTGTTTCACACAAATTTTGGGTCTTTTGTGCCATTCTTCTCTTTGGTTTTTGTGAGACTCTTTTCTTTTGGGGGTTTCAGTCGAAGAAGCTTTGGGTTTGTAGTGATAGGAAAATGGGAGGAAAGAGGAAAAGGGTGGAACCAGTGAGTTGTATGGAGTGGATGAAGAAGGAGGAGGTGTGGGATATTTTGAGGTGGGGTAACTTTACTGAGTATATGGAGAGGCTTAACGACAATAATTCGGCCATTATGCAGCAATTTATCAAAACGTGGAAGGAGGGCTTTGTTATGGTAGGCAACCAATGTATGGAGATTTTGGAGGAGGTGATTGCGGAGGCCATGAGATTGGAGCTTGAGGGTATCAATTTCTATAGGGAGAAAAAACTTTCAAACATGGCTATTGAGGAATTTGTGGAATTTGAGCATGAGAAGAGTCACCTAGTTAAAATTGGTAAGTCCTATATCAATTCGGCCTCTGTCTCGCACCCATGGCACTATGTTTTGTTTTTTATTATGGAGTACTTAACCTTGGACAAGAGATTTAAAAAATGTTATGGGTATCATTTATGTTGGCCAACCACTTTAGGCACAGTGTCAAGATTAATTTTCCTTACTATCTGAAGCAGTCTCTTAGGATTTCTATTCAAGCCATTCAGAAAGACCCGAATGGAAAACACATTTTCCATGAGGGTCTCATGGTTCTCATCATGAATGTTTTAAAATCTAAGAGGATAGTGAGGAGTAGAGGCCACGTGAAGGATGTTGATTATGAAATGGAAGGGAGCATCCCAGAGAAGGGTTATGACTCTAAAACTCAAGATGAAGCTAAAGAGGGTGAGAAGAATTTGAACAAGGGCACTGGGGGCAATTTTTAAGAAGAAGAAAAGAGTGATTGGTCACTCTGATTCAGAGAAGGAGAGTGATTTTGTGGAAGAATTGGTGAGGGATTATAAATCAAAAAGTGAGAATAAGGGTAAGAGGATTAAGGGTAGTTTGGTTGGGAGGGCTTCTTCCCCCTCAGATGATGAGACTTTAGCTCATAGGTTGGAAAGGAAAAGATTTTCTTTAAGACATCTAGAGAAGCATTTTGGCTATAAAGGAGAGTCAAGAGATGAGGATTGTTAGGAACATGGGAACCACCCTGAGTTTGGTGAGAAGTATGTTGGTACACTAGAGGCTTTTAAAGGGATGTATGGTAACCCTAGTGCTATTCTGAAAGAAATTGGGGTTATGAAAAATCAAATGCAGACGCTTGGTAGGGATATGCAACCTTTAACGAAGGAAGTTGGGCATGCCAGCAAAATTTCTCATGGAGAACACACTCTTGGGTAACACATTCATAGATTAATGGAGGTGGTCAGGAGTGTTGAAGATGTTAAAAATCTAATGCAGAAGATCTAGCAACTAGAGGCAAAGAATAGGGCAATGGACAAAGATTTTACTACCAACCAGAGAAAGATCACAAAGATGGAAACCAAGATGAGCAACTTGGAAAAACTGATTAAACAAATGGCTGAGAATGTGAGTACTCTGCTGAAGAAATTGGAGATGGAGAAAGGTCAGGACTCCCCTCTAGCTGTTGACAGTCAAGGTCCTAGCAAGTGCACTACGGATCACTCAAAGAAGATTGAGGACACGAGCAAAAAGGACGAGGTGAAGGCAGTGGCTAAAAACATGCAGATTCTAGTAGACCAGGTGTTGGACCTGACCAAGGCTACCTAGCTGGTTCTTTTTTGTCTTGTTTGCTATCTTTTTGTTGTCTTTTTACTATCTTTTTGCTATCTTTTTTAGCAGATCTCTTTGTGACCTCTTCTTTGTTCTTCTTGGAGGTCTTTTTCGTGTTTTCTCTTAATTGTTATCTCTGTCTCTAGCTAGACTTTTGTAAAAAGGTTTCAGGTCCTTTAAAACCTAATTTTACTTAATCAAAACTTGATTATAAACATCCTCACAATTTATCTTTATGCAATTCTAAATATTTATAACAAAGGAAACAAACATTCTCGTTACACCTATAAATGAACACTAAACTCAAACTTACTTGGCTTAACATCCCAACCATCCCGCTAACCACCTAAACCCACATGGCCCACTTGCCACCACTCCTCCCCACCTCACACATGCACTTTCCAAGAGGGAATAATGTTGTCCAAAACTAACCAAGGGAGTACATTGGGAAACAAGTGCAGGAAGGATGGGATGCATTGGAGATTTGGAGGAGAAAGTCAAAGTTTGAGTAAATGCCCTCTAATATCCCATTTTCTGTGGCCCATGTTAGCAAGGTGGTGGGATGGTAAGATGTATATGGGGAATGTATAAAGGATTCCCAATGCATGAAAAGATGGGTGGAGGAGAAATGTGGGGAGTGGTGTTCCCCAAACATAATTCTGCATTCAATTAAATTTATTTTTGACTTGTGCTTTTCTAATTCCCCTTGCATGTGTACTCTCTTTGCAGGGTGTGGTGACATCACCAAGTGGAAAACATGTGGAGGTGGAATAAGAAGTATTCAATCACATGGGAGAAGGGTCTTGTAAGTGGAGTGAATTAGGTGGAGTGATAAGTAGAGGGGTAGTTTAGGAGTCTAAAATGTAGTTTTAGATAATTTTTCTTTGACCCCTTTTTTAAAATTTAAATTTTAAAAGAATTTAAGGGAGTATCTTTTAAAGAATATTCTTTGTTACTTTCTTTGATATTATTTTCTCATACAAATTCAAGAGAGCCTTTTGGCTCAAATACATGAGATTTTATTTAAATCTCTTGTTGCTCCTCTTTTAACAAGGTGTTTTCTCCCTGGGATTTTTTATAATGGTATAGTGTATTTTTGTTTAGTCATTTTATTGAGTGAATTGTAAGTATAGATTTGATGTTAAATTTTGTATCTAATTAGGAGTGATTTTAAGTAGTTTATAAATAATGCAATATAAGGTATCATTCATTGTATTAACAAAATTTATATGAACCGATGGTTTCAATATGCAAGTAAGGTAAATGTTTCTAAATCGAACATAGATTTTATCACAAGATTTTAAGGATGAATTATATCATCTATAAATTAAATAACTCATATATCCATATTCGATAGCAAGAGCTTTCGAATACAATGCATTAACCAAAGATTTCATGGAGAAAGGTAGAGAGTTATCAACTCAAACTTTTGCAAAGAAATCTAATTGAAAGTAAGGTATGATTTACAATTTACGAACACTTGATCACATAACTTGCTAATTCCATACAATAACTAAATGTTCAATTTATCTATAATTCCTACCCCTACTTGATTTTTCTGATTTGTTTTGACTGGATTCTTTAAGACCTATTCTATGATTATGTTTTAGGATTAGCAGGGTTGGGTTACCAAAATTGATTAATTGTATTTCATATTCATTTAATATATGTTGAGTTACTTTAGTACTATTTATTCCAATTATTTCATGATTATTTCAATGATGATATATATGTTCATATAGTGACTTTCAGTTATTGAATGATGTTAGATGAATGATTTTTATACAGTTTCTATGGATACTTACCCCCATACTTGCATGTGTATGGTGTGTGTGTGTGTGTGTGTGTGTATGTTTTCTTTATGTATGACATTTTTGATGTGGTTGAGGAAGGGAGTTGTAGTCACCTGCTAGTCGAGATCTACCAATGCACCACTTCCTACCATTACCTATTTAGTTTAGAATATATGTGTTTGTACATGTGTGGATTTTATACAAATTGTAGGTACTAGGTATCAACTTCCTTGAATTGCCAGGACGAGCATACCCTATCACAGTATTTCAATGGTATAAGTAGGGAGATAACTCTTGAGTCCAAATCCTATTCTACGCTAATTGTCCTAAAAATTAGGACAAGTATCTGAGTTAATTTCACCCTTCTGAATTTGTCAAGTGACGTGAATTCATAATTTTGACCCTATGTTTGATTTAGTTTTATGTTCTGTATGATGGATTTTCGCATTCAGTCTTGTGGGCATGTGGTGACTTTTTGTTATGATTAAATCGAATTAAAAGATAATTTAATGATTTAATTTATTGAAAATTTTATAAAGAAATTCAATATTTAATTAATTGAAAATTAATTAAATAAAAGAATTAAATTTAAAAGATTATATTAAAGTTTCATTTTTGAAGTATTTATATTTATTTAATTTAATGATAATTATTTAGGAGTTTTATTTTAATAATAAACACTAAATATTATTATTAATTAAGTTAATAAATATATTATTAAAAAGGTCTCATGAATTAATGAAATAAAAGAATTCATTTAAAGATAAAGTTATGGTCTAATTTTGGGTGTGATAATATTTATTTAATTTAATAATAATATATTTAAGAGTTCATTTTTTAATAAATGCTAAATATTATTATAACTTAAGTTAATAAATATTATATTAAAAACACTTCAAAAATTAATAAGAGAGAGTAAGCAATTATTTGATAAAGTTTATTTTAATTAAATTACATAAAGCATATGCATGAAATTAAAATATAATAAATTAAATAAAGAGAGAAATAAATTATTAAATATCTAAAAGTTGTGCATGAAAAGGTAAAAGGTAATAAAGTAATAAACAGTAATTGATCAGCGAGTTCCCTCTCGTGATTGCACAATCAGAACCTTAAATTAAGGGAGAACTCTTTATCAGAGATCTAGAACTCATTTTGTAATTACATAGGTTTTGGAGGGGCAATTTTGAAAAAGAGGGTTTTCAAAAAGAAAGGGAAATTCATGTGTGCTTCGTGTGTTGTTGAATTAGCATCAGATTCAGGTAGAATCTTGTGGTTAATTTGTGCAATAGATTTACATTCTTCAATTTTCATATCTTCTTTGTGTCTAGTTAAATCTATTTTTAGAACTTTTAGAATTATTTGAAACCCTTGTGATTGAAATTTATTATTTTATATTCTTGATTATGTCTGTGAACAAATTAATGAAATTGAAACCTTGTCGTATATTTCAATTGTTCTTTGTTCGATTATTTGTATATGAGAAATTAAGATTTGAAACCCTCGTGTTAAAATTTATTGTTCTCTACTCTTAAATACGTCTGAGAAAGAGTTAAATTGAAAACCCTTGTTTGATTATTTTGGTATTTCTTAATTGGATGTTGAAATCGGGATTTGGGTTTTGAAAAGAAAATGAATTTTATTTTATACATTTTAATTGTTTGATCTAGGTTTCTCTACTAGATTCCTATTAGAAAGTTTCCATTTTTAGTGAGTTTTTAATTTTTGGAAAGTTTTTTTTAAGTAACTTTCTATTTTTTGTAAGTTTCCATTTTTAGTAAGTTTCCAGTTTTGGAAATTTTTTGTTTTCAGTAAGTTTTCATTTCTAGAAAGTTTTTGCTTTTAGTAAGTTTATGTTTTTAGTAATTTTTCATTTTTACTAAGTTTCAATTTTTAGAAAGTTTCTATTTTTAGTAAGTTTCCATTTCAAAAAAGTTTTTTTAGCAAGTTTCCATTTTGGGAAGGTCTCTATTTTTAAAAAGTTTCTATTTTAGAAAAGTTTTTATTTTTAGTAGATTTCTATTTTTGGAAAGTTTCTATTTTTAGTTAGTTTCCATTTTGGAAAGTTTCTATTTTTAGTTAGTTTTCATTTTGGAAAGTTTCTATTTTTAGTAGGTTTCTATTTTTGGAAGTTTCTATTTTTAGCAGGTTTCCTTTTTGAGAAAGTTTTTCCAAAGTTTAATAAATTTAAAATTATTATAGTAATAATTGATAATAATAATAATTATTATTATTATTTTTAATAAGTATTGTTAAAATTTGAAATTTAATTATTTGCAAATTTGATTTATTACTTTATTATTTAAATATAAATCTAAAGTAAATTGAAAATCAAAGAAATTAATTGGGAGAATTAATGGTATATTTAGTAAACTTGGGTTGTGCTTGATGATTCAATTTTATATGAAAATGATTTATATTGCTAGGGAAATTTTCTTATTCGAAAACCTTAGTAATTAACATACTTTAGAAAGATCAAAACTATGATGTGGATGTTCACTGAACTCTTATGTTTTGATAATGAATTGAACTATGAAACAATATTTAAACAACTTTATATGATTTGTTGAATCGTCTGGGATTCTAGTGAACTTAGAAACTTTAGTAAATCTTGTAACTAGAGAAATGGAAACTAAAACCCTGTTTGAGATCACAAAATTTACGAACTATAATATTTTAAAAAATGAAAATGAAACTTGAAAACCTAAAATGAAAATTAAATCGTTGTGTTTTTTAAACCTAATATTTTGTGAAAGTTAATTTTGTATGTACTCTTTTTATGACGTGTGATTTTATTGTTGGGTGTTGGGTTGACTTAGTTCTTTGACCAAATCAGGATGTTTACCAAAGGCTCAAGAGTTCTATTTTGTGATGTCATGATGATTTCTTGATCATGATCTTTTATACTCAACCATGGTAATGTGTCTGGTATGCTCTATGAGGTGTTTTAATGTATTGATTGTTATTGCTTTTTAGTATTCTTGTGTGAAACTGAGGTGAATGGTTTGACCTATCTGATATAACCTTTGAGTCTTTGATCAATTGTTTTTGGAATTGCTTTCCAGTCACTTGTATAGGACTGAGGTGTTTGTATGACTTTTTCTTTGTGATGTCATGTTATGACATGGATTGGTTTATGAGTACTTGATTTTTTATTAGTCCTACTAGGATAATCGTATCAGTGGAATTCATGATTATAATTAGTGATTTTCAGTACTTTTTAGTTGCTTTCTTAAGAATTGATGTATGGTATGTGGTCTTTTGTGATCTTTTGATTTTACTGAGCTTAGGGTAGGTTATTTGTATGTCATGTTGGGAAGTGGCCTACAATGGAGATCGAGGCCCTAAAGAGGCTAACAGGTAACCCATTGTAGGTTATTTAAAGAGTGATAACATTTCATTAAATGGGTTTGAAATGAATTAATAAGAATTATTATTTTCCTCACCCATGCCTCTAGTGCTAGTACAGGTTAGGATTGGAGTAGAGAGGAGGCTTGGTTGCGAGCATGCTTCATTAGTATGCCTTGTCAATATGAAAGGATACTAGTGCCGCATAGAGTCACTAAGGGGCCATAGGATTTAAAAACTAGCCAAGTAACCCTAGAGTTGGTTCGTGCAATGACACTTGCCCACATACATAATAGCTTTCCTACGTGTTTGTGTTACCTTTGGGATTAGTTGATACTTGTGTTTTGGTACCCTTTGAGATAGTTTGCTTTCAAGTGATTCCTTGAACCTAGATGTTGCTTTTTGACTTTTGAGTTTGTTATCCATTTGGAACTTGAGTTTATCTCATCAACATAGTGGGAGTGAATCTTTTTGGGTTCCACAAAGTCAGGTGGTAGTGCTTTTTCTTATACCATTGAGATTCAACCATTGGATGTTGTTGTTGGATGTTTTTTTGCAAATGTTCATTGCTATCTATTCCTATATTTCTATGATGGATGGTTATACCTAGTGTATTTTATTTGATTTCATAGATCTTACAAGATGATGTTATATATTTCATGATGTATATTATTTCAGCCTTTCATACCCTATGACTTGTACAGTGGATGATTGTGCATTATGTTTATTGCCAAGTGGCATCTTATATAATTGTATATTATTTAAATGGATTAATATGTGTATATTATTATTTGATGTGGATTTATTATATATTGGATTTAGTGTTAATTAAAACTAAACATGTGATTCAAAATCATGGGACCCTTAAGAGTAGTAACCTATTTATGTGGTGTTGATGTATGAGTGTATGTTAATGCTTCTGCTATTCTATAATTGTTGTGTATGTTATCTTGAAAAAATTATGTTTGTCAAACTTAGTGAAACTTTAGTTTAACTTCTTTTGGGTCACATGACGGGGCATTACATATCAATATTGAAATTACAACATTTAATCCATTCCTTTCATATTCATTTTCATCATGAAAATACAATATAACAAGTGGTATTACAATAGAGAAATCTCCAATAACATGACACCAATAACACCATTAGTGCCTCAAGATAACTATGTTTACTCCATCATGAGATCCTACCCAAAAAATTTGTAAAACATAAAAAACAACCATGGACAGCTCACCTCCCAACCAAGGCCTCGATGTGAGGCCACGCCTTGAGCTAGGAGAACTAGTAATCAACCAAGTGACATTCAAAAAATAATCACAATAACACTCAACATGTAGTTCCCATCCAAGGTATACACAACAGGTTTCGTAATGATCCTATGACTAGGGAGAAGGTGGATTTTTTCAAGTAGGAGATATCAACCATGAACACAAATCATATGCCTCTTCCAAGACTACTAAATCACAAAAACTTCCATTTCTTTCTCTCCTTATTTCCCCAAAACAAAATTAGTTTGTATTGACAAGAAAAGGCTCATAACACCTTACTTTCTCCATCTTCTCAACATGAGAAGAGACTCTGCACTAACCTGGAGTCCCACTAAAGTCCTCTCATACATGGCCACTTCTACTCTATCCAAGGGTGAGTAATGCCAACACTCCCTTCATATTTTCCCCAATAAAAAAGGAAGAGAAACATGAAAAGAAACAAATAAAATCCACAATTACCCATCCCTCACATGATACAAATGTACACATAATACAATATGCAAGAATTTAACACATACAAGCAATGAACAAGAACATAACCATGATAATGGAGATCCTACCTTCACAATGGTTATGACAATGAAATTTGAGATGAGTTAAATCATCTTCTTCCTTCCGACTCCAAACTTGACTTCTTAAACTCTTCAAAGGGACTCTAAATAATCTCTAAACTCATCCATTCAAAATAGCAATAACTCCAATCTTGACTCTCAGCCTCCTATGGTCTTCCCACTTGCCCCTATCACAAATACAAGCTTTTAGATGAGTGGAAACTTGGGTAACCTAATGGAGATGGTCCATTTTTGCACAAAAGGAAAATCAGGATATTTTAGAGGTCATAAATGTTGCTAGGAAGTTCTAGAAGGGTGGAAAATGTTCCTAATCCATACACATACCACTTGTGCACTTGAATTACATTAAATTTGGCCTCTAGGATCATTTTAGGAGCTATACATGTGGCTTGAAATATTTGATCTTAAAAAACCCTAAGAATGTAACCTTTCCACTAAACCTTAATTAAGGGGAACTAATTAAGGTTACTAACTAATTGGTATTAGATTAACAGGTTACTCTGTTAACCCTAAATTGACATGTCAATGCATATATGCATATGATGAGTGTCAACTAACACTATAAGATTTACTTTTACATAACATTTTACATGTCCCAAAGTATAGAATGATACACACACATTCAAATTACAATACAAATTAAACACTTGACAATGAGGTTTGAATCACTTTATTGGATTCAACCTTAGTCTTACAGTTTGCACATAGGGTCAATTACCGATTCTCTAATTAATTCCATGGTTAGTTATCCTATACACTCAATTCAATTATCAATAGTTTGATAACATCATATTCATATATTTAAACAAAATTGCATAATCTCATTGATCAAAACATTAAGAATTCATTTAAATAACCTTTTTCTCATTCCTACACACATATTTAATCATCACTGATTGCATAATTAAAGTACTTAACATATTCATAATTCTAAATCATTTACTGAAATACATCATCATAATGCATGCCTACACATTAAACATCAAATATCATGATTGAACATGTTTAAAGTAAAACATCACACATTATAAATAATATAGATAATGTCCAATCTATCAAACAATGTCTCAACATATCGATTCATAATGTGTCAAAATAAAATGTATCAGATGTGCTATGATGGATTGGGGTGAGGTGTTACATATACTTTATTGGATTCTTCTCTGCAAGAGAGAAGCTTAAAGTGAAACTTTTGTTCCATTCTTTGGGAGTAGATATGGTAAATCTACCATTTGATATTTTAGGTGTCATGACAACACTGTGTGAGAGAATCCATGGTGATTTCATGTAAACTTTGGATGTCATGTGTTTTTTGACATGACAACACCACGTGAGAGAATCTGTGGTAACTCTATGTAAAAAAACTTATTGTCATGTGTGTGACTACATGACTTTATGGGCCCCCTATACACATCATTAAAAGGTGACAATCTCTCTAATAATGTACACTTGTATTCAACATTGTAAGGTAATGACTTTACAATATCTACTATCACGATGAATATCATGTTGACTTGATATTCATGGAAATGTCTTGATAGTTAATATCTCATTGACTTATTGATAGATATCATGGTGACTTGATACAGTTTGTGTATCAATATGTTTTTTATGAGATGATCATGGTGGATATTATGTGACATATTATCTATGGATATTCCATGATGAGTTATGGTAGGCATCATGCAACATGATGTCAATGCACATACCATAACCAGGATATATGAATATCATGTTGACTTGATGTTCAATATACTCCTTGATATCACAAGTGAGGTGATATCTAAATATTTTATACTTAGTACCTCTTGAGAATTTTGATGGATATCATGTGGCATGATACCTATTGTAGATCATTATGTTCTTTATGAGATAATCATGGTGAGACACCATGATGTGTTATAGTAGACATCATGAGACTTGATGTTAATGCACATACCATAACTTAGATGTGCATATAAGAATAATATCATGTGACTTGATGTTCTTAAGAATATTATATTTTTGATGTCACAAGATAGGTGATATCACTCTTCCAAATAAGGTGAACTTATTGAAATATATATTTTGTCTTCTCTAGCTAAGGGGGGGTGTTAAAGTATGTAGCTTCGGTCAAGCAAACACTATGAATAATAAATTTGAATTGTATGCATATCAATATGACTTACATATTGATATGTATATATACATATTGTCAATATATATATCATTGATAAAAGTTCACATGTTCATATGGTTATCGACATGGTTGTATATGTCAACCATTGTTTATCTCATATGATTATAGATTTGACTAGAAATATCAATCCTTATTTGGCATTATCATTCATGTAAGTATTGTGTGTGAGTTATACACAATAATGAATTGGTGTAATGTTAACCAATCTACATAAGCAATTGTTATTGTTAAGTAATCTATGTTAAGATGTAATGGTGAATGGTCATTACCATTCACCCACATACCCTATCATATATTATTTATGTCAAATGAATTCATTCTTGCAAGTATCAAAATCAATACATATAATGCAAGATCTTGAGATCAATAATAGTTATAAGATTGAAATATTATGTATCTTTAGTAGTGCAAATACATTTGCAATGATCCTATACAACTCAAAACTTATGAAGGAGATTAAAACCCTAATAGGATTCTAACCTAGGTTGCATGGTAATAACTAATAAAAGAATCAATTATTGTATGCCTAATGTTTAGCTTAAGAAAAATAGAGTTAACAAGATAAACTTAGGGGGTAGCTAAAAACCTAGAAACTACTACTAAAAGTAAATTTGGGTCCTGATAACAATGTCTGATGAGGTACTCAATCACAACTAAATCTTTGTAAAGAAGAGAAATAGAGAAAACTACATGGGAAAAACTCTACTACAAATAGAGATGGAAAAAATGTTGAAAGAACTAGTGAAGGACTACAAACTTCTCTAAACTAGGGAATGTCCCAAAATATTGGAACAAAAGGATGGTCATGAAGAACACCATTGAAGTGTGTAGAAGCTAGAAAGCTTGATCAAAAATAACTACTAACTTGAAGAACCTCCACTTGATAAGGTGGTCCATGTATGTCTTGTATCTGGTTTGTTCCCCAATCCTTGAACTTACAATCTTTTCATCTTCAAGGGGTTTACCCTTTTGCTTTGGCAACTTGGAAATGATTGGAGAGAGGTATGAATCTACTTGTGAGATGGATGGAATGGGCCCCTTATACATTGTTAAATCTTCCACATTGAATGTAACCAAAATCTATGATGACTTTAAATATCTTGTTGAGAATTTTACATACAAGACATTTCAAACTACAATATCTAAGGGAACACCCCTACATCGTATAGCATGGATGTTCATACCTTGTTCCAAAGTTCCTATTTTGACTATTTTTTAATGACATCTCATTTTAATAAGCCTTAATGAACTTAACTATCAAGTTTTTAATTGGAAAGAATTGGAAATTATACTCAAACTTGGTCATTCTCTTTTTAGACAACTTATCTGTTTCAGAAGGGAGTAGCTATGTGGCTAGAAATAACCAAGCAACCAAGACGGCGAACAAATAACCAAGCAACTCCTTTCTTTTTGGTTGTTCGATGACTAGAAATAACCAAGCAACCAAGACGATGAACAAATTTTAACTGAGGTTATTTTCTTGCCATATGAGATATGGTGATTTTAGTGGAAGTATCTTCTTATAATAGCCTACTCTCTAATAAGCTTGACATGAAATGAAATGTAAACTTTTAATAACATTCACGAGGCTAAAGCAACTTATGGAACTTGTAAACTAGTATACACTTTTGGATAGGATGTCAAGACATTTAGATCAGTTGCAACTACTTATTTAAATTCCTCGCCAACTATGGATTTTGTTCATTAAGTTTACAATTCTACCTAATTGATTTTCTTCAAATGGGTAGTTTGAGTTGTCTGCCTCTAAAGTATCCACAGAATTAGATTTTAATGTTGTTATAAGTTGAACATTCCATGATAAAATGATGTTTGGCCTAAACCACTTTCATATTGCAGAATAGATGCCATTTTCTCACTTTTCTTTTGGTATCAACTATTGCTTATCATTTAATATTTGCTCCTATAAATGTTTTTTCTTAATGATCATCCATGAGATTAAATTGTTTGACATATTAAATTATTTCATCTGTTTTGATTTGACCATATGATACTCCTCTAAAAAAATTGTACAAATTTCTTTATTTCTTCATTGCTAATTAGACACTCTTGAATGTTAACATCTATTTTTTAATCCTCTTTTTGTTTTGCTTCATCCATGCACTTTTCCTCCTATGTAGTCTTTTCTCTTTGATTAACTTAGACCAACTATGTTCTTACATATGTTGGGTTTTATTTAGGTATCTCAATAATTGGGTCATTTGTAATGCCCATCCCTACTTGACTTTTCTATTGTAGTGTCAGATTCTTTTAGGTCAATTTTTTTATTGTGTTTTATGATTATCGTACTTGGTTACTGGATTAGATTAAATGTATATCATAATCATTTGATATATGTATGTTCAGTTAGTTATTTCAGTTATTTAATGATGTTAGTTAGATGAACGATTTTTATGCAGTTTCTATGGGTACTTACCCCATACTTGCATGTGTATGGTGTGTGTGTGTGTGTGTGTGTGTGTTTTCTTTATGTTTGACATTTTTGATGTGGTTGAGGAAGGGAGTTATAGTCACCTACTAGTTGGGATCTACATGATGCACCACTTCCTGCCATTACTTGTTGAATTTAGAATATTGTGTTTGAACATGCGTGGATTTTATGTAGATTACAGGTATTGGGTATCGACTTCCCTCAATTGCCAAGATGACTGTACCCTATTGTAGTATTTCAATGGTATAAGTGGGGAGATAACTCTTGAGTCTGAATCCTAAACCCTAAGCCAATTGTCCTAGAAAATAGGACAAGTATCTGAGTTAGTTTCACCTTTCTGAATTCGTAAAGTGACATGAATTCATGATTTTAACCTTGGAGTTTGATTATGTTCTTTATCTTCAGTTGAGTTGTCATTTTTGGTTTTGTAGGTCTGTGGTGATTTTTTGTTATAACTAAATCGAAGTAAAAGATAATTTAATGATTTAATTTAATGGAAATTTTATAGAGAATTTTTATATTTAATTATATTTAATTAATTAAGAAAATAATTAAATAAAGGAATTAAATTTAAAGATTTTATTAAAGTTCTAATTTAGGCATATTTATACTTATTTAATTGAATGATAATTATTTAGGAGTTTTATTTTAATAATAAACTCTAAATAATATTTTTAATTAAGTTAATAAATATATTATTAAAAATATCCCTTGTATTAATTAAATAAAAAAATGAAACTTAAAGATAAAGTTATTTTCTAATTTAGGCATAATTATATTTATTTAATTTAATAATTATTATTTAGGATTTTTATTTTAAATAATAAATTCTATATAATATTATTAGTTGAATTAATAAATGTATTATTAAAACATCTCGTAATTAATAAGACAGAGTAACGAATTATTTAATAAAGTTTATTTTAAAAAAACTGCATAAAGTGTATGCATGAAATTAAAATATAATAAATTAAATTAAAGGGAGAAAGCTAAATATTTAAATTAAGATATTTTGTAATTAAATATCTAAAAGAGTTGTGCATGAAAATGTAAAAGCTAATAAAGTAATAAACAATAATTGATCAACGAGTTCCCTCTTATGATTGCACAATCAGGGCCCCAAATTTATGGGAGAACTCTTTATCAAATATCTAGAGTTCATTATGCAATTACATAGGTTTTGAATGAGCAATTTCGAAGAAGGAAGTTTTCAGAGAAAGGGGATAATTTTGTGTGCTTCGTGCGATTATCATTTTAGCATCAGATCCAGGTAGGATCTCATGGTTTAATTGTATAGTGAATTTTCGTTCTTTGAACTCCTGTCTTCTTCGTGTCTTGATAAATTTGTTTTCAAAATTTTTAATTTGGTTGAAACCCTTGTGTTGAAATTTACTGTTCTCTGTTCTTGATTTTGTCTGTAAATGAATTAATTAAATTGAAACCCTTGTTTGTTAAATTGAGATTAGAAACCCTCATTTGATTCAAATTGGGTGATTCGTAATGCATTTGATTAAATTCGAGATAAGGGTTCTGAAAAGAAAATTAGTTTTAAATTAATAAATTTAATTGTTTAAATTTTGTTTCTCTATCAGATCTAGTTTGGAAAGTTTCCATTTTTAGTAATTTTACATTTTTGGAAATTTTTCATTTTTAGTGAGTTTCTATTTTTGGAAAGTTTCTATTTTTAGTAGGTGTCCATTTTTGGAAAGTTTCTATTTTTAGCAAGTTTCTATTTTAGAAAAGTTTTTGTTTTTAGCAAGTTTCTATTTCAGGAAAGTTTATATTTTTAGCATGTTTCTTTTTTGAAAGTCTTAATTTTTAGCAAGTTTCTATTTCAGGAAAGTCTCTATTTTTAGCATCTTTCTATTTCGGGAAAGTTTTTGTTTTTGGTAGGTTTCCATTATGAAAAAATTTCTATTTTTAACAAGTTTCCTTTTTGGGAAAGATTTTCCAAAGTTTAATTAATTTAAAATTATTATGGTAATAATTGATATTTATTAATAATAATAATTTTAATAAGTATTATTAAAATCTTAAATTTAATTATTTGAAAATTTGATTTATTCTTTTATTAATTAAATATAATTCTCTTATTTTATCTTATATTATCTTATATTACATTAATAAAATTATCTTATCTTATCTTAAAGTAAATTGAAAATCAAAGAAATTAATTAGGAGAATTAATGGTTATATTTAGCAAACTTGGGTTGTGCTTGATGATTTGATTTTATACAAAAATGATTTATATTGCTAGTGAAATTTTCTTATTTGAATACCTTAGTAATTAACATACTTTAAAAAGATGAAAACTGTGATGTGTGTGTTCATTGAACTCTTATGTTTTGATAACGAATTGAACTATGAAACAATATTTTAAAAACTTTATATGATTTGTTGAATCATCTGAAATTCTAATGAACGTAGAAACTTTAGTAAATCTGGTAACTAGAGAAATGGAAACTGAAACTCTAATTGAGATCGAAAACATTATGAACTATTATATTTGGAAATGAAAATGAAAACTTGAAAACCTATAGTGAACATTGAACTTATGTGTTTTCAAAACTTTATGAATTATGAAAATGACTTTTGTATGTACTCTTTATGACGTGTGGTTTACTGATGTTGGGTTTCCAAAGTTTGACTTAGCTTTGACCAAATCAACATATTTACTAGAAGCTCAAGAGTTCTATTTTGTGATGTCATGATGATGTTTTGATCGCGATCTTTTATATTCAACCATGGTAATGTGTCTTGTATGCTCTATGAGGTGTTTTGATCTATAGATCGTTATTGTTTTCTAGTGTTCTTGTGTGAAACTGATGTGAATGGTGTGACCTATCTGATATAACCATTGAGTCTCGATCAGTTGTATTTGGATTGTTTTTCAATCACTTGTATAGGACTGAGGTGTTTGTATGATTTATTCTTGGTGATATCATGTTATGATGTGGATTGGTTTATGTGTACTTTATTGGATTAGTCCTATTATGATGATCATTTTAGTGATGCTTATATTTTGACCAGTGGTATTTCAATGCTAGTCAGCTGCTTGTTTAAAGAGTTGATATATGGTATGTGGTCTTTTGAGATCTTGTTGATTTTACTGAGCTTAGGGTAGGTTATCTATATGTCATGTTGGGAAGTGGCTTGCAATGGAGGTCGAGGCCCTAAAGAGGCTGACAAGTAACCCATTTTACATTATTTAATAAGTGATAACATTTCATTAAATGGGTTTAAAATGAATTAATAAGAGTCACTTTTTCCTCGTCCATGCCTCAAGTGCTAGTCAAGGCTAGGATAGGAGTAGAGAGGACATTTGGTTGTGACCATGCTTCATTGGTATGCCTTGTCAATATGAAAGGATACTAGTGTTGCATAGAGTCACTAGGTGGGCAAAGGATTAAAAGACTAACTGGGTAACCTTAGAGTTGGTTTGTGCAATGACACTTGCCCACATGCATAATAGATTTCCTGTGTCTGTGTTGCCTCTAGGATTAGTTGAAACTTGTGTCTTGGTACCTTTGAGATAGTTTTTTTTTAGGTGATCTCTTGAACGTAGATGTAGGTTTTGACTTTTGAGTTTGTTATCATGTTTGAGACTTAAGACTATCTCCTCAGCGCAGTGGGAGTGGACCTTTTTGGGTTTCATGAGGTTTGGTGGAAGTATTTTTTCTTATACCATTGAGATTCGACTATCGAATGTCATTTCTAGATGTTTTTATGAAGACGTTCTTTTTTATCTAATCTTGTATTTCTATGATGGATGGTTATACTAAGTGTATTGTATTTGGTTTCATAGATTCTACGAGATGATGTAATCTATTTCATGATGTGTATTATTTCGACCTTTCATACCCTATGACTTGTATAGTGAATGATGGTGCCTTATGATCATTGCCAAGTGACATTTTAGATGATTGTATATTATTTAAATGGAATTTGTACTTGTAGTTATTCTTAATATAGATTTATTATATATTGGATTTAGTGTTAACTAAAATTAAATGTGATTCAATGTCATGGGACCGTTAAGAGTTGTAACATGTTTGCGTTGTTGATGTATGAGTCTGTGTTAATTACTTCTACCATATTATATATGTTGTTGTTAAGTTATTATCTTCTTAAAATAAATGTTTGTAAAACTTTAGGTTTGTTCTTTTGGATCACTTGGTGGGGCATTACATCATTGTTGAAGCTTCTAATGTGAAGGTACTTTTTTTTTCCAATAAGATCTCTTAAATAACTATTATTTTAATTTTGAGGTTGGTGATGATGGGATGTTTAACTGAGAAACCATTATTCCATATCTATGACCCAAAATTGAGTCTTGCAAGTCAAAATTGGGGTGCTCCTGCACCATTCTCCGCCAAAAGAAAGCAATTGTCATGGGACAATAGGGGTAAGTAGTTGAGGATTGATTCATATCTTCTTGAAATCATTTTCAGGGATCCAAGTGACCTCATTATCAAGTATGTCCTTCCACTTGATAAGGTAATCCATGTATGTCTTGTATCTTGTTTGTTTATGATTTCTTAAACTAAGAATCTTTTTTGCTTGAAGGGGTTTCTCCTTTTGCTTTCTCAACTTGGTAGTGATTTGAGAGAGGTATGAATCTACTTGTGAGATGGATGGAATGGGCCCTTTATACATTTTTAAATCTACCACATTGAATGTAACTAGAATCTGTGATGACTTTACATACCTTATTGAGAATCTTGCAATTAATATTGATAATTTATTTTTCTTCTATTTCTATTTCGTAGCTATCTAAATTAATTGAAGCAACACTTAAACTCTTCATTGCATTTACATCAGACACTTTGTTTTCTATTTGTGAGTTGATCCTATTAGTGAACATATTCAAGAGAAACTAGCAACTAATATATTGGATATCCTTTACTATTTATGTTTCAAAGAAAAATTAAAATATTATGCTTGAGTGGACCAAATTAATGGAGATGGTATTAGATGTTAACTATGTCAATCTCTTGGTTTCAGGCAATGCAGAAGGAGGCCCTAGTTCAAGATGCAATCTCAAGTGATATGCATAGGACATCAGGTAGAGCTGAAAAATACATGTTTGCATTTTTTATACAAGTCATTAATGTAAATGTGTTGCATTTTTTCAACTCCGCCTATCGTCCATGCATATGGAACATTGTTGCACATGCATTCTCAATTTAGAGTGGTTGAATCTTATTTTGGATGGGAGGGAGAGAAGCCAAAGACATATGGATGCTTTAGTGGCTACAAATAATGATTCTTTACTATTTACATTGTAGTTCTATCGTTGAGTTCCTTATATTGACTATTGCTACATTCTACATTTTGATGTTATTAAAAGTAATGTTTTGTTTCCTTTGTTGAAATGTGTCATGCCTCCATTCACTAAAATTGATCTTTGGTAATTGCAACCATATTGATAACATGTTGATCTTAAAGTTGTTATAACACTATAGATCCTAATATGCATATAGCACACTCACCAATGCAAAAAAATAGGAACATATCTTTAAACTTTTCAACATCTTTTGTAATGCTAATTGTTCATGATTGTATTGTATTTGGTTGCAGGGTATCAAGCAACAGAAGTGAATGAGAAATTGAGGTTGTAGGGTAAATAAAGCATCTCTCCATTAGTTGAGGGTAATTCCAGGTAATGAATGAATCTATTTACGGTTTGAATCCAGAAGGAAAGTGCCCAGTCTTATCATAGTTCTAGCATTTTTCCTTGGACTTTCCAGGAGTCTTTGATTTTCCACAGGATTTGGATCTACCCTTTCAAGACTTGTTGTCATTTTACTTCCCTCTATCATTGGATCTACCATGAACAGCAAGAGCTTCCTTAGCCGAATCTGAAGACTTTCTCTGTGTCTCCTCAGATAATAGTGAAGGCACCACATCATCCATTTTGAAAGTAACTAAAGTACTTCCAAGAGCAATCACAAGATGGTCCCATGAATCCAGCAAGGAACATAATAGGGTCATACATCGATCCTTCTCCTCTATCTTGACACCAATATTATGTCATTTGTGCAATCAGTAAATTAAAAGCATTTAGATGATCTATAACAAATCCTCCTTCCTCCATTCTTAGAGAATACAACTTCTTCCTTGGGAACAACTTGTTCACCAGAGATTTGGCTTGATACACAAACCCAAGCCATGTCCACAAACTATTTGCAGTCTTCTCATCAAGAACATTCAGGAGAACTAAATCAGGTAGACAGAGTCTAATGAGACCCTTAGCTGTATGATCCTTGAGATCCCAATCTACTTGAGATATTGTTGCAGGTCTCACATCAAGTGAAGTTGCCTCCCATAGAGCACGGTCTTCAAGCAAGTCTTCCATCTTGAGTTTCCACAACTCAAAATTACTGCCATTAAATTTATCCACCTCCATTTTTATGTATGATGAACTAGCCATCTCAATTTGCAAATAAGATTCAGAATGCTCTACACAAAACTCCCACTCAACTTGAGATTAGCTCAAAAAAACCCTACCCAACAACTAGGATCAAAAGTTGATCAAGCTTTGATGCCACTTGTAAGGAAACTCAAGTGTGAAAACAACTTCCTACACTAGTCCCTTAATGAAAGTATTGTGCAAATTCCTATTAAATCCTTGCAATTTTAGATTTGATATTATGTAAACAATAATATTGCAGTCAACCATGAATACAAAAAATAGATAGAGAAATAAAATACATAAACACAAAGATATGCTAGTGGGGAAAAACCTTTTAGTAAAATAACCCCAACCCTCCAAAACCTCCATAATGTATTATCTTCAACACAATGGTTACAACACACTTGCAATGTAAGTTCTTTTAGGACATAGAAGACTGATTCAGTAGCAACCAACAATACACTTTTCACACTTTCTTATCTACAACCCTAAAAATGCTTATATAATGTGCTTTCCATTTTTAGGACAACTTCCAAATAACAACCATATTGGGGTTTTACCATTCTCCAAAAAAGTAGGAACCCAAAAAAAAATTTGGCCCAATGTCTCGAACCTTACATGCTAGATGGAGACTCCAGTGTACAGTACTCAATGATCAATTGCCATATGTCTTACCATCTTCACCCATCATCATATCTTCCAAAGATAGCTCTTACGCACCATAGGAATCTGTCATAACTGTTTCAGTCATGATCTGCTTACACACAATTCAAGATGTTCATATGTGCAAGTAGAATGACACATCAACATGCCAACTAGACATGTACACTCACACTTAATTACATTATTTGCAAAAAAAATACATTTACAAAACAAATAATAAGAATAAGAATTATCCAAGGTTGAGACACCTTATTCCTAACATTCTCCCACTTGTTGAACACCTTGCAAGAGCAACAGGAACTAATCACTATAGGCCGAAAGGCCCATAGACTTCAAACACCATCTGAACTTCTCTGTGCCCACTGGTTTCATCAATGCATCTGCAACATTCTTTATAGTATCTACCTTCTCCAAATTTACCTTTTCATCTTCTACCATATCTCTCACAAAGTGAAACTGCACATCAATGTGCTTTGTTCTGGCATGGAAAGTTGAATTCTTTGCAAGGCAACTAGCACTCTAACTATCGTAAAAAATAGTAATTTTTGCTGCATTAACACCAATATAAGAACACAATATCTTAATCCAAATGGCATCCTTAAAAGCATGAGTAGCAGCCATGTACTCAGCTTCTATAGTGGACAAAGCAACCACAGGTTGTGGCTTACTCATCCAACTGATGGCACCACCAAACATAGTGAACACATAAGCACTGGTGGATCTCCTGCTATCAATATCACTTGCCCAATCTGAATCCACAAACCCATGAATACAAACTGAATGCAGAGCTCTAGAAGAGTTACCATGATAACAAATGGAGTAATCTGATGTACCCCTCAAATATCTGAATACTCGCTTAACTGCATCCCAATGTAATCATCCAAGATTAGCCATAAATTGGCTCAAAACTCCCACTGCTTCAGCAATGTCTGGTCTAGTATAGACCATAGCATACATAAGACTGCCAACTGCACTAGCATAAAGTATTTTACTCATGTCTTCCACCTCACTAGGAGATTTTGGACAATCATCTATAGATAACTTTGTTCCCATAGAAACAGGAACACAATGGTCTACAATCTGCCATGTCGAATCTGTCCAACACAGACTTCACATACTTACTTTGACTCAACCAAAGTTTTATGTTAGACTTATCTCTATTGATTTCCATACTCAAGATGTACCTTGCTGCCCCAAGATCTTTCATCTCAATATGTGTTGACAACTAAGATTTAAAATCAAAAATCATACCCTTACCCTTCTCAAACAACAACATATCATCAAAATATAATGCAATAATAAGAAGGTGATCATTTTCAACTCTGAAGTAAACATAATGATCTAATTTCGATCTTACAAATCCAATTGACAACACAAAGGCATCAAACTTAAGGTACCACATCCTATGAGATTGTTTCAAACCATATAGAGACTTCTTTAATCTACAAACCAAAGATTATTTACCTTTAACAATGTAGTGCTTAGGCTATGACATATAAATCTCTTCCTCCAAATCACCATGAAGGAAAGTTGTCTTCACATCCATCTGTTCTATCTCTAAATCATATGATGCACCAAGAGATAACAGAAATCTAATGGATGTCAACTTTGCAATAGGAGAGACTATTTCACCATAATCTATTCCCTCTACCTGTGAGTACCCATTCGCAACCAATTTAGCTTTGTACCTTTCAACACTGCCATCTACACATAATTTCTTCTCAAACACCCATCTTCTACCAATAGGTTTTTGTCCTTTAGGCAAAAGTAAAAGGTCCCAAGTTTTGTTTTTATCCAATGAAGCCATCTCATCATCCATGGCCTCAATCCAAGAACCTGCATCTTTCATATCCAAAACCTCTTTCATAGATCTTGGCTTATCAGTGTTAGTAATCAAAGCGAAGGCACAACTAGAATCTAACATAGAATAACCAAACCTTTACGGTTGCTTTCTTACTCTCATGGATCTCCTCAAGGGTTGAGGTTGAGGTTGTTCTTCCTCTTCTTCTAAAATATTAGAGCTACTAGAGCTCTCTGCATCGTTAGACCCAACATGGTCTTTATGTTCAATCTTCTCAGGGGTAGGAGGCAACTAAACAATATCTTCCTTCTTTTCTTTTTCATCTAGTTGTAGCACAATAGGAGAAGATGTTAGCTCTCTAAAAATAACATGTCTGCTATACAATACCTTACTAGTCACAGAATCTCAAAGCTTGTATCCTTTCATACCAACACCATATCCGATGAAAATACACTTGACAACTTTATTTTCCAACTTAGATCTTTTCTCCTTTAGAACATGTGCATAAGCTTCACAATAAAAAAAATGAAGGTGTTTAATTGAAGGCTTCTTACCAAACCACACCTTTCTTATCAACAAGAGCTAATGTAGGAGATCTATTAACCAAATAGCAAGTAGTGGGCACAGCTTCAGCCCAAGACTTTTGTTCAAGACTAGCTCCACTAAGCATACTCCTAGCCTTCTCCATTAGTGTCCTATTCATTCTTTCTATAGCTCCATTTTGTTGTGGGGTATAAGGAGTTGTCTTATGCCTCTCGATACCTCATTCTTTACAGAACTGTTCGAACTCTGTAGAGAAAAAATCACCACCATTGTCAATTCTCACACACTTAGTCTTCTTACTAGTCTGATTCTCTACAAGGGCTTTAAATTCCTTGAACTGAAAGACTTGTGTCTTACTTTTCAGGAAGTAAATCCATGTCTTTCTACTATAATCATCTACGAGAGATACAAAAAATATAGACTTGGAGATTGAAGGAACTTTTATAGGACCAAATACATCAGAATGAACAAGATCCAAAACATTAGAAGATTTGTGAGAACTAGAGTAAAATTGAACATGATTTTGTTTACCATAGACACAATGTTCATAGAAGTCGAACTCGAGATTACAATCATTTAACCCTTCAATGATGTTCTTGTTTTTTAGGTTTTTGAGACCCTTCTCACCAATGTGGCCAAATCTCATATGCCACAACATTGTCTTTTCTATAGGAAGCTTTCCTTCCAATGTGTTTGCACCCTTAGGTACACATGTTGTACTGCCATCAAATCCAATAACCATAATCTTCTTTATTGCTCGTTCAAATGGTGGGGATGAAGTGATAGTTGCTCTCTTCTTTGAAACAGAAGAGCTATTGCACTAAGAAATGCATGCATCAAGCTAAAACAGAGTACCTCTCCTAGTACCCTTAGCAAGCACCATAGCTCCTCTCATCATCTTACATCCATCTTTAGAAAAAACAACTTGCACACCTACATCATTTAGCATACTTATAGATAATAGGTTTTGTGCCAAAACCAAGGATGTGTATTACCCTATTGATCCCCTTTACTCGTCCATCAAGGAATCTAATAGTGACCTGTCCTTGTCCAAGTATCTTTAGGTGAGAATCATCACCCAAGTACACATTTCCACCATCAAAAACTTCATACTTTGAGAACCATCTTTGATGAGAGGTCGTGTGGAAAGAAGCACCCGAGTCTAGCAACTACACATCATCAAATGCATGTGATGCCAAGGCTGCAATGAAAGCATCGCCATCTTCTTGAGATTTTTTTAAACCTGAATTAGAGGCCTTCTTCTTCTTCTTTGGCTCTTTAAAATCTTTGTGGAAGTGCCTTATCTTATCATAGTTCCAGCATTTTGCCTTGGACTTTCTAGGAGTCTTTGATTTTCCATGGGATTTGGATCTACCCTTTTCAGACTTGTTATCATTTTGCTTCCCTTTGTTGCTAGATGTACTGCAAATAGTAAGAGCTTCCTTAGTCAAATCTGAAGACTTTCTTCGTGTCTCCTCAGATAACAGTGAAGACACCACATCATCCATTCTGAAAGTGACTAAAGTACTTCCAAGAGCCATCACAAGATGGTCCCATGAATCTGGCAAGGAATATAACAAGGTCATACATCGATCCTCCTCCTCTATCTTGACACCAACTGATGTCAACTATTCAATCAGTAAATTAAAAGCATTTAGATGATCTATAATAGATCTGCCTTCCTCCATTCTTAGAGAATACAACTTCTTCCTTGGGAAAAACTTGTTCACCAGAGATTTGGCCTGATACACAGAGTCAAGCCATGTCCATAAATTGTTTGCAATCTTCTCATCAAGAACATTCAAGAGAACTAAATCAGCTAGATAGAGTCTAATGAAACCCTTAGCATTCTGATCCTTGAGATCCCAATCTACTTGAGATATTGTTGCGAGTCTTACATCAAGTGAAGTTGCCTCCCATAGATCAAGATCTTCAAGCAAGTCTTCCATCTTGAGTTTCCACAACTCAAAATTACTACCATTAAATTTTTCCACCTCCACTTTTCCGTATGATGAACTAGCCATCTCAATCTACAAATAAGATTCAAAATGCTCTGCACAAAAATCCCACTCAACTTGAGATTAGCTCAAAAAACCCTACTTAGCAACTAGGATCAAAAGTTGATTAAGCTCTGATGCCACTTGTAAGGAAACTCAAGTGTGGAAATAGCTTCCTACACTAATCCCTTAAGGAAAGTATTGTGCAAATGCCTATTAAATCCTTGCAATTTCATATTCGATATTATGTAAACAATAATATTATAGTCAACCATGAATATAGAAAATAGATAGAGAAAGAAAATACATAAACAAAAAGATATGTCAATGGGGAAAAACCTTTCGATAAAACAACCCCACCCCTCCAAAACCTGCACAATGTATTATCTTCAACAAAATGGTTACAACACACTTGCAATGCAAGTTCTTTCAGGACACAAAAGACTGATTCAGTAGCAACCAACAATACGCTTTCCACACTCTCCTATCTACAACCCTAAAAATGCTTATATAATGCACTTTCCATTTTTAGGGCAACTTCCAAAGAACAACCATATTAGGGTTTTACCATTCTCTGGAAAAATAGAAACCCAAAAAAAAAATTGGGCAAATGCCCTGAAACTCGCGTGCTAGATGGAGACTCGAGTGTATAGTACTTGATTATCAATTGCCACATGTCTTACTGTCTTCACCCATCATCATATCTTCTAAAGATAGCTCTTATATGTTATAGGAATCTATCATAACTGTTTCAATCATGATCTCCTTACACACAATTCAAGATGCTGACACATGCAAGTGGAGTGACACATCAACATACCAACTAGACATGTACACACACCTAATTACATTATTTGTAAAAAAAATACATTTACAAAACAAATAATAAGAATAGGAATTATCTAAGGTTGAGACACCTTATTCCTAACAGTCATCACCTATAATGGATATAGTTATTACTTGCATGAGCTCTTATTTATTAATTAATTATTATAATAATGATATTTAAAGATATTACTAAAAGAGTTGTGTTGGAAAGTTTCAAGAGTTGAGTTCTTTTGGGAAACTTCTACAATTTAAGGAGCTAAGTCTTTTAAAAACTTTTGTCAACAAGGGATTATAAATATGAGTTCATTTCTTGGAAAAAGCATGCTTGGATATTTATCTGCTTCTCGTTGTTGTGGTTTTTTTGAGGTTCTGAATTTTGTTGCCCTTGTTGAGGCATAAGGGTTTGAAGCTAATTGTGCTTTCCACAACTAAGGTAGTGTGGATTAAGTTTTGAGGATCATTATTGTTTCCTCTTACTCTATGAACTATGGTTGTGGAATAAATATCTATTGATGGATCTAGAGTCTTCCTTACTATATTGGTTGTTGCTTGGGAGACTTGTTTCCTGAAAGTAAATTTTAAATATCCCTTTGCATACTTGGGATTCATTGTTAGGGTTTGGCGTCCAATATTTGACAACAATGTGGATTTATTGTTGCAAATCAAATACTCTTTATTGAAAAATATGCCTAAGTATTTGATTCATTGGACATTTAGGGATTTGTTAAGTTGGTTGTTTTGCATTCACAGTATTGTGGCAGTTTATTTCCAAATGCAAGCATATATTTAGTGAGAGCATTTGTCATTTGAACAACTAAGTTGGTGTCTTCGGGAGTATGATTAAGGTAGCCATTTATTAGCTGATAGGGGTGCCTTGATTGCTATCATCTAGATGCTTATATAGCTACAATCATGCATTAAAAATAATGTAGACCTACAACCAAAATTTTGGGCTTGTGATTGGTTGTTTTAGAGGTCATGTTGAAGAATTAAAGGCCGTGTTGCTAAGCTTGGGCATGTGGACTAATTAGGAGAGGTTGTGATTCAATTGGCAATACCTGATTCCCATAGTCAAGGTCTAGTTTTGACCAGCTAGTGGCAACATTAGCAGTTGTGAAGTCAACATGTCATTCCTACTTATGTACCAAGATCCAAATTGCTTATGAATCTCATGCAGAAGTTTACATAATTATAAAATAAAGGATTGCAATTTTGTTCATTTCAGAACTGGTTATTGGAAATTTTTTTGCAATTTAGCTCTATTATTTCATTTCTTCTCATATCCAAAATTTAAAATAGTATGAACTATTTAGAAATTTCATTACCTCTACTTGTCAAGAAGAACTGTCATAGATTTATTTATAGTAAAATCAATGATTGTTGGTGAAATGTTTGATGGAATGACAATTGTGATGAGGAAAATCAATGTATGTTTTGAATTATAACTAGTTAAGGGTTATTATAGTGGTATCAACGTGGTTTCCCGTCAGCCTACAAGAATCAAGCTCAGTTATTATTTTGATTGGTGCTTATTTATGAGATTGAAAAATTGATTTTTTGATTGGTATTCAGCGAAATAGATGGTGATAGGAGATTCATGTCGAGTAGATATTTTGCTCACAAAGAACATACTTCTCCACCAAGGGATGGAGAATCTGAGATACAAGGTATTGTGAAATGGTTGGATATGCTAGTGAATGAGCTAAATCAAAATCACAAATGGATGACCTAACTGATTTTGAATCTAAGTTTGAGCAGAGTGTGATATCATTTTTTCAACAAGCGAAATGTGATGATACAATTGTGACTACAGATGTGCAAAATATTTCTTATGAGACATTGCATGAGTTGGCCACAGTAGAGGTGGAATGTGATGAGAATTCATGTCAAGATGAGTCGAATGATGCAGTTGTTGGCATGAGTTCTCAAGATTGTGTATTTTATGGTGATGCAGTAGCAATGGAGGTAAGTGCATGTGATGATATTGTCATATCTACATGCACTTTTGTGATAGATGAGCCATCTAGTGAGGTACTTAGCAGTAGTACCTTAGATGTTCAGGGGTGTATTACTGATAAAAACCATGTTATTGATTTTGAGGTTGATGATGATCCCTCATTTGATTGGAGTTGGGCTCAGTTTACACCATATGTAGACATAATTTAGTTTCCAATAGTGCCAATTGGTGATGTTTGTATATTTGCAAATTTTGATGAGGTTGTGGGTGTTGTGGATATAGTGGAGGTGAGTGCATTTGTTTTGATTAAGTAAAAATAGGTTTTGAAAGGACTCGAAACCTTGTACAAAGGGACAAGAAAGATATAAAAATGAGAATCTTAAAACAACTGTGGAGAACCACCCGACAAACTAGAGGGACACACTAATGTTCCCAACATGAGGGCAAACAACCCAAGTCAAACAGAGACCATCAAGATTTACATTTTGGTCCCTCCTTTTGAGACCATAAAGCCATATCAAATGAAGGTTTGGAGGACTTTCCTTTTTTCCCTTTAACTAAAGTCCAACCATCCTCCACCTTCCTTGCAACTTTCTGCCAATCCCCACTAACCCCCAAAAACCCCCTAGCCGAAGAGCCAATAGCAGTGTTCTGGAAAGAGTCAGCAGTAGTGTTCTGGAAAGAGTTAGCAACAGAAGGGACAACAACAAAATTCTGACTCAAAGTAGGCAAAGTAGGCAAAGGATCCAAAAATGTAGAATCAGCAACAAACAGAACATCAACAACACTTTGAGTCAAAACCGTGGAAGGGATAGCATGTGCAGCATCAGAGACATCCACAGAATCTTCATCCAAAATGGGATCAGCATGCGAAGAACTATCCAACCCATCCACAACTGAACCAGCTTTCTAAACTGTATAATGATCATCTGAAACCCCCAACCACCAAGAACGTGATTTCTTCAATCTAACCTTATTAGAGGAGCTTCGAGAAGGAAGATGTCTAGTATTATGACACGTCCTACATCTGAAGAGAATACCTTCATAATCGAGCAACTAAATCCAGGAACCACTTGAAGAATCCAGCTTTATCATAGCAGGAAGCCCTTTAGAGATATCCATCTCCACAAGGATACGAGCATACATTGTCCTAAAGACATTGGAGGAAATCAAATCAAACATTAAGAAATCCCCAAGGCCATCCCCCACAGCCTCCAAGATTGAGTCCTACCATAGGTGAAGGGGAAGATTTGACAATCTGACCTAAAGAGGAATCTTATCAAATGACTCTGTAGTCGAGTTAAATGTCGGATACCAAGGTTTGACCATTAGGGGGAACAGTTCCTCCCAAGAGAACCCATAGCACAAGATTGAATCCCTATCATCAGCATTAGCAAATTTCACAATTAAAAAAAACCCCTTGCCACAGGGTAGATCTAAACTAAATCTAAAATGATTGGTTCCCAAAATTTGGAGATCCAAGCATGAAGATTTGAGAGAGAGGGTCAAAAACCCCTAAAACAAAAGATAGCAACAATAGCAGAGAAATCATCCACATATGTATTAATCTCATCAACAATGTCAAATTCAAGCTTAAGCAAAAGCGGCCTACATATAGGAATAGGCACAACCTCACAGTTGGCTACAGCCAGATGAGACCCCTTCCTTAGTGTTAGAGCAATACCTGCTTCAAAAGCTGTCACATTTACATAATAGATAGCAGTTCGACCTCCAACCATGTAAGAAATGGTAGGAGAGGTGACCACAACAGGAACAACAACATTAGATCCAACAGCAACCACAGTAGAAGGGGGCCCAAGAACCCTGATAGAGGAAGCTATAGCAACATTTGTTGGAGGGAGCCTGGCCACAACAAAGGCAGCCACCACACCACGGGCCTTCTGCACACCATCACAGGAACAGTGAGCAAGAGTCGAAGTGTCACGGGCGGAAGGTGAAAATTCAAAAGCGTCACAAGCAAGAGCCATTTTCCAATACTCGATTGACTAGATGAGTGCATTTGTTGAGAGCAACAAAGAACCACATATTGCACCTGGCTCTCATTTGGCTTCATCTTTTGCAAGGGTTACTAGAGATGATCAGGATTCTAGTGAGGTATATTTTATGGGGAGTCTGTACTACTTCCATTTGTATGGAGTGCAAAGATTGTTTGTACTTGAGTCAAATGATTGGAAAAAATGATTGGGTTGGTACAGAGGACATACTAGGACCTTCTATGGATTTGATTATAGGTGATACTTTGGTATCTATATCACTGCCATAGGCATTGAGTGTTATATTGTAGGTTATGTTGATGGTCCTAATGATACTAGCATACAGTTGGTTCAGTGATGGCAAGGATGTCACGTACTTCTTCATTTGGGATCCAGGTGGAGGTCGGAGTTTATTGTATTGTCGGATTGCTTGAGGACAAGCAATCTCAAGGAGGGAGGACTTTAATGTCCCCTTTTTTGGCAAGCTTCTATAGATGACTAAGTTAGTTCATTAGTGCGACCCTCATGAGCCAACAGGATGATTTGGGGGTCTTGGTTGCGAAGTTCTATTTTTAATAAGTCTATTTTCATCAATTGCCACTTTTTGTAGGGTAGTGGGTAGCTTTGGCAGTTGGTCATCACCTACAATGGATATGGTTGTTAATTGCATGAGCTCTTTTTAATTAATTAGTTATTTAAGTTGCATTATTATAATAATAATAATTTATTGTAAAAATGATATTTAGAGATATTAATAAAAGAGTTGTGTTGGAAAGTTTCTAGAACTAGGTTCTTTTGGGAAACTACCATAGTCTATGAAGTTGAGTTTTTTGAGAAACTTTTGTCAACAAGGGATTTTAAATATGAGCTAATTTCTTTGAAAAAGCACGCTTGAATGTTTATTTGCTTTTGTTGCCTTGGTTTTTCTGAGGTTCTGAATTGTGTTGCCCTTGTTGAGGTATAAGGGTTTGACGTTGATTGTGCTTTCCACAACTGAGGTATTTTGGATTAAGTTTTGAGAACCATTATTATTTCCTCTTACGATATGAACTGTGGCTGAGGAACAAATATCTATTGATGGCTATGGAGTCTTCCTTATTGTATTGGTTGTTTCTTGGGAGACTTGTTTGCTGAAAGTGACTTTCAAACATCCCTTTGCAAACTTGGGAATTGTTGTCAGGGTTTAGCATCCAATATTTGACAGCAATGTGGATTCATTGTTGCAAATCCAATACTCTTAATTGGAAAATATAAGCACCCAGGTATCTGATTCATAGGACATTAGGGCATTGTTAAGTTGGTTATTTTCCATTCACTATATTGGGGCATTTTATTTCCAAATGCAGGCATATGTTCTACGAGAGCATTTGTCATTTGAGCAACTAAGTTGGTGTATTTGGGATTGTAAGGCATCCATTTATCACCTGATAGGGTTTCCTTGATTCCTATAATTTGGATGCCTGTATAGCTGCAATCAGGCATTTGAAATAGTGTAGACCTACAGCCAAAATTTTGGGTCTGTGATTGGTTGTTTTAGAGGTCGTGCTAAAGAATTAAAGGCCATGTTGTTGAGCCTCAGCATGTGGACTAGTTAGAAGAGGATGTGATTCAATTGGCAAGGCTTGCATCCCATACTCATGGTCTGGTTTTTTACTAGCTAGTGGCAATTTTAGCAGTTGGGAAGTAGTCAACACGTCACTCCTACTTCTATACCAGGTTCCTAATTGTTTATGAATCTTATGTAGAAGTTTACATGAGAATTATAAAATAAAGGATTGCAATTGTTTGCAAAACTAGTTATTGGAAATTTGTTTGCAATTTTGCTTTGGTATTTCCTTTCTTCCCCTATCCAAAATTTAAACTAGTAAGAAGTATTTAGAAATTGCATTACCTCTACTTGTCTAGAAGAACCTTCATAAATTTATTTACAGTAAAATCAGTGGTTGCTAGTGAAATATTTTATGGAATGACAATTGTGATGAGGAAGATCAATGTTTGTTTGGAGTTATAACCAGTTAAGGGTTATTATTGTGGTATCAGAGTGGTTTCTTGCTAGCCTACAAGAATCAGGCTCAGTTATTATTTTGATCGGTGCTAATTTCCTAAGATTGACAAATTGATTTTTTGATTGGTATTCAGTGAAATGGATGGTGAGAAGAGATTCATGTCAAGTAGATATTATGCTCACAAATGGCGTACTTCTCCACCAAGAGATGGAGAATTTGAGATACAAGGTATTATGAAATGGTTGGATGTGCTAGTGAATGAGCTAAATCAAAATCACAAATGGATGACCTAGCTGATTTTGAATATGAGATTTGAGTAGAGTGTGATGTCGCTTTTTCAAAAAGTGAAATGTGATTATACAGATGTTTAGGACATTTCTTATGAGACACCACGTGAGTTGGCCTTAGTAGAGATGAAATGTGATGAGAATTTAAACTGGTAAGAAGTATTTAGAAATTGAGTTACCTCTACTTGTCAAGAACTATCATAGATTTATTTATAGTAAAATCAATGGTTGTTATCGAAATGTTTGATGGAATGCCAACAATTGGTTGATGAGGAAAATCAATGTTTATTTTAAGTTGTAACAGGTCAAAAGTTATTACAAAAAATGATAAGATAGAATTTCTTTCCTAGCATTCTCATTATCAAATTTGGCAATAAAGAAACCCCTTACTAGAGGAAAAAATTGGACATAATTAGTAATAACCAGGTCCTAATGCTTTGAGATCCCAGAATGAAGATCCTTGAGAGATGGCCAAAAGTCCCTAAATCGACAAATGGGTGCATCCACGTCAAGAGCCTCACTCTGTTGCTCAATCTTTGAAAATAATCATTTTTCAAATTAACTAAAATAGGGCTACAAGAAGGAAAAGGTTTAGATACTAAAAACTTAGAGACCTACCCCAAGCCTCCATCAAAATGCACAGAATGGGCGTAAGAAGGCTCATTCACACCCCAAAAGCCTCCTTCCAAGCCCTAGCTTCTTGCAATATAACAATGTCAGCAGAGGGCACATATCCCCCACCCAAATCCACTAAAAGCTGAGAAGCCACCAGCATGGAGGAGGACAACCCAACAGTTGCCACACCATGATAGCCCACTATGAGGGTAGAGTCCCTACTATCTCCTTTAGCGGATATAGCCACAGAAACCCCAACACCGATTGGAAAAACATCATCACCAACCTGCACATTCCTACCATTAGAAACCCTAGCAAACACGTAAATGGGAGTCATTGGAACCGTTGGAGCCATAATTTTGATTTATGCTAGACACCATTCTTGGAAAAAAGAGGGGTAAAATTTTATTAAGAAGGAAAGGATTACAAGGAACTCTGTCCTGATCAACAAGTCCATCAAATTCTCATAACAGATCAAGGGGTGGCTGCCCTCTATCTATAGTATTCCAGCCCAGTGCATTAACAGAAGCCCATTTGGCCAAACAATCAGCAACTATGCTCCATTCGCAAGGAATGTAAGAAAATTTAATGAACTCTAGAGAGGTACAAAAGAAAAGAGTTCGATTAACAACAGCAGCCAATTGCTAGCTAACATCTTCAAGCTTGTGTGAAGTAAGCAAGTTCACCACCACTTGGGAGTTGGACTCATAGATAATCTTGTGTCATCCCCTCAAACAACAGTATTCCACAACATATAAAATGGCTAGAGCCTCCATGAGATTGTTAGTATGGAAACCCTTATGCACTAAGAAAAAAAAAATTAACTTCACCAGAGCTACAATGAGCAACTCCCCCAATACCAACAGGTCTTGGATTCCCTCGGGAAGAACCATCAATGTTAATTTTAAGAACTCCATGAGGAATCCAATGCCCCTCCCATTTCACCCATCACTTCCCCTGTTGTTGAGGTTGTTTGGGCACTCTTTGATACAATTGAGTTGTAGCCCCATCCTGAAGATGAAAATTGAGGTGATTGCATATAACAAGATCGGTTGGATCTATACCCCCATCTAACTCACTTTTCTTGAATAGTTTCCTAAAGAGAATGTGAGATCTTCCACCAAAGATGCATAACACCAATTCGTACATCTTGAAAGATTCATTGATTCCTCTCCAGCCATATATGCCAAAGAATAAATGATGGGCCAGCAATCCAAGCAGCATGGAGAGGAGAAGTCATGGAGGGAGCACTCCCCAAGTGGGCCTAGAACTCAAACAAGAAGGAAGCATGCCAACAAGAGCAACCCCAAGCACTCCACCAAAGGTGTCATAATTGAGTAGAAAAGGAGTAATAGAAGAACAAATGGGAGACAGAATCATCCCCATTACCACACAACACAAAATGAGGGGCCTAGAAATCCATGTTTACAAAGATTAGCCCACATAAGACAATGTTTGTGAGCCACTAGCCACATGAGAAAATTGCAATTGGACCAAGAAAATTTATTCCAAACTTGTTTCCACCAAGGGACCTCAACATCCCCTAGTAGTTGTCTAGTTATCTCCTGATACCTAGCAAAGACAAAATATTTACCAAACAAGGTCCTCAAGCCAAAACTTTTGGTCCTAGCTCCTTGTGTCTCAATTGTTGGAACGGTAATGGTATCATCTAGTCTATACCTAGCTTAATGATGCTATTGGTTCTGTCAGCCTTCTTTTTATTACAGAGACACATGAGAGCCCCATGCATCCTCTTCTCGATATTTATGGCTATCAATGGCTCTCCTCTTTTAGGGATGAAGTCAAGTGCTTTGGTAGGTTTAGAGGTTATGGTGGGGTCACCTGTCTTATTCAGGACCACCTTTTCAGTAAAATTTCCTTGGTTCACTTCGATAGCTATGTCAGATTTATGTGGATTTGCATTGATTGAGGAACCTTACTCTATATCGTTGTTTGTTACTTCCTGCCAGCATCTTCATACTATGCAGTTCATAGCACTAAGGGTGGGGACCCCTATGAGGACCTTCTTGAGCACATTACCAAATTCTCTACCATGGGGGACATCATTATTTTGGGAGACTTTAACGCCTAGACCAGAGACCTACAGCCTCCTCTCCATGATTGTAGGTTTGATCCCATGTGTACGACTGCTTCTAATCTTGGCTCTGTAGGTCTACTTTGGCTCTTCGAAGATTGTCAGGGGCCCTTCACCAGGTATGGTCGTAATTTGTTACAGCTTTGTGAGTCTTCTGACTTAGTGATCTTGAATGGACTTTCTTGTTTTCCTAGATCCCAACTCTTCACTTGTTGGCCACATGGTGGTGGTGCTAGCATTGTTAACTATGTTCTCTCTACTGCCTCCTTCATCCCTCTCATTTTCCGTTTTACCATATCTTGCCTTCCTCTGGCTAACCATGCCCTCCTTATCATCACCTTTCGGGGACCCCTGACATCTTCTCCCCCTTGCTTATCCACTTCTTCTTGCTCCCCTCTTCCCTCCTCCCATGCTCGCACTTCTTTTCACTTATCCGATGATGACACAGAGCTCTTCATCCATCACCTCAGACAACTTCTCCCCCAGGACCACTTCCTCGACTCCAAGGACGTCACCTCCATGTTCCACTTACTTGTGTCCACCTTATGGGAGTCTACCCTTCTCTCCATTCCTCGCTGCACCTCCTCGCTCACTCCTCACTCCACTTGTAGATCTTGCCCCATGAACTAGTGGTTTAATGAGGATTGCAAATCCTTTCATTGCATGCTTTGCTCTACTCCATTCACTACTTCTTCCTCTCAGTTGAGGCTTGACTACCGCCACTTTCTTCGCCATAAGAAACGGAAGTTCACTTTAATGCAGTGTAAGTCTCTTTGTGCCATGTTCTTCTAGTCTCCAAAGCTCTTTTGATGCACCATGTTTCCTCGCGACCACCCCCCATGTCACCCCCTCTCCCTCTACTCTAGACCTTCACTCCCTTGCCTCCCACACCTCCACCCTCTATGATATTCCTAGCCAACCCCCTCTCCATCTCACCCTCCCCTCCCCCACCTGTTGTCACCCTTCTCCTTTTCTCACATTTGTGAGGCAGTTGGAGTTATGAATAGTAGCAGAACTCTAGATGAGGAAGGGTTTCAAGCCGAACTTTTCAAGTTGGGTATCTCTTTCCTGGGTCCCTTTCTTACAGTGCTCTTTAATCGAGTGGTTTGTGTTGACTTCCCTAACTCTTGGTCACGACGTATTATCTATATTATCCATAAATCTGGACCAACTTCTGACCCCGAAAACTACAGGACCATCATGGTTGGGCATACCTTCGCCAAACTCTATGCGACTGTGTTAAACGGTATCCTATCCAGTGAGCTTGATTAGCGACATTGTCAAGCTAGAGGTCAGGCTAGGTTTCGTTCAAATTTTCAAACCACTGATCACATTTTGACTTTATGGGCCATCATTCAGGAGGCTCATCACCGCTTGGCGAAAGTTTATTGTTGTTTTGTTGACTTTCGCAAAGCCTTCGACTCTATTCCTCGGGCGGCTCTCTTTCAGTGTCTTAAGGATATTGGGATCTCAGATATTCTTCTTACAGCTATTATGAGGTTATATGAGTGCATCGAAGGTAGATTCAGGACTCCACAAGGCTTCTCTGATCCTATCCAGAGCACTATCGAGGTGAAATAGGGTTGTCCTCTCTCCCCCACTCTTTTTGGCATCTACATCGACAAGCTTGAGGCATTTCTTCATGATTACTCACTCCCTGGAAATGGTTGCTATTTACATCAGGTATTGATCTCTAATCTCCTATTTGTTAATGATGTGATTCTCCTAGCATCTTCTCCTAATGGTCTTCGACGGCTCCTTGATGGCTTGGCCTCTTTCTGCAACTCACATGAGCTAATTGTAAATTTGGGCAAGACTCTGGTTATGGTCTTCAATTGTTTGAGGACATTTCATTTCCATTTTTACTTCCAAGGTACTGAGATCGAGATTGCATCTTCATATACTTACTTGGGGTTTAAGTTTTTTGGACCTTGATTCAGCCTGAGGCTAGCCATGCAACCCAGAGTCAACAAGGGACTCGGCTCCCTCGCTATTCTTGAGCGACAATGCTTTCGACACCACTTCTAGGACACCACGACTAAGATGTCTCTTCTTTACTCCCTGGTCAAACCGACTGTCCTCTATGGCTCTACTGTTTGGGGCCCCTCCCTCTTGGAGTCTGACTGGGCCTCTGTTGAGAGAGTCCAAACTCTTTTCCTTCGGCGCATTATCAGATGTCACCGATTCACACCACACAGCATTGTTTTGGCTGAGTTTGGTGCTCACCCTTTCAAATTGGGGACCATTTTTTATTTAGTTTGGCTTCTTCACCAGCTCCGGAGCTTTGCTGATTCCTCCGACGATTGTCACAGATATTCCTACTTGGGTTACTATTCTTCTATGGAGATTGCGGGTTCAAACTCTGGTCACAAGTCTTGTTGTTGGTACACCCAAGTCTCTGCTCTCTTGGGCTTGATTGGTATTAGCTTGGATCATCTTCCCTCCTTCCAGTTTTCTCTGGATGCTCCAACCCATCTTCCACCTTTGTGCGAGTTGAATGAGCATTTTAGACATGACATCTACAAACAGTATGTTATCACGACCTGGAAGATTCCCCCAGGTGGGCTCCGTTCGCACATGGCCTTCTGTGCTGAGCACTTTCTTGATATGTAGGACGGGATCATCTTACGTCCCTGGTACCTCACTCGTCATTGGACTCACGCTCTTCGCATCTCCTTGGGATCTTTTAGGGAGGGATCTCACCGGCTATGTATTCAGACTGATCACCAGATTGGTAGGGAGGACAAGATCTATCGACTTTGTCACCTCGAGGAGGTCAAGACCGAGTATCACTTTATTTTTCGTTGTCCTATTTACTATGAGATCTAAGGGAGATTCTATTGTTTGTTCAGAGAGTGTCAATCCCTTCCCTCATTCTTCAGATATATTGACCAGCATTGTCTTGCACTATACCTTCAGGAGACCATGCAGCTTCGCAAGCACACTATACAGGTCCAGCTTTGCTCAACACCAACCCCTACGCAATTCATCACCTCTTTCTTCAGTCCTACAGTTCCTACCCGACGATCGAAGCGGCCTCTCTACACTATCTTGGTTCACACTAGATTTGTGAGACCCCGCAGAGATTACACTCAGCAACGCCCCTCTCGTAGACCTTAGAGGTGACCTTCTAGAGTATTTAATTGTCCTAATGTCCACCTTTCCATTCTGGACTACTTCTCGCCTGTGAGAAGTTCTTAGCTGTTGTTATTTCTTTTTCTTGGTTCTTTTGTTGTTTTTCTTTCACGCTCTTTCTGGAAACACCGTTTGGTGCTCCCCCTACTGGTGTTTGCCCTTTGTATTGTTTCTAGTCCCTTAGACCCTCGTTGGTCTCTTGTTGGACATTAATAAATTTATCTTATCTTATCCTAGCAAGGAACAACACACCCTAGAGGACAAAATTTGAGAAAGCTCCTGACGATCCACCTTTATGCCTCCAGGAGGCCAATCTAAAGAGTGCTTCCATCTATAACTGACAACAAGTCCCAATTGATAAGGAGTCTTCTAATGAGCCATTTTATCTCATCTAGCAGTAAGAAAAGAATCACAGAGTCTGAAGATGAGGGTACAAGGATAAGATGGAGGGGAATCCATCCCAAGCATTGGACCAAAACAAAGCCTCAGAGCTTCCCTTACATATCCAAAAAAGACCCCCTATTAACTAAATGAATACCAATCTTTAAAGTATGCCACACAATAGAGCCACGACCTTGAAGACACCATAATGCTTCTACTTGTATTTGATATTGTTCAAAACCCCTTTCCAACTAGAGCATTTTATGGAAAATGAGTATCATTTATGCAATCATGATACCTCCAAAATGTATATAAATTTCATATAGATTTTGCATTGGAGTTCTTTTTTAATTATGAAAAGTGAATAAAGAAACATGCTTTGTTCAATCATTTAGCTTTAGACAATTGAGTATCTATACTATCTACCTTTGTTGTAAATTATAATGGAAGCCAAGGTGTTGCTATAGGTGCAATTGCAATCTCATGAGCCACACAAAATACTCTTGTTTAGTTACTCATATGCCTCATGACTTCTTACAGTGTGGCTTGCCTAAGAGGTTGTGGTCATTAAGACTAGTAGAACTAAACAACATTTTACAACGTAGTTAGTCTAGTTTGTCATTGATAATCCTCATGTATTCCATGCTAAGTGCCCAAAGTGGCCCTAATCCTCTATAGTGATATGAGGTTTTGTAAGTTAGCTCTTGTGCTCTTCCCAAGCATTCACACCAACATCCCTTAGTGAAGGAAAATAAGCACATACAAATAATACTATCACTTGTGGTTTCACATACTATACCACAACATGCAATATTTTGCATACTATTATCATGTTAAAATATATATTTTTTGGCAATCTTTGTTGTTCTACGGTTTAAGGTTTAACTCATGTGATAGGGTAGGACCTAGTAATTGAGCATAGATCAATCATCATGATAATATCTGTTGATTAAATGCTCAATATCTTTGATAATATTAACTCATTAGTTGTGAATTTAGAATCATTACAGCTACTGATGACTATCCATAATTGAATGAAATATATCTTAGTTCTTAAAAAAAACAAATCATGTGATGACACATCAGTGCACCAATAAAACATGACTTAGTGCACAAATATCGGTCACTTTTTTGGGACTATTTTGGACACCATAGCAAAAAAACATGCTGATGTGGTATCATATTTGACGATAGGACCTGGAAACCTTAGTTATAAGCAAAGAACTTACCAAATAAACTGTTGTTAAAAAATAGGAATAATTTGAACTTTCCTCGCAGAATTTTGAGTGATCCTCTCTCCTATGAACCTAATGTAACTTGAGTGTGATCCCCTTTCAACATCTTTTTGAGCAAAGATTTGTACATTTTTATATCATATTAATATAAAGGATCGAGTCAAGCCAGATACTATAAAACAATACATGTTCTAATTGCAACTCGGTACCTTCTTTACCCACAATAAAAGGATGGACCGAAGGCATGTACCAGTGCATTTCAATGCGTTGGGTAAGTTACAAAAGGCAGAAATCGCAATCCTGTCCATGTAAGGTTATACACATTGGGTTACATTTCAAACCATTTTGTATCTTCTATTTTTTTATGGTAAGTGTACTGTATTTTAAGAAGATTCTTTATGCTAGCGTAGTAGTATTTTAAGAAGATTCTTTATGCTAGCATAGTAGTTAATGGCTTTGGTATAGCATTAGGTCGGAATGCTTAGCACCACCATTGATTAGTTTTATAATCGCGATGAACTAGTGCTTCTCATTCTAATGCCACAAATAAAAACTGCTTGTGCAATTTAAGTACTCTCTTCAGCTCACCAAAACAGAACAGTTAGCAAACCAAACCCAGCCTACTTAGAAAAACAATAACAAAATAGTGAATACTGAACTTGTCACTCCCTTGATAGCTCCAAGTCGAAAAACGACATTAGAATTCTTTGTTTTAGAGTACATTCAATCATTATTTATTGTTCAGTTAACTCTCTATATGTACAGCCTGGAATTATTAACCCATTCCTTCTGGACCCCAGACCTAGCTTACCCCTCAAAAACCAAGAACAATCTGAATAATACTAAAAATTACATGACCTCGCTCAAAATCAATGCTTTGTAACGTTCTCGAAAACATCAAAGTAATCTGGAAAAGTCTTTTTGGTACAGCTGGGATCATTTATGGTAACTGGAACATCTCCACAAGCTGCTAGAGAAAATGCCATAGCCATTCTGTGATCATCATACGTATCAATTGATGTAATTTCCAATTTCTCTGGAGGAGTGATAATGCAGTAATCTGGCCCCTCCTCTACTGTTGCTCCCAACTGACAGTTTAAACAGAAAGTATATAAAGGAATTAGTGTGTTTAATGGTATCAATCAAAACATATTAAATGACTTCAGTAATTTGTAATGATATAAGGCACTAACCTTCCTTAGTTCAGTACATATAGCCAACATGCGCTCTGTCTCCTTCACTCTCCAGTTTGCAACTGAACAGAAACAAGATATAAGATTCAACTATATTAATCATAGACTCTGCTGCTCTTTCTACTTATTCCTACTCCGGCACCAGAAATCAAAAGCTATCAAAAGCATAATTATTGACAAATTAATGCACCAGCAATCATCCAGAATCATAGTCACAAAGCAATAGTCTGAACATTGCGCATGCAGAAGTGATAGTCTCCATCAATTATGACACATTTAAATGGAGAGCTCTCGATTACTTTCTAAATGGTCACCTACAAAGATGTTTTGAAGGAGAAAATGAAAAAGCACGCACAGCGCACCATGGTCTCTAGTATAATGACCGAGTTTATCACAACGCCAAGATCTCAGAGATAAATAACTATTTGTATTCAAGGACACCAGAAAGTATTTAATTTTCTGAGATTCCCAAAAAAAAATCACTGCCCTATATTCAGTTGCACTGCACTTAAATGACAACAATCGACAAACCTCTCGTGGTATCCTATATTACAATGTACCAAATACTCCAAATTTGTTTCAAGCTCAAAATTCGATGGGGATGCAATCTGAGTAACATTCTGGATGTCCCAGTGGGGAAATGGGAAAATGGAGGTGACACTCTTTTTTCTAAGCACCGGAAATGCATGCTTCCATTTGCTGCAAGGTAGCGCTTAAGGAAAAATTTGATGAACTAAAACTAATAAAAATGCCTAAAAAGCCAGAACAGGGAGGATTGCTAAAGGTCACCACAAATTTAAAAATAGATTGTATTTAACTTATAAATTTTGGCTGCTTTTATTTTATTGAAGTTCTTTTGAAAGCATTTAGAATATCTAAAATACCTGATTTTTTATCAGTTTCTTATATCCAGAGGTACTGTCCTTGAATGACAATTAACCACAAACTTCGAGTAAGATCCTATATTCAATTGCACCATATTTCTATATTCATTTCGATAAGTTTCCGACAGATAGCTGATAATTGCAAACTTGGTATTCCATATGGATGCAATGATGGAACATAATTTATAACTGACATTTTGGGTGTCCCAGCGACTTGGGGACATGGAGGGGACATCCCCCTTTTCCAGTAACCTGTTCCATTTGATGTGCAATAATTTAAAAAGGTTATTTTTTTAAGGCAAAAAGTAGAAGTGCTAAGAATTCCTAAAGAGCCAAAACAGGGACAATTGTTATCAAATATTTAGCACATTGTATTTACTTTTTTTAATTTCAGATATTCTTTTTCATGTCATTTTGAATTTCATAGCACCCCCTACTATCTTTAAAACTGCACCTCTGCATCTCCAACCCAGAAACTGAGAAACACTTTACACTTCCGTTATCATAAATGTTCCTGCAGGGTATTTTCCATCCCAAATACTACTTTAATTTCAGAATGCTTTCACAATTCTCAATCTTCACTAAGTTTTATCAAATGGAAATGATTGTGTTATCTGGATTCTGAATATCTACTATAGTGTAGGAAATACTATAAATTTATCATAAATGTGGGCAGAGACAAACAGAAGCTACAAAAATAAAAAACAAGATAATATGTGCTTCTTAATTTTCAATCAATAGATTCACAAGTTTATAGAATTTTCATATCCTGTTTTACTGGAAACTTTCCAAACAACTTTTCTAAAAATATAGGGTTGAACAACTCAATACAAACATATTCCTACCACAAATAGATTAACCTATTTAACAGCTATTAACCTAACAACCCTAATGGATTAACCTATTTAACAGCTATTAACCTGTGATATTGCTATCAGGATTTAACTGTGTGATTTTGAGTCAAACTCATTGACCCATGTTTCATAAGTAGTGATTCAACATGAATTCATCTCTCATGAGAATAAATGGAACACTTGGCTATTAACCTAACAACAATTAGTATATGCATCTTATGGTGCAATATTCTTAACTAACCCGATATTGTATTATTGTATTATTCTCAAAATGGGAATAGTGGGCCAACAAAAATTGATCGCAATGTTTAATAGTTCATCATAAGATGTCAGTAGGTATTATTAGATTATTTTTAGTATCCTAGGTTCTTGCTAAATGTAGCTCATTTTTTAGAACCTTAGATAATGGTCATTTACGCTTTATTTTGAATTTTCTTAGTTTAGTCTATTTTTAGACATTGTCTTTATTAAGACAACTTGCTTTTTACTTAATGTTTTTATAAAATCTGAAAACTCTATTTAAGAGAGTGTGATTGTTATTACTATCTAATATTCTATTCCATGGGATTTCATAAAATTTGGCAAAATTTTAAATAAAAAATTCAAGCCTCTTCTGATCTGAAACTTTTTTCAAGAAATTTGTTTTTCGGTTTTTTAAAGTACATGGAGGTATTTTATGAAAATTTTGTGGTCCATCTTCAAAGATTTTTGCTGAAAATTGTAGTCTAGTTGAAGGTTTTGATGGTGTGATTTCCTGGTTTGCACGAAAGTATCCGATTTTCAAGGGTTTGCATACACTCGCATGTTGCTTGCATGTGCTTTTTGAGAGTTGTGTGTTACTTATACATGTTGTCTATCATGCTAAGTCTTGTCTTTGTCTGCATGAAGGTTTCTTTGGTGGGCTTCCATAAATTTTTCTCTTGAAAATTTTCTTGCAATTTTCATAATTTTTTCCGTAAAAACATTACTGTGGTTTTCATTATTTTTTCCTTTTAGAAACTTATCTGGTGGGCTTTTTATAATAATTTGTCCTTCCAAAAAATCTGAGAGTTTTCAATTTTTTTTACCTAAAAAAAAAATTGTTTGCTCCTATATGAATTTACAACCTGGTCAAGGACTCTGCAATTTAGGACTGTTCTCTGGTTTTTGTTGGGTTTTACTGTTTTCCTCAAAAACAATGTTGTGTATGCTAATTTGTGTCTTAGATTCTGTACCCGCTAGATATTTGTTTGGTTTTGATTGAATTTCACCTCAAAATTTATGCTTTTTAGTGGAGTTGTCTCCTCAAAAATATTCGCAAAGTTTAAGTAGGATTTTCTATTAGGGATTCTTGTTTTGAGGTTTTTGTTGTTTTTTCCAAAAAAAAATGATGCTTTGTTCACCCAATCATGGTATCTTGCAATTTGTTTTGGGGAATCTAGCTCATCTGCAAAAGTTTTGTTGGTTTCTCAATTTTTCTTCAAAATTGTGGCAATTGTTCTTACTATGTCTCTGTTTCTTGGGAAGGACAGTTCAATTATCCAAAATCAAGTTGGATGTTTTGTGATGATTTTGTTGGACTAACCGCCAACGCTCCCCTTCGAAATTCATGATGGTCTGTTTTTTGGGAAGAACAGTTCAGTTATCCAAAATCAAGTTGGATGAGTTGTGATGATTTTGTTGGACTAACTGCCAGCACTCCCCTTCGGAATTTGTGACACAACTTAACCACCTCTTTTGTTTTGTAAGTTTATTGGTTGTATTGGGCATTGACAAGTCAATCTTTTGGTGCAACGACAACCCTAGCTCGTAACAAGTGGTATCAAAGCTAGGTCGCGGGTTTGTATCTCCGCGGGTAACGGGGAGGGCGGGTGGTTGGACTAACTGCCATTGTTTCCCTTTGGAATTTGTGACATGGTTTAACCGCCTCCTATATTCTAGAAGTCTAATGGTTGTATTAGGCATTGACAGGTTGATCTTTTGGTGCAACGGCAACCCTAGCTTGTGATGGATTTTTGGTTAGTAGTTTTGCAAAGTCTAGGAGGATTAGTTGCAAACTTTTGTCTCTTGTTGCAGAGCATTCTGAAGAAGGGGACAACCTTCTCTATTTTTTTCCTAGGCTACTCCTGGTCATTGGTATTTTGAATATCCAGGGAGGGTCTTAGCAGCAACAGAATGTTTTGAGGAATTTGTAACTACAAGACATGTATTGTCTTTTGATAAATAGTTGGTTGAATGACCATTAAGAACGGGTATTAGCTAGTACCTTAGGTTATTGCTAAATTTAGCTCGTTCTTCTAGAACCTTAGTTAATGGTCATTTAGGTTTTATTTTGAATTTTCTTAGTTTAGCCTAGAGTAACGAGAATTGCCCAAAAATCGCCTGAATCAGCGATGGTGATTATTTTGGAGTCGGAAATCGCCATCACCAATTTCATCACGTGAATCGCCGATTTGGGCAATTCATCCAAAAAATCGCATGAATCGCCTGATAAAATCGACATGAATCGCCCGCGGCCAGTAAAGTATAGACTTGTAAAATTTAAAAAAATTGCTTGTTTTTTTTACTTTGTTTTTAACCTATTCTCTTTGTTATAACCCTAAAGGGCCTTCTATTTGTTTAACATGAGTAAAAGTGAGGAAAAGTGAGAGAGAAAAAGAGAAAAGAAAAGCCATAGGTTTCTAACTGACAAGAAGAAAGAGCACAAAAGGGATCAGCAATCCATTTGGGGAGGCCATCAATTGCATTGGGAGCATTAAGAAGCCAATCTCAACACTCCTCAACTCATTTGCAATAGGTAAGTGCTCTTTTTTTTTTTGCATGTTAGTGTATTATGCATTTTTTGTTAAATTTTTATAGTTTTCAAGATTTTTAGTTTAGATCTTGAATGTTCTTTATTTTTACTAAGTTGCAAACTAGGGTTTGTTGTTTTGTAGCTTTTATTAGCTTCAAACTTTGATATTTACATATAAATTTTTATTGCAGCAGCCTTTGCTTTCATTTTTTGCAAATTCGCAATGGGTAGAAAAAATGAATGTTGGAAATATAACGAAGAGTTTCCTGGAAAAACCAAATATCAAACAAAATGTATTTTTTGTAAAGAAAAAATAACTTCTGGGGGTATTTATAGATTGAAATACCACATTGTTGGACACAATGTTACAATTTGCACTCACCAAACTCCTGAGGCAAAATGCACTTGCTTAATGGCATTAGAAAAAATTGAAAAAGACAAAGCCAATAGGAAAATGCAACTTGAAGGGTTAAGGGGTATTGGCTCCCATGTTCCTGCATCCGCATCCACATCTGCATCTGCATCTGCATCAACTTCTGCATCCGTAGGTTGTGTTGGAGAGGGTTCTTCTAGGCCTCCTTTTTATCCTAGTTCTTCTGCTCGTGCTAGTGCTAGTGCTAGTGCTAGTGCTAGTGCTAGTTGGTCACATACTAAGAAAGAGTCCCACACCAACCTATTGCAGCCTAGAGTGCGAAAAAATAGAATGGATAGTTACTTTGTGCCCCGCACTACTCCTGGTTCCCAACCCACGCTTGAGGGCATGGGTTTGAACAAGGAGATTCATGATGCTGCCAGAAAGGGGATATGCAAATTTTGGTACTTTTGCAACATTCCATTTATTGCAAGCAGGTAATTGATTCTTTTTTCGTTGTTTTCTTTAAAGTTAAAATTAAAAGTAAAAGTAAAACTTTAATTATATCTACTTGTTTTATAATTTGAGTCTTTGACATCTAAATTTTTATTTGTGACAGGGCTCCTTATTTGCAGAACATGATAGATGTGGTTGCTACTTGTGGTCCAGGTTTAAAGCCCTAACTGAGGCTAAGTTGAGCGGATACCTCTTGGATGAGATGGTAAAGGACATGAGGGCTGAGCTCGAGGAGAACCGAAAGGAGTGGATTGCAAAGAGTTGCACCATCATGACTGATGGTTGGACAGATAGGAGGAATAGAACACTCCTCAATTTTCTTGTATCCTGTGGAGGTGATTGATCATTCTACTTTCCTACATACATAATTGTAAATTTTGATTTGTTGAAAGCTAATTTGTTGATGATCCATTTAATTTTAATATTCTAATTCGTTGTTTTGTTACTTGTAGGATATACCATGTTCATCAAATCCATCAATGCTTTCGCACATGTGAAAAATGCCACATACTTATGTGAGGCTATTGAGGAAGTCATAGTAGAAGTGGGAGAACAAAATATGATCCAGGTGGTGATGGATAATGCAGCAAGTTATGTTGTTGTAAGTAAACTTTTAACTTTTCAAGTTTTGAAAATAAATTTATTTGAATTTTGAAATTTGAATTTCTAATTGACTTAAAATTGTTGTAGGTAAAATTTTGATGGAGAGGCACCCCACCATATTTTGGTCCTCTTGTGCGGCACACTCCATTGACCTCATGTTGGAGGAAACTGGCAAACTTGAGTTTGTCAAGTCATGTGTGGAAAGGGCAAAAAACATATGTAAATTCATTTATAATCATTCATTTGTCCTTAGCACAATGAGGAAGTACACAATAGGCAAGGAGTTAGCTCGCCCAAATATCACGAGGTTTGCCTCGAATTTCATCACCTTGCAGTCCTTGTTGACATCAAGTGGTGAATTGAAGAGCATGTTTGTTAGGCGGGAATGGATTTCCTCTTCCTATGCTACGACCACTGCAGGGATAGATGTGGCGGATTGCATATTTGATGAGGATGGTTTTTGGAAACCCGCTAGAGAAATCCTGCAGGTAAATTTATTGCAATTTAACATTTAGTATTTTACTTTTACTTTAAGTTATATTATTTTATATTTAAGTTTTGACTCAAGTTTTTTGTTTTACTTTATATGTAGGTCACTGAGCCCCTTGTAGCTTTGCTACGAACTGCTGATGGGGAGAAGCCCTCTATGGGCTACATTTATGAGGGCATGGATAGGACCAAAGAGGCCATCAAAGCCCAATATGCAGGAGTGCAGGAGAGGTATGGCCCTATTTGGGACATCATCGATAAAAGATGGCAGAATCAGCTCCATCAACCTATCCATGTAGCAGCTTACTTTCTGAATTCGGCATATCATTTCCGTCATGAGTTCAAGGCGGATGTGGAGGTTCTCACTGGCTTATACACAGTGATTCAGAAGTTGAGTAGCGATAAGATAGCGCTGTTGCAATTGTTGAGCTAGACCAGTTCAACAATAAAGAGGGGCCACTTTTCTCTTGCAGAATGGCCATAAATGCTCAGACAACACTACAACCAGGTAAAAATTAAATAATATATTCAATGTTCATGAATCTAGATTCTAAACTTAAAGTTGATTATGTAATTTTAGATTTAACTTGTAATTTGTAAATGAGACTAATTGTTTCTATTTTCAATTTTTCCCTTATTGTAGATAGATGGTGGCAAATGTTTGGGGCCACAACCCCAAAACTTCAAAAAATTGCCATTCGTATTCTGAGTCAGCCAAGCAGCGCTTCTGGATGTGAGCGCAATTGGTCCATGTTCGAGCACATCCATTCGAAGAGGAGAAACAAGTTGACAGTGCAGAAGTTGAATGATATTGTCTTTGTTCATTACAACCTCCGTCTTAGGATTAGACAGATTTTGGGCACTGACTCCTCTCCGATCATTCTGGAGGAGATTGATCCAAAATCAGAGTGGCTCACAAAGGTTGTGGATCCAGTCTTCACTGAGGAAGACCGTGTGTGGGTTGACCAGGTGGATATAGAGGCTGAGGCAGCTAGAGCACGTTCTTCAGGCATTGGTAGACGCACACGTGCACACACAGGCACAAGCCCTAGCGACGTTCATGAGCCCATCTTACATGCGGGAGATATGGCTCGGCAGTCCTCTAGGACCTACATTAGACGCCTTACTACTAGGCAGACTGGATACTCTGAGGCTGAGGCTGAGGCTGCAGCCGAGCTTCAAGATGATGTTGAGGATGATGATGATGACTATGAGTCTGAGGCTTGAGATGAAACCTTGTTTTTATATTTTGTTTACAGATATTGATATTGAATCATTGATAGACATATGTTTCAAACTTTCATGGATCTTCATCTTAGATTCTTACATACATTTATGATTTGATGTCTTATGGATCATCTTACATATATTCTATGATTTAAATCATTATGATCATTTGATTTCTATTTACTTCAGCTAGCCTACAATTTACATTTTAGATAACATAGTTACATATGTGATGGATTTTATGTTCCATGTTTATGTATGTTAAGTTTTAACTTCTATTTGATGATGTTATAGTGTGTTTAAGTTATATTCAATAAAGGGTGCATGAAATAAGTTTTAAATTGTTAAAATCTTTAAATTTAAAGGGTTTTTTCAAATTTGCCGATTCATTGCCGATTCACGATTCGATTCAGCCTTGCCGATTCCGATCCGATTCCAATTCTTGTTACTTTGGAACTTTAGCCTATTTTTAGACATTGTCTTTATTTAGATAACCTGCTTTTTACTTAATGTTTTTTATAGTGTTTGTAAACTCCACTTAAGAGTGTGTATTGCTAATACTAATTTTGTTTTTTATAATTTCAAGGACGTACACATCTACCCATGACAAGCCATGGTGGAACTAGCCTTACCATGCTTAGTATGCTTTTATTTAAGGATAGGGACAAACAAAAGGCATGGAATAATTATGTAGTGGAGGAAACGTAATCATTTGGGCATCCCATACAGCTCAAGAGATGTAATAGAGTCCAATATAAGAAAATTAAGCCAAAAAAGAAGTTGCATCACTGTTTGATGAATGTGCAATTACTGAAGTGTTGCCTGATAATAGTTATGGTGCAGCCTCTCAAGAGGCAACCTGTGAGCTCCTCTTTACAATCACAGCAGCCACACCAACACAGAGCACAGTCCAAAATTTTGTAGCCATTATGTGATCTATAAACATACAAAGCCAATGCATCTATGATGACCTTGCTACATCAACCTAGGTTAAGTGGTAAATAACTGATGCCAGCAGTATCGCCTTTGAGAGCCATTTCATTCTATCTCACAGGCAAGCATGATCAACAAAATTCTTGCTGCCTATGTTTCCATGGTAGAACTCCTGCACAAACTTATCTTTTCTCTTATCCAGCTCTCAACAACATACTATTATCATGTAAATCTTCTTACACACCTATAGAAGCTCATAAATTTTAAAGCAATCTGCACATTCAACTCACTGGCACCCCCCTCCATGAACTATGGTTGTCACATGCCTCCACACTCTCAATTTCTTCTTTACCAGAGCTAATCAATCTTTCAGCATGATGCTTATCACTTCAATAGGCTTTCTTTTCTAGACACATCCACAAACTCATTATCTTCAATAGACCAGAGACTGCACCCTGGCATTGCACACGCAGCTCCCAGAGGCACCCTACCTGACTGCATAATTTTTTCTTTCCCCCTCCTCTGTCTCTAGCAATGTTGGAGTGACTTAACACACACTTTTCACACTGTAGCTCATCAGACTTTTCAGAAGAAAACTACACAGGAAAACTATGGAAAAGAAAAATTGCAAATAATCCACTTTCCTATGCCAACTAATTCTAGATCTACAAAGTATTATAATTTATTACTCAAGCTCTCTCATGATTCTCGGGTCTCTCATGAGAGAATTAAGCACAGACCTGCTCTGATAATGTATCAGAAATATGGGAAGAGACAAACAGAAGCTACAATAATTAAAATCATGCTTCTTAACACATTCACATATTTATAGGAATCTTGTATCCTATTCTATTGGAAATTACCCAAACAACTTTTTTAAATATGGTAGGTTGTCTAAAGTTTTAACAACTCAATACAAACACATCCATACTACTAATAGGTTAACCTATTTAACAACCTATCAACCTAACAATAATTATTATATTCATCTTATGATGCAATAATCCTGAGAGCTTCAATGTTGGCCATGCATCAATATTTTGAGCAGGCCTGCAATATACGCTTGATTTATTTTCCAATCTTGTGTGCTTTGTTTGCATGTGGTTGGGGTCTAAGTTTATGCATGAAGAGCTATCTAAAACTTACTGAGCATTTGTAAGTTTCAGGTGAGCACTGGACCAAGACATGTTTGGACTATGGAGATCAGGCTAATTTAAATATACCAAAGCATATTGCTGGCTATATACTTGGTGTGCAGTCAACAGCCTAATTTAGAGAATCCAACCTCTCAGGTAGTTCTTAACCAGGAAGCTGTTTCAACGCAAATGAAGTTAACAGGACTCAACCTAAAAGCCAGTTGTCAACTTCAACATATGCCAGCAATTTTACATGGAAACTATTTTTTTACGTTGTTAATTGTTAACAAATATTCTGCTCATAAGAGCCTCAACTTGCAACTAATACAAGCTCTTGCAAACACCACCATGAGAATAATATCACCTCCTTTTGAGAAACAACCTGTAGAAGACTAAGAATCATAACTTAAAATTTCATATTGGATGTCTCATTGGGATTTGAACCTGGGTCCAACAATGAGAACTCAATGCTTTAACCAATTAAGCTTAACCCCTTGTACTTTTCTTTCAATGTTACTAATCATTTACAAATATTCTGCTCATACAAGCATCAACTTAAGACCAATTCAAGCTCTCACGAGCACAATCATGAAATTAATATCAGCTATGGAAGCTAAATTCAAAAATTGCTTCTACAGAAAACTGATGATATTTTATGTTACATGCAGTTCCAGAAAACTGACAACCCATCATGAGTTGTGTTATTTTTATGTTACAAGAGTTGCAGGTTATTGATGATCCTTCAATGGAATGTGTGCTAGCCTCTTCATGAAATGTGGTCACGATGTGTTATAGGAGCAATAAGTATGATGATCCTGCAATTTGTGTAATATAAATTGCAAGTTAATAATGATGCAAAAATTGGATAATCTCGGATGTGCACTAGTAATTCTCCTTGTCATTGAGTCACTCAGAATTTTTTTGGGTCTCAAAGACTAGATTTCATGAATGCAAGCTTATTGATGATCCTTTACAAGTTGGATCAATCCAAAGTGCTTGCTGATCTCTTCACAAGTTGGGACATTCAAAAGTTTTGGTCTCCGAAAGTACATAGATGTAGTGATAGTAGGAATATAACTGGTACTTCACAAGTTGGACAAATCAAAAATATTTTTCAATGACTGCATAAGTTGGGTCAAACAAAGGTTTTGATCTTGGAAGGAAATGGGTTTTTCTCTTTAGTGGAGACAGGTGCTGCTCTTGATCTATTTAATTAGAACACTCAATAGATGGTTTGAACTTTGCACTATTCTGGTCAGAAGGAGACAATGATTGCCATGGTTGAATCATCTAGCAGTTGTTCCAGACTATTGATCCAAATACAAGGATCAAAGGTCAAGCATGAGAACATCAAATCAATCAGTGTTAACATCAGTGTTAACATCAGTGTTAATATCATGCAGAGAGGGTAGGAGGCTGCAAAGGATGGAGTGGATGTATTATAACAGTTTGATCAGGGTACCACAGCATAGAATCTCTCTTTAGATCTTTGTTAGGTTTGTGAACATAAAGCTGCAACGCCAGTAATAAATAAATTGTACATGTATTGACTTGTTAAAACTTTAAACAACCCAATATGTTTTAAAAAGTTGTTTGGGTAATTTCCGACAAAATAGTATAGAAGAATCCTATAAATGCGTGAATACGTTTGATTGAAGCATGGTTTTAATTATTGTAGCTTATGTTTGTCTCTTCCCATATCTCTGATATGGTATCAGAGCAGGTCTGCACTTAACTAAAATCTGCTAAGGTACAAGATTTGATACTATTACTCAACAAAAAAGAATGTAGTAAGAAACTTAATAGCAAGTTAATATATTTGCCACATAATTCATACTTGGACCACAATATAAATTTAATCATTGGTAAGAATAAAAAGTACTATTGCCAGATTTGTAAAGAGCATTATATATGTAAGGGGCAGAGATTGGCAAGAGATAGGTATAATATATATAATTAACTTTTAGATAATCATACAAGGCGCACCTAACACAAGCCATTAGAGGAAATAGTACAAAGTTTTGGTGTAACTTGTTCTTAAAGAATTTCTCTCAATGTTGGCTAATCATACAAGACGTGCCTAACAAAAGCCATTAGAGGAAATAGTACAAAGTTCTGGTGTACCTTGTTCTTAAATAAGTTCTCTCAACGTGGTACTCCAATGACCTAATAACTCAAGTTACTCAACTAAAAGCTGGTCACTTTTGCAGAGTGTGAATACATGCTAAACCATATGACACTCCTGTTGCTATGTTTGAAGAGGGAAGCCAGAGTTTGACATCAGCATAAGCCAAAACAGAGATAGAAGAATAATAGAAAGTCAATACATTCATCCCCATACAGGTCAATAGGACTCAAAGACAATCAGCTATATAATAAGAACAATCAAACTCAGAGAATACAATCAGATATAAAAGAGAAATAGTAGGGTAGATGATCCAGATCTTTGGAGATATCTGGGGTATAACGCTCTAAATTGTTAGTACTCAAATGTGTTACAAGCAGAAGCAAATATTAAACAACGATTAAGAATAATAATAAAAATTCACACAATTACACATGGGAAAGATGTTAGGATTGCAACCAAAAACATAGTGGCTGTCTTATCTCCTTCTTTCTTTGTACATCTTTCTTACTTATTCTTTGCCATCTGACATCATACACTTTGCACACGATTATATAATGCCACCAGGGTAAAAAATGTTATGGAATATGGAATAGTTAAATATCCCACAGATGACACTTCATCTTGCACCAACTATTGTTGAGCCATGTAAAAATGTAACAGCCCCTGTGCAGTGGTGCCCCACGACACCACTAGGGGGACTTGACAAGTAATATGGTGGGATCTATCCCAGTAAGGACAAGGGCAATATATTATTGGGACTCACCATATGAAGCTAAGCTCTACATTTTGGAACTCGGGTAGCTAAAACCATGGTTCATCTTATAATGTATGCTGTGTGAGGTTTTGTATATCCTCAAGATAACACAAAGTAATCAAGCTTCACAGGTCCCCTGCACCTTTAGAATTTTTGGTATAATACCTGGTGAAGGTAGAAGATTGACCTTGAAGGTACTACAGACCATAAAAAATGGATGATTGTTACTACAAAAATGAAAAGGCACTTGCAGTATTGCTTCTGAGAGTTTTGGAGCTGTGCTATCTGAACCAGTAAAAAACCTTGGGTCATCAAGGATACCTAAACACAAAGTATAATTACTCTCAACTACCTATCAGATCAGCAATTAAGGATAAAATTGAATTTTATTTGCTATAAAAAGATACCTGAATGCAAGTGGGGCCAAATCTAAAGTACTTAAACCTAAAAAATTGATAGTACAAGTACAAATAACCATGAGAGAGAAGAACACATCTAAGAAACATGGATTCAATGATAACCAAACAGGGTCAACATTGGCATTTGCTTGCAATATGGCTAAGAGAATGCTCATTTAAAATTTACAGGGATATGCAAAAGGCTGCGTGCTCCCCACAGAGCCTACCCTTGAATAAAAAATTGAAGATATAGCTCACTGAAATGATTCTTGTTCTAGGTTAAATAACACAAAGGCTGTAGTGTTTTACATTTGTAGTACTCGAAGGATTGGCATAAGACTCACAGCAGTCCTTAAGGTGACTTTAGTTGGGACCAAACTAAACATCTGTCATAGTAATGATTGTTAAGAGGTTAAGGAACCCTTGATTGTTATCCATTGGTGTGGCATTTAGTTATATTTTCTGTCATAGTAGTGATCTTTAGGGGGCTAAGGAACTCTTGATTTATACCCATTTCTGTGATATTTACCTATATTTTCTACCCCTGAAAGAAGACCTTGCATATTCCAATGTAGTGTTATAAATTATCTAATCTCAGCCTTATTGACTATTTTCAATCACTAATGGATGCATATCCTTTTGGAGAAGGATTTACTAGTTTGCATTTTGAGACTTTTGATAACATCCTATACTTATTAATAATACAATTTGCATTTGGTAAGTTCTTTAACATTATGTAGCCACATTAATGTTCAGCAGTGCACAAAATATGTTAAAAAGGCGAAACTGCAGCACTGTAAACCACTTTTGGTGAGAATTGATCTTCAATTTAGTGAACATCAAGAAATCACGAAGTTACCATATTCAGTCATGCCCGCTGGAATTCGATAGTCGATTTGTGCCAAAGTTGGGTTCGAATCAAAATTATTTCAAATTTGTTTTTTTCTGAGGAATTCACTGCAAATTCGCCAAAATGGACCCTGGCCGAATTTGCAACGATTTTTGCCAGGGATTCGCTGGCAATGACATGCCCAAAATGAATGTCATGCAAACGACCTGCAAATGTGGACCACTTTAAATGGATTTTTAATTCTTTTTAATTCTATATTTTTCATCGTTTTTGCTTTTAGGTTACGCATGCAATAACCATTCTTCCAGGTTTTGTTATGCACGCACGATAAATTTAAAACACCATTTAATATAAAACTCTGTTTTTACTAACTGCAGATTCGTCCTCTCATGATTAAGTCACTGCTAACATGAGCCTTTGATGAAGAGATGGCCAATGAACATTTTTCTTCCACTGAAGTCAAACTTACAAATCATTCTTCATGCAGTCCACATGATCCCTGCACTTTTATTTTCCATAAAGATTATAGTCTCTGTCCATAGATACTGTTCAGAAAAATTATCGGTACATAAAGTTATAAAGACAACAGGTTATAAATTTTATTGGTACTTAGACTTTCAAAAGACAACAGGTTATAAAGTTTATACAACCTAAAAATATTTCATATATATCTATATATATATGTTTGCCGCATAGATTAATTAAGAATTACACACAGACAATGAACACGAACACGAACAGCAGAACTCTTATTATTATTATTCGCATATGCCAGAACATTACATTATGCTTCCATGATAATATCTGATGATTACAATGCTTCCGAAGGGGTTATAAATACTTTCCAAAGAACTTTCCCGAAGGAGTCCGTCGGCCACATACAACATGTCGCTACATAACAAAAACCTTTCCAAAGGGACCCGTCGGCTGATACACAATTTCCTTTCCGAAAGGACCCGTCGGCTGATACACAATTTCCTTTCCGAAAGGACCCGTCGGCTGATACACAATTTCCTTTTCAAAGAGACCCGTCGGCTGATACACAATTTCCTTCCCAAAGGGACCCGTCGACTGATACACAATCTCCTTCTCGAAGGGACCCGTCGGCTGATACACAATCTCCTTCCCGAAGGGACCCGTCGACTGATACACAATTTCTACCGACGACAATACATATATGTATATGTATATGTATATGTATATGTATATGTATATATATATATATATATATATATATATATATATATATATATATATGTTTCTTTAATTCAGGAGTTCCACATGTGCAAACTTAGTATCTTTCTGTTCACAATTCAATCATTGAAATCATATAATACTTTTCAGTCCTTTGCAAGACCTGAGAATTTCATTAACAATCATCTTTGGTGCTTATATATATATATATATATATATATATATATATATATATATATATATATATATATATACTGACGAACCCAAAACGAATCCGAACCCAAACAAAATAAATTTGAACAAATTTCAAACCCAAATGTTGAACCCGCATCCGTACCAGAATCCGAACCGGCAACCTAGAGAAATCACAATACAATAATCCTAAACAAAATAAAATCTAAATGCTGTTGAGTCCACTACTGTGGCTGAGCCTACACTATTTGGATTGTGACAAGAATTCATGTGCTCCAGTATACCTTGATTAGTGAACTTTCATTGCTAATTTCATGTCAAGCATCTTTTACAAACTTTAAGAAAAGCATTGGACATCTTAACTTCATAAACTAAAAAGATAAAAAATAGTACTTGGAATAATTAGTACTTACCATCCCTTATTGCAGTGGGTCCATCAGCAAAAAGGGCAACAACAGCCAAAGTCATTGCAACATCGGGCATTTTGTTCATGTTAACATCAATACCAATCAAACGCTTTTTCTTTGATAGTTCAGCTGGTGGACCAGTCACAGTCACACTATTTTCACTCCAACTCACTTTTGCTCCCATTTTCTCAAGCACTTCAGCAAATTTTACATCTCCCTGTCACATTGCACATAAAAAAATTCAGATTCATCAAAAAGAAAATTTTCCAATAAAATTAGCACTTGGTTCGACCAATTTGGTCACAAAATATCACTACCATCTACCTGCAGGCTGCTTGTGCCACAGCCTTCCACAGTAACTGTTCCACCAGTGATAGCAGCACCTGCAAGGAAGTAACTAGCACTTGATGCATCGCCTTCAACATATGCTTTTCCTGGTGACCTGTTTGATATGAACAATGTGTATGACAAAATTTTAAAATGGGACTTCTTTCTTCTACTAAAATGATTATTCTTCATGATATGGACAATCTGACTGCCAGACTAAAGTGAAAGTAAAAGATTAGAATCCATGAATTTATCCAAGGGAAACCAAGAAGCTCTAATTACACGGTGCTACAAATGGCCATGAAATGGACTTCAAATCATCGAATTGAATAAGCAATATTCTTGCTGAAGCTTACTTGTAAACTTGACCACCTTTTATAGAGAAGCGTTCCCACCCATTGTGGCGGTCTACTTTTACACCAAAGCGCTCCATTAATTTCAGTGTCATGTCAACGTAGGGAATGGACACTAGTTTATCAATGATCTCAATTTCCACATCTCCAAGAGCTAGAGGAGCTGTCATGAGCAGTGCTGTGAGATACTGACTGCTAATAGAGCCTGAAAGTTTGACCTGTAAAAGTAACATTATTCAGAATGAAACAATTAACTTCACACAAGAATATTTTCAGGAGACAGCCAAATATTAGTTACAATTATTCAGACTCCAAAGAGACGAAAATTTAGTTATTTGGCATTATCAATATCTTACATGACAACACAAAGAACTTAATAGAGAACTTCAGAAATTGATTTCCACCTCTCACCCTTTTTAGAGGATTTCAAACTATAGATGACACGAAATAGCTCCTACAAGTTTATTATTGTCAGCAGAATTGAATATCTTGAATGTACCCTTATCAGTCCCCTTCTCTCCATTAATTGGTCATTTATTTGGCCAGAGGCATTTCTTTCACATGTTTTCTGAATTGTATTGTTTTATTCTGACTTCCATATGGTTTAAATATCTTTAGCTTCACCCCTCTGGCATGGATCTTGTCTTCTGGTTTTGGTTTATTTTTAGTAGTGCAAACTTGAAAATCTTTTTTGCTATCGTAGCTTCTTATAATTTCAAATTCTGTTGACCTAATTCAGTTATTTGTAAACATCTATTCAATTTCTTTCATCAGCAGTGAGAGAGGCAGAAAACAGATCAAAGTAAAAAGCAGCAGTTTTCTCAGTTTATTCTTAGAATTAGTTAAATTTTAATCTACTAGATACTTGGGAGGTGAAGGTGAAGAATTTTTATTATAGATCTCAAGCAAGTCAATCTTCTGGACAAACATGTAAGACCTACCCTTGAATTGGCAAATTTGTGGCACTGGAACAAATTGTTGAAGTTGAACAGAGACAACAAACAGCCACTGGTTAAATAAAGGATCACATGAGAAACAGCACTGATTTTGTTGCCACCTTCAAGGATCTAAAGACAGATTGACTGCTTTTCACAGTTGAGATTATTTTAGCATCTTGGTATAGTGCATACTAGATGTGTACGGGATGTTGTTAAGGAGAAACAGCAGCAATCAGATCCTCAAAGATTGGCACAAACTACTAAAGCACAATTATTTCACTGTCATTAATATTTATCTATATTCATTAAATTTTAGGTTGATGGACAAATTATCTATGCTCTATGGCAAGTCAGATTTAGATCTATCATAATCCATCCAGAGGTTGCTCATTAGCAATTTTCTGAGGCATAGGAACACTCCATTTCCAAGTCATCAACATGGCATCGCAAAAGAAAAGAGTAATTAGAATTCAAATACCAAGGTTTAAAACAGGAAAAACTCCATCAAAAACAATGGAAACTAAAAAATATACAATATTTATAAATATATAGCAAATCTTGACTTTGTTATTTATGACAAATATAATGCTACAGACTAGAAATAAATATCAATCATTAAAAAGATTCCAATTGTAAAACAGAAGACTTACTAGAAAACTACTTACTTTTTTCTGAAAAGTTTGTGTTAAAAACAAAAGGCACGTCCTGAAATAGTAATTGTTATCTTCATGGAGATAAGAAATAACAAATATTGTACACTAACAAACATATTATAAAAGAAGAGCATGATTTATTGCAAAAGCTGTTTTACAACCAAAAGGTTCAGATGAAAAACAAAAGGTTGATAGTACAGCCTTTAGGGGCAGCTTCATACATTTTGAACAAACTGTCAAACGGGTATAAATTCAAAGAATGACCCTAATTAGTATTTCTTTTCTTGAAAAAATCTATTCAAAATTAAATTAAATGCCCTAAGCTATTTCCAGTATTTCTATATGTAAAGGGAAAACAAAACATGAATAGACATACAGAAAATCATTTCAGAAATACGTTTTGAAAAACTGGGGATACAGTAAGCCAAACGTGGTGGTCCATAATTACTTGGGATATATCGTCAGTTGCTGAAATTTTACGTTACTATGCTCTGAGTCATTTGTATCAATATACAACTTGGAACTTTCGGGAAATAACATATCATATTGCCTCTTCCCATCCTAGTAAGAGAAATGCAAAATCAGAAACCCGGTCTTACCGTTCCACCAGGTAGGCCTCCTTTTGCATTGATGTACACGGGTGGACAATTAGTGTTCTGGACACAACCAACATCTGCACCAAGTTGTTTCAGGCCAACGACTAAATCTCCAATTGGCCTCTCTCTCATTCGTGGAACCCCATCAAGAATGTACCTGCAAATATAAGATTTTAGAGACTTGCAATCTGAATATTAGATTAAGAGGAAGTTTAATTTTTGCCAATGGAATGGTAGATGTAAGCCAAACCTTGATGCTCCACCTGCTGCAGTAACTACCGCAGTCAAAGGACGCATTGCAGTGCCCGCGTTCCCCAAAAAGAGTTTGACCTCCTTTAAACCTAGTTTCCCTACTGGAAACCGACCAGCACATCCTTCAACTATAGCTCGGTTTTTCCAACGGTCTTCCTTAACATTCAAGCCAAGGGTCTTCAGTGCTCCAATCATGTAACGCACATCATCGCTGTCTAAAAGATTATCGACAAGAGTCGTTCCCTGAAATGAAATAACCCAAATTGAAATTATAATTAGATTAATGTCAATGAATAGGCAAAGCAAATGTCACAGCCAGCCAAAGTATGGTGATTTCGACCAACCTTAGATAGGGATGCCAACAGAAGGATGCGATTGGAGAGGGACTTTGATCCAGGAAGCTTAACTGTTCCACTGATCTCGTTGATGGGCTGCAATACAATCTGTTCCACTTGAGGAGGCTTCTCTGGGGCAGCTGTTGAGCATCTACACACCCCAACTTTGCTAATCCCACTCCTCCTCACTCCACTGACATGGTGTTGTTCACTTGCAGCAAACGGCTTTTGTGCAATTCTTCTTGCTTGTATGTTCAAATTACTTCTTGGGTGGGCAGACGCCGAGGAAATAGATAAGCGGGTATGTGATTCTCTGTTCGAATGGCCTGCAGTTGTGACAATGTGAGGTTTCAGGAGTGCCTGAGACACAGAAGCCATGGTCAAAACCGACAGAGCTTAATTTTCACACGAGCTGTTCTGATATGTAAGCTGGAATGTGGATTCTTAATGCGAAAACACACACGCGGTAGATCTTCCGGTCTAGAACAGTTCTTTAGTTGGGGGTTGGAAGACTCAGAATTTGGGTTGAACTTGACCGGCTTGGGGATTTGTTGTGTCGAAAGTTTGTTGGGAGGCAAAAAGAAATTGCATTTTTCAGTGAAAATTGATGTGGGTGGGGAATATGGAGTAGGAAAGAAGAGCCGTGGTGGGTAGGAGGTAGGTGGGTGTGGGTTTGGTTGAAGAAAAGGAAATGTGGTCCTCGCCTACCAAATTTTTCATGTATATCTAACAAGTGATACATTTTTAGCAACTATTTGTATTTTACTTTGATTATTTTGACTTCAAGATGCTTTGTGTGTTTAAAAGTATTTAGTGTTATTATATGGTTTTAAGTGATTTAGTATATTTAATTTTAAAATTTATATTATGTTGAAGTTAGTTTATTTCTAATCAGTGGTTATTTGTTCTTTTTTATGTCAAACCTTTCAAATTGTGTGATTAGGACAATTAGAAAAGGGCTCTAGCCATGTGTCTTTTAGTTCATTAATCAACCTTAATTGTGTGTATCATTAGGGCAACTCCTTCACATGTATTTGTAAAATGATCATTCATCAACTATTGTTCATCTTTACATGCTACCTTTACACTAATATGTGACAAATTCCTAACTCTTGCACTAGTTCATTCCAACATCCATTGTAATGTACCACACTACATCAAAGTCCAAAAGCCTAAGCATCATCATAGCTACATTAGTTGTTTTTGTTGCATAATGTCTTTCATTTAATGAAGAATAAAATAAAAAGGTGAATAGGCTTGACTAGGCCAAGAGGAGGACAACAATTCATGTTTCATGCTTAATGTAGCAAGTTAGATAATAGTTTTCCTCAATGCTATCAAGCCTCTAACTATAGGTTAATGTGTGAAGCTTTATTAAAGGTACTTGTAACATAGAAGGAAAATTGGGGTTAAAGTGTGTTCACATAGCTCATGTGGGCGAACTGTTGCACTAGGTTATATCTCCTTTATGTTGCATTGGGAGGAGTATGATTCACTTAGGCTCAAAAGAATCAAGTGCTAAGTGGATGCAATGGGTGCCTTTATTGTCATGCGATTAAGGAGTTGATGTATGAATAAATTTGACAGGGAGATGCACGACTTAGCACTAAATGGGGGAAAATTGACTTTCTATATTCACACAATAACAAAATTCTAACAAAAGAATTGTGCTATAGGAAACATAACCTAGATATTATAACTAACTCACAAATTCAATTAGATTTGATCTAGAGAGACTAGGTCAACTGGGTTGGCCTATTATTGGGACTAGGTCAACTGGATCAACCTATTCCCTGCACTTTTGATCATTTTCAATTGTAAACTATAGCCAAGATCATGTACTTTCCAAATTCAATCTTGAAATTGGCATCAGTTGTTTAGGAATCAACCTTGAAATTGGAATGAAATAAACTTGAATGAAAAATGTATCTGTACATAATAGAAACTAGATATGACATTGCAATATCTATACCTTGACAAATAGACTTGGAGTTGTGTGTGTGTATTAGTGTACTTACAAAACACACAAAACTCCAATAAGACATTAGCTTGTTAGTTCTTAATTGTCAAATCAAGCAAAGATGAGCAAATGAAGCTAATAAAAGTGCCATATTGCTCCATATCTAAGAAGAGTATGATCAAGATATCTAAATTGCCCTAAGATTTAGATCCTAATCAATGAGATTGCAAGCTTAGAATGATAGACTCGAGGCAAGAATAATACAATTGTAATGCATCTAACATGAGAGAATGAAAATTGGATTATCAATGTCTAGAATGAAATGAAGTGTGAGCTAATCAACTAGATGTAATTAATTAATTGAGCTATGAATTCGACAACTTAACACTAGAATGCAAATGAATAGACCATTTGAGCTTCAAATCCCTTCCTTCTACAAAGTTGGAGAGAAAATGAGTGGTGTAGATTAAGTTAAAGAGGGATCAAGATTCATCCTTGAGTGATCCATGTGTGTCGACTCCCATTAGTTCATCCATAACCACCTTGTCTCCTTTGCAATGAGTTGTAGTTGGGGGATTTGTTAATTCCTTTTAATTAATTACTTTAGCCAAGTATATTTAATGGGTTTGATATAATTAAATAGGTCAAGGTAATTAATGAGGTTTTGTGATAAATTAGTGATGGGTAGATGCTTGATTGGGGCTTTCATGATTTTGATGAATTATATTAGTGATTGGACAATCATATGAGCATAATTGAGGGGTAGTTCTTGATTTAGAGCAAATAGAGCTTCTAGTCCACTAGCTCATTTGAGGGCGATTACATTTTACCATATTTGAATTGATGCACAAGCAATGTGTTGATTCAAAGAAATGAGGATGTTAACTTAGAGAACAACTTGATTTGAAGTAATGAAACTAATCCTCATTTGAAGACTAAGAATTATAAGCTTGATCAAATGAAATTCAAATGATTGAAAGTTTTAAGCTATTAGTTCTAAACCTAATCGAACAAGAATCGACCATACCAACTTTGAACTTGATGGAACAAAGACTAATAAGAGCTTACCAATTTGATTGAAAAATTTTTAAGTCATTGATTTTGAACTTGATAAAATAGGAACCAACCATACTAACTTCAAAATTAATGGAACAAAGGTCAATAAGTATCTAACTAGAATATCCAACTTGATTTGAAGTAATGAAACTAAATATATGAGAGATCATGATTTGTTGACAAACAAAAGATTTGGTTTGAAGCAATGGAATTGACCAATGTTAGAAGATATCAAAAGCAATGATGCTTGATATAACAAAATAACCGATTGGATTTGGTGTGATAAAACTAATCACCTGTGAGATTGATTTTATTTAGACATAGATAATCAACTTAATGTGATGTGATGAAGTCGATTACCTGACAACCTCAACTTGATCAAAGAGAATTAATATGCCCCCAGTGTTGATAGATGGTTTAATTTATAGATCTTAATGTAATCCTTGATTGGATTTGGTAAAAAATTGATTGATTTATGTATGATCATGCCCCCTCAAGAGTGAAATTGAAATAGAAATTGACATAATCTTGATTACAAGCCTTTTTGATGATGTGTAATCGCTAGAAATGTAATTTTTGATTGATTTGAAGATGATTAAAATCACCTTGAAGATGTTTTGAAGCCATTTCGAGATGTTTTAAATCAATTAGAATCTAATTTGAATTGATTTAGTGTTGATAAAATATTATTTAACCAATTTTGACCATTTGAAAAGTGCCCTTTGACCATGTTTGACTATTTTTGACCAATATTTTGGTGAGTTGACTAGATTAGTTAAATGAGAAATATCATTTAGCATCTTCTAGTAAGGATTTTTAGCTTATGTGCCTTTTTTACTAGCTTTGACCAGCTTTAACCACAAAACCATGGTTTGGCTAAATATTATGTCTTAGGTAACCTTTGTTGACCTTTCTCTTAGATTTTGAAACCTTTTGACACTATTTTGAATTAATTCTACATTTCTACTCCTTTCTATTGCCCCTAGTCAATTATTTGACCAAAGTTGACTTTTTGCAATTAGGGTTTGACTTTTTCTCCAAAATTGTCACTCTATGAGTTGTCTAGTATCATCTCATTTTAATTTTGGTTCTGGCATTAAGTTCTTCACTTGATTTTGCGTTTAAATTAGTCCATTGTAGTATTAGCTCACCAAAACCCTATTAGGTATAAATAGGTCCTAAAAGATAACTCATTTGCACTTTTATTCTTTTCCACTTTAGAGCTAAACATGGTTGTCACACTGAGGAATCACTATTTTGATCTTGACCCACTAGTAAATTTAGGCCTAAATTTCGACGCAAAAAGGTCAAAATTGCAACCAGAGTTGGTCGAATTGGCGACTAAACTTGTTGTCACTCTTTTTTAGTCAATTTTTTGACAAAGACATTTTGCGTCAAAATTTTGACTTCATAAAGGTGGACTTACCAATGCAAATTTTGTCGATTTCCTTAGTCCAACCTGAACTATTATTTTCCCATTTGCGGCGTCACTGGTTAAAATTTTGACGTAAACCCCGACCAATTTGGCGTCAAAATTACGACCAACGCCCCTTAATTTTCTACACTAGTGCCATACATTCAACATCAAAGTGAAGACATGTGCGTTGAAATTGAGACCAACGATAGGTAGAAATTTTGATGAGTTGTGCCAATTATTGTAAAATCTTTGCTCTCATAGGAGCCTTCTAAACTACACAAAATTTGATTCTAAAGTGTAATTGCGCAGTGCATGAGAGTCAGGGTATCGTGCACATTTCTACCTTCACACCATTGTTTTGTTTATCACATGATTTATTTCATACAAAACAATGGGAAGGAGGAAGAAATGTGCACGATATCCTGAGTCTCCATTGAGCAATTATGCTTTACAACTCAAATTTTGTGTAGTTTAAAAGGCTCCTATGAGAGCAAAGCCTTTGCAATAATTGGCACAACCTGTCTAAATTTTGGTTCTTGAGACACCATTTCTTGTGAAGATTGCAGGGAAAAATAAAATTAGGAAAGAATTATTTATCAGGAATGAAAGCCAATAATTTCACTAACTAATCTCTATTTTTCAAACAGATAAACGTGACAAAAAAACTTATAGTCCCAATCACATCATCATAAGAGTGCATATATAACTATAACTATAACTATGTCTAAAACCAACATAATTTACAAATATCCACAATTCAACTACTATCCCTTAATTTTTTCTTTAATGCAAAGTTTTAAGTCAACTATGTTATGGCCCTAGATGTAATACCAAATTGTCATTAGGCTAAAGACTACAGTAAGATTTTAAAATGCAAGGAGAACTACCCAACCAAAGTAGAAAATGACATGAAAAGTTAACAATCTATCAATTGACGCCTCTAGATGAAATATTTCTAGCAATTGAACTGTATGTTATAGAAACAAAAAATTGCCTTAAAATTGATACCTCACCAATTGTTCATTTGCATCCATAATGGCTTCACAAAAGTTGAAAGCTTACGATTTGTCAAGAACACAAAAGGCACTCGTAGTTCAGCCACATCAATGAAAGTAAAGTAGTTCAGTTGCATGGTGAGGGAAAGAGACTGTCAATATTGATTGTGGATTTGCAAATAGGTAAGCAATAAACATAAAAAGGTAGTACAAGGCACCATTTGCCATGTTCTAATATGATGAACTACCTTAGAGCTGATTCTTATAAACCTTGATTGCTTAATGTTGGATTTGATCCAACAGTGCCATTATCTAAAGGAGGTCCCACACCCCACTTTCCTGCTGATTTTGAAAGTGCTAACAAAGCATCTTCCCTAGCTGATCTCCCTTGCAAGCTCAACTGAAAGAGAATTCCTAATTGAAGAATGCCGAAGATAGTCACGATGTGCCTATTGCTAATAGGCATATGGTGACTATCTTTGACATTCTCCTATGGCTCTTGTGGTTCTAATCTTATAACATGAGGTTTCCTCTTCTTTTTTCGAGCATAAGGCTGATGTGGCCCTATAATAAGAAATAAATGGGTTTAATCTCAATTATGTACAACACAAAGAAAACCAAAATGAAATAGAATTTTTTAACAGAAAATGAACTATATAAACTTATAAAGCTCATAATAATAATAGGCCATAAACTTGGACAGATTTGTTGTAGATTTCTAGGATGATTGGGGTGTACTTATCATCGCGATCTAAATTCTGTAAGAGATTAGCATGTGTTATTTCAGCAAAGATAACCTCCTAAGAGAAATGAGTACATGTTGGTGATTGTTCACTTTATTTAATCTGGTATTTTCTTGCTAGATTTCAAATTATTAATTTATATAATCTATTATTTTTGTTGGCTTTGGGGCATTTGCACATATTTCCAAACTTCACAATGCAATGCATAACTTTTTCTATAGGAATTTCAGTTACTTTCTTTAAGCTATGTCATTATTGTATGGCTTGGTTTCTGTGAGATATATATATATATATATATATATATATATATATATATATATATATATATATATATATATATATATATATATAGAGAGAGAGAGAGAGAGAGAGAGAGAGAGAGAGAGTACTTCAATGGCAAGCCATGGCACAAGAAAAACATCTCTCAAAAACTTGACAAAATCGTATTTCAGTGTGCAAGAAAAGAAAATGTAGAGTGTGTGTTTAATGATTTCATTACCAAATCTATAGAGGAGGGTGGATGAGTTAGAGTTTTATTAGGGTGGGATGACATTGTGATTGTAGGTCTAGAGGATGAGGATGAGGATTTTGGAAATAAGATCTAGATACTGATGGTAGAGTGAGATGAATAGAAGAGCCAATAAAGATACCTATAGAGAAGAGGAACAAAGCACTGAATAGGAAGCCACAATTATAGGGGTAAGATAGGTGGTGGTCAATGCCTTTGTTTCACTATGACAGGAAGGTATAGAAAGATCAGAGGAAACATATTATATGGGAATCTACCACCAAGAAGTGACAAAAAATTAGAGGAAGCCTCCATCCTCCAAGCAGATATAGTTACAGAGCATAAGCAAGGCATCCTAGGGTTCATTAGGCATTCCACCAATGCCACCAAAAAGACATGATGGGAGTCCATCCTAGCTATCTATATTAATACCACCTAGTCATGTGACAAATAATTTTGACTCCATGGGGAGATATTTATGTCAATACTTATGCATTTTGATATATTTTTAGATGTAGCATTCAATTTGTTATTATGATATTTATACAATTATATATGATTTGGCACTTTGATGGGTCATTTTATGGATATTATGGACTTCGTAAATATATTTTCTTTGATGTTCTATATGATGATACATTTAGTTCTACATGATTCTTATGTTGATGCATGGATGTACCTATTTGTATATATTGTTATGATGTATATGTTAATGGTACTTATTTTTGTGATGTAGGATATGTGTATTGTGATCCATATGATATGAAATAATTATAATTAAGATTATAATGGTTTATGAAATAGAAATATGTGGATGATGGCATTAATGTATGGGTATATGTGATGATAGGATGTAACTGCAAACTAAACCATGATTGATGATATGGATATGATATATTTGATGTATATTATGGACTTCAATAACATGCTTTATGATATGTGATGTATGTAATATAGTATTTTTAATTTATGCACTATATGTTATGTGATTGATATATGAAACACTGATGAGATATAGTAATGTAATGAAACTGTGATGTAAATGAAATATGTGTAATGAAAATGTAATGAATGCAATATATGGTTAATGCACTTAACAAAGTGATGTGTAAAAGGAACATGCAATTAGAAAATGTACCTATACATTTAGGGAATGTCTGTTATATTGAGTTGAGAAGTAGTAGTTCTATCATCAATTTGGTTGATTCATTTGGTTTAATGCAAATTATGCATTGTGTGCACTGAGAGATTGGAACATGCTTATATTAGTGGATGTTGATTGTCACAGTGAGCTACTGATTCCCCTATTTTAATGGCATGCATTTAAGCAACCGACCTTTTCAACCAAACTAAGCTTTGAGAATAGGAGCTATGACATGCTCAGTGGAGGAAAGAGTTAATGTTTGTTGTTTCTTTTTACTCCATGAAACAATTCATGCTCTGAGGCCAAAAGTAACCACTGCTATGGTTTTTTCATTATCTATTGAATCTACCCAATTGGCATTAGTGAAATTTTGAAACCAACAAACAAAAAATAATTACACAGATAATACTAAATATAAGAATCTGTTGTACCCATTACATTTATCAGAATCTATTTTGTTGGTTGTCAATGATCCATCTATGATTTACTCATGATGTTGGAAAAAATAGTATCAGTGAAAATTGATTAGGGATGGTGGCTATAAGATGCAACTGCTCACAAATGATGTGTTGATTTACTCATGAAGTTGGAAATATATTTTAGTAAGATGCAACTGCTCACAAATGATGTGTAGAAACATCATCTCCTTCATGGAGTATCCAAAGGGATTAGATTCAAAGTCACAAATGTTAGAGCCAAGTAGATTATCACAAATTCCTAAATAAAGAGTCATTTCACTTGTAGAATTGTAATTGCTCTTTTAAAATAGAAAGGCCCGACCATAGTCGAGTTGTATAATGCAGATCTCTAGAGTAAATATAGTTTTAGGGTCCTCATTTGTAATGAACCCATTTTGGGGCCATTGTTAATTTCTGACTTATTTCTTTTATTTGTATCTTTTTATATTTCACAATAGTAATGCTTGTCTATTGGAGAATATTGAAAGAATAAAATAAGATATAAATATCTATCTGTTTATCCCCTCCAATGATGTTAACTTAGAGTCTTATGTGATATTGATTTATATGACAATACTTAGGGTGATAATGGTAAATTTTTCTTGCTATCTCATATATAAATGATTGATAGATATGCAAAGATGGTCTTGCTATCAATATGGCTCACTGCTAAATAATATTAGCCTTCTCTAATATGACAATTGGAAATTTTGCTATACTGATCAGTAGCTGTGTCTATTATAACAATATGAATATGCAAATATGAGGATATCAATTGAAATAGTTGGTTGCTATCTCTGATCCGGATATACATTCTTGCAGCGATGGCAGATGATGATGTTTCTAATGTAACCTGATGTGTTTGCAATAGTGGCGGTGCTTTCTGATATTATCATGATTGAAGGAATGGATTTTATTTGTGTTACATATCCCATAAGGCTGAATGGTTGTATCCTTTGATGATGAATAGACGAATCCCTTTGATCGCCTCTTTTCATAAACAACGACTAACCCTTCTAATTGCACCTTTCCACTATTAATTGTTATTCGACTTTTAAGTCAAAACTAATTGGTTTGTTATATTATTGATTTATCAATATTCCAATGTCACTGCACACCACTTTGCCGACCAGTGATAAACTTGATTAAATCTTCTTCTCTACTTGTAACTGGGTCTTGTCCACATGTATGGGAATCCTCCCTTCTGATCATTGCTAATTGATGCTAAATTGATTGTGCTTCTGTTCGATGCCTTGCTTTAGTTCATTGTGCAATTTATATACACCATAGTGATGACGAGTCATGTCACCCCATCTTAACTATGTTATGAATTTAAACATAGATTATTACTTGGAAGATAAGGATTATATTTAATCTAGATTCCACATTTAACATTTGAAGAAGTGTATGCTTTGTATTATTGCCGACTAATATGATTCCCAAATTTTAATCGTATTGTGTCTCATTATTGATGGAAGTCAATTAAATGTATCAATAATAATATCATTTAAATAAATATTATATGATTGTCAATTCTCATTATATCATATCATATCATTTTTGTTTGCTTAGTAATTTATTGATTACTATATATTATAAATTTGAATTGTATTACTTTTTTCATTATATAATAATAATTATATATCAATATTATATAATAATGCTTGATGCACTACTATTAATATTTATATATTCAGTACATAATTTATTAATAGCATTATTTTTATTATTATGTGTATAATTGATATCCATGAATCTTAATTACCTTACTAATATTATCAATCTTTTATTTATTATATTTTAATACTATTATCACATTATAATTTGTAGGGCCCATTTACCGTTGCACCAAAAGCTATGACTGTTAGTGAACATGGAACACCACATAATTAACCACCTGTGGGCAGGGGAGCGCGTCGCATCACCCAACAATCTCCCCCTCGACACGCATACCAGGTGCTTACGCGGGTCGGGAAGGCACCGGGGAGATTTGAACCCATGACTAGGCCAAAACCAGGCTCTGATACCAATTGTAGGGCCCATTTACCGTTGCACCAAAAGCCATGACTGTTAGTGAACATGGAACACCACATAATTAACCACCTGTGGGCAGGGGAGCGCGTCACATCACCCAACATAATTATAATGTAATATCATACTGTATGATAATAACATTTTTATTTTTATTAATAATGATTTGACCTTTAATATTACCTTATTACCTTAGTAACGTATTATTATTATATCAATAATATATTATTATTTATTCTTTAATAATATATTATACCATTAATAATATATCAATATTTCTTTTAATATATCATAACATTAAGAAATAATATATTTATTTATTCATAATAATTTACTTATATTACCCTAATTAGGGGATATGACAGTCCGCCCTTCCTAAAATTGCTTGTCCTCAAGCAATGATTGTTTACACTAAACCTTTATTGTGAATTCAATATACAAGTTATACACTAGAATGAAAGAATACATAAGGTATGCATGTAGTTAATGTCATAATGCATGAAGTAAATATCTAAGCGCTTGCAAACACGAAGCATACACGAAGAAGACACATTAATCAATGAAGACACGAAGTATACACAATGCAAACACATGATGCATGAAGGCACAAAGCATATACGATGCAAACACATCATACACTCCTTATTGATTTTCACAATGAAGTAGAGTAAAATGAATGAAAAATATACTTCCCTAATATGACTTTTGATCATGGACCTACAACACAAATAATTGTTAGGATATAATAGCTCCAAAGAAAAGATGAATTTTGTGATGATCCCTTTTCTCATTTACATAATCATTTGAAAGGAATCTTTCTCTCTCCTCGTTGCGATCATCATAAGATGGTAGATTTACAGTGCAAAAGGTGCGTGAAACAGGCTACAAGTGGTTCCCTGGAGGACATCCATCATGTGCCCAAATTTACTCCGCCTCTTCCTCCACCAACTCCTTACCTTAAGAGATCTTAATGTGGATGAGAAGATAATTATTTGGAAGATTTCTTTTTATAGTACACAAACAACTTTCTTTCTCCTTATTATGATCATCTTGAGATGGTAGATTGATGGTGCAAAGGGTTCATGAAACAAGCTACAAGTGGTTCCCTAGAGGATATCCATCAGGTGCTCAAATTTACTCTGCCTCTCCCTCCACCCACTCCCTATCTTAAGGGATCATAATGTGGATGAGAAGATAATTATTTGGAAGATTTCTTTTTATAGTACACAAACAATTTTCTTTCTCCTTATTATGATCATCTTGAGATGGTAGATTGATGGTGCAAAGGGAACGTGAAACAAGCTACAAGTGGTTCCCTAGAGGATATCCATCAGGTGCTTGAATTTACTCCGCCTCTCCCTCCACCCACTCCCTATCTTAAGGGATCATAATGTGGATGAAAAAATTAATCAAATGAGCATAATTATATTACGATTATCTTGAGATGGTAGATTGACAGTGCAGAGGGCGCATGAAACAAGCTACAAGCGGTTCCCTGGAGGATATTCGTCAAGTGCTCGAATTTACTCTGCTTCTCCCTCCACCCACTCCCTATCATGATGTGGATGAGAAAATAGACCCCTATGTACTATCTAATCAGATGGCTTTCCCTTCTATCATAATTGGTTAAATTCTTCTTCGTCTTCTTCTTTTGGAAATTACACTACTCTATGGACATGTATTTACTCTTTTGTAATGTCAGGTGTAAAGCCAATAGTCACTAAACTATGATAGGTCACTGCACCTCATTTCATATATTTCCATGGTGTTTAATACTTCACTTGAGTGGTGGGACAACATTTATCGTGGCTCATGCCACACCCTTTTTTTTGTTTCTCAAACCTATTTGATTTCCCCTGGTCTAGCAATCTGTTGATATTGTTCTCTTTTTCTATTGTCTATTGTTATTAGAATACTAGGATGGTCTTGTTTATGTAAAATCAACTACACACTTCATCCTTAATTGTGTCATTATATTGCATATTATTCATAATCAAATTATTTGGTGTCTTCTTATTAAATCATATTAATGATTGAACATTACTCTTCAATGTATAGCTAACTGATATCAATCATTTTCGTGTAATTGGTGGTAATGATATTAGAATCAATTATCATTTGTACATAACCTCCTATTCCTTAATATTGCAATAGCTCCTTCAATGTATTTATGCTTCCTTTGATCTATGTTTTAATTTGATGAAGATATTATTTTATTTCTTAATCCCCAATTCCTTTGTCAAGAATTCTTTCCACTATTTCTCCTCAAGGTGAAATCAATACTCAATGCTTTCCCTAGTAGTCTTGCAAATAGTTTTCAAGGATAGAGACTTCATTGATTAAATAAGATAATACACAATTGTGAATAATAATATATGATCATTCTAATAAATATCTCAATTAAAGACATACTTTTATTGTCTTATAATCATAACAGATTGTATTACTATCTTGTTGCACATCAACTAATCCTCTTACATTTAATAAAATTTGTTATTAGACTGTACTCTTGAATACTTAATAATTATAATATTGAGATAGGTAATTTCACCTCTATCATCAAACAATAATTTTATCTTATTCTCATTATTTAAAAATAACCTTTATATTCATATTGACCATTATAAATTATTTCATATACCTAATAATATTATTAGAATTTTGTTTCAAAATAATATTATCATAAAAATAAACATAACTTTATAAATAGATTATTTGAATTGATACTCTTTCAATTAAATAATCATACTTACCTTATGGAAGTCATTTTTGTACTTACCAAGCATTTTCCTTTGTTTCTTTAAATTGCATTTATCCTCTCTTCGTGATCAACTTAGTAACATCTTTGTTGCTGCTTCAAATTCCAATACTGCATTTATATGGATACTTTTCTATATGCTTCAGTTGGGTTTCTCGTTGTAATTGACCTGGCAACCATTCCATGCGATGTTATGCAAACTTTAAGCAATGCTTTCACTTGAAACTTACTAAGATCTGGTCATACATGACCCATTATTTCTGCACCCATATTGAGCATGAACTCAACTTTGCATATCATGGGTATATTCACATCAACTGATGCACAGGTTTTTGATTGGTTTGAATAGGCTCTGATAAACTTCTCTCTTTTTAACAACACCTTATATCATTCCAGAACAGACTTATCTTTGCGTGATGGTTGACACTTGGGATCTTTATCCATCTTGAGCAAATAGTTACACTTCATTATATGTATTTCCCTGATTTGGTGAGGCATTTCATGAATAGCTCTTCTAAAATCTACATGATATGGGGTTTGATTAGCCACTACAATCAATAATGCACATAGTTGCTCATTCCTCCAACCAAGATGACTAGGGATTGTGCTAAAGTTTTTGAGATATGGGTACAAATGAGATTCCATCCATTCCATTCCCCTTATGTCATGTGGGTCTAACATTATTGACCCGCAAAGTGAACTTCATCGAACCTTCTTAGGGACTTTCTGGTTGCATCGTTATTTTTATTGTGCATCTATTTTATGCTAGCATTTCTCAGGTCTATCTCAACTTTTAATGCTCTATTTGAGGTGCACGCCCCAATATCTACACATTGTATCATGCTGTGAATCTTGATGTTTAACTTGGCTTGGTGAATGTGATGTGGTATGCTTGGTTTCAAAATTGTTGTTTACTAAAATCAGATTTATTCAAGTCGTTCTATATTTCATAGTTCTGATCATTTGTAATGACCCTCAGGCTGGTAAGACCAAGGCTCTGATATGTATTTGTGTGAAACCTACAAGTTTCGATGAAAATCTATGGTTAAAGAATCCCTAATATCAGATGGCTATAATACGATGTTAGAGAGGATTAGATTTCTTTCAAATTTGATCTGTGAATGTCTTTTTGACTTTCAAAATATGATTTACTAATCTCTATTTCATCACCTTACATATATATAGTTTTATCCATTTTCAAGGTACTCGTGAAATGCTTTAAAATGTTCAAGTTGATCAAAGAGGAATTCGAATAACATCTGTAAATCAATGTAAAAAGTAAAAGTAGCTTGCTGTTGTACAAAATTTGAACATAGGACTTAGTGGCTTTATATTATAATATGTTTACATTAGGTTCTATAACTATTCCAGCATGAAGACGTTAGTTTCTCTTTCGAGAAGTGAAGCTCTCTAGATTGGATGATCAAGCCTTAGTGAATGCCTGATAAGCAACATGTTTTCAACTTTTTAGGAAAGTTATGGATTTCATTTGATAGTCTACAGATTATAATGTCATTATCATGATATAGAAGTCAAAACAAATGCAGTATTGTTATCTCTCATTTTTGGCTTCAAAATTTTTGGTTGTCCTTGCATTCTATTTGTTGACTAAATCATATACCATAGGCTGTGTACTTATTGCTAATCATTTCGCATGACTTTGTTATTAATTCACAACTTATAGGAGGGCAAGATCCAAGCTCTGATACCACTATAATGAACCCATTTTGGGGCCATTGTTAATTTCTGACTTTTTCCTTTTATTTGTATCTTTTTATATTTCATAATAGTAATGCTTGTCTGTTGGAGAATATCGCATGAATAAAATAAGATATAAATATCTATCTGTTTATCCCCTCCAATGATGTTAACTTAGAGTCTTATATGATATTGATTTATATGACAATACTTAGGGTGATAATGGTAAAATTTTCTTGCTATCTCATATATAAATGATTGATAGATATGCAAAGATGGTCTTGCTATCAGTATGGCTCACTGCTAAATAATATTAGCCTTCTCTACTATGACAATTGAAAATTGGCTATACTAATCAACAGCTGTGTCTATTATAACAATATGAATATGCAAATATGAGGATATCAATTGAAACAGTTGGTTGCTATCTCTGATCCAGATATACATTCTTGTAGCGATGGCAGATGACGATGTTTCTAATGTAACCTGATGTGTTTGCAACAGTGGCGGTGCTTTCTGATATTATCATGATTGAAGGAATGGATTTTATTTGTGTTACATGTCCTATAAGGCTAAATGGTTGTATCCTTTGATGATGAAGAGACGAATCCCTTTGATCGCCTCTTTTCATAAACAACGACTAACCCTTCTAATTGTACCTTTCCATTATTAATTGTTATTCGGCTTTTAAGTCAAAACTAATTGGTTTGTTATATTATTGATTTATCAATATTCCAATGTCACTGCACACCACTTTGCCGACCAGTGATAAACTTGATAAAATCTTCTTCTCTACCTGTAACTGGGTCTTGTCCACATGCATGGGAATCCTCCCTTCTGATCATTGCTAATTGATGCTAAATTGATTGTGCTTTCGTTTGATGCCTCGCTTTAGTTCATTGTGCAAATTATATACACCATAGTGATGACGAGTCATGTCACCCCATCTTAACTATATTATGAATTTAAACATAGATTATTACTTGGAAGATAAGGATTATATTTAATCTAGATTCCACATTTAACATTTGAAGAAGTGTATGCTTTGTATTATTGCGGACTAATATGATTCCTAAATTTTAATCGTATTGTGTCTCATTATTGATGGAAGTCAATTAAATGTATCAATAATAATATCATTTAAATAAATATTATATGATTGTCAATTCTCATTATATCATATTATATCATTTTTGGTTGCTTAGTAATTTATTGATTACTACATATTAGAAATTTGAATTGTATTACTTTTTTCATTATATAATAATAATTATATATCAATATTATATAGTAATGCTTGATGCACTACTATTAATATTTATATATTCACTACATAATTTATTAATAGCATTATTGTTATTATTATGTGTACAATTGATATTCATGAATCTTGATTACCTTACTAATATTATCAATCTTTTATTTATTATATTTTAATAATATTATCACATTATAATTATAATGTAATATCATACTGTATGATAATAACATTATTATTTTTATTAATAATGATTTGACCTTTAATAATACCTTATTACCTTAGTAACGTATTATTATTATATCAATAATATATTATTATTTATTCTTTAATAATATATTATACCATTAATAATATATCAATATTTCTTTTAATATATCATAACATTAAGAAATAATATATTTATTTATTCATAATAATTTACTTATATTACCCTAATTAGGGGACATGACAAGATGCACTACTATTAATATTTATATATTCAGTACATAATTTAGTAATAGCATTATTGTTATTATTATGTGTACAATTGATATCCATGAATCTTGATTACCTTACTAATATTATCAATCTTTTATTTATTATATGTTAATACTATTATCACAATATCATTATTATGTAATATCATACTGTATGATAATAACATTATTATTATTTTTATTTTTTATTAATAATGATTTGACCTTTAATATTACCTTATTACCTTAGTAATGTATTATTATTATATCAATAATATATTATTATTTATTCTTTAATAATATATTATACCATTAATAATATATCAATATTTCTTTTAATATATCATAACATTAAGAAATAATATATTTATTTATTCATAATAATTTACATATATTACCCTAATTAGGGGACATGACATCATTAGATGCATCGTCAGAAGAAGAGACCACTTCTTCTAAAGAATTTGTAAGATTTAGAACAAAGGTTTATTGTTTATATCATTTGTTACTGATTGTTGATTGTTGAGATGCTTAGTAAATATTCTTCATTTCTTTCAAACTACATCTCTATTATCTCTATCAATACACCCTCATATTTTTTTACTCATTTTATCATGGAAATACCCAAGAATCTAATTTTTGCTCATCATGGGAGGTAACAACAAAGGACAAAGCAACAGGCAGCTGAACATGTTTCCAAAATATATTGAAATAATAGATACATAGCTTTGAATGACTTATTCCCAAATTTGAGCTTGTTTGTATTAAATAGTTGAGCATTTAAAACCTTAATTGATTCCAATAAATCGGCTAGAGATAACTATTGGTTGAAAGGCTGTTAGAATGCTCCATCAACTAGAAAGCATAGATTGCTGACCTATTCTACTAAATTGAAATCTCCAAGTACAAGTTAATCTCCCAATGATGAATAGGAACTTGAGCCTAGAAATTGTATATATTTACTATTTTACCAATCATTTACATAGGCATGGTCTCAGGGGTAGCTAGTGGCTCGGTACTAGTGGCTAGTGGCTTGGTACTTACTAGTTATATAAATTGAACATGATCTTCTAGTGGCATGGTCTTCTAAATTGAACATAATTCATATTATATACATAAACTAAGAAAAGAAATAAGAATCTAATTGACTTTACCAAAAAATCCTAATTCTATACAAATAAACGAAAATTCTTAACAACTTAAAAAATAGAATAAAATATACTAGAAACAAGAATTGTGTGAAATTAAGACTTAACTATTAGAAATGGTTTGAGGCTAATGGCATTCCTTCGCCCATTTCATTCTCTATCCAAAATCTACCCAGGAAGAACATTTATTTCAAACAATATGCAAATCAATTCATAAAATGTACTACAATTAGTCAGAAAAAAATCTCCCAATTACCTATAGACATCATCTAGAACCTCTTTTATCTCGTTTTTGAAATGTCTTGCTATACCCAATCTCTCGAAATGATTTACCATTGAGAGGTCAAGAATCAAATTGATAGGATAAGCACCGAGCACTGCACCAACAAACAAATGTCTCTTACATTTACATGATCATTATAAAAATATCATCAAACTATATAAAAGAATATTTAAAGACCAACTTGTATCATAAGCAGAAAGAGATGAATATCTTCTCTTAATTTCCAAGAACAACATATTTATCCTTGTAATATTATCATCTATGCACATCAAACCAAATGATTTGTTCTCTCTGTTCTCTTTCTTAGCCTACCATATAACGAGATGAGTGGTTATCAGAGAACAACATATATAGTTAAATGTAAAGAGTATAGTAGGTAATACAGTTAAATACATTGGAGGAATCTTCAACACTCATAGATTTGACTTTCTGATGTGTTCTTGCATTGAACTTCTTTCTTCCATTGAAGTTGAAATTAGAGGCCCCTACATAAAAGATATTATTACAAATCAGTTCAAGAAAACTCAATGACATAATTAATTATGAAATAAATATATGAATGAGTATAAAATTGTAGATTGTGCACTAATCGTACCCTTCCAAACTGTAAGTAAATTGGACTATGAGTAGGGAAAACACAAATTCTTAACCACAAAATTATTGTAGTATTCAACTATGTTCTTCATAACCTATAAAAGCTGACTAAGGTTGCAATGTTTATAATGACTATAAACAAAAATATAAATTAAAACAAGCAATATTATTATCAATTTTTTTAAATGTAGAATGAAATGGTTGTAAGTATGCATTTCTACCACATGCAAATGATTTTGAGATACAAACCTATGCAATCCAATCTCCCAAGGAATAGATAGCACCACTTATCGCCATCTTTGCCAAAATAGGATTTTTCATAAAGTGATGTTAGAATAGTTACTAAAATGGTCATAAATTATGTTGTTATAGTAAAAGAATACTTTAACTTAAGAAAAAAACTACACAATATTAAAACATGACATCGTGCTTTAAAAACTAAAAAGGTACCTGTAACGAAAAACTTCATTTCGACTTGCTAATTGGTTGTCACTATTAACTATAAGCTTATCTTTAAAGTTTGAGCTTCACTTGGTTTCGAGAATAGTTAAATATTCTCTACTAAACAGGGCCAACTATGTGAAGGTGGAAACTCATTTGGCCCCTCCCCCCTTCTCCCCCTCCCCCAAAACATCATTCTAAATTCCCCATTAACATTTAATAACATTCATTCATTCATCCATTTTTGAAATATAACATTCAATCATTATAATCACATGATAACATTCATTAACACATAAAATTCATTAACACACAACATTCATGAATAATTCATTAACACACAACATTCAAGAGTAAGTCATTCATGAATTGTTCATTAACACCCAACATTAATGAATAATATTCATTAACACAATATTCAAGAGTAAGTCATTCATGAATAATCATTTCTTTTTTGCTTTCTTGCTATTTTTTTTTCATAAAATTTCTAAGAGGAATATCAATATCCTCATCATCCCCCTCCTCTACCGGTTCTAATGCATGTCTCCTCATCTGTTTAGGAACATCATGAGGCCACTGCACCAAAGGGGTGTCCGTTGCAATAACAAGTACTTCATGAGTTAAATTTGCACCATTTTATATTAGTGAATTATGAGTTTTTATTTAAGTAAAAGAACTATAAATCAAAAAATTAATTTAAAAGAACAAAATATAGATTTTCTTTACCTGAATGTGCGACATGATCTACTTGTTGATCAGTCTGAACATCCTCCAGCACTTTTTGAGCACGACATGATTCTATATCCTCAACACAAAAAGGTTACACCAAGTTCAATTAAAGATGTTAAATTGTATTAATAATTACATAATTAGTTTTAAATAACAAATGAGCACATCTGAGCTTGTCCCTTTGGTGAAATGGTGGGGCTTCTTGCCTGTAGGGCCTACAACCAAGGTTCAAGTCCCCATAGGGCCATTCTCTACTATGGATCTTAATTGAGAATGTTTTTCCATTGACCCTTGGTGAAATAGTGGGGCTTCTTGCCTATAGTGCTTACAACCAAGGGTTAATATTTAAAAGGGCTTGTCCCTTTGGTGAAATGGTGGGGCTTCTTGCCTGTAGGGCCTACAACCAAGGTTCAAGTCCCCATAGGGCCATTCTCTACTATGGATCTTAAATGAGAATGTTTTTCCATTGACCCTTGGTGAAATAGTGGGGCTTCTTTCCTGTAGTGCTTACAACCAAGGGTTAATATTTTTAACACTTTAAATTTTTAAAGCGATCTTGAGATGACTGGAGCGTGTGGCGTGAGCGAGAATGGGTTTTCGTATCAGCAGCAAGGTGGGAATGGAATTTTGAATCAGCAGCTAGGCAGGAATCGAGAGAACACGGGCGTTGGGGGGTAATCTGTAGGTGTAGGGTAGGAATCGGAGGTGAATGAAGCAGACACCTCAAAGGATGGGGACCCACGGGAGCTACTGCCTCACCTAGGTGAGAAGATTCCTCCCCTTCACTCAGGTGGTGGGCCGCCTAGGGCTTGGGGGCGCTGGTCAAACCTATTTGGAGTCAAACCATCAGGTAAGTCGACATTCCCAAAAGTCATTGATAAATCAGACAAGGAGAAGGGCATCTTTGCTTTGGAAAATCCTCGAGAAATTATAGACCTCAATATCCTCAGTATGGCGAATACCTTGGTGGGAAAATTTGTAGGGCCAAGGCCCAACATTGATGTTGTGAGGATTTTTACCAGAAACAAATGGGATTTAAAGGGGCATGTAGAGGTGACAACAATGGCAAAAGGTTTCATGACTTTTGAGTTTTCTTGCTCGGAAGACTTTTCTAGAATCCTGTGCGCAGGGAATTGGTCTCTGGGGAGATCTACTTTATTCTTGCAGAAATGGTCTTCCAATATGGACTTGAATAATGATTTCCTATCCTAGGCTCCAGTATGGATTAGACTCCCGAAATTGCCCATGGAATACTGGCATGAGGATGTCTTTGATGGCATTGCCAGGTCTTTTGGAGAGCTTCTTTCCATTGATCCTGTAACAGCAGCTAAGAAGAGACTTACCTATGCAAGGATATGTGTAGGAGTGACCGAAGGACAGGATATGCCTCAAGTTATTGAATTTCAATCTCATTTGTGAAGCAGATTCCAAATGATTGACTATGAAAGTGTGCCCTTTGCGTGCTTCCATTGTAAGAAGGCAGACCATAAGGTTGGATTCTGCCCACTATTCAAAGGAAAGGGAATGGGGGGAAAGGCTTGCCCTCATGGTGGGAAGAAAGCTGCTCATGTTCCCAAAAAGACTTGGAAGAAGAAAGAAATGCAAGTCAAGAAAAATGGAGAGGTTGAAGAAAAAGCTAATGATTCTGTTACTGACCTCCAAGCTGAACCTCGGGACCTCCAGGTTGTAGTGGATGTACTGGAAGGAGAAGGGAATGAGACAACTGAGGAAAAAACCAACCCTTCCCAAATGAAGGAATCCAAGGATAATCTCAAAGAGGCAAGTATTTTGGAGTCTCAAATCCCTGAGAGTTCTGAGGAGGTTGATCTGAAACTTTCCTCTGTCCCAGACTCTATGGAGGAATAAAAGGAAGGGGAACCATTGTCTCAAAACTCCACAAACCCAGTTAGTAGGGAACTCCCTGTAATAGTGAATAGAATCTTAGAACAGTTGTCTGCCTCAACATCAGAACAACTAGCCAGGCTAGATACTTTGCTTGATTTATGTAAAGAAGAAGAAGAGCCACTCTGGATAGAAGTCAGAAGAAGAAAGAAGAAGAATAGCTGGGACCCCTCTCCTACCTCTCCTGCTTCAACTAGAAGCAAGGCCAAGGCAGATCTTGGTCATAAAACCAACCCGGTGGGAAGGAAAAATAAGAATGAAATCAAGAAGGAGGAAGCAAGAAGAAACATCATGGATAGAATGCAGTGCACCATCCAGGAAGCTTGCTCATCAATTAAAGCATGAAGATCCTCTCATGGAATATTCGCGGACTCAATGGAATCCACAAGCAAGAAGTTGTAAGGAATATGATAAGGGATCATAGGCCCGATATTTTTCTTATTCAGGAAATGAAAATGAAGAAAGAAAATTTGAAAAATATTAGATTCAACAACAACATGAATGGAATTGCCTCAAACTCAGAAGGAGCATCTGGAGGGCTACTGCTATTATTCAATAACAAAAATTTCAATATTGTGCCCGAGTATGATGAGGATAACATCATTTTATGTAGAGTACAACATTTGCTAACTAATGAATGCTAGTTTTTAGTGAACATTTATGCTCCCAACAACAAGAGAGATAGAAAAAATTACTGGGTCAAAGTTGGAAAGTTGGTGCAAGCCAGTGACATTAAAAAAGGCATTATCCTGGGAGACTTCAACTCTCTGCTAGAGGACAAGGAGAAGATGGGAAGATTGCCCTCGGATTGGGAAAGCAAGCAGGATCTTTCCAATTTCATCAATGACCTGGCCCTAATGGATTTGGAGCTCTCAGGGGGTACCTTTACTTGGTCTAACAAGAGAGCTGGTCAGGACTGCATTTAGTTAAGATTGGACAGAGCTTTAATCTCCCCAGATTGGTTGCACTCTTTTAGCTGTAGATTATCTTTGCTTCCTAGAGTTGGTTCTGACCACTCTCCCATTTCTCTTTCGGTGTCCCCTCTTGAGCCCAGGAGAAACTACCCTTTTAGGTTCGAGAAAATGTGGACCACTCACCCCATACCTATTGGATAATGTCAAAAGATGGTGGGGGATTAGTGTTGATGGCTTAGCCATGTTTAGAGTCACTAGAAAGCTCAGAAATGTGAAGAGGATGGTAAAAATTTGGAACAAGTCTGATTTTGGCCATATATTCCATGACAAGGAGGAGTTGTCAGACAATCTATCTGTCATCCAAGATAGTATTCAGAAGGAAGGATATAATGAGAGTAACAGGGAGGCTGAGTTGTTGATCCTATCTGATCTTCATAACATCATCAACAAGGAGGAAAAGTTTTGGAGGCAAAAATCTCGAATCTCATGGCCTAAGGATGGAGACTGGAACACGAAGTTCTTTCATCTCTCCACCCTAAAACATAGGGCTAACAACAGGATCTCTGGAATCAGGAAGGGGCAGGTGTTGTTGTCTGAAGATCCTGTTATCTCGGCTGAAGTAGTCTCCTTCTTCTCTTCTCTTCTCTCCGAGGACCCCCTGCTTTCCAAGGTGGATCAAGAGGATATCATCTCTTATATTCCTCAGATTATTCAACCCCACCATAATAAACTTATCTATGCTATTCCTAATGCATTGGAAGTTAGAGAGGCCCTTTTCTCCCTACTTGGTGATAAATCACCTAGTCCGGATGGGTTTCCCACCTTTTTCTTCCAAATGTACTGGCCGATGGTCATGGGGGATGTGGTAAAGGCAGTTCAGGAGTTCTTCGGAGCTAGAAGTATTCTTAAGGAGATTAATTCTACCTTCTTGGTTCTCATCCCTAAATCCCCAGGGGCTGACTCTTTTGACCAGTTCAGACCCATCAGTTTGTGCAACTCTTTCTACAAGATTATCTCTAAAGTTCTCACTTCTAGAATGCTTAAAATTCTGCATCTGATCATTTCGCAGCAACAATCGGGCTTTGTTCTTGGGAGACAAATCTTGGTCTTGGTGCTGATGGTTCATGAGGTTATTCATTCTTTAGAAGCTTCCAAGCGGGAAGGTATGTTGCTCAAACTGGATCTTTCAAAAGCCTATGATGGGGTGGACTGGTCCTTTCTTAGAAAGGTCCTTCAGGCTTTTGGTTTTGACAATAAAGTGTATAAACTCATTTCTCAATTGGTGTCTACCTGCTCTCTTACTGTTCTGATTAATGGAGCCCCCTTTGAGTTCTTTAAACCTTCTAGAGGTCTCAAGTAGGGAGACCCCCTATCACCTATCCTCTTCATTATTTTAGCTGACTGCATTGGGAGGCTTATTGAACATAAAAAGTCTGATGGAAGTCTTATAGGGATTAAGCCTTCTTTGAGAAATGACCCCTTCACTCACCAACAATTTGTGGACGACACTATAATGGGGGGGGAAGCTTCTATGAAAGAAGCTAGGACTTTGAAAGAGGTTCTTGATACTTACTCCAGAGGGACTGGTCAGCTGATTAACTGGAACAAAAGCTCGACCTTCTTTGTTAACACCCCTAAAGTAAGACAAAGGAAAATTGCCAGAATCCTTGGTTGTGGGGTGGGCTCTCTCCCTTCATCCTATCTAGGACTCCCATTGGGCTCTTCTCCCCCTGACTCTTTCTGGAATGGTATTCTGGACAGATTCAACAAGAAGATGGTTGGATGGAAAGGTTCCTCTCTCAGCCAGGCTAGGAAATGTCTACTGGTCAAATCCACTCTTCAGAACCTTCCCATTTATGCTCTGAGCCTTTTTGGAATTCCTGTGAAATTTGCAGAGAAAATGGAGAAAATCCAAAGAGACTTTCTATGGACCAGACTTGAAGGAAAGAAAAGGTACCCTCTTGTTGCCTGGGAGAAGGTCTGCCTTCCCAAGAGGTATGGAGGTCTGGGCATCAGAAAGCTTACCCATCTCAATAAGGCGCTTCTTGCAAAACAAATTTGGTGTATCTTCAATAACACTAGTGAATGGAGAGACATTCTGGAAAATAAATACCTTAGAAGACCCTCTCTTTATTTTACTTTATTCAATGAGGACATCCCTAAAGGGTCGACTATTTGGAATGGTATCCTGAAGGCCAGGGACCTGGCTAAGGCTAGGGTCTCTTGGAAACTAGGCAATGGGGAGGATATTCAGTTTTGGTCTGACAGGTGGTTATGTCAAGGCCCACTTTTTAGCAACCCAATTTTTGAGAGATGGGTGTAAGAATGCACGGAGCTATATGGGTTTAAAGTAAGCAATTATAGTGTTGGTCAAGAATGGAGAGGCTTTTCCCTCATTTTTGAGGACTTGAAACCAATAATGACTATGCTTAACGCTTTGATCCCTAGTAATAATAAGGATGAGATGGTCTGGAGGGATAATCCCAATGGAAGTTATTCTGTTGCTTTTGGCTACAACTCTCTCTGGGGTTTAAAGGAGAAACCCCCTTGGGCGGATGCCTGGCTCTCGGGCCTCACTCGTAAGATCAACATATTTTATTGGCTGGCCCTTCAGAACAAAATTCTAACGCAAGATAACCTCATGAAGAGAGGCCATGGTATGCCCAGCAGATGCCCGCTCTGTAAAAACCAATTTGAGTCGGGAAATCATATCTTCATTCAATGTGACTTTGCTAGGGAGGTGTGGAATTCTCTTAATCAGGAAATGGAGATTCTCTGGTGCTGGTCGGATAACCTTATCGACCTTTTCAGCCATTGGAAAAGCCTCTGTAAAATTGCAGGCCGACAGGATAATTATGCCTAGTTTTTGCCTCACTTCTGCTGGAGTATCTGGAAGGAAAGGAACAATAGAATTTTCAGGGATAGAGAGGAGCCGGCTATAATTCTAGGAAGGAAGATTTTGAAAAACATAAAAGAAAACCTTGAAGTGAAGAAGGAGGGGGAATTTGATATAGGGGACAGGAAGATGGTTAAAGAAAAAGACAGGGATCCCAAAAGATAAGATGCCAGATGGATTCTACCCCCGGAAGGATGGTCAAAAGCCAACTTCGATGGTGCTTCTAAGGGAAACCCTGGCCCCTCTGGAAGCGGTGGAATTATAAGAAACAATTTTGGGGAGGGGATTGCGGCCTTTTCTCTCCCGCTTGGAACCCAGACCAACCATTTGGCTGAAGCCAGAGCCGCGTGCAGTGTGGTAAAGCTGGCTTTTGAAGCTGGAGTTTCCAAACTTTGGCTTGAAGGGGACTCCAAAAACATAATTAACAATATTAATGGTATCTCCCCTCCTTCATGGTCAATTGCAAATATAATTGATGAGACACATGCCACCCTCACAAAATTTGAGAAGGTCCACGTCACTCATGCATTGAGAGAGGAAAACCCAGTTGCTGACCGGTTCGCTAACAAAGGGGTGGGAATAGACAAAGAGATGATCTGGCATTCTGGAAAAGATATTCCGATGGAGGCTAAGTCACTAATCGAGCTAGAGAAAATCCATGAAAGTACGAGTCAATCTAACTGTAATCACGTTTAATAAAGAAAGAATAGATGTTGGTACGAGCAATAATATGTTTCTTGGTTTTTGTAATCTCAAGGGATTTTCTCCGTCTTTTCGACACATTTGGAGGATCGTTATCATTTTCACTCACTATTGTATCAGAGAGGCGAACGATCATGAACCGAATAATAGAAACAGAGCCAAAATCTTGGCTGGAAAAAATTTGCAGAGATTGGGGCTCATGAGAATTGTTGAAGAAAAAACAGACGTCATGATTGGAGAACGGAGCAGAAAGGAGCCGATGGGTGAAGTGGAGAAGTTGAAGAATATGGGCAAAGTCTGGAAAAAACTAAAAAAGGGTAGAGTTGTGAATTTTTTCGAGAAACTCCATGGTTTTGACCCTGAGGTCACCAATAGCATGGTGAACTCGTGGAACAATGGCAAGGTCAAGGTGAACGAGGTTTCTTTCCAAATCACAGAGGAGGTGGTTGCAGAGGTCACTGGTATCCCTATGGAGGGTTTCAAATTCTACAGGGACAAGAAACTTTTGTCCAATGCAGTCAAGGAGTTCGTGAAAAATTCTGCAGAGATGAACAAGCTGGAAAAGAAAGAGTCTTTCTATGTGACGAAGACTATAAAGAAGTTCTAGAGGTATGTTTTATATGCCCTCATTGATTATGTTACCCTAGACCCTAGGTTTGATCGGGTCAGTTCTCACCATTTTGTGATTTTAAATCATTTTCTCCATAAGAAGAGAATTTCCATTCCCTTTTACCTTCTCACTTCTATGAACAAGGAAATCTCTAGTTTCAAGAAGAAAGCCACTGTTAACCCTGCTTTGCATGAGGGATTATTGCTCCTCATCCATAAGCATTTCAAAGCTTAGTCTATATGCAAGAACCCTCCTCATGTTCAGGATGTTGACGAAGGCAGCTCCAACTTTTCTTCTAACTTTGATGACATTGAGAGCATTAGCTTGGAGGAGGAGAATGTTTCCTTAGGAAAGAAGAAAAAAGGTCAAGCCAGGAAACTGTCCACTGCTACAACTCCCAGCAGGAAAAGCCCTAGGGATCATGGCCAAGCTCAAGCAAAAGAGGGTTATGCTGAGGAGGAGGAGGAAATGGATACATAAGATTCTGACAAAGTGTCGGAGGAGGAGTTGGAAGAGGAGAAACTTGGGAAAAAATGGAAGAGGGAGGTTGTGAGAGTTGAGGAGACTAGAAATCAGAGGACGAATGCTATTCCTCTTCCCCTCTCCCCTATCCAATCTCAACCTCCTTCAGAGAAAAAAGCAAATATCATCACTGGTGAGAACAAGGGGGAAGTGTAGGTCAAAAATAGGATAAAGGCCTGGAAAAATTTCAATGTGAGGACTGCTACTATGGGGATTTTTAGGGAAGCTATGAACCCTCAGATCCTGGTGGACAACCTGGAGCAGCCTAGGCTCAATGAGCTCATAGACCCAGCTATCCTGGCCATCTCAGACAATGCAAGGGAGACTGGAATGAACCTTCTGAATAATGCCCATAGTAGTATGATTGACAACTTCAGATCAATCAAATGGCTCTTCCATGAGCTGGAGGAAGTTAGAGAAAGGGTATCCTAGATGGAAAGTATTAAGAATAAGACAGGTAAGGACAGCCAAGAGGACCAGGAAAATAGAGAAAGCTTAAATGAAAGGAGATTAAGAAATCTTGAAAACTACAACCACAACCTCGCAAGTCAGATGATTTCTCTCTTGAGTTCGATGAATGACAACATCCAATCCCTTGCTGGTAAACTTAAGGACAGGGGCTTGCTAGTGGAGGAGGGAGGACAAAACAGGGATAAGGTCAGGTTGGATGATGACAAGGCCACAATCAGTACACTCACCAGTATGGATCAGGGCATTGAGAAGGTCTAGGATCAAATGGCAAAGGAGCAACAAAAGATAATCGAGGCAGCTTAGACTATGTAGGAAATGGAGAAGATAGCTAAAGACTAGTTTTCTTGTCTTTTGTCTTTTTGTCTTCCTGGCTTTTGGCTTTTCGATAGACTTTCTGTAGTCTGTTTTAGTTTTTTTGCTTTTTGGCCTTTCTGTGGGCCTTTGTTTTGGGCTGGGCCTTCGGGCTTTTTTCAGCTGTTGGACCTCTGTTTTGGTTGGGCTTCTTTGGCTTATTATCAGCCTTGTTTTGGTAAAACTTATGGGTTTCAGGATCCCTTAAAACCTATTTTTCTTATCAAAAACAAATGAGCACCTCCATCGATAATACGATGCACATTAGGGGCTTCATGATGCTACATATGATCTATGTCACGATTAACAGGTTGCATTGCAATGTCATGCACACTATTATCAAATAAATTTTTGCTCAAGTATTCAATTTCTAATATATTTTTTGGCATATTTACCTATGCACATGATGTAGGAGACTGTTCGGTTGGGGCAATGGAAGCTTGCCATAGGCATTCAGCCATAGCTGCATAGCCTTGCTTGAAGGCAATTTTTTTGTGTTCTTTCGTGGAATCTAGATTAAAATCAATGCCTTGCACTTTTTTATTAATTAAGAAAATTATTTGCATTTTATAAATAATTTTTCTTTGCAATTCATTTACTGCTACTTACAACACGTGCTTTGATTTTTGAATATCCCATAGAGCCAAGTCTGTGCTGCCTAACCTTTTGCAGCCTGGCCTTTGTTGCCTTTGATGTGTCCTGCAACCTATAAAAAGTTTGAAATATGTTAGATGATATAGATATAAAATATCAGTACTAATTACTAGATTATTATATATTTGTATGAAGGTTTTAGCATAAAGTAGGATGTTCCACCAAAAATATGAAAAAAGGGAAGAAATTATAGCATCATACCTTTAATTATAAAATAGCTTCTAAAACTAAACAACATCACATATATGCCTTTTAAATTGATCTTTAATTACCCATTATTCACAATAGATTCAAAAATTTAAAATAACAAATTCAAATATTTTCTCATGTCATCATGTTGAGAATGCCTAAATGACAAATGATAACTTATAAGGTGGCCTGGTATAATCCAAAATATTTGGAAAGGGTTAGTAATCACAAACAAATATGAAGGATCATGAGATTTCCACTTTCAATCTTAGTACAACTTTTGGGGCATCAAGAGGAAAAATATACTGCTAACACCTACAACTATGGTACATGTAGCTGAGCATTACTATATTTTCAAGACATTAATCCTAGTAGCTGCTGTGAGTGAAAATGGTCATAGAATAACAAAGCAATAAAATAAGATTCAAGTCAGAGAGTTGAGCCATGGGAAATGCACAAAGATTAATGGCTCAGGTTTACCAATAGTTTAGAACCATTTTAGTGTTGTTTCTAGCCAATAGTTTTCCTACATTTCACTGTTTTTAGATAAAAACTCTTTAGGCTGAAAAAATACATTTCTCAGTAGATTTGTTGTATTTCTCATATCTACATCATGGTTCCCAAAATGTAGACACTCAATTGGTCTCTAATATATGTGATGCCAAATCTATGCTCCACAAAAAGGTAATGACTCCCAGATTAATAACTTTAGAAAGTTAGGGCATATGTTAGGAAACTAAGAGGCAGGAGTACATAATATAGCTATATGTGAAGTTATAAGTACACTATTTATATCTTATGTAGGATTTATGCCCAAATTGAGATATATATAGTTGTATACACGCATTCTATGTGCAATCAACCACCATAGTTTATTAGATGCCCAAATTTTAGAGAGCATTCATAATAGGATGAAATCAATTGTGTCAGCATATGAATTACATACCTTTCATCAATAGATAGATTAAATTGAGCTAGTTGAAAATGTTGATACTAAAGTTGAACCCTAAATTTTCTCATTAATGTACTAGTAGTTAATACTATTGCATACCTTTTTGGATTTGCTGGTGTACTTTCTTTTCGACATTCCCCTTTGTCCTTTGCATCCAAAATGAACTCATTCCAATCCCTCACTGAAACAAAGGGAGGACTCTCATACTTTGGGTTTAGGACGAGACTCTTTCTATATGAGTCCCTCACAACCTTAAGATGTTTGCAAGCTTTTTGTAACAATTTCTTATGATAAAAAATATTACTACCAAACTCATGCTCTATATCTTTGATGAGCTCATCTTTTAATTTTTTATCTTGGAAGTTCCACCTTTTAAGAAAAAACACAAAATTGTTAGATATAGCTAGTATAAGAAAAGACTCGAATGAAAGGAAAAATGTTGCACCAATTAATGATATGAAAAAAAAACAATGGGATAAAATTAGTTCAGTTATGATGTTCCACCTTGTACATATGGTGGGCCCGAATCTTCGCAGTGTGAGGCCATAAAGCCTCCTATAAAATGTATCATTTCCTGCAAAAAATGTCATGGGATAATTAATAGTAAGAACCATTAAAATGAATCATGCGAAGAATACTTTTCATAGTGAATAACAAATACATAAAATGAGATACATTTCATCTTTTTAGTGATCTATTTTAGGGTTGGAGGGTCAACTTGACTAAAATTGACAAAAAAAGAAGTTTGAATTTTTTTTAAAAATGTCTAAAACCATGAACTCTAAATTACAAGTAATATAAATGTACATGTTGCTTTTGGTCTCCCATCAATGTACCTGCAATATTACCATTTGAGCAATCCAAATTAAAACCACCACAGGTACTGAATCAAATACTTCATAGCTCAAATTGAATTATTACACTAGAGAATTACTGGTATAGACAAAAGGTCATTGATAATTTAGATGATCTTACCAAACCTCTAATAAAAAGGAATTCCAGAATAATTAAACAACTTGCACAATATGACATAATAAAGAAGGTCATGAGGCATCACTCTATATCAAAAGCCCTTGCATTCACCACTTCCTATCATGTTCATGTCTTGCAAGAAAATCCTTATTACAATATAAAAAATAATTATTTAAAGTACTTGGAATCTTAGAACATTTCGAAGGCATTGATTCATCATTATCAATCAACAATGATGTCTACGTAGCTCCTGTGCTAGAAACACAGGTAGCTCTAGGAAATGACGGTGAATTATCACCAATACATGCACTATGATCCACATTTGGCAGTGTACCAGATGGTGCATCTCCTACCACAAAAAAATAATACACTATGTGATGCACCCAAGATTAAAGTACAAATTATCAACTCATGATTAACACAGAACCAAATATAGCAAAACAAGGATTTACCAGCTGGACGTCCCCTTGTTGCCGACATTGCAATCGACAATCTCGTAGGGGCATTCGTCAACCTCATAGGAGTCTCCTGCACTGGATGACCTGAATAATACATCATTAGCAAAGACATTCTGAAATAATAAAAGTAAGAGTTAAGAAGTTTTTAATGTTCAAAATAAAAAAATCCTTCTAACTTGTCAACTAAAAGATTATTTTACTAGTGGTAGTTGGAGCTCTGCTACTACGAGCCTCACTACGTTGTCCTTGACCAGGTTGTGGATCAGTTGCCAAAAAATGATGTATAACAAGAATTTAGTAGTTAAAGTTTCTTACAACTCTTTAAAAAAATTGCATCAATAAAGTATTTTTGCACATATTACATATTTTACTTCACAACATAAAAGATTATAAAATATAAATCTTTATTGAACTTTTTTTATATAACTAAAGATTCATTACTACTTACTTCATAGTGACAAGCTCGCGCTCTCAAATCTAATAGCCTCTGCATCATCTGCTTGGATTCCATATTTGCCTCATCCAAAATTTTCATTATTTCTAAATTAATTTTTAAAAATTTTTTCTTCAACATTTTTGTTACATTGGGAGTTTCAACAATATCCTCATTAGAAGGCATAGCTAGTGGCTCAGTACTTACTGCTGGTGCTTTACCCTTATCCTAAACATCAAAATTGTGAGAGGAATATCAGTAAAACTATCATAAAAACTCAAAAACCATAAATAAAATAATGTAATAATATAAAAAATTTCAACTATCTAATTTGTACAATTTCAATAAGGTTTACCCTCGCTGAAGAAGGGGTGGGAGTGGCATCCTGGTGGCCTCTATCATCTATCAGATCCATATCATCCTATCACAAAGATTAAACATAAAAAATTCAGCTAATTGAAAGCAATAGATAGCAAAAAAAAACTTATTAACAAAATGGTATATAGTACTTACAACCCTCATGATAGTAACTTTGTTTGTATCTATGCGATTTAAATGGTAATCTATTAGCAGTTCTTCCTTTGCTCTTATTGATTTTATTGCACAAACAAAAACTTCATTCCCCTCACGTGCCTCAAATATGCAATTGGGTTTCTTACTAGTTGAGGAAGGTCACATACTATTTATAAAACCTTCAATATTACTTGTTTCTTTTGGTCTCCCATCAATGTACATAGCAAATCTTTTACTTTGATCATTTTCTTTCCATTGTATATAATTAGCTGATAGTGCACACCTATGCATACTTTTTTTTTATATCGAACAATTTGCATCCAAGCATTGTAATTGTAACATGGACCGACATACTTGAACAATTCAACAACTTTGTTGTAACATACCTTTATCCCATCCATGGAAAATAGGCCCAAACCATGTAATGAGGATGGAGCAATGCGATATATCCTCTCATTAACACAAAAATTTGTTTTAATTGGAGGTAGCTCATTGGGTACCCATTCTTTCTCAATGTGTGTGTACCAAAAGGGTACCTTGATGTCGCCTTTGGTCTCATCATCATAAGAATATGACAACCCATTAGCAAGGAAAAATTGCACGTGTTTATCAATTTTTTTTCTAATCTTTTGACCTCTAGTTGATCTCCCTATTTTAGTCATACTACATATAGAGCTTTCATCTACCATTTCCTCATTTCTCTCATTCAATGTAGATAGATCTGACAAGTACCTATTTGGTGGGTCCTACAATCCATCAAATGGAAAGTGAAAGTCATAAATATAAAATGTAGTATGTTGAAAGTGATTATACAATTATATTTCTATACAAACCTTCTTTGTCTATATATACATTATATGCTTATATAATATGTCTATTTATAACATATGTGCTCAATGATAAACAAGAAGAATATAAGAAAATTATGTCTATTTATTGACTTATACCTACTGATCCATGTCACTATGCATGATCCATGCCAAAGAGGTCAAATTTCCTACATATGTTAATCATTTATCTTAAGTTAGCTAAAAATTACATGATACACATAAACATGAACAAATTTACCTTATATATGGAATGCAAGATCATCAATAGAAGGGGTGATGATGTACTTGTAGTCAATTGACTATTTGCAAAAAGGGTGATAATTAGACACAATATAAACATTGGTAATTATAAATAACATATGTTGTAATCATTAGAAATGAACACAATAAATATGTAATCAAATTTCTGCATATGTTAATCATTTACCTTAAGTTAGCTAAAAATTACATGATACACATTTGCTACAAATAACTTAGAAGACAACATGAACAATAGGCAGCATCGTAAACATGAACAAATTTTCCTTATATATAGAATGCAAGATCGTCAACAGAAGGGGTGATGATGTACTTGTAGTCAATTGACTATTTGCAAAAAGGGTGATAATCAAACACAACATAAACATTGGTAACTATAAATAACATATGTTGTAATCATTAGAAATGAACACAATAAATATGTAATCAAATTTCTTGCATATGTTAATCATTTATCTTAAGTTAGCTAAAAATTACATGATATGTGTATGCTACAAATAACTTAGAAGACAACATGAACAATATGCAACATCGTAAACATGAACAAATTTACCTTATATATGGAATGCAAGATTGTCAATAGAAGGGGTGACGACATTTGTAGTCATTGATTATCTTCATCATCATCATCATCATCGCCATCATCACCATCATCATCACCATCATCACCATCATCATCACCATCATCATCACCATCATCATCACCATCATCGCCATCATCATCGCCATCATCATTGCCATCATCACCATCATCATCGCCATCATAACCATCACCATCATCATCATCATCACCATCATCATCATCATCAACATCACCATCATAATCATCACCATCATCATCATCACCATCATCTTGATCTTCATCATTTGCTTCTTCATCATCTTCAATATCTTCTTCTTCCATAACATTATACTTTATCGGCCTTCCTCTTGGATCATGTCTAACAACAAATGACCAACCCTATTTATGTGGAACCTCTAAGTAAAACACTTGCTCGCATTGGCTTGGAAGAACAGAGGGCTCATCTCCAACTGGCTCACATGACCTTGTATTAATCATTATAAATCCATTATCATGTTGAACAATTGTTCTATTTGGATCATTTTGATTTAGTCGTAACCTGTACCATTTGACGATGAATAGAACTACTTTGAAGGTGTTGAATTCACACTCAATTATATCATCCAAGATGCCATAGTATTAATTTTGAGATTGTTGAGGATGTATGTCATTTCTAGACGATATATTGGTGACCTCAAAAATTGTAGTTATCCTAGAATCACAAGTTTTCTTTGTGTCATCCAACTTTTTTATGTGAAATTTGTGGCCATGATAGTACATAGCTTTGTGGTGCTTGACCTACAATTTTTGAAGTGTGTGTAAATTATTTGCATCGTGAGTTGATACGAAACATACGTCGAGTTATGATCATTAATAAATTTATACGTACCTCTCCACCTCTTAAACCCTTTACTAGATCAACTACCATCGGCATAACATTGGAATCTCCATTATGATGAGCTTCTGTGACCAATGAAGCAACACCTTCCCATGTTAATGAGCAACCATGATCAGGTTGGCAGTGGAAAAATACAAAAATAATAAAATTCTTCGGTATTTTTCTATGTCTCAGTAAACTGCATTTTTGAAGGCCTTCGGAGCATTTCTGGGACGATCTTCCTTCGGCTTGGTTAGATGTCCCAATTTTAGTTCTAGAGTTTTTGACTAGCTTTCCAACGAAGTAAACGATTTACAAATCGGAGCTAGGACTAGAAAGTTATGCCTTATCCAAGTGGACCTTTTTTTTTATATAGTTTTTTTTTGATAATTTTGGTAGTTTGAATAAGTTTATTTGTATTAAACATTCAATGACTCTTCATTTTCATTTCCGAGGGGATTCTAGTGACCCTTGAGATCCTCCATATTTGTATAAACTCATATTTCAAATAGAATGGAGTTTGGAGTTTTTTGGTTGGCAATCTTATTGTTCTTTATTATTGTTTTTTTCAATACCGCAAGTTTCACACTAGGTATTATAATCTGAATCTTTAATTCAGATCAGTGGTATCAGAGTGGGAATGCTCCTTTTATGCCAATTTACACAAGGACATCCTACCAAATATTAGGATTGGAGACACATGATTTGTCAATATATCCACCTTTGAGACACACATGACCGAAGATGTCAGACGATACAATGAAGCTGTTGGAAGAGGCTTTGAATAAGCAACGAGAGGAGATGATGAGTCAATTCACACTCATGCTCCAGAACCAACAACCCTCTGGATCAAAAACACCATTTCATGGAACTACTCCTTTCAAAGTACAGGGAAATTTTGACATCCCAAATTTTGAAGGAAAAGTCGATGCTGAAGCTGTTGATAATTGGTTATCGAAATTAGAAAGGTATTTTTCTGTAAACAACTTCTTAGATGCAGAAAAAATTACATTTTCTCTTTTTAAAGCTAAAACCCATGTGAAATTGGCTTGGGAAACTAAATTAGCAAATAAACAACATAAATTTTCTGATGAAACATATGTTGACAAGAAACCCACATGGGGAGAATTCGTAGAATACATAAAAGAAGCATATATTCCTGAGGATATGTATGAACAGGAAATACATAGAATGGCAGTTACTTTGATAGAAGAGGGACCAATCTGTACAAGACTAAACCAATACATTTTATGCACTTTCAGCAAAGCTTGGTATTAAGGATTCAGAGAAGCATCGAATTCTGAAATATCGTAGTGGACTTCACAGGTATATTCAAATAGAGATGGAATTTTTGAATATTGAAACATTGGGAACTGCTTATAAATATGCTACAAAAATTTAGGAAAAATTGAAGTATAAAGGAAAGAGGGATTACTTTGCAAATAATAAGCCAAAGATTGAAGGTGACAATAAATCTAGGAAGAAATATGTGACTAAGGAACCTCACTCAAACTCATCTAAGAACACATGGTGGGCTGCAAAAAAGACACATAATAATATAGGCATGTGGTGTGAGATGCATAAATCTCCAACCCATAATACAAAGGATTTTCGAAATATTAAAAATCTTATTACAGAAATACGAAGAGAGCAAGCTGAACCTGAAGTTGAATCATCACCAACAAATAGTTCTAAACAAAAGAATAACGACTCCATCATAGAAGCAGACCCATATGCCATAGTTGGAACTGCTAAAGTAATGCATCATGAAGATGAAGAGAGACTTTTTCATTCACAGATGTGGGTTGATGGAAAACCTCTACATTTTATTGTTGATAGTGGGAGCCAAAAGAATTTGATATCCAGGGAGACAGTCAAACGAATGAATTTGAAAGTGACAAGACACCCACAACCATACTCTATGGGGTGGGTAAATGAAGGACAAGATATTCAAATAACTCAACAATGTCATCTGTCATATTCAATCAAGCCTTTCAAGGATGAAGTGATATGTGATGTAGCACCACTAGATGTATGTGACATATTATTGGGGTAGCCTTACATGTATCAAAGGCATGAAATATATGAATCTAGGCCACGTAGTGTTACAATCAAGCTTGGTGAGAAGAGGTATTGAATACCAGAGGTATGTCCAAAACAAACTGCTTCTTTAATTAGTGCTAAACTATGCAAACATTTGACTGCTCAAACTGGGGCTTTTGTTCTTCACATGGTTCATTCTGAATAAAAAAAGTTAGTGGTCCTTAATACACATGCTAAGGTAACCATAACAGAAAACCAAAAGAATCAGATGGATAAGATGTTGAAAGAATATCATAGTGTATTTAAATCACCAGTGGGAGTCCCAACACACTGTCAAGTCAAGCACTCTATTGATTTAATCCCAGGCACACCACTACTACATGAGCCAATATATAGGAGGTTATTTCTAGAAAATGATGAGATCAAGAGATAGATTCAAGAGTTGATTCAAAAAGGACACATTCATCCAAGTGCTTCACCTTGTGGTAGTCCAATTGTCCTTGCTAGAAAGAAAGATGGAACTTGGAGACTTTGTATCAATTGATTATAGGCATTGAATAAAATCACTGTGAAAAATAGATATCCAATCCCTCAGATTGATGATCTATTGGACCAACTTAGGGGGGCTAAAAATTTTACAAAAATTGATTTGAAATCTGGATATCACCAAGTCCCAATTGATCCAACAGATGTATGGAAGACTGCATTCAAATCTAAGGAAGGTTTGTTCGAATGGTTGGTTATGCCTTTTGGTCTAACAAATGCCCCAGCCACGTTTATGAGGTTGATGAATGATGTGCTTAGACCATTTATTGATTCCTTTGTAGTAGTTTATTTGGATGACATACTTATTTTCAGCAAGACTTGGTCTGAGCATCTGTAGCATGTTGAACAAGTCCTTTCAACTCTGCAACAACAGAAACTTTATGCCAACATGGAGAAGTGCTCTTTTGGTGTACAGAGTATTCAATACTTAGGATATATAATTGATACTAAGGGTGTTCATGTTGACCCAGTAAAAATTCAACTAATCCGAGATTGGCCATCTCCTAAAAATTTAACAAAACTTTGCAGCTTCTTGGGCTTAGCAAACTTCTATCGTAGATTTGTGTTTAATTTCTCACACATATCATGGTCTCTCAATCAATCACTAAGTGGTGGAGTACAAGCAAAATTTTAGTGGACAAAGGAAAAACAACAAGCATTTGAGGAGTTAAAGAAAAGATTATGTTCAACACCAGTATTGGCCCTTCCAAATCTGCAACAATCATTTGAGATAGAAATTGATGCATTTGATTATGCTCTCGGTGCAGTACTCATGCAACATGGGCATCCTATTGCCTATCACAGTGAAACTTTTTCTGATACAGTACATAGGTACCCCACTTATGACAAGGAATTGTATGCTATTGTTCAGGCTTGCAAACAATGGAAACATTATATACTGGGAAAGGAGACAATTATACATACAAACCATAAACCTCTTCAATTCTTGTAGACACAAGGGAAGTTGCAAAATGACAGGCATCAAAGATGGTCAGCTTATCTACAACAATTTCACCTCAACATCCATCATAAAAAAGGAAGCAGTCACAAAGTGGCAGATTTCTTGAGTAGGCCTCCAATTGCAGGTTTGACAATGGTGTTGGATTTGTGTGGTCATCAATCATCCACATGGGAACAACTCTATGGTGTTGACCTTGATTTTTCTCATATTTATAATAGTTTGGTCAAAGGAAAGCATATCCATGATTTTCACTTGCAGGATGGGTTGCTTTTCCATGTTGGTCATATATGTGTACCCACTGAGGAATGGAAGAAAATGATCTGGGAAGCCCATTATAGTCGTGTTGCAGGACATTTTGGCATTGGTAAGACTACTTCTATCCTTCAAAAACATTTCTATTGGCCAAAAATGAAGCAGGACATCATTTCCTATATACAAGCTTGTGCAGCGTGTGCAATTGCAAAACCAACAAACCATAAGTTGGGTCTATACTTACCATTACCTATCCCTGATAAGCCATGGCAATCTGTTTCAATGGATTTTATGTTAGGGCTTCCAACCACCAGGCGGGGACATGATTGTGTATATGTTGTGGTAGATAGGCTTTCTAAAATGGCTATTATGGTGGCATGTAGAAAGATGATTACTGCAGAAGAGACTGCAAAGTTATTTTTTGAACATGTTTGGGTTCATTTTGGGCTACCCAAAAGCATTATTTCTGATAGGGATAGCAGATTCATCAACAAATTTTGGTCCACACTATGGGATAAAATGGACACAAAGTTGACAAAGTCTACATCATTCCATCCCCAAATAGATGGGCAGACAAAAGTGGTGAATTGAATGATCATTCATATCTTACGGATGTATCATTCAAAACATCCTCGCACATGGGATGAAAGCTTGCCCTACGTGCAACACAGCTACAACCATGCACCACATAGTACTACAGGGCATAGTCCATTTGAGGTTTGTCTTGGGTATCAACCATTGGCACCAATGGATGTTGCACTACCAGTTCTATAGTCTGATAGTGTATTGAATAGTGAAAAGGAGGTAGATAGAGCAGAAAAATTCATTAATAACATTAGGCACCTACAACAACAAGTTTATGAGATATTGGAGCAGAGTAATCAGAAGTATAAAGAGAGGCATGATAAACATCGCACTCCTCATCAGTTTTAGATTGGTGACAAGCTATGGTTACATCTTCAGAAAGAGCGCCTTCACAAACCAAACAAGAAACTTCGTCCTCTTCATTATGGCCCATATACTATTATCAAGCAAGTTGGTGAGAACGCTTTTGAACTTAATTTACCATCATTTTTGGGACTGCATCCAGTTTTCAATGTGGAATTGTTGAGACCCTATTTCGCTCCTTTGTTAGACATTTCCCAAGCTACTGAACATATTCAAGTCACAGACTTATCTGCTACTGTTCCAGCCCAGTGTGACCATATTACTGAAGTCATTTTAAAGACTTTGTGAAATCAAAATATTCCTCTGTATTGGGTGGTTCGAGCTGGTCAGCATCCTCATCAAGGCAAGTGGTTAACCAAGGAGCAAATTGAAGCACAATTTCCTCACTTATTGCAGCAGATTACTGCAATGGGGCCCATTGCCTCTCAAGGGGGGAGGAATGATCAGGTTGGTAGTGGAAAAATACAAAAATAATAAAATTCTTCGGTATTTTTCTATGTCTCAGTAAACTGCATTTTTGAAGGCCTTCAAAGCATTTTTGGGATGACCTTCCTCATTTGATGTCCTAATTTTGGTTCTAGAGTTTTTGACCAGCTTTCCAACGAAGTAAACGATTTACAAATAAGAGCTAGGACTAGAAAGTTATGCCTTATCCAAGTGGACCTATTTTTTTTATATAGTTTTTTTTTTGATAATCTTGGTAGTTTGAATAAGTTTATTTGTATTAAACATTCAATGACTCTTCATTTTCATTTCCAAGGGGATTCTAGTGACCCTTGAGATCCTCCATATTTGTATAAACTCATATTTTGAACAGAATGGAGTTTGGAGTTTTTTGGTTGGCAATCTTATTGTTCATTATTATTGTTTTTTTCAATACCATAGGTTTCACACCAGGTATTATAATCCGAATCTTTAATTCAGATCAAACCATTTTGTTGACATTGTTCAATCCATTCCATCATCCAATCAAGATTGTTCACAATATACAAATGTATTGCATCCCACTCTTGACCACCTATTTCAAAAAAAATACACCAATTATAAATAACTTATATTGAAGATTTATAAGAATTAAGTAACTACAATAACATCTTAGATTTACCTCTCACTTTCCTTGATCTACCTTTTCCCATCAAGTACTCCCCTTCAAATTTGTTAATTGAGTTGGGATCCCAAATATGTCTACATGGATCTTTGTTGCAAACTTAGGAAGATATTCACTAATGTACATCATGGTATGGTAGACCATATATCCCTCCACCATAGAACCCTCGAGATGTGCTCTTTGTTGAACCAAGTCTTTCAAAAAATTTAAGTGCCTCTCAACCATCCACATTGACCTAGTTGGTATAGGTCCACACAATTCAATCTCCTCAACTTGATATATGAGGTAGTGTTCTTGTGCATTGAAAAAACTTGGAGGTAGACACTTTTGCATTTCAAACATTAGGAGAGGAATTTTTCTCTTCCAATATTTTATATCTTCTTTATTGATTTCTTTAGATGACAACCACCTCATGTATTTTCCAAGATCATTTATAACTTGTTTGACATTGTTGGCGAAGTGGTGTGGGAGAGATAGAGGTAGAACACACTGTAATATTTGTAAAATGATCTTGTCAATATTTTATAAAAGAATGCAATTAAAACTACATGCAGTATATAAATATATAGTGAATACAAAACAACATGAATTACCTTAATAAATGTATGCCAATCATGTGTTTTCAACCCTGGCCCAAATTCACTTTTCTTTGAAATGAGATTGTTTACGTTCGCAACAAATCCTGTGGAAAATCGTATTTTTTTATGACTTCTTTTATAGCATTGCTCTATTGCTTTGACAATAACCAACTAAGGGCACTTGTATCAATCTAGTCTCCATTGTTACTTGATTGAATGCCATTTTTCATTGCATGGTTGGATTCTTCAATGTCACTACAAGTTTTGACAATTTGGCCTTTGTCACGCCTTCCATCCAAGATTTTCCATAATGTCTCTATTACATTCTTTCCAATATGCATAGGATCAAACAAATGCACAATTGGGAGTTTCTCGTAGTACGACAAACTAGTAAATTGCTTAGGATAAATTTTTAGTCCTTTTGGAAGTTGGTCATTGATGCCTTGACAACCTTCACAAGCATTAATCACATCATCAGTAAACAAAACACAATATCGAAATATAAATTTGAAACAAAAACCATCAAATGGAATGACATTACCTCGACTATTTATTTTATTGTATGCCAACTTCCATAGGTGAGGTGTCATTCTCTATGGCTTTGACGTAGTCTCTTCTTTCCCATTGAAAAGATGTTTTTTGATAATTCGGTACTTATGATTTCTATGCAAAAAGTATCTATTCTCATCGAACACCTGCTTTCTTAAACTTTTTGAATGACAGGATTTCGTCTTTGGACCACAAATTGGACATGCAAATTTTCCCTTTGTCTGAAGACCTACAAGATTGTGTATAATTGGATTATATGTGTTAACTTTGACATACCAAAAAAGAGGTGTTAAGAAGAGAACATGCCACAAAAATGTGTTAGCCCAGGGGCATCATGTATTGTCCATTCAAGCATTGCATGAAATTAAAATTGTCTTTGTCCTATTGGTCTAAAGATGTCATACATAGTAACCCCATTCCATAACACCATCAACTCGTCGATAAGGGGTTCAATATATACATTGATATCTTTAACTTGGTACTTACCTAGTTGAATGAACAAAAACATTACATAATTATTATGACCATTTTGATGGATTAGTAATAATAAATTAATTTAGATGACCACTAAATCAAAAAATACCTTGAACAATCAGTGTCAACATTATGTGCTCTCTCTTTATGGACAACCAAGGTGGTATGTTATTGTTGATAACAAAAATAGGCCACACCAAGTAAGTAGATCTCATCTCTCCAAAAGGATTGACACCGTCTGCTGCCAATGAAAGCTTGAGATTACGAGGTTCTTCTTTAAAGTGTGGCCATTTTCCCTCTATTTCCTTAAATGTTGAACCATCTATAGGCATTCGCATAATGTCATCTTGACTTCTATTGTGTGCACAGTAATCCAAAAATTGTGCCAAGCTATTGCACTTGAATAATCATTGTAGACATGGAATAATGGGAATATGCTGAAGAACCTTGCGAGGCACCTTTTTTGTTAATCGATCTGATTGATATCTATTGATATGAAAAGTAGGGAACTATGTTGCAAATTCATGTTGTTTATGATATATAATATGATCATTTAGACATGCATGTATTGTTTGATACTCCATTCCAATATCTTTCATGATGGCAGATAATTCTCAGTATGAACAAGGTAGAATGTTTGATGGTGGTAACAAACACTCACCTATCAACCTATGACCAAAAATATAATTTGTTAATTTAAAGAATATTAATTGCTACACAAACCCAATGTTAATTGTAAGGGAACTACAAATAAAATAATGAAAGAAGATGGCATACCTTAACATATGTGTCATTGCTACATTGGATAAACCATTCATAACCTTCAAGTTCACCAACAACAATATAGTGGCAAGAAGAGTCGTTTTGGAGCCTTCATATAGGGATGCGTGTGCCTTCTCAAGTATAGTTACATCAAGCTCTGGGTCAACATCATCATCATCATCATCATCTTGATCATCGTGATCTTCATCATTCTAGTCTTCTTCCATGGTATCATTACCTTCTACTTCAATATTCACACCTCCATGTTCCCTCATTTGGAAATCGGCATTCTCTGAATTGTCATGGTCCATAACATGAAACTCAGGGACATTGACCTATATGAAAATGATGACCTTATATTAACCATGACCATGATATCATCATCAAATCATGTCTTATGTAATTTATAAACTATTAAAATACATACCAATGGATGATATTTGTTTCCCCCTTCAATGTGACCATGTTGCCTACAATGTTGCTCAACTATTCTGATTAGATATCTTTGAGTCTTTAAGCCCTTACACATTTTGCAAGGACAATAACATTTTCCATCACCTTTTCTTTTTAAGTTAGACCACAGTCTAGCAATTATCTCCCTATTTTTTTGTGCATTGATATCGTCAGACATGGTCTTTCTTGAATGGAATGACTCATTGGTGGAAGAAGGATGATTTGTTTGCAACCTGCAGATGGAGTAGTAATATTTGCTAATTAGTTTAACATAGATTGGTGAATAGAAAATTCATAATAAAAATCTATTTTTTTCCACACTTGTTCAAACCATATAATGAATGAAAAAAAATGAACTGTATACGAGTCACTCCAAATCCTTAGCTTTTAATACGCTTGATAGATGAGATTGCATTATATGGTTTGAATAAGATGTGGAAAAAAATGAAATGACAGAGTCACTCCAAATCCTTAGCTTTTAATACGCTTCATATATGACATTGATCATGACTCTATTGATGATTTGGAGTGATAAGGATACAAATAGAGTGTAGTTTCTTTGTAAGCTCATGGTTTTTAAGTCATTTTGAAGGTCACTATGTTGGAACAGTCAGAACAAAAGGAGTGTATGGAACAATTAGAGCTTTAAGTAATATATGAGATCTAAAATCACTTGTAACATCAAACAACCACTTTGATATGGCTTAGAGAACCTAAAAATCCAAACATTATAGGGAAGCATCCAACATAAACAAAGTATTTTTCACATACTTCGCATGGATGATACTTTTACAAACTTGGAGACAAATAAAGCTCACTTAACCTTGAAAAAAACTAATATTTGTTCTTCAAAAGTAATGAAGATAGTAGAATACCCAAAAAACTTAACTTAGATTTGGTTGAGTTTAACAAGAAGGTTCTAAAGACCATTTATTAGAGAAATCAATTCAAAGGTGATGTCTTGTTGCATACGGTAAGAGAATTTCACTTTATGAAAGAAATAGAATGCTTACTAGCTCTGTGACACATTTTAATACAAAGAATTATGCTGACTAGTCAGAATATCAATATGCTCAATTTGGTATTATATGTCAAATTTTATAGTGCAACTTGACTTCGAAAGGCATAGGTACTATCTTCAGTTTCTTAGCTCCTATTATTTAAGTAGACTTTGATGCAATGAAGCTTGAACTCTATTTTGAAAAGAAAAGAGTTGTTGATTATTTAACTTCCACCAGTGCCACTTATCCAATTTATATAAAAAGAATACCATCAATATTTGATAATAATTTCCACAATAAGTTGAAGTCAAAATAAGTAGAACAAAAGTATAGTAATAGTCCAGATTGAGTTGAAGACAAATTTATAGTATTCATTGATTGTGAAGGATATCAAAATCATATATTATGGATTCAAAATTTTGAAATAGAAGAAGATGCGAATGTTAATTTTAGTTCTAATCCAAGATATAGTTCCAGATATTTTTAATAGTTATATACATACTTTTGTCAAGAAATAAGGTTATAATTCTTAAAATAACATTTAATCTTCAAATGTCAAGAAATAAGGTTATTATTTTTAATAGGAAAACCTATTAAAAAGAGGTCAGATTCTACCAAGCAAATGTAGTTTATGTAAGAACCAACTGGAAACTGGCAATCACTTGTTCATTCACTATACCTTCTCTAGGGAGGTCTGGGACTTCCTGACCCAAGACTTAGGGATTAGTTGGTGTAGGCCAGATAATCTCCTAGATTTTTTCTACCAATGGAAATCTTTGTTCTATTTCCCTATTTTGCAAGATTTAGGTACCTGGATCTTACCCCACTTCTGCTGGAGCATATGGAAGGAGAGAAACAATAGAATCTTCAGAGATAGAGAGGAACCTTTCATTGTCCTCAGGAAAAAGATTAACAAAAATATAAAGGAAAACTACCTAGTAAGGAAGGGGGGAGATATTGAAATGGGTAGTAGGAAAATGGAGAAGGAAAAAGAAAGAATGTTAAAAAGACAGGAAGCCAAGTGGCTTTTCCCCCTAGAAGGATGGCATAAAGCCAATTTTGATGGGGCCTCGAAGGGAAATCTTGGCTCCTCGGGATGTGGAGGCATTATTAGGAATGAATTCGGGGATGGAGTTGCGGCCTTCTCTCTCCCACTTGGATTCCAAACTAATCACTTCACGAAAGCAAGTGCGGCTTGTCATGTGGTGAAACTGGCTTTTGAAGTTGGAGTTACCAATTTATGGCTTGAAGGGGACTCAAATAATATTATTAAAAGTTTAAATGAAAAATCTCATTATTCTTGGTTGATTGCAAATCTTATTAATAAGACACGTGAGACTCTTGCTAAATTTGAAAGAGTCCATGTTACTCGTGTTTTCTAGGAAGCAAACCTGGTGGCAGATTGGTTTGCAAATAATGGTGTCCAATCTGACCAAAAAATGACTTGGCAACTGGGAAAGAGTTTTTTGGCAAATGTTAAGAGTCTGATCAAGCTGGATAAGATCCAAGGGAGTACGGAGGAGATCAAACTACTATTATGAATAGGAAAGGCTTATGGGGAAAGGGTACAACTCATAAAGGCTGCATTGGTAAATGCAAGAAGTGGGAATTATTACATTTTATTTGGCACACTTCATGGGTATTTTGTTGCATTCATAATTTGAGCAAAGACAAGAACTATTTCTTCAACCGCCCTCAAAAACACAGAGAACCCTATCAGGTGGTGAGGTTTCAGAGAGCTGTGCTTATGAGAATTGTGGGAGAGAAAAGTATCAAAATGGTGGGAGAAAGGTGTAGAAAAGAATCGATGGGAAAAATGGAGAAATGGAGTAGCAAGGAGAAAGTTTGGGAGAAGTTGGTTGAGGATGGGATTTCAAGGTATATCACGAAGCTGCATGACTACAACCAAAATGTGACTGATAGCATGTTCAATTCGTGGAAGGATGGTAGAGTCAAGGTGAATGGGATAGCTTTTCTAATAATGGATAAGGCGATCTCGGTTGTGACTGAGATTCCAATGGTGGGATTTAAGTTCTTTAGGGATAAAAAGCTTTCGGCCAGTGTTGTGAAGGACTTTGCCGACAATCCTAAGGAGTTGAATGCCCTAAAAAAAAATGATATTTTTTATGATCCAAAGTCTATAATGAAGATTTGGAGGTATGTTTTGCATGTTGTCATTGAGTACATTTCTCTTGACCCTAGGTTTGATCGTGTTTGTACCACCATTTTGTTCTTTTGAATCATTTTTGTCATGATAGCAAAGTTTCTTTCCCTTTCTATTTGTTGAATTCTATGAGCAAGGTGGTGTCAAGCTTCAAAAAGAAACCCTCTGCTAACCCTACTCTGCATGAGGGGCTATTACTGCTCATCTATGAGCACTTCAAGGCTCATACGATTAATAACATCCCGTTGTATGCTAGGAATAAGGAAATCAATAGCTTTAGCTATTCCTCTGACTCTGATGATATTCAGAGCATTAGTTTTGAGGAAGGAGGGCTTACCTTCATAGGTAAAAAAGCTTCGCCAAATGTTAAGAAGTGTCCCTCCCCCATCATCCCTAGAAGAATTAGCCCTAGAGATCATGGTCAGAAGAAGATTGAGAAGGAGGTATAGGACACTTGTGATGAAGAGGAGGCGATGGAGTTTGAAGATGAGGAAAAGGAAAGGCAGGAGGAAAAAATGGATTCCCAAGGTGGGAAGAAATGCAAGAGGGCGGGCACAGAGGATGAGAGGTTGCAGCAAGACCTGGACTCTTCCCTGATCCCTCTCTCCTCTATCCATCCCCAGGCCCATCCAAAGGAGTAGACTCAGGATAGTTTTGGTGCTGAGTGTGGGGAGGTGCTAGCCAAAGATAGGAGGAAAGCATGGAGAAATTTTAATGTAAGGACCTCAAAAATGGGTATTTTCAGGGAAGTGATGAACCCCCAAATCTTAGTGGACAATCAGGAGGAACTGCGTCTTCAAGAGCTCATTAACCCTGCGATAGTGGATATCTCTGATAATGCCAGGGAATCTGGGATGAACCTTTTGAAAAATGCTCGCAATAGCATGGTTGATAATTTTAGGTCAATCAAGTGGTTTTTTCATGAGCTAGAGGAGGTTAAGGAGAAGGTGGTTCAAATGGAAGGAGCTAGGAATCTTAAGGGCCTAGAGAAAGGGACATATTATGATGATAGGCATAGCTTGGCAGAAAGGAGGATCCACAATCTAGAAAATTATAATCATAATCTGTCGAGCTAGAGGATCTCACTACTCAACTTGATCAATAACAACATTTTATCTTTAACTGAGTGGCTTAAAGATAGAGGCATGCAGGGGGATGTGGAAAGAAAAGACAGGGGTAAAGCCAGATCCGATGAAGATAATACCACTGGTATCACCTTTTCTACTCTGGACCAGGAAGATCTTAGGACTCACCAGCAGGAGGTCGAGGAGAACAAGATGGCACAGGAGGCTGCACAGGTCATGCAGGAGCTGGAAAGAAAGATAGTAGTTCCTATTATTTTCCTTTTTGGCTGGCTTTTCGTTCTGGCTTTTGACTGTTTTGTTTTGTCTTTTTGGTTTGGCCTTTTCTTTGGCCTTTGTTTATTTGGCTGGGCCTTGTGCTATTTCAGCCTTTAGACTTGTTTCTTTTGTAGCTGGGCTTCTAACGCTTATTTTTAGTCTGATTTGTATTAACTCTCGGGTTTCAGGATCCCTGTAAAACCTATTTATCTAATAAAAAACATTTAATCTTCAAAGCCACCCAAATGAAACCACACAATATTTTGGTCTTTTTGTTTCAATAATCCACTTATCCAATGAGCAATCATATCATTAAAAGCTTCATTATAGTATTTATAAAGGTCTTAAATTTTTTCAATTACAATCTTCCATAGAAAGAAAAGAAGTTACCAATTTCCCAGCCTAGATAATTTTGTTGAAGGAGATCTATGTTGAGGAACACTTCCAAGAAATGAAAGTTGCACTTCAAAACAAACAAAGAAACACAAAGTCAGATGGTACTTTCTGCTTCTATAAATTCCATTTAATCCTAATATTAACATAAAATAGAATGAGTTTAAATGACCATAAAAAAATTGGCTTTAGAAACTTTCATTAATTCTTGGAAAATTTTGAAACATTTAAATTGAAACCAAATGTAACATGAATATTTGTACTTAGTTATCAAACCTTATTTTAGTAGCATATCGAGGACTCCAAGAGCCTTACAGCAACCAAGGAGGGTGGAAGTAATCCACCATTGGTAAGAAATAAAGATTGCATGTGCATATAGCCTCAATTAGAGAGGATGATCTTAACAAGAACATCACATAAGAAATAAGATTAAATATAAAAAAAAACAATAAAAAACTTCAGACTAGCCATTATATCAAGCCATCATTTGGATAAAAAAGTGGATCATCACATACACAAAATTGATAAACATAAAAAATAGTGATGAGCATATTACTTTCAGATTGATTTAAAGTTCTATATTTGATTGATACAATATAGAAATAATATTCGACAATATAAAACCCTTCGCCAATCAGCAGTAAAAATTTCAAGAGATGATACCAAACCCTGCTGTAGCCCTAGGCTTCTTATAAATTTTGTTGAATTTTTTTGTGTTCAGATTCAATTAGGGTTCAAATACACTTTTCTATTTTAGTGTTAGTTGTCACTCTAAGAATGATGCCATCAATACTTCTTGATATTGCAATAAATGTCATGAATCTCTCTTATCAGTGACTTGAAAATCTCACTTTTCTTTTATAGATGCCTATTATGCTGCTGAAGTTTACCTAAAAATGTTGTCCTTAAAATAACAATTTTCTTGACATCTTACTTCTATTTGATCAATAATTGATTGTCTCATACATCTTTATATTCACATTTTAAGAAAATTTATGTGATCTGTTTTGCATGGTGCTTCCAAATTTGATAGTCTACACATACAATAGTCTACACATACATGTTCAAACTATCAATGATTATATGTTAAAAAAATGTATCACAAAACCACCTTAAAAGTGCATATAAATAGAATAGTCAATTAAACCTACCTGATGTACCTAAGAAGAGCAAAGTCATCAATCCTTAGGCTCAAATTTCAAAGATCGAAAGAAAATTTTATAATATGCAAAATCTTGCCTCAAGAAAGTCTGTCATTATTTCCTTAGAATGCTTCAGCAAGAGAAATGGCTCAAACAATGAGCGGTTTATAAGATGTGTAGACTATCAACAATTGATAACTTATTATGAAATATATAATATAAACTACCAATAATAATGCATAAATATGTATAATACATAAAACTAATAACCAATGTAACCTACAACATGTGCCTAAGGAAAGAAAGTTTCATCAAGACATGAGAATGTTGTAATGTGCAAAGTCTTCTATCAAGAAAGTCTATGCCTATTGCCTAAATATGTTTTCAAAAATATAGTAGTTTACCAAACAATGGTTTGTTATAACAATGTAGTTATCAACAATAAATAAGCATTAAGACATTTATGAATGCAATAAAATTTTGATTGAACATTAAAGATCGCGATGATGCATAAAACAAACTACAGTCATGTCTCACAAAATTGTGTCATCATGTGTGTGCAGTGTGCATGCCTACACACTTAGACAAGGAAAGTTGTTTGATGAGAGATGACTGCAATTGTTTTATGCTCATAATATTCTCCAATATTTATTCATCACTTTTATTATACTAATTCATACCTGTATGTTGTCGATGGCTATATTAAACATCCACTGTTTGATGAAAGAAACCAGATATATCCATTGTGATGTTGGAAACTAACTAACTAACTGCATGTGTGTGTGGTAGCTTGCTCTTTGTTACTGTAGGGGAAACCCCTACTTTCCATAGCCTAGTTCTATGAGAGCATCAAGTTCTGGTCTGTACTTGTATATAAAGATATATAAATACACTAAGTGTATAAATTGTGAAAGGCCATTGCATTTTGTTTACTGCATCATTATGATCTTCAGTAATCATTTAACATTCTCATTTCTCTCATTCGTTTCCTTTTCCTACCCATATATCTATGTTGATTACCTATAAACTACACACTAATTAATGAACTATTTCTCTTCTAAGCATGTGTGGACAAACTTTTTCTAAAAAATGAGAGAGAGACAACTCCAGTTTGTTTCTTGCATTTTCATAACTTCAACATTTTTAGTGCACCACCAATTGTCTCTGACTCTCTAGATTAGCCTATATGCTATGTAGCTTAACACCAATAAGCACAATAAATTGCTTCTTGTTTACACCCCAACTACCATGCACTCTTAACTTGTTCAAACTGGGTAAGTGAAATAAATTGTTTACTATTCACATCCTAGCTACTATATATTCTCAACTTTCTCATATTAGGATCTCAATGATAAAAACAAAAAAAATGTGTTATCATTTTTATTCTATTTCTAAAAATTTAGCAAAATAAGCTAATACATCACCTTGGGACATTACACTATAGCACTAATTCTCTAAGATATATTCATTGGAGATCCTTCCCAAAGATGATTTCTAGTCAAAGTTCATTAAATTTGATGCCTATATGAATCTAAAATTTAGATACCAGCTTAATGCCTTCTAAGTTCTATAGTTAACATATATCTAGATTCCAATGAGAAAATGGATATTATGCCTTCCAATTGATCACTGACCATATTGATTTTGTATAGGTGATTATGCCTTCTGAACTTGACAATAGCACTTATTACTTTAATCATAGTACCCTAAACCCTAAATCCTATCACAACCTCTTCTACTACATCCTAAGGACCTAAGTATGGATACTTGGATAAATCATCTAAAGCTCCCACTTTGGCCATGGTCAATTTGTTTGCACTATTGAATTTTGAAATTTCAGTCAAGAAACTAGAACAAGTGATGTTGCATCTAATTGACTTGGTATAGGCTTAAGCTTCTCAAGCTCCCATTTTGTCCATGGCCAATTGCCACATTGGATTTTGAAATCTTAGTCAAGAGAACTAGACAAGTAGAGTTGCATTTGATTGATCTAGCATAGGCTTAACTAAACAAAGAATAGATTTACAAGTAGTGGCAACCACCATAATGTCATACACTTTAAAGAAATATTTATCATCATCCTAAACAAGGTCACACAAAAGAAAATTCTTTAGATAATACATCAAGTGTTGATATATTGAATAATTGTGATCTTATGCCCTTTAATCCTCATAGATAGTATTCTTCCCCTTGCCCTTGGGAACTCAACCCTTGCAACTTCAAGACTTTTTCCACACTAACCTCAATATTTATTAAGCTACCCTATCACAAATCTCTCACCCAAGAACAATGTTGAATGTTTTTGATTTGGAAAACAGGTTTTACAGGGATCTTGAAACCCAAAGGTTTACAACATTAAACAACATAAAGCATAAAAAGTCAGAAAAAACATAAACAACCTCAAAAGGCCAGAATCAAAAAGGCCCAAAGCTAGGGAAACAAAGGCCAGGAAATGAGCCTGGCGGGCAGACTAGTGTCCCTTCTTCTCCATTTCCTGCAGGATTTCTACAGTGTCACTTTCCTTTTGGATGACCTCCTCCTCCTAGGTCATGGGGGGGAAATGCAGTGGATCCCCCTGGCTTTCCTGGATTCCAGTCTCTTTTTGAGGATCCTCCTAGCTGGTTCCGTTCTCTGTGCTCTGTTCCACATTCCCCACAAGACTGGCATTGGCCAGATAGACCCCCAGATTAACAATGTTTTCATTCAATGTATGGAGGGTGTCCATAATCTATTTAGTCACAACCTAGTGGACAGAGTCCAGCCTTTGGACCTTCTGCTCTAGCCGAGTGATTCTGTCCTCCATATTGTCACTAGGGTCCTTGCTTCTATCTTTTTCCTGGCTGCCCACCTGGTCTTTGCTGCCTCTGGCCTCATGATCCTTGACTTCCCTCCTGTTGTTGGTCTGGTTGGACCTATCCTTCAGAGTCTCAATTTCCTGAAAAAGCCACTTGATGGAGCGGAAGTTGTTAATCAGGCTGTTCTTTGCATTGTTGAGGAAGTTGAAACCTGTTTCATGGGCATTGTCAGAGAGAACCAGAAGAGTCGAGTCAAGGAGCTTGTCATAGTGGGTGCTACTGTCGAGATCCCCCAACGCCTGGATTTTAGCAGGTTCTCTAACAATGCCCATACTAACATTATCCATATTGAAATTTTACCAAGCTCTTACCTTATTTTTCCTGATGGCCTCCCCTCCCTTTTCAACCATAATTTCTATCATCCCTTCTGGGGGCAAAATGGGGATCTCTAGGGGAGAGGTGGGCGCAGTGGGGCTGGGGGGCAAATCAGTGTTGTCACTGAGGTGATCATGGGTAGAGGTTTGGTCCAATTTTCTTTTCTTGGGGTTATCCTAGGTAACCAAGGGGGTCACCTCCTTCTTGACATTATCTTTTTCCTTATCATCTTCCAACTCACTTTCCTTCTCTGCCACCGAATCCGCTTCCTCCGACTCTGTATCTGACTCCTCACTAGACTCCTCAAGATGAGGGGTAGGGGGGTTAGGGGGAGGGTACCTGGGGCTCTTCCTGCTAGGGAAGCGGGGAGAGGGTTTGGCTTTTGGGGTTTCAGACTTGACAGATTGCACAATGCGCACTTCCCCTGATTCTGAGCTAGCAGTGTCCTTCGAGGAGCCACCCGAAGCCCCAATGGGCCTGACTCTTGTTTGGGTTTTTAGAAACTCAAAGATGAGGAGCAGAAGACCTTCATGAAGGGCGGGATTTTGGACAGGACATTTTTTGTAACTCTCTATATTCTTAGTCATAGAAGTAAAAATGTAGAAAGGAAAGGAGATTTTCACTTTATGTCTAAAATGATTAAGTAGAACAAAATGATGGGTTCTAACTCTATCAAACTTGGGCTCCAAAGTGACATACTCTATGATGATCCTCAGAACAAGCCCCCATAACTTCTTGATGGACTCTATGTCATAAAAAGTGTCAATCTTCACCAGTTTGCTTTTCTCCTTTTCATTCTTGACGAACGCGTTGACAACATTGGCAGACATCTTCTTATCCCTGAAGAAGCTAATGCCTTCCTGGGAGAAGCCGGTCACTTCTGCAATGAGACCCTCTATGATTTGGTGGGAGACACCATCAATTATGACCTTATTGTTGTGCCATGTTTCAACCATTATCTTGGTAACCCCCCCGTCGAAACCATGGAGCCTCTCCATGAAGCTGGTTATGCCGCCCTTCTGGAGTTTTTTCCAAACCTTCCCTTTTTCTTTCCAGCTCTCTGTTTCTCCCCATGGCTCTCTTCTTATCCTTTCTCCCACCATTGCAAAATTATGCCACTCTAACCCTAAACCCTGAATAGAATTGTAGAGCTCAAAGATGGACAAATTGCTAAGGATGAGAGCATTAATGCATGTGTTTTTGGGTTTAACTCTGGCTTTCTTCTGCTCGTGTAATCTGTACACGATATTATGAAACGGTGGGGGTTCCGCATAACTCCTATTGATTCCCTTTTTAAAACATGATTTAGCATGTGTCATCATCATAAAAAGATTTTGAGTTAGTACCTTGAATTTGCTCCTTTTGGATGAGCTCAATAGCCACCGTCGAAAAATGAGTATTGTTTCCCCACATCATCATCGAGTTTAATGTGACCGCTACATTTGCGAACCAATCAGCAACCACGTTAGCTTCACGGTAGACATGGTTGACGTGGTAATTTTAAAATTTTCTCAAGTCCATTTTGAGGTCCTTTATTATGCTTTCTATGGTCCATGATGGTTTGGTAACTCCTAAAATACAATTAATTATATTTAGGGAGTCACCTTCAAGCCACAATTGTTTGATCCCTGAGTCCAGGGCCAGCATAACAGTGAGTCTGGCCGCACTGGCTTCAACCAAATGGTTGGTTTGGTGACCAATAGGGGAGGAGATAGCAACAATGCCCCATCCCAAGCTGTTTCTTATGATTCCACCGTATTCGGCGGGACCAGGGTTCCCCTTAGCCGCTCCATCGAAATTGGCCTTATGCCAATTTTTGGGGGGGAAGGACCAAGGAACAATGTTGAATGTTATTTATTATCAAAACAAGTAGTTGATTACTCATCCAAATAGTCTTTGAACTGAACATGATTTGAATACACATATATTTGGACATCTTCTAGACTCTACATTCTTCTTCTAATACCTCTCACAATGCTTACCTATTGTCTTGTATGGACAAATCCACATCTACTCACTCTTGTTTCCATCCTCTTAGTAGTAAGATGATTTTATTAGACCCTTCTTGCACCTTTTGCACATGTTTCTTTGTGCATGAAATCCTGCGTCCTTGTGGATATATATTATATACCTTTCCCCATATTATTTCCCAAATGTTAGGTCTTATTGCATGTAAGATAATGTTAAAATACATTTCGTAATGTTCTTACTTAACCTATATTAAGGTTTTGACAATTCCTAGGAAAATGATTTGATCTTTGCAAATATCATAGGGTCTTAATCCCTACAAATTCCAAAGCAATGGATATTCAATACTCCATCTATACTAATGGATCTTTAGTAACACAATACAAAACTATGAAAAAAGAATTAGACTGTCAAAAATATCAATATATAGGAATTATGTAGGAAATTGAATACTTTATTTGTTCAAAATAGGTTTACATTCATTCTCCTCATGTCATTGATCATTGCAAATTTTATAAACTTATACTAACTCCTAAAATTGGCAACCAACCATAACTACCCTTGAACTGACCACAAACTACTTATTTTTTCAGTCTATTACATTATGTTTATGATGTCAAGTTAATAACAAATTAAATTTCCCTTACATATGAATACTAGCAAGTTATATCCAAATGATTGTTTCATAATATAAGGAACACATTTTGTTGACTATTTCTTGGTTTACCCCATCAAAAGATTAGTTTGCTGACATTTTGCTAACATATTTTGACACACACTCATTTTCTTGGGAAAAATATGAAATGCCTCACATATATAACAATGCTTGAAGAAACTTTGACAAAATTCAAATAATCGGGTTTTATTTTCACTGATATAACATTTTCATGAAACCTCTTAACCTCCTTTCAATGTCTAAAGAAAGTCTATTCAACTATTTTAGGGTAGGTTTATTTGTCTCTATATAACCTTACAACACTTTTGTCTATAGCAATATTCGTAGAAAGTAATTTCCAATACCCTATAGCATTCTGAAACCATCTAGAACAACAGATTCAAAAAGTCTAAGTGCATGGGTAAAAGCTTAATGACATGGATAGCTAGTTTTGGGTTGTCAACATAAATGGGTAATCTTCTACTGACCATTTTTTAAGTTTCAAACTATCAAAATCTCAACAAATTATATGGCCACCATAACCCTTGCTTTCTTGAATTCCCCAAATACAATCCTTGTCGACACAAGTTACTCTAAGAAATAAATTTTTGAGCGATACAACTGCTTCATATTTAAATCTCAAGTTCCCATCAAGCTCAACAAGCTCATTAAAAATGAGAGCATTTGTACGTACTGGTGGCTCACCTTTATAAACCAATATAATTTTTCCCTTGTACATAAAAATTCCCAAGGTCTTGTGCCATATACCTTGCCTCCCCACTAGAATCGAGATATTCTTGACAATGCCATCTCCATTCAAATCAAACACAAACACATAATCCCCATTTGAAGAAATCCAGTAGATTTTTTGGTTCAACATCAAATTATTTGAAGTGAAGCTAAGTGTCCAAAATCTAGGAATCCCTCCTTCACAAGGAGCATCTCATTTTTCCCATCTCTTTTTGGCAAATTTATAAACCCACAAAACAAATTTCTTATTTCTGACATGGTAAAGAAAACCTATTATCACATTGAAAAGATTATTGTCTAAGAGCAACGCCAAGGATGATCTAGTTGCAACTACAAAAAAAATGTTAGTTCAAGATGATATGTTGGTTGAACTGGATAAGAAAATTGCAAAGTTGAAAGTAATAGAGGATGAGTCAAATGCCAAGATACATTATGCCCTCATGCGAAATGCTGGAATGCTCTAGAACCCTCGACACCAACTTGCTAGAATGCTCTGGAACCCTCAACACAGACTTGTGCTCAAATGAAATGTGATTTTTTCTCGCTTTTTTTTGTTTGTTTTATGTTGCTTTGTGCATCGCAATTGAGACCAAAATAATTGGTTGCAATTATGACCAACACGGGCATGTTATTAAAAAAAAACAAAATTTTGCTTTATAAATTGACCAACCAACCCATTTAAAAAACTTGGTCAAAAATTTTGGTCAAAATTTAGGGTTAAATACACTAGTGATATGGACCATCTAGGGCTAGTAGACTGTCCTTCTTTAGTGAGTACCGAATAACCCTTCTAGTTTTCATTTCTATATGTTGTTTTATGCATTGTTAGCATGAATGTTGATGATTCTACTCTAGGGAGTATCCTAAGCATTGAAGAGTATTGATATGTTGCATTCATGACTATATTTGTTATTGATGTCAACATAACATTGTTTCTATAAAGACTGATAGAGTATCAAACAGAGATCTTGATGGTATTGACAATGGTTTGATTGTCTAGTCATGCACAATTATGGACATGTATGACAAAGTGTCTAGATGATGTGGTCAAGTGCACAGAGTCTGAGTCGAAGTCGTATGGAAGTTATACCTAATTTACAGTGAATAGTTCAGAGACAGAGTATTGGGAAAGTAGTTCCTAATGTTTATTGGCTATCTTACATCTGGGATGTAATGAAGAGATGTGCAATCATTAAGTGATAAAGGACATTTATTTGATGATGTCAGTGAGTGCACAAGCCCTAGTATTGCATGCGTAAGTTTTGCATAGACTATGAATTGACAATGCTATTGCAATTGTAATTAATTAACTATCTTATTATAATTAATTGGGAAAGCCTCAAGGCTGACTCAAGGAATTATTATGAAGATTTGGTATAAAGGAAAGATGTTTTCCTTTATTGTAAAGTGTATCTATTGTTGCAAGAAGTACAAAGTGCAAAAAGGAGCAAAGTGCTTATTGAATGTGTGTAAGCAATCCAGGGGATTATTAGATGCCAAATTTGAGATATGGTTATAAGATCTAAAGGAGAAAAAGTCTAGTTGATAGGACAAAGAAAAAGGAATGAAGTACATTTAAATTCTATTATTCTGCAAGGAATTATACTAAGATCATTTGGACAGTGGGTTCATTGGTCTTTCCCTTGAAGCTATTTGGGCAATGGGTCCAACTATCTTCCACAACTCCTAACGAGGTTGGAATCTCCTAACAGGGATTGAAAGTCTCCTAATAGCGACTCATATGTACTGAATTTTGTAACAAACTCCTAATAGGGTCTATCCTCTAACAAGGAATATTTATATTAGTACATCATCTTGTGGGTACCATTCCCTTCGGGGTTTTCCCTCTGATCAAGGGTTTCCCTAGTTAACATATTTGGTGTTATTGTGTATGAGTATCTTGTTGTGGTTTTAGTTTATATTACTCATATGGTTAAGATTGTTTATGGTTGTTAATTGTGATATTAGTTGGATAACTGATTCAAACCCCACCTCCCCCTCTTGGTTATATCAGTGGACTATATATTCTAACATTTTTTAGCGTTCTAGAGCACTTTTTCATGAAATTTCATTTCTACGAGTCTTTGGTTATTTCTATTTTGTTGGAAATATGTTTCTATGATCTTTGGTGATTCCTAAGAGTTTGGAAGCTTGCTTTGAGTTCCTAGGTCATTTTGAGGACATATAGTCATTTATGAGAGCATGAAAGCTCATTTTTGGGTCTTGGTTCATTTCCAAGAGCTGAAAACTCATTTATGGGCCAAAAAGAGTTCTATCCTCGGGTTTTAAACTTTTCTTGTTGTCATTTGAATGAGCCATTTAAGGTATGTAGTCTCCATCATTTTTAGGGTTGATGCACCTTATTTCAACCTTTTATTTAATGATTATTTGTGTTTGCAAGCCAACTCCAAATTCTGGGCCACTTCCTATATGATACAACACTTAGTCTATTGAAATACTTGTAAATTTTATTGGAAAAGGGGAAAGAAGTCTATTGAGAAAGGAAAATTGCATAAACAAAAATAAAGGTGATTCACCAATTAAACTAATTGAAAGTAGTATTTCCTCTAAAAGCACAAACACAAACACCTACAAAAATTTGACATAGATAGGATCATGATAGACACACTATGCATATAACTATTTCATAAGAAGCTTCAAAGGAGAATATGATAGCAACTTAATCACAACTAATATTTTCAAATAAATTATAAAACTTACGAATGAAATGTAGCTTTTAAAGGTTTTAGAAATGAAACATAATATAAAGTAATATCAATCACATATTTGCATACAAATAAGACTCCAAGGTAGATCCAAAATATAATGTATTATGCTCTCAAAAGCACAAAAAATAACATACTCCAATGTGATACAGTAATGAAAAATAAGCGCAATGTCTCATAATAGTGATCATATAGGCTCTTCCAAATTGAATCCTTAACAAAGTACAATAAGAATGAATATATTGATCAACAACCCTCGACTGGTCCTCAAAATATGGAGATTGGGGTAAGAAACATAAATCCCCACAAAAGGACCTCCAACTTCCCCAAAAGGTGTCCAACAAGCATAAAAATTTCCCTCCATCAAGCATACACGATGAGGACTCAAACATGACCTCCAAACCTTCATAAAGGAACTCAAGTGAATCATAGAGTTGACTAACTCTCCCAAAAGGAATCTTTAACACATGGGAAAAATAGGAAGCCACCACTCCTTCCATCAAGACTTCTCTTAGAAATATAGGACCATTGTGGAGATGGCTAGATGTATGTTACATGCTAAGAATATGCATTATAATTTCTAGGTTGAAGCTATGCCTTGTGTCACTTATCTTATTAATATGACTCCTACCAAATATCTTAAGGACATAACTCCTGAAGAAGTTGGGTCTGGTAGGAAGCCTAATTTACATCACTTGAGGATTTTTGGATCTATTGCTTATGTTCATGCCCCTAAACAAAAAAAGACATAAATTAGATCCTAAGTCTTCTCCTTATATTTTTGTTGGGTATGATGAAAATACTAAGGGTTACTAAGTTTATGATTCTAATACTAACAAAGTAAAAGTTGCAAGGGATGTTTATATTGTAAAAAATGGAGTTCATGATTGCTCCTATGTGCAAGATGAGGAATTTAGTGGCACTAAAATAGTGCTAGTGGAGGACCGACATCATTCTCTAAACCCTACTCTTATTCTAAACCCTCTTCAAGAACCATCTTTAATTCCTCTTATTTCTTCTAGTCTTAGTAATGATGATAATGTTGATACTAATGAAGAATTTATAGATCGTGACTCTTCTTCTAGTGATGACTCTATTACTACTAAGAGAAAACCCAAATGGGCTCAAGGCTTACTTAATGAAAGTGGTGATTATCTTACTAAATTTGGTGGACTTAAGCCTAGGAGAATTAGTTATTGTAATTATACTTTGATGACTTCTATTATACATTTTAATGATCCCGAGTCTTTTGAAGAAGCTAACTCTCAACCTCATTGGCAAAAGGCCATGCAAGAGGAATATGATTTTTTTATTTTTTAATCAAACTTGGGATTTAGTTAGTTTACCTCATGGTAAAAATTTAGTTTCATGCAAATGGTTATATAAAACCAAGTTGAATGCCAATTGTATGTGCCCTAAAATGGTTGCCTAGACTATGAGTCCCCATTCTTCAATTTATCAAATGATGGAATCAATTTATCAATTTCCTGAATCAATGGCTTACAATATTTTTAATTCAAATCAATTTTCTTGATTAAATCGTAATTAATTCAATTATTTTAATATTTCCTAAGGTTTGATCATTTCATCAATAATCTTATTTAATTAAAAAGAAAATCTCTCATTTAATTAAATAAATAAATCCCCACTTAAAGCTCTCTTTTTGATTAAAAAAGGAAATAAATTAAATAAAAATAAATAAAGATTATTTTTTTGCACATATTTCTAAGTGGTGGGCTTTCTCCTCTCACTTTCCCTTTCAGGGATTCATCCCACATTTCTCTTGAGGATGCATTCCTCTCCACACTTTCCTTTATAAGGAGCCCTCTCCTTCTCATTTTCATAGATCAAGATTGTATTGTTATGTTGTAGGTTTCAAGAGTGATTCTAAAGGAGAGCTTCAACACTTGAGCTTGGACATTGTAACTTCGATTATATTGTCTTCTTCTCTCATGCATCCATAGAAATCCATTTAGAATACTCTTGCACTTGCATGTTAGATTAGATTTATATTTCCTTTCATAGAGTAATCTTGCATTTGCATTTCCTTTCATAGACTAGTTTGCTTTCATGGGTTGTTATTATATAGAACAACTTCCATTTTCATTTGCATGCATATGTGATGATCGTGAAGACTAACAATCTTGTTTTTCCTCTTTGAATCTCTCATTTTATGGTGTACTTACATGGGCACAAACTAGGTCTAAATTAAGGGCCTCCATTATAAACCCTTGCACTCCATGAATAGAGAGCTATGAGTCATCATTTGAGACCTCATTCTTGAGAAATTTTGGATATAAATATCCATAGAAGTGTGTCAAAATTTTGGCACACATTTTTTGTGCCCACTATGGGGCAACCCACCTTTACATGTTGGTTTTGGTTATTTTTGGAGCTAATCCCCTTGTATAGATTTGTTTGGAGATGAAAACCCTAGATTCAAATATTTGACCATATCTACCAAATGGCTTGGAAGTTCAGTCTAGATTTTTTTTTGTAGGTTGGCAACATATCAGACAAGCTTTAGTAAAAAATTCAAAATTTCTTGAAGTATTATGAATTTTTTCTTTATTTTACATAAAAAATAATTTTCAATGTAAACTAACATTTTTTTTGTAAATTTTTACATTTTTTGAAGGTCTTTAAATTCTATAGGGGGTTCATTCTTTGTGTTTTAAATTTGGATGTACAATATTATAGCTCATTTGTGTAAGAATTTGGTATAACTTTGATACCATGTAAGAATTTGCCTTAGGGCAAAATCACCCAAGATCAAGGAACTCAAGCACAAGCACAACAGTAGACCAACAAGGTATGATCAAAGTAACAATATCCAAAATTGATTTATTGTCATTCAATGTTTTATCATGTACATTACATACACACTAGGAGTGCCTGAATATAACGGCCTCTAGAATGCCTAGGAATCAACACACTGATAAGTCTTACAACCAAGCACATGTCCAACAGGAGTGGATTATCCTCAATTAAGCACATGAGTAAGGCGATGATGAGAGGATAAGCCTACAAAGGTGTAGCATGTAAAATTATGTTGTAGACACCGTGTACTAAAATAGGAGTGCAAATAACTATGTTGTCAACATGACGACTCAGTTAATTATGCAAAATCTAGTGTTGTAGACACCATGTGCTGAATTAGAGTTGCTTAATTCTGTGTTGTCAACATGAAAACTCATAAAAGTACACAAACTCCTAGGTGTCAAACTAATAAATAATAAAATAATGCATTTACCTAAGTAAACTTAAGTAAAGTGTAAATAGTGAATAATTATTTACACCAACACCCCCCCTTAATTGCAACTTAGGGGAATGCACTTAAGCTTATGAAAGCTAGGATGAAAATGCATGATGGGTCCCAGCTACTAGCCATGTTAGGTACCCATGTACAAAATGCAATGAAATCTCTCATAAAGTGAAGAAAGAGGGAAAACCTCATGGGAAAAACCTTCCCCCAAAAAGAGAGATAAAAAAACAAGATGCATGGATGGATGGAGTAATCAAGACCCCCCCATTATGACATACATCAAGTATATACAATAAAGAAGTAGAAGGACAAAACCCCATAAGAGGAAAAAGTCCCCCCAATAAAAGAGAAGAAGAAGCAGACAAGGTAGTCCCCCCCCCCCTAAATGTAGAGTGTCAATTAGTGAGAGCTACTCTAATGTAGAAGCTAATCCATGACTGCTGAATAATGTTCCTCCCCTTTAGAAGAAACAATGACAGATGTGCAGGTGAGATGCTTCCCCTATGTGTAGAAAGAATCTTGAAGATCAATAATGTCTTTGAAACCTGCTCAACTATCCCTATGTCAATACTAATGGTCACCCCTTCCAACATTGCTGAAAAGAACAGTGCAATTCTTGCAAGGCTGGATGTAGAACCTATTCCAAAGAACCATTTGTCTCCTCAAATGATAAAGAGACCTCCTGTAACTGTTGTATATAAGGATCCGCAATCATATCAACCTGTGAAGATTGATCATGTAGAGAATGGGCAGGAGGGTCAAAGTGAGCCCTCATGACAACTAAAGAAGGATCTTCTTCATCAAAGAGAAGATATATATCATCAATGTTGTCTCCCAAATCTGCTATGTGTGACTCTATGAAAAAACCTTCAATGTCTATCAAGAAGTCATCCACTAATGTTGGAGCTGGAAGATAAGGTGTACCCTGCTATGCTGAAGCACATGACCCTATCACTGTGGCAATGGATGAAGTATTTACCTCAACAAAGAGAAGACAAATATCATCGATGATGTCTCCCACATCTTCAATGTGAGACTCCATGTACAAACCTACAATATCTAGAAGGAAGTCATCCCATGAAGCTAAAGTAGGAAGACATAGTGTTTCCTGCAACACTGAATCAGAAACAACTGTGGCTAGAACTAGATTAGTAGTAGCAATAGGAGCATCAAGAGGTGTGATCTCATCTAGAGAGGATGCAACAACAACTAGAGGTAAAAGATCTTTTGGGAATGGAGGAATGTGTGGATCTCCATACATCTCCCAAAGATAGATCCAAATATCATATAAATCAATTGACTTCATGTCATCAAGTGAATCCATAACCTCCATATCCATATGTAGAAAGAGGGCACGAAAAATGATGGAACCAATGTCACCATTGTATGAAAGTCCTTTTGCATGTGGCAATGCATTATGCTGACTAAGATAAGTGAGAACCAATTGACTCCACTACTTATAGTTTTTCATTGTCAAGGTAATGAAATCTTCCTCATCCATGATGTACTGATCAATATACCCCCCAAAATGCGAAAAAAAACTAATCGACCCCCCTAATGTATGATTTAGTGCTTTATAGATAGTGTGTGTACAATAGGCCACTTGTCAAAATGTACAAAGTGGACTTCTAATTTTGCTATTTATAACTACCTTTTGAGACTCAAATCTAGCACTAAGCACTATAGCTCAGATATACAACAATTCTAAAAAGTAATTAAGGAAATACAATGTAGAAAAGGCCCTAAGTCTTAAAGTGATGTTTTTGTCCACACAACTCTATAATTTGATTGTAGATCTAGAAACTATATGAAAAATTAAGCACTTTCAAAAAAAATGGAACCCGATTATGTGTCCAGATGAGCTCGTACTAAGCATTTGAAGTTGCAAAAAATGAGATTTGTGAGTTGCAAAAAAATTCAAGAATAGAGAGCTCAAACATTCTACACCAATGTATAGATCACAAAATTCTATCCTAAAACAAAAAAAATTGCTCGAAAAAAGGAGTTCGTATGAGGGAGATATCATTGTTTGAAAATCACCTTTGTAATTATTTTTCCTGAATCACTGTCGTCGCACCTACAAAAATCAATTGACTCTAAATTTCATCTTAGATGTCCAATTTTGATGAAACAAAAGTCAATTTGGTGGTTTTTTGACCTTTTGAATATGATGCCAATATTAGATTGGCATTAGCAAGTTCCAATCTTCACCTACAGAAAATCTCTCCTCTACAGGGTTGACTAGCAAAATTTTTTTGGACAAAATATGCAGATTCAAAAATAATGCAGAGAAATTGTAGAGACTAAAATAATAAAATATGCAGATCTAAAAATTAAATTCAAAGATCTAAAATGATCACATTGTACTTGCAAATCTGGCCTTCAAGAGCCGATTTGCAAAAATTTTTGCCTCAAATTTGACTATGGCCTAGGGTAGGCAAATTTATAGTCAAATTTCACCAAATCGACATTTCAGATGCAATGGCGAGGTCCACATTGGCTCTAGATGCTCCCAAAGACTGTGATACTCCAGATCTAGGTCAAGGTGCTGAAGTAAGAACGATCTCGAACCACTATGTGAAGAGAAATTCCCTCAACTCTGATACCATGTAAGAATTTGGTATAACTCTGATACCATGTAAGAATTTTCCTTAGGTAAAAATCACCCAAGATCAAGGAACTCAAGCACAAGCACAATAGTAGACCAACAAGGTATGATTGGAATAACAATATCCAAAATTGATTTATTGTCATTTAATGTTCTGTCATGTACTGTACATACACACTAGGAGTGCTTGAATATAAAGGCCTCTGGAATGCTTCAAGAATGTCTAGGAGTCAACACACTGATAAGTCTTACAACCAAGCACATGTCCAGCAGGAGTGGATTATCCTCCATTAAGCACAAGAGTAAGTACGATGATGAGGGGATAAGCCTACAAAGGTGTAGCACATAAAATTATGTTGTAGACACCATGTGCTAAAATAGGAGTGCAAATAATTGTGTTGTCAAAATGAAAACTTAGTTAATTATGCAAACTCTAGTGTTGTAGACACCATGTGCTGAATTAGAGTTGCTTACTACTATGTTGTCAACATGAATACTCATAAAAGTATGCAAACTCCTAGGTGTCAAATTAATAAATAATAAAATAATGTATTGACCTAAGTAAACTTAAGTAAAGTGTAAATAGTGGATAATTATTTACACCAACAATTTGGTCAATTTATGAGAACTAATCTATTTTGGGAAAATGGCTCCTATTGTCACAAAAGTTTGCACCCTTGTCCAAAGTTTTTACCTAAGGACAACCTTGTGAAACATGGAAACAACCTCCAAGTTGTGGGACTTGAACCATAAGGTTGAGTCTCTAGAGAAGGTAAACTTTCTTTACTATTAGGATGCACCTAACTACTCTTGGAGGAGAAAATGAGAAAAGGCATGCACAAGACACTAACCTAATATATCGCAAGGAGGTGATGCACCAAAATAGAATGTTCAAACCAATCTTTGCCCATACATGCACACCTGAATTGTTATGACATCAAAGATATATAGATTCAAACTTGTGTAAATCCAACGATCACATGCAAATCAAACAACCAAAATGAATAACACAAGGAAGAAGTGAGTTCACTTATATATTATTCATAGGTCAAAAGAAATACAATCATGCAAATTATAGATAGCCACAAAACATTGAAGAGAGGCAAGTAGATCTTGTATAGTCATCAATGGTTGGAGGAGATAAGGTAGAATGTCAGTAGGCCCATAGGAATAGGGGATTTATAGTGAACTTGCAAAGCAATATTAGAGAAAACAAAGAAGACTCAACTAGTACAAAGAATTACAACTCTACTTTTATAGTGCAAGTGTAACTGAGATATTTCTAATTGAAAGTTACTCTTTATCCACTACCATTAAGTCTTTTGATAACAATCAAGATGGTCCAAGAAAAAGATTTGATCTGGTACACTTGTAGAGACATGAAAATTATGAAAACCCTAATTGAAGTAACCCTGAAGTGATAGAAACATCACCGATCAATGCTAGAATCCCTCAAATGGACAATCAAGTGGTAGAAGGAATGTCTTTGCATTGTTCCTAGTGCAACAATAACTTTGGAGTAGTTGGGATCGATTGGAAAAATTAGATCACACAAGAAACCCTATCTTTCTTCGTTCCTAGCTTAACCAATAAACAAGATTCTCAATCAATGTAGTGCCTGCCCCTAGGTCGCTTTTTTTTTGTTATCATTGTCGAACTCTATTAGACTAGTTTTGTGTTGATGGTTAGTAGCATTGTTTTGAGACTATCAGATATTGTGTTATGGATTCAGTGATATGTGATGAGATTACTTAGACTCTAGATTTCATATATGCATGATGATTATTACATTATTTCCAGTTATTGATGATGATTAGTTAGATGGTTTATTATCACATGTGTTTTCTTATGGATACTTACCCCATTGCCTATTTAGCTTAGCATATATATATATATACATGCATAGTTTTTATGCAAGTTGCAGGTACCGGGTATCAACTTTCTTGAATTGCTAGGATGAGCATACCCTATCGCACTCTCTCAATGGTAAGAGAGGGGAGATAAATTCTCAAGTCCAAATCCTGAACCCTTAAACCATTTGTCCTAGAAAGGTAGGACAAGTATTTGAGATATTTTACCTTCCGAATGTGTCGGATGACATAATTCGTGATTTTAACCCTTTAGAATGATTTTGTATGGATTGTTTTGTGATTGGTTTTCATATTTTATCTTGGAGGTCTATGGTGAATTTTCTATTAATTAAGTCTTAAATTAAAAGATTTAATTAATAATTTAATTATTTTGGGAAAAATTAATATAATATCATGATCTTTAGATATTTTAATTTTAATTAATTAATTGAGAAAAAGAATTAAATAAAAGAAATTAAAATTAATAATAATAATAATAATAAAAAAATAAATAAATAATAATAATAGAAATAATAAAAGGATTAAAATAAAAGTTATAAGCTTGCCTAGGAGTAAACGCACCTCTTAATTGCACATATGTCAAAAACACAGGAGTTAGCGCACAAATTAAGCACATGGTGTCTACAACCTTGTGACTCATCTAGAGGGTTGGAAAAGACTCATGCTTAGTTGTCAACACCTTCTGGTTGTTTCTAGAGACATTCTAGGTGCTTCCTAAGAGTTCTTTATATTCAGGCACTCCTAGAAGCTTAGAGAGCACATTTGGAGGACTCGAGAATGTTGGAGAAGGAAGGAGCTTGCTCTACGGATTCTGAGGAGAAGTGATTTAGCATCAGTGTCTAGGTAGACACTTGTAATTTTGGCCTATGTTATTTCTGCTTCTTGTATTTCCTATCTTCTTCGTGTCTTCTGAATGCTTTCTAAGGATTTTCATATCTTGGTTGTATGCATTTTGTCATGAGTAGTTAAATTCTATATAGGGAAATTTTCATATGCGTAGATCTGAGGAAACTATGGGGCTAGGGTTTTCAGATGCGTATGGACAATTCTATTTAAAAGAATAAATAATGGGTAAATTTAGAGAACAATTACTATTTAGGAGAAATTCTCAATTCATCGAATTGAAAAGCCCTTTTTGTTTAAAGCTAGATATATGTCCTCTTTATATATATATATATATATGATTATTAAAAATGCAATCATACCTGATAACAACACACCCACACACACACACACACACACACGTTTAATTAAAAATGTTGTTTTTATTATCGCAATGGAAAAACCATATTTAAAAAATAAATCTGGATCACGCATGTTAAAAAATGTTTTAAGAAAACATTATAAAAATATATATATAATAAAATATTTATGGGAGGGTGGGGGTACTTCCCACCACAGCCCCTTTTTATTTATGCCAGCTACGATTTGCTGATGCAGCTGTACCTGCGACTGCAGTCGCAGGGCCAACTGCAGCAACAACCATCAGTGCACGACCACATATGTTAAAGCGACAACAGTCGTAGAAGGGCACGACCCTTTTTAAAATGAACCGGCAGTGATTTCAAAAATCACTTTAAATAAAAACTTTTAAAAAAAAATTACCTCCGTTTCTTTTAATATATATATCGCGTAGTTTTAAAAATGATTAAGTTATTAATATATGTAATTTTTAAAGGTACGGTCTGTGGTCATTGCAGTTCGACGGTACATGGAGGGGGTAGTATAATTGTTTAATGTTATAATGTTTGATATGTATTATTGAATAGTATTAATATATAATATTAACATTATGTTTATTTAAAACATATATGTTATTATTATATATAGGTTTTAAATAATAGTTTTAAATTAATAATAATTGGTAATATATTAATAAATTAATTAAATAAAATTTGATTAATAATATTTAGTAAGAATATTTTAATAATATTTATCAAGTTTTACTTTTAATTAGTTAAATACATTATTAACTAATTTAATTAAATCTAATTAAGATTAGTTAATAATTAAAGGGTATTAATTTATTTATAATGATGACGAGTCTTAATAAATTTGGAATTAAAATCCATTAAGAGATCATTAGTTATAGTGATTAAGTGATTTTAGTTATTATTAAATGATTTAGAAATGTAGACTGTGAATTAGATATTTTATTAATTAATTTAATTAAATGTTATTTAATTAAGATTAATTAATAAGGGAAGTTGTTTAATTCTAGTTCTGAAATTATTATAGTATTGATTTAATATGAGTCAAGATGAATTTCTTGAAAAATCATAGAGCATTATTTTAATAATTTAAATAATAGATGGTCACTCATTCTTTTATTGTTTCCAGAGGAATTGAATTAAATACTAAGGAAATTTTATTCAGTTAGCAACATTGATTTTAGTAAAATAAAGTGAATGGTTTTAAGGCAAAAGGGGGCTAGTTCAATCAATTAAATAAGTAAATAATTATCTTCTAAATATTTTAGAAAATTATTTCAAAATATGGAAGGAGGGATCTTTCTCAACATAGTGATTATGTAAATATCCTTAGAACATTTAGAAAATTGATTCTAAGAGTTATGGGGAAAAACTTTTACCAGAACAAATATATGAGTTAGAGAAAAACGTATAAAAATTTCCTCACTTGATACCTAAATCTGAAAGGAAAACTGGAACCCCACATTTAATTCAACTATGTAATTTTAGCAAACCAAAACATGTGCTTGCATTTTGTGTTTTCTTTATGGTTTTTGTTTTGGGTTGACTAGATTGTTGACCAGGTCTAGGATGTCTACCAGAGGCTTGGGGGTTATGTTTGTGATGTCATGATGATGTCTTTTGATCTCGATTCTTTATAAACCCAACCATGGTAATGTGATGGTATGCTCTATGAGATGTTTTCATTTACTGTTCGTTGATGCTTTTCAGTCTTCTTGTGTGAAGCTGAGGTGTATGTGTATGAGACACTTGACTTAACCTTTTTTTTGAGTCGTCGATCGATCATACTTGGATTACTTTCCAGTCGCCATTATGGGATTGAAGTGTTGATTTATTTCTTGATGATGTCATGTTGTGACATGTTTTTGACTCGACCATTTTAGAGTCTTCGATCAGTATTACTTTGAGATACTTTTTGGTTGCTTGTTGAGAACCAATGAATATTGTGATTATCAGTGATACCTTCAGTTGCCAATAGAGAACTATTGTGGTCATGATTATCTATGGATGCTTTTTATTTTCTCATGGAGATTTGATGCTCTTATTATGGATTATCTTTTGGTATTTTTTCAGTCGCTTGTATAGGACTATGGTGATTTTTTGATTTATGATTCCATGAGCTTAGGGTAGGTTATCTACTTGTAGTGTCGGGAAGTGGCTTGCAATGGGGGTTGGGGCCCTAAGAGGCTGCCAGGGTAACTCATTGTAAGTTGTCTTAATAAGTGAAAACATTACACCTAATACTGACTTAAATGGACTTAATAAGATAATTGTATGTTCTCGCCCATGCCTTGAGTGCTAGTAAAGGCTAGGATGGGAGTAGAGAGAATGCTTGGTTGCGACCTTGCATTCCTTAGTATGCCTCATCTATATGAGAGGATACTAGTGGCCGCATAAAGATCACTAGGGGATCGGGGTCTATTGGGAGACTACCAGGGCAACTCTAGCGTGATCTGTGCAATGACACTTTCTTGCTTGTATAGTAGGTTTCCTACATGTCTTGTTGTGCCTCTGGGATTAGATGGCGATTTGTGATTGGAACCTTTGAGTTAGTATACTTTTAGGATTCTTGGACTTAGAGAGTATTTGTGCTATGTGATTTGCTAACCTGTTTGGGACTTGAGATTATCTCCTCAACATGGTGGGAGTGGACCATTTAGGTTCCATGCGGTCGGGTGGTAGTGCTTTTTCACTCTTATCATTTGAGATCCATCTGAGACACCATGGCTGATGCATTCTTTGTTGGTATCTATCTTCATTCTATTCATAGATTATGATGGTGGACACGTATCCTTATATTGATGATTAGCATATGTTAGATGCTACTATTTACTTGTCTTATGCTTTATTTTACATGATTATATTTCTCATGTATATGTAGTAGCATGTTAGATCTCTTTCTACATATGATGTAGTATGATTTAGGAGTGACATTCCTACTATGTTAATACTGATGATCTCTTCGGTGATTTGGGATGTTACGCACGGAGGGATGGCTAGGACCCATGATGGTCTAATGATGCTATTTATGGTTGGGAGGAACCATGCACTTACTTTGTTATGTTTGATGATATATGGATATCTTTTATGATGAATGTTTATATCTTCTATGATGATGTATCATTTATGACATGTGGTTTACTTACCTTATTGCATTTGCATCATGGGTTAGTATAGGATGATGATGTACTTTATTTTCACATATGTATATTCTTTTATATCTTCCATACCCTGTGGCATGTACAGTGGATGATTGAGCATTCAAAAATGTAATGTATGAACGTTGGACTTTTCATTATTATTCCATGTGGATGTAGTACTAGATGGTATTAATATTAGTAATTCAACTTTAAGGGATCCTTGAAGAATGTAACCTGTTATGTATGTTTATGTTTACTTTCACTTGAATTTTTTCTATTGCTTCCGCTATCATGTGTATGATGTAGATGGATTTACTTTCATGTTTTAAAACAAAAAATGCTACCAAACTTAGTGAAACTTTAGGTTAGTTCTTTGGATCCCTTGGTAGGGCATTACAATCAAACTGAATCTTGTAATTGGAAAGCACCGGGTGGACCAATAATCTTATTTCATTCTACCAGCTTATGAGGTCTTCATGTGTCTGACTATTTTAACCAACTAACCTCGCTACCCTTTAAAACTTAACCATGATGACCTACAACACTATCAACCTTAATTGTGACGTCAACTTTAACTGTGCCTACCTTTCTTTCCAAATTGGACCCATCGAGACATGTGAAAAAAATTTGCTATGTCACTATAACTATAGATTGATCATTTTCCCATATTGATATAATGAGAGATGTTGATCCACTAAGATTGTATGATCTAGATAAAATGACAATATTGTGACCCTGCCAATACCTCCAACCAATGAGAATGTTGCCCTTTTCCAACCTATCTAACATTGATCCACCTCACCTACGGCCCACCAAAGGAAAAGGACACACCTGCCGCATGTCAAATGCTTGCTTTCTCACATAATTTAAAATCTTTGCATTTTGAGAAAGTGAGAGAGCGACAACCCTCAGATGATCTTGATCTGATGACGGATGAAAATACTAAAGAAACATTAGCCCATGAAGCAAAGAGTGAATCAAAACTTGCTAGCTAGACTCTTGTCTGACACCTTCACTAGTCGTAAAGAAGGAAGGCCCACCCTGGACACGTAATATAATGTTGCTTTGTCACATAAAATAAAGAATGAGTACTTTTGCAAAGCGACAATGTGATGGTCATAGATCACAAAAGATTTGGTGATAGAGAAAGTTGTGGGCCCACAAAAATATTAAATTGCATAGTTACTTTAGGAAAAGAGGTATAACTCAAGGTTTTAAAGATTTATTTTCACGTACCCTAATTTAAATTTCAAATACATAAACGTTACTGAGTTTAAATTCAAATATTTCCATTTTGGTAGGAAGGTGAAATTAGCCAACAATTTTGGTGACTCGAGGGGGATGCAAGCCTGCTATGCATGGACTAGTAGCCTAAAGCATCCATTGGACAATAGAGTCATAGAAATCATGAAGATCTACCCAAGAAAACCCTAAAATCATAGAAATGACATGCCTAGTAAAACCTCAAAACTGTTCTCTACAACCTCCATGTGCTCATGCACTTCAAAACCTGCCTATCTCATAGAGAGACAACCAGTGCCTGACACTTCTTAGAAAATAGGAAAGAACTAAAAGAAAACTACCTTATTATGTACATGAAACACTCATTTCTATCAAAAATAGGGCTTGAGGTATATTCTATTTTTATTTTTTGTAGCTCTTGCTCTCTCATCCTAATGATGAATCATGTAGTGTGATTCAAAATGTTGATGATAAAAATTTACAACACAATCTAATCTAGAAGCAATATAAAAAATATGCGAGATTTCACCATTAGGCATACTTAACTGGAAAGCATTTGGCTACTTGCAACTGATAATCACATAGGGACCACTCCATAGTGCATCAAATTTTGAGTGCCTCCCTAGTTTTACCCTATCTGCATCCCATTTTAGTACAAGATCACCTTCTTTGAAAATCTTGAGCTTGGCCTTTTCATCAAAGCTCTTCTTCATCTGTTGTTTGTGTGCTTCCAAGGTATGCGTGGCTTGATTTCTTTCTCCCTCTAGCTCCATCAACTCTACTATTCTTATAAACATAGCATCTTTTAATTAATTCTAATTGATGGGCTAATTCTAGGGATGGAAACTCTAATGAGATAGGAAGCCTTGCTTCCTTGCCATAGACCAACATAAAAGGTGAGTTTCCAATAACCCTTTTAGATGTTATTCTATTAGCCCAAATGGTTGTTCTTCATTTCTAATGCCAACACCTTTTGGTTATCTTCTATAGTCCTTTTTATTATTCTGATCAAATTTTTGTTGGAGGACTCATCCAAGCCACTACCTTGGGGATAGTAATTAGAAGAAGTGCTCAAGTATATACTATGATCAACTACCCATGCACAAATCTAGGCTCCTACAAAATATTTTGCATTGTCTAAAATAATGGTGGAAGGAGTACCAAACCTTGTGATGACTCCATCCAAGAACTCAACAACTAAATTCTTAGTGGCATCTTTTAATGCAATTGCTTTTGTCCATCTAGTAAAGTAATCTATAGTAGCTAGAATCCATTTATGACTAGAGCTTAAGGAGGATTTATGAGGCCTATGAAATCTAATCCCCACTATGCAAAGGGTTGATCAACTTGGATGGGATGAAGTGGAAGGGCAACAAGTCTCTACTTACCTAAAAAGAAATCACATTTTTCACATTTTCTAACATACCTATGGAAATCATTAAACAAGGATGGCCAGTAATATCCCACCCTCATTATCTTCATAGCTAATGATCTTGCTAAAAATTGGCCACCATCAAGACCATCATGAAGCTCCTTAATCATTCTATAGCTTGATTTGTATCGATGCACCTTAATAAAGATTCATTAAAGTCCTTAAAAAGGACACCATCAAAAATGGCATTTGGAATGGACTACAATCTAAACTGTCTTCTTTTTTCCCTATCCAATATTTGAGGATATCCATTGCCTGATAAGAAGATGATCATGTCATCTATCCAATTCCTTGGATTCTCATCTCTTGCTTCTTGTTTTTTTGTCAACACCATAGAAACTTCCTCATCTGATTCCTAAGATGAGACCATTTTCTTTCAAAATCCTTTTCCTCTTATCAACTTGGTAATATGAATGTCCAATCCATACTTCATCACCTTAATGATCCAACCTGCTCTTTTCTCATTGATGTCTTTTCCAAAAAGGAAATCCTTAACACTTGCATGGGGGGCCAACAAATGGATCTTGTTGTGTGATAGAAGGTGTCTAAATTTCTTCAAGGATCTTATGACTACAAGGGCTTGCTTCTCCACATAATTGTACTTGTCTTCATATTCCTCAAGCCCTTTACTAAAGAAAGCAATAGGTTTCTCTTCATTCTTGTCATTTGATTGAGTCAAGATAGAAGAAATGCTTGACTCACCCCCTAAGGTATAAAGAATGAAATACTTTTCAAAATTTAGATTAATGAGAGTAGGGGTTGAGGCTATGGATGCCTTGATCTCTTCAAAACTTTCTTTTCCTTCCTTGGTCCATGAAAAGACCATATTCTTCTTGAGCATAGTTGTAAGAGGTTTCACCATGGTAGCTAAATTAAGGATAAATATCCTCACAAAACTTATCCTACTAAGGAAACTTTGCAACATTTTCTTGTGACTAGGAAGAGAGAGAGAGAGAGAGAGAGAGAGAGAGAGAGAGAGAGAGAGAGAGAGAGAGAGAGAGAGAGAGAGAGAGAGAGAGAGAGAGAGAGAGAGAGAGAGAGAATGACCTTAGTTCTTTCATGATCAATATTCAGGTCATCCTTGGATACAATGTGTCCTAACAATTTCTCTTGATTAGTGGAAAAGACACACTTGGATTTAGGGATACTCCATACTCTCTACATCTTATGAATACTTGTCTGAGATGGCCCAAATGATCTGCTACATTCTTTGAATATAATGTGATATCATCAAGGTATACCAACACAAACCTTTTGAAATGTGGCACTAGCATGTGTTAGCCCAAATGGTATTTTATTGTAATCATAGGAGCCCTACCTTGTTGTGAATGCAATCTTGTATCTATCAACTTCTTTGACTACTACCAGCACTTGATTGTAGCCTAAAAATCCATCTAGGAATGAGAATTTCTCTAAACCACTAATCTTGGATAGGATTTGTTCCATGGAAGGAAGGGGATGATGATCCTTAAGGGAGGCTTGGTTAAGATCCCTAAAGTCTACACATATTATGATTTCTCCTAATAGGGGCAAGGTTAGCTACCCATGATGAGTGCATGATACAGAAAATGATATTGACCTCAATCAATTTGGATAGCTTTTTTCTCATTAATGGCTCAATCTTGGGATTCATTGGCCTCTGCTTTTGCCTAACAGGTTTGACATTATCAACTAAATCTATGGTATGTTGAAATAGACTTGGGTCAAAACCTTTTAAATCATCATATGTCCAAGCAAATATATCATTAAATTCTTGGCATAAATGAACAAAATTTCCTTGCTCAATTTTAGATCATACCTTCCGCATGTTTAGAGTCCTTCCATCAACAACCATGACTGGTATGTGATCATCCTTGCTTGTAGCAAGGTTCATGCCTCTATCTCTCACTTGATCATCAAGAGTGAAAACACTTTCTAAGGTAATCAGACCCTTAGGCAACTTGCTAGAACTGAGATTAATGATTAGATCCCCATATTGATCATGTAATCTAGATTGATTTCTATTTAAAAACTTTGCTTCATTCTGCAAGAAACTCACAATTTGTGCATTAGATTCAAACACTTTCCAATTGACATTATTATAAGGGATAGTAGGCCTAACCACCACTCTAATATTTTGTTTCTTTTCATCTTCAAGGCTCCTTGGCACATCATAAGATGTACCAACTACTGCAAGTCTCTTAGCATGTCTATTTTCTTTCCTAGGGATGCTTTGAATATTAAATGCATTTAAACCTTCAAGAAAATCCCATACTCTATATTTATAAGACTTGAGCCAACCATTCTTAGTGACATTCTGACCTAATTAACCACCAACTTACTATCTCCATAGACACTTAAGGGCTGAATTCTTTTTTTTTTGAGGAAGTATGAGACCTTGAATCAATTCCTCATACTCTACTATGTTACTAGTACAAATGAATTGAAGTCTAAAAGAGAAGTAGTACCTTTCTAGTGTAGGAGAAGTCAACATCACAGTAGCCTCTGATCCATTTTTATTTCTTGATCCATCAAAGTATATGCTCCATATCCTACTTTTATCCTCTTTTTCCTTCATAAGGTTAGGGACAAGAGCATCCTTTTCATATATACAATAAGTACCAACGCCTGTCTCTAGAGTTTCTGACATAGGATCAAACTAATATGCATTAGCCCACTCATCTAAGAGGAAATCAGGTACCTCTTCCAATGAAGTAGTAGGCTCCTTTATTATGCCACTTTCATCTATCTATAGGATAGGGCAATTTATATTGATGAGATTAGGAGTGTCAAGCTCAATATGGTGGAGGGCTAAGGGCTCTGCTCTGATTGAAGCTTTAGTTCCATATCTTGTTCTAAAAAAAAAATGACCAATTAGAGGATATGTAAGAACCTATTTGGGTAGTGAAATATCTTGAGAGAAAAATGGCAAAGTGTGGCTTGACTTAGGCAATTGATATATCTTGTGTTATAGTGCAACCAGGGCATGTATGCAGAGCCATTTCAACATTCCTAAGGATTCCTATAGTCTTGACCATACTACTACCCAACTACAATACATCCCTAACAATGGGCTCATACTTCATTTCTAAGCCATCAGTGACACACTTGGGCATCACTAAACTATTTGCCCCTAAATCAATCATGTAGTTGTGGACTAGTTTATCCCTTATAATTAGAGAAACATAAAATGTAGGGGTTCTAACATTTTTTCTTGTTTCTACCTCCCTGGATGGTTGCACTAGACTTGTGGCACTCTCCATGCTAGATGGTTGATCTTTTGGCTCAATGCTCTCCAACTCTTGTTGCAGCAACTTCTTTTGTGTAGGTATAGTCGCAACAATATCCCACATGGAAATGTTCACATTTGTCTTCTTCATCTATTCTACCACACTGAATGAGGCATTAGGTGCTTTTGTAGGAACTTTGGGAGCTGCATGTGTAGAAGGTTGAGATGGAATAACTTGAGGGTCATTTACATCTCTTCTATTATTATTTTGTCTTTTCTACTAAGGAGCATTAGATTGATTATTTTTTCTTGTACATGAGGTGCTGCATTTGGTGTTGAAGCTTGATTAGGAGGAGGAGCATCTTCAAAAACTCTTCTCTTTCTCCTAGTATTGTGAGCAATGGAGTCTTGGTTTACATTACAATGTTCCTCCACTTAGTGATTCATGAAGGAGCAATCACCTTGTCATTGTAAATGTGAGGCATCTTTAGAATGGCTCTCCTTGTATGATTGCCCTACTACAAGCTCTTGAGTGGTCAAAACTAAATAAGATTCAACCTTTTGACACATACAATATGCATAGGAGTAATTGCAGGAGGGACAAATTTTTTGATCTTGGGCCATATTATTTTAAGGAACAAGGGCCCTACTTTGATTTGCATTTGAAGTAGAAACATAACTATTTTGGTTATTCTGATCAAAAGAAATATTCCCATGGTTATGATTTGGAGGCCTATCATTGTTTGGAATTTGATATTATGATTGAGGAGACTTATTATATTGAGCTTGTTGTCTCTCCAAAATTGCCACCTTGTTGCTCACTTTTGCATCATAGAGAAGCTATCTTCAAACTTCTTCTCTTGACCTTGCAATCTCTTATCTATGTTCAACATCATAGACTGCATCATCTCCTTAATTTCATCCATTCCATTTGAAGACGTGGAAGCTTGAGGGGATAGATAAAGGGGTTGTGATGTGGATGGTGTGGGAATAGGGGCTATTATTGGTCAGTGATTTTGGATATCAGAGAAGAAGGGCATAGGAGGCCTTGGGGCTAACTTTCCTCCTTGTATTAATATGTTTTATGCCCTTATTGCTATTTCATAAGCATCAAGTAATGTATCTCCTCCCATGGTTTGGATTATAGTGGGAATATCACTATTAAAGGATTTGTGGTAATGCAAGAAGGAATTACCAAGGGTAGGCTTTACTATAGTAGGTATTATATCCCATGTCTTTTAAAATCTGTAGTTAAAATCAGTCATGTATACATGGGGGGCTCTTTTATGGTAGTCAATTGTTCTAAAAGTGAAAGATAGTCACTTTTTTCCTCAAAATGTTTGTGTAGGGCTGCTCCTAACCCATCCCAATATATTATAGAATTGTGAGGCAACCCTCTATACCATTGTAGTGTTGTTCCTTTCAAAGATGAGGCTAGAAGCCTAATTGCAACATCATCTTCAAATATTCCATGTATATTATAGACATTTCAACTTCTTGAATATGTTCTAAGGGAGAAATAGAAGTTTCTCCAGTAAACTCAAGTATACTTTTAAGAGCTGATACTGGTATATCATGTCTTTGGGAAAATATGGGAGGACTTCCACCATTAAAGGTGGCAAAAGCATGAGCTCTAGCCATGTGGGCAAGTGATCTATTGATATGACCAGATGGTATTCTAGGTTGAGATCTAACAATAGGAGAAGTAGAGATAGATCTTATAGGTGTATGCATTATTGTTGCACTCCTAATTGGTAATAGAGATACTCTAGTCTCTCTTCTCCTAGGATTGGAAAATGAAAGCTCTTAGTTTTGAAGCTTACCTCTAGAATATGCCCTTGTTTCAGCTTTGGGCCGAATCATGCAAACTATGGTTTGGACTAGATGTGAATGATGTAGAGTTGCCAAGTGCTTTGTGTAAATGAGCTACTTAAAGGCTTGGAATACTGAGAACAACACTATCTTCTTAACATCAAGTTGAAATTCTTCTCTTTTGACACCAGTAGACTTTCAAATCTTTTGAATATTAGTCCCATCGGGCATGCCAAAAATTGTTTTCACAAAATTTTGCACCCTTGTCCAAAGTTTTTACCTAAGGACAACCTTGTGAAACATGGAAACAACCTCCAAGCTATGGGAATTGAACTATGAGGTTTAGTCTCCAAAGAAGGTTAACTTCCTTTACTATTAGATGCACCTAACTACTCTTGGAGGGGAAAAGGGGAGAAGGCATGTACAAGACACTAACCTAATCTATCCTAAGGAGGTGATGCACCAAAATAGAATTTTCAAACCAATCTCTACCCATACATGCACACTTGAACTATTATGACATCAAAGATATAAAGATTCAAACTTGTGTAAATCCAACAATCACATGTAGATCAAAAAACCAAAATGAATAACACAAGGAAGAAGTGAGTTCAATTATATATCATTAATAGGTCAAAATAGATACAATCATACAAATTGTAGATAACCACAAAATAGTGAAGGAGGTGAATAGATCTTGCATAGTCTTCAATGGTTGGAGCAAATAAGGCAGAATGTCATTAGGTTCAAAGGTAAAGGGGATTTACAATGAACTTATAGAGCAATATCAGAGAAAATAGAGAAGAGTCGACCAATACAAAGAATTACAACTCTTCTTTTATAGTGCAAGCATAACTAAGATATTTTTTATTAAAGTTACTCCACAACGACTACCATTAAGTCTTTTGAGAATAATCAAGATGATCCAAGCAAAAAATATGATCTGATACACTAGTAGAGATGTGAAAATCATGGAGACCCTAACTAGAGCAACCCTAAAGTGATAGAAATGATGTTGATTAATGCTAGAATTCCTCAAATGGATAATCACGTGGTAGAAGGAATGTCTCTGCATTGTTCCTAATGCAACAATAACTCTAGAGTAGTTGGGATCGATCAAAAAAATCAGATCACACAAGAAACCCTATATTTCTTCGTTCCTGGCTCAACAAATCAACAAGCTGTATAGTCAAACTAAGTCCTACAATCAAAAAGTTCCACATGGACCAATAATCTTATTTCATTCTACTAGCTCACGATGTCTTCATACATCTTACCATTTTAACCAACTAACCATGTCACCCTTTAAAACTTAATTATGACAACCTACAACACTGTCAACCTTAACTGCGATGTCAACTTTAACTATGCTTGCCTTTCTTTCCAATTTGACCCACTAAGATACATGGAAAAACCTTGTTATGTCACTATAACTACAGATTGATCATTTTCCCATAGTGACATAATTAGCGATGTTGATCCATTGAGATCGCACGATCTAGATAAAACTGCAATATTGTGACCCTGCCAATAGCTCCAACCAATGAGAACTTTACCCTTATCTAACTTGTTTGACACTGATCTCCTCACCTATAGCCCACCAAAGGAAAAGGACCCACTTGCCACATGTAAAATGCTCAATTTATCGCATAATTTAAAATCCTTGCATTTTGATAAAATGCAAAAGCAACAACCCTTGGATGATCTTGATTTGATAGTGGACAAAAATATTGAAGAAACACTAGCCCACAAAGTAAAGAGAAAATCAGAACTCACCAGTTGGACTCATGTTTGACACCTTCACTAGCTACAAAGAAGGAAGGCCCACCTTCGACACATGGCACAACGTCACTTTGTCACATAAAATAAAGAATGAGCACTTTTGCAAAGTGACAAAGCGATGGCTATAGATCACGAAATATTTAATGATAGGAAAGTTGTGGGCCCATGGATATATTAAAGTGCACAGCTACTTTAGGAAAAGAGGTATTACCCAAGGTTTTAAAGATTTATTTTTGTATGTCCTAATTTGAATTTTAAATAAATAAACATTACTGAGTTTAAATTCAAATATTTCCATTTTGGCAGGAAGGTAAAATTAGCCAATAGCTCCCTAGGGTACAAATGAAAAGATCTTTTTAAAATTCTAACATTTTTTGAAATCTCTCTGGTTTCTAATAGGGGTGTCTTTTCTACATTTAGGGTTTGGGATTCAAATTCATGTCATATAGGTCTAATATTGTTGACTAGGTCAAAAATCAAAATTTAAAAAGGGCATTTAATAATTAGCTTGCACTTATTTTTCACACGGTTCAATGCATGATATGAGTTGTCATTTTGATTATTTGTTTATTATTATTGATCTTAACAATTTATTTTCAGATCTAACCCTAGGGTTTACATAAGTTGAGTGTACATTGCACATCCTATTTGCTTGTTTGCTTGTTTTCTTGTTGGAGAGTTCGCAGCTTGCTTGCACAAAAAACTTAATAAAAATAAAAATGAGGTAAAATCTACTAAGTGCAAAGCATGGATTACCAGGTATTCTATTTAAGTCTCTATAACATTTGGTTTCCTTTCATTAAAATGAACCTCTCATGTGTCTTACTTGAGTAATTTCCTACCTTCATAGATCACATTTCAATTTCTACTCTAAAAGAACAAACATAGATTTATTTTCTCATATATCTATTACACATAGTAATTATGCCCTATGAACACTATTTTTTGATCTTGAGAGAGTAGGCTTCAAGCTATTCTAGATGATGAAACCACTTATAGGTAGGGAAGGCATTGATCAACTCTAGGTTCAAATATTGTTGAGTCTTTGGCAATTGACAATATGTTCTCTTGAGAGAAACAAAAATGGTTGTCAGTAGAAAAACTTTGTTGAGTTGGTATTGGCAATTTAGTGGATCAATTAATTTTTTTGTTATGTTTTGGTGAGGTGAAGAGGCTAGAGGATTATGCTCTATTCCCTTTGGGAGCATTAGAAACTTGGAACCCTTGAATTCAAACCAAGTCCCCATGTGGTCCATGTTGTGAGTCTTCCTTGTTAGAGAGGGTATACTGTAGTGGACAATCCCTTTATTGGGTAAACCACTTGGATGGAACCTCAAGTGGTATTATCCATTCTTTTTGTGGAGCAACAACTTCTATTTAAATGTCCTTGTGGAAGAAATCTCCACAAGTGTGGTCTCTTGTTAGATTGTCAAATCTCCTTAACAACTCTTGATAGATTTAATTCTCAGATTGTGTCAAAACCTCAGTGCACAAGGATTGGATTCTATCCACTTGAGATTGCAAGAGTTGTAGAGTTGATTATTACTAAAAACCATAGTGCAACCAAATTTTTCTTTTCTAGGACTATGTGTGTGACTGAAAAATATTCTGAGAACATACACAAGTAGAGTCCTTAGGGAATAAAATAGCATGCCACTATTCTTGTTCATGTGCAAGGTTGCTTTGTCCCTTGCTCATTGTTTGAAGAAAATTGTTTTCTTGAACTCCTTGATTGTTGTCTTGTGCACTTAATTAATGATAAAAATATATTAATGCATCTATCTAGTCAATTAAAAAGATCAAAAACTGAGTTCCTGATTCGAAATCCAACTTTTTAACTTGTTCGATTTGTTATCCTATTAGTTTCAATCTTCCTTAGTTGATCTGGGTTAGATCAAGGCACTTACCCCGTTGTTAGAAGCCTACTTACACTTTGGATTCTTGTTTTTGACCTTGTTACCTAGGGTTTTGGAACCCTAAATATTTTCCCTCTTAACTCAACAACGTGAGAGATTAGAAAACTTTAAAACTTACAAATTATTTTGCATTTATATTATTTAATTATTTAATGAATTAAATATCATTCAAGTTAAATGCAAAGTAATTAAATAATAAACTATTAGTAGACTGTGCTCTAATTTCTCATATAATTAATTCTATTAAGAGTTAATTATCAATATTGAAATATATAAATAAATAAATAACAAGTGAATTGGTAAGTTGAAGGGGGTAAGATAAATGTGAAAGAATTTAAAATAATTAATTCATTAGAAGAATTAATTATCATTGTAACATGAGGAATTTGTAGAAAACTTGTACGAAGAGAAATTCTTGGGGAATAGGCTACATTGGTAAAGGAATAATTAATTCTTAAATGTAATTAATTGTTATTGTAATGTGTCTTAAAAGATAAAAGATTTGTGAAAGGGAGTTATGGTAGTTCAGAAACTACTTGAGTAGGATTTATTTAAAAGGTAGGAAATTTTATTGTAACTAGATTCTTCTCCCATTTCATAGGTCTACACTTTTGAAGGAAAGGGAAGAAAATTTTAGGTTTTCAAATTTGTAACAAGAAATGGTTCATCTCTTCGCAGACACTAAGAAAAAAATAGTTTTGTTTTAAGGTTCTGCACTTTGAATTTTGAATACAATATTTCCTGAATTAGCAACAATTTTTTTTAAAAATCTATAGCTTAATGTGTTGAAACTTTCTAAAGTAGATACTATTATTTGCTTTACAGTAATTTGCATTCTTAAGAATGCCTGTTACGTGTGAAAGTTAAGTTATACTTGTTGTGTATTCTGGACCTTTTGCTTTGAATCTTGAAGGTTGTGGGAGGTGGAATTCATATTATTCCTTTGTTTATCCATTTTTTCTAACATTCAATCATGTGGATGATACTGATTGTTAAAATTAAGTAGTTTTTCAATATTCACATTTATCTTGTATTCATGAGATGACTTAAGCTTTTCAATATTTTCAGCAAAATACTCATTGGGAATATTTTCCGTCAGCAAAAGACTCAATGATTATCTTTTCATAAAAGGTTGCTACACCTTACATAACACATAGCAAAATTTCAAGCAAAGAACTCCTTATCTATAATTAGGAATTCAATCTGTTAGTCTACAAACTTTTCTCTTATTCAAAAGTTTTAAATCTTGAGAAAAATTGTTCACTAATAGACCTATTGAACTAGTAATATTTTATTCCATGAGTGACCTTGCTTGGAGTTTGTGAGATAGAAACTATCATTGTTGAGAAGATGAACCTTTGGATCTTTGGATAACACACTTGGAGAGTCTTAGTAATATCTTGTCCGTCACTTCCATATAAATTAAAATTCAATCAATATAACTTGGGTAAATCATCCTCCTAATCTATGTGTTAGGGTATTCACCCATTCAGTAGGCACCTCTATGGAAGTGTTGGTTTATGCCTCTTGCAAAATTCTATCTTATCACCTCTCTTTTGGAAATGCGAGTACTTTTACTATCCTAGTTTGGCAGCAACATTTCTTAGGGTCATCCTATCACCTAGTACCTTTTCTTTCATGCTGGTTACAACAAAATATCAAGTAGATCAAGTAAAGTGACCTCAATTAGTCTTTAATCAATTACCCTTTGTTAAAACTCACCAAAAACATAAAGGAAAATAACTTGTATTTGATCAATCACCCAAGAATAACTTAGAAGTTTGGTTTGATCCCAAGAGTAACCTTAGTGATTTGAGTGGACCTTTTTGGTGTTTGAAAACTATTGAACAAAAAAATGCTTAATACCAAACTGATAATACTTACACAACCTAAGGATTAGCTATTTCCTGTCAACAATTATGTATGTAAACCAATTGGAACCAACTTCAACAAAACCACAATTAGCTTTCTACTCTTTAGGCTTTTCAGAACCAAGGTGGGTATACCTAAGGGATGATTCAATTTGCCTATTGTTGTATGAGAACTATTTTAGTTTCATTATAATTCTCATCCTTAATCCTCAAACACATACCTAAGTTTGATATTTTCAACAAAATACATCCCATATAGCAGATTTGGTCATAAATTCTTCTATAGATTTGCAAGTATTCTCAACAATAGTGGCTGACTAAAGCTAGAACAATCCATGCAAACAAGTATTGACCATCTTTGAAAATCTTCATAAAAAGAAAGAAAAATTGATTGTGACTTTAGACTTGATACTCATTTATGATATATCTCTCTACAGCCTAGATAAATTAGATCAGTGCCTATTCCGTTGGGATTCAGAGTATATTGCAAATTTATGGATCTGATTTGTTGCCTCACAAAATTTTTTATCAACAATTCTCACTTGAATTCATCCTTACATACATCCTTTCTATTACCATAGCCATCTCATCAAATTCATCAAAGCTTTTACTTAATTCATTGAATTAATAACAGTAATGAACTGACATACAACCTAAATGAATTGCATTCAATTGCACTAGCTTTACTCACACAATCTCAAAATAACCAAGTAACAATAAAGGAGACAAAATGCAGAAAGAACTAATATGGGGACAGCTCAAACTTTGTATTAATTTCTTTGACTATTGTATACAATTGCATAAACTTAGAATGACTTTAGAAAGAGACACAAAGATCATTCCATATTGATGTATTCTCAAAAAATATGCAGAGAATACATATCATAAAGTTACTCAAAGATTGGACCAAAAACATCCTAAGTGTAATACTTAAAATGCATTAGAAATCGGACACTTCTCTAGCCCTAGAATCTCACTTATATAATGTGAGATGCAACAAGCTTCAGGCATAAAGAACTAACAAGTGTCTATTACAAGAGATATTTACATACACCTATCACAAAAAGAAAAAATTGTGAGTAACAGAAAGATTTATACATCAAACATTCTTTTGTGGGTCCCTTTCTATTATATCCTTTCATACTGGTACTTTTCTGATTGGTTGCTATTCTGATTCTTCTACGTATACACTTGCTATGCCTCCCAATGAGGAAATTTGTTCTGATGATTGCAGATCAATCTGAACTGGTGGGTTTTCACTATCTTCATTTTGAACTGACAAAACCACTTTTACTCTTAATTGGTCTTCTGTCGTGTCCACATCTTAGGCCTTTGAGCTTGTAGCTGAAACCAATTGGTGACCTTCATATTTCTCATCCTTTGGATCTAGTGTTGTTGTGTCAATGATCTGCACTTCATCATCTTGCACCTCATCACTATCAATTTCAACTTCTTCAAACTACTCACCAAAAGTAATATCTGTCATCCATGTGTCAAATTGTGCATCATCTGGCCAGTTGAATTGTAGAATATGATTTTGCTTCTTAAGTATATTCTCTACCTCATTATCAATACTAACAAATTCTTGTTTTAAAGAATCAAAAAATAACTAGACTTTCACCAAAACCTCTGTTGTGGTTACCCACCAAGCATGCCCATTTTCATTTATAACCTTATTCATCCTTAGACAAAAGAGGTCATCCAATTCCTTAGCTCATTCATCCTTATTCTTCAATTTATTCTTTCTATCCAAGGCACGAGGAAATAAATCAAATTTTTTATTCTTGAATTTGCTTAAATAATAAACAACCTTTAGTTGCAAAGAAACTCTTCTGTTATCAAAATTTGATAAATCATTAGCAATATCATATGTCTTTTCAATATTTTCATGGGAAGACCTTATAATAGAATAACATAAAAAGGTAATTTCTTTCTTTCTCTTTCCCCACTTATTAACAATAGGCTTTAGGGCTTCATCATGGGTTTTCAATTCCTCCCATATACTTATTACTTTTGCCAACTAGTCATAAAATAGGGGCCATTCAATCTTATCTACCAGGTACATCAGAGCCTTCCTAAGTTTATCCTTGTATTGCACTTTCATCTCCACATGTAATGACCAAAGTTTACTTTTTTCTTCCTCAAAATCTTCTGTTGTATAATATTGAGGCCTCTATGGGGTATTTGGCATTTCTATATGAGGAGTGGATTTAAAAAGCTCCACTAGAGGGCAAGGATATGTTATTCTAGGTCTTGTAGACCTCCCCATTAATTTATTCTCAAGTTCAATCCTCTTTTGAACTTCCTTATTGTAGGATTCTAGAATTGTTTCATACTTACTTTGCAATTCAAACATGGCCCTTTCTTCTTTTTTAGCAATGGCCAAAACAAATTGAGATGAATCTACATTCCAATGTGTAGCTTGCACATGAGAGGTATCAACCACTCTCCTCACAATGATATTTCCTGTTAATCCTAAGTCATCTATCTATGATGAAACAACCCTAGATCCCCTTCTCAATGACCACATAACCAAAGGAGCTTGATCTTCACTAAATGAAGTCCCTACAAACTCCTTTTTACTCGGGTCTTGTAATTCTAACTTATTTGAAATAGAATTAAAAATTAATGCATCCGAAATATCCAAATTGGGTAACAATAAAATATTTGAAGCCTTTACCATTTGCCTCCCCTCTTCAGGGGTTATGTTTTGGAACTCTTGAATCATCTGTTCCTTTATTTGATTTTTTAGGGCTGCCTCCTCTAGCTTAGGATGCTATGTTCTCAATTTTTTGCATCTTTCTTCAAATTTACTCATGTTAGTTCTCCATACAAAGCCCTAGATTTAACAAAATTGGCATTTGATAAAAATTGTTGATTTGCTTGTTCTAGCACACGGTCTAATTCCATTCCTCTGTAATCTGCAACTGTCAACTCAAAACTTGGCACAAGAGGCTCCTGGGGGTCTCCTTCATCTATTTCTTATTGTGTAACAAAAACTCCTCCTTGTGATCCCAAGTGTTTAATTTTCTCTTCAGTGAGCTGTTCTTCTTCAATTCTCATAGGGGTTTATGAGGGTGAGTATTCCTCAACACGAGGATCCTGTTCCCTTATTATTTTTTTCCTTTTTAGGGAGGGTTCATAAGGCATCTCTTCCAATACATCACTAGTGGATTCAATTACTTGTTTGCTTTTGTCCACGGTGGTCCTTTTATTATGAATAACAGTATACCCTAGCCTTTTTTTGGATAGTTAATTGACCTGCCCCTATATTGGGAGTAAAACCCAATCTTCTCATTACTTCCCTAGCCTTATCTAGGTAAAATCTAATAAAGAATTGCTTCTTTTCATTCATTTTTTCCATTATTTTAGGAAAAGTATTCATAAGTTTATTTATCTTATCTGCATTTGTAACTGCATTGTCCAAAGGACTATAATCTACATCAAAACAATGAATGAAATCCAAAACTTTAGAGAAGACTCTTCACTTTTCCTTTCTAGTCTCTTGCTCTTGCAAGGAGTACTCATTCCTTATTATGTCTTTAGGAAAACACAATTCATGCTCGATTTTTCCAAGCTTAATTCTACATCTCAGAGCCAAATGATAAAATCCCTCAGAATCGCAAAAATGAGGGTGAGAAATAGCCATCTTGTAAGGATCCAAACTTTTTTTTAGAGAAAGCAAACCCCCTTTTGTGATTACAAAATGATGGGTCACTGTACAAGTGGGGAATATTGACCCTATTGATCTTTTCAACAAAAAGGTTTCCTCTACTCCTCCCAACTGCCACAAAAACTCAACTACTCCTACCTTCAAGGGCACTTGGTAAGGTAGTACATGAGGGCTTCCTTTAAAACCATAAATTGTAAATACAATGTCCCATCAAAACTTGGCACCGAAAAAATAAAGGTAAGTCAAGTCATAATCACTTAAATTAATGCTTCTAACAGAATAATAAAACTGCACGCCCACTATGCCACTTGCTTGCTTATGGTCACTGAAAAACTTAAAAGTGACTATCATCTATATTTTTCATGAAGGTGCCATGTCGCTAATGGTGAAGTGCACAAATTTTTTGATAGTGACAAGTGACCAATCAAAAAAATTTGATTTCTGTTGACGCCTTTTGTACTTCATTATTCTGATCCCGTTTTTGGTTCTAATAGGTCTGAAATGAAAAACGTGATCAAATACTTCTGACACAAAACTCTTTTCGGTCACTGCGCCTCCACTTTCACGACACCATTTCTTAGTTTTATGGTAGTCACTATGTCGCGTTGGATAAAATACTTACATCTTTTGGTAGCGACAATGCAATTGTCATCAATCTTGTTTTTATTAGACTATATGCATTAAAAGGAAACAAGTCACATGGGGGTGTGAAAGTTTTGAACTAAAAAAGGAATATTCATAATTTTAAAAGGTTTGCACCCAAATGAAAACTAAAGAGACCTAAGGTTTAACAAGGAATTTTTAAAATTGCAAGACAAGAACTCAGAAACCCTAGTTTTAACAATGGATTATTTTCTAACCTTTTGCACTTGTATTGGGAAGAATTTTATTCTGCAAAAATCAGACCAATAGACCCTTAGCATCTTGTTGCTCAGATATGGATATGAGTTACACAATGACTCAATGAGAGAGGGAAGAAATGGATAAATGCCTTGATGACATATTTGGAAAACATAGAGATATTATTTTGTTTGGTAGCTCCTCCTGTGAAAATTGATCAGTCTCACACCTTATCTCAACTAGGTATTTGGATGCACACCAAAGGGAAGAAAGAGATAAGAGGCAAGCCTATCAAGAAGAACAATCATAATATGAAGACCAAGATGATGAACCTAATGGTAATCATATGAATACAACATACACCAATGACTTGTTTAGACATTCAAGACTAAGTTCATTGCTCAAAACAACATCAGGATACATGAGCGAAAGACTTCATAAAATTAAGTGTGAAAAGAAAGCCTTCCTAGATGAACAATCTGAAAAGTAAGAGTAATTTAGACTCCTAGAGTTGGAGAGAAAAACCTTTTTGGAGATAAAAAATAAATCCTACCAGGAGGAGAAAAATAGACTCTTGGCTCAACAACTTAATGATTAATTTAAAAACATGTGTATTGGTGGTGGAAACAACTCTCCTCCATCCACCCCTCCTAAGACTCCATGAAGTGGAAGATGTTTGAAAACACCTTCATGATCTCCTAGGCCTAGAGGAAGGAGGGCTTCAAGACATGATCATTTTAGGAGACAAACACCTCTTAGGAATTCAAGACAACATTCACAATTTACTCATCATGATTCACAATATGGGGGTAGTAGCTCGAGTTTTGATCTCAACTCCCAAGACTTCATGAAGATACAACAAGAGCCAATTTTATAGTAGTCTATATGTGGAAAGATACTTAGAGAAAAAAAAGACAATTTCCTAGAGAGTTTAATCAACAAGGGCGCTAGATTCCCCTACAACTTTAATGTCGACAATAATATTACAAAGCAAGGTCCATCTCAAGAAGAAGAGATCAAACAAATTAAGAGTATGATGGAAAAGATGTTGGCACCCAAGAGTTCATTCTCACTTGATTCAATTTGTCCCAATCCTTTTGAAAAAAGTGTTAACATGAAAGACTTCCGTAGAAAGGTTGTGATCCCTTAATATGACAAGTATGGTGGGAATGGAGATCCACATGATCATGTGTGTCAATTCTATATCATGAGTTTTGAGTTCCATCAAGATGATTCATACCTCATGAGATTATTCCCAAGGAGTCTTAAAGTTTAAGTGATGGAATGATTTACCAACATAACTCCCCCCATTAAGACTTTCAAAGAGCTCGTCCATAGATTTGTCCAAAACTTTGCAAAAAACCTTTAAAGATCTATCACCATGTTGAACTTATGAAACTTAAAGAAAAATCAAGGGGAATCCTTTGTCACTTTTTTGCAAAGGTGGAGATGACAATGCTCTCACTACTCTAGGATCATCCCTAAAAATGAGAAGATTGACATCCTTATTAGCAACTTGATTCCCAAAATGTGGTAAGATGGTTTTTGACTTCTTTGACACCATGGTTGAAATCACATGTAGGATTGAGGACATTTTTAAAGAATAAGGAATTTTAACCAAACATGGAAACAACAACAAAAATAGTGGTCAAAATAACAACAACCCTAACAAGGATAAAGGAAAGAACTCACATTGGAATAGGAACAAACAAGTGGTCAATGATGGAGTTGTGGACTCCTCCAAACCCAATGATCAAGTTGTTCTCCACTTGTCTAGTGCTATTCAAGCCATGAAACTCAATGCATCTAATCAATAAGAGAACATGATAAGATACCAAGATAGGCCTAAGAAAGAGAGACATCAAATTTCAAAACTTGGTGATTCATATGAGGATGTCTTAAAAACACTTATTGCTAACAACCTTGTCCATCCTCAAGAATCTATTAAGCATTATATACTTGATATTAAGCCACATTGGTGGGATGATAAAACCTTTTGTAAGTTTCACAATGACATTGGAGATGATATTGAAAACTATTGGAAACTCATACATTTTATCCAAGATCTCATTGAGAATGGAAAAATTAAGGTATATGGATTGAACACCAATGCTGATCACAAGGCATTCAAAGAACCTTTTCCCAAGTATGTGAAAGAGAAGGGAGAAACCCCTAAACCTAAAAATAGCAAGGTTGAGATCAATTACACTTACATAGATGCAGAAAATACTATCAACATGCTTGAAGTCATAGAAGAAAACATCAACATGATAAGGGGTACAAATCCCTATGGTTATGATTTAGATATAGACTCTTCTCCTATCATTGATGAAGAACCCATTATGGTGCTAAGGGTTCCTAACTCTAGAATTTCATCTCAAACTCTCAATGTTGTCACATGAAGTTGAGGTCTCATTGTCGTTAGAGGACCCGATTTAGGTCAACCAATTAAACCAAAGCAAGTGGCATCCAAGAATGTCACCTCAAAACCAATAGTCAGTCCTAAGTCAAGCTATAATTTTGCCAATCAGCTACAGAGAACCCTAGCTCGGATTTCAATCTTTGAGCTCTTGGAGTTGTCCCTGAGACACAAGAAAGTCTCAGAGGATGTTTTGCATGCAATGAATGTCCCCAACAACTTAGATGTTGATTAATTCCAAAACATGGTTAACCATATTGCTAGCCCTCATTACATTACCTTTTCGAAGGATGATGATAAAGCTTTGAGCCACCCACACAATTTCACTCTTCATATTGAGGTCATGATCCACAAAACTCGTGTTAGTTTCATGTTGATAGATGAGGGTGTTGGGCTTAATATATGTTACTTGAGTCTTTTTAAGGAGTTGTGTTATTCTAAAAAAGTCATAGATACCAAAAAAAGATCACTATCAAAGCCTATGATGAGGTAGAAAGAAGTTCCAAAGGGTTGGATGTCCTTCGAGTTAGGATTAGACCTATTGGAAAAGATATTTTATCCCAAGTGGTTGACACTAGTCCCCTTGTGTATAATATCTTACTCAGTAGACAATGGATTCATGATATGCAAGCACTGCCATCTACCTATCATTAGCATATTAAGTTCCCTTACAATGGAATAGAGATTTGTATACCTGGGGATAACACTTTATCTATTAACTCAATTTTAGTGAGTTCTCATGTTCCCCTAAATAGAGAAGTCAAAGATTTCGATGCAACCTTAGATAACTATAAAGACAAGTTCAAGTCAGTAGACCTTGACATTGGGGGGGGGTATCAACTTAATTCCCTCACAACACTACCAGTTTCACCTAGGTCTTATGGAAAGCCTTCACAAGAAATGAGACCTTCCTCTTCAGCTATGAATTTATTTGGCACATTTGTAGAGTCTTCAGTGCTTATTCAAGATGAGAAAGAAGAGAGGGTTGTTAGATACTAGATTTTTAGAGAAGAGAAATGCATGCACAATGAGAACTTTTCTCCCTCTCCTAAGGCTTGTGGAGGAGGGTATACTTTTGTCAAACATATGGGCTATCTTGGACATGGCCCTCTTAGTCATAGGTTGGATGCTAGAGCCAAGCCCCTGGATCATGCTCTTTTTGGACACAAGTCTAAGGAGACAGTTGGCCTAGGATTTTGAATCGCAACAAGAACACTACTCATATTCTTGATGAGTTAGATAATGAAGATGAACCAAAATACATACCTAATTTGACAAGTCAACAAGATATGTGTGAATATTGGGTCCCTTCCACTAATCTCCTTTGGGGAGATTCAGATAGTCCTGTAAAGCCTACCCCTAGTTGACTTTTTTTATTATATTGTCAAATTCTTTTAGGCTAGCTTTATGTTAATGCTTGATGATTAGTGACATTTTTTTCTAGATTGTTGGATGTTATTTCATACTTAGTTGATTAATGTGATGAGTTATTTAGTTATTCAAGTATGTCATGTGTTTATATTTATCATTTTGATGATGATATATGTGTGTATGTGTTAAGTTAGTGATTGCAGTTATCTCATGATGGTTAGATAGATGGATTATTTATATGTAGTTTCTATGGTTACTTACCACATACTTGCATGTGTATGGTGTACGTGTATGTTTTACTTTATGATTGAAATTCTTGATGTGATTGAGGGAGGGAGTTTTAGTCACCTGATAGTCAGGATCTACACAATGTATCACTTCCTGCCATTGCCTATTTAGTTTAGAATATATGTGTTTGAATTTTATGTAGATTTTAGGTACCAAGTATCGACTTCCTTGAATTGCCAGGATGAGGGTACCCTATCGTAGTATTTCAATGGTATAAATGGGGAGATATCTCTTGAATCCAAATCCTAACCTAAGCCAATTGTCCTAGAAAATAGGACAAGCATCTGAGTTAGTTTCACTTTTTTGAATTCATCAAGTGACATGAATTCGTGATTATAACCCTTGAGTTTGACTTTGTTCTTTGTCTTCAGTTGAGTTCTCATATTTGGTTTTGTGGGTTTGTTATGATTATCTATTATAATTAAATCAAATCAAAAGGTAAATTAATGATTTAATTTAATAGAAATTTTATAAAGAAATTTGATATTTAATTATATTTAATTGTTTGAGAAATTAATTAAATAAAAGAATTAAATTTAAAAGATTTTATTAAAGTTCTAATTTAGGCGCACTTATATTTATTTAATTTAATAATTATTATTTAGGATTTTTATTTTAATAATAAACTCTAAATAATATTATTGGTTGAATTAATAAATATATTATTAAAATGTCTCGTAATTAATTAAAGAGAGAAAGAAAATTAATTTAATAAAGATAATTTAAATTGCCAAAAAGTGTGCATGAATATTTAAAATATAATAAAATAATAAAAGATAAAAATCAACAAGTCTTCTCGCATAATTGGACAATTGAAGCCCTAAATTTAGGGGAGAACTCTTTACCAAAGATCTAGAGCTCATTTTGCAATAACTGGGTAGTTTGGAGGAGTAATTTTTGAGGAAAAGGGTTTTTGAAAGGAAAAAGGGTTTGTTTTGCAAGTTTTGAGCATCCGTTGTTTTAGCATCAGATCTAGGTAGGATCTTGTGGGTTTTTGTGCAGTAATTTTTTGTTCTTCGAATTCCTGTCTTCTTCATGTCTGCAAATTTGTTTTTGAAACCCTTATATGTGAACTATCATTCTTCGATTGAGAGAAATCTATGTATTGTTTGTTAATTTGAAACCCTCATTTTGTAAAGTTTAGAATTTCTTATTTTGATTCGAGATGAGGTTTGAGAAAGAATACTAGAAATTGGAATCAATAATTTGACTATTTTAATTCTATTTCCCTATTAGATCTATAGTAACTTTTTGATTAAAATATATATATTTATAAAATAATATAATTACATAGTAATTGGTAATTATTGGGTAATTACATTATAAAATATATAATAAAAGAAAATAAAAAAAAATTTGAAATGATATATTATGGGAGGGGACATTTTGTGGTTTTATTTGATTTAAAAAATAATAATAAATTAGGTGAGTAGGGGCCACCACCCCCACCCCCCTTTCTCCTCCCTATGGTTCTCTTATCAATACTGGTCTTATTACTGTAGTTGTGTAGCATGTACTGCTGCAGCAACAATAGTACTATGTACTACTATGACAGTGCTACTGCTTGGCCGGAGGGGCATCATAAACACCTTTGTTTTAATATGTTTTATTTTATTTTATTAAATTTTAAATATTTTAAATATATTAAATTTTTATTATTTAGTAAAACTAAATGTAATTTGATAATAATACTTATTATTAATTATTATTTTAATAGTTATTTTATTCATTATTTAATATGATTTATTTTTATTAATAAATAAAAATAACTAATATCTTTAATAATTTAATGGTTATTAATTTTAATTTTAATAATATTTAATTGAAGTCTTTAATTAATTTATTATTAAAATGTAGTTGTACAATAAAGTGTGATTTTTGAAGTTGGAAAAAATTGCTTAAATCAGATTTTATTTGTTGATGCAATTTTTATATGAAAATGATTAATAACACTAGGGAAATTTTATGATACATAAACCTTAGTAATTATATTAGTTTGAAAAGACAAAAATCGTAATATGTATGGTTAGTAAACTCTTATGTTTTAATGATCAATTGAACTATGAAACAATGTTTAAACAACTTTATATGAATCATTGAATCATTTGAGATTCTAGTGAACTTGAAAACCTTAGTGAATCTAGCAACTAGAGAAAACATTATCAATTGTAATACTTGGAAATGGAAACTGAAACTTAATTGTATATTGAATCTTGTGTTTTCTTTAGAAAACAAATTGAACTATGAGAACTATGTTCAAACACCTTGTTATGTTTTGTTGAGCATTGAGACTTGCATGGACTCTAGAACATTAGCGAATCTGACTTAAAACTAAATGAAAATGTAAACCTTGTATTGTAAATTGAAAATCCTATCAATTGTAATATTTGGAAATGAAAATGAAAACTTGAAGACCTTTAGTGAAAATTGAACTATCATGTTTTCAAAACCTAATGAGTTATGAAAAGTTACTATTGTATGTATTGTATGTGATGTGTGTTTTACTGATGTTGAGCTCAGGTTGACTTAGCTTTGACTAGTTAGGATGTTTACTAGAGGCTTGGGAGTTTTTTTTTGTGATGTCATGATGATGTTTTGATTACGATCTTTTATATCTGACCAATGTGTCATGTGTATGGTATGATGAGTTTGATCAAATATTTTGATGTGCTTTCTAGTTCTTGTGTAGAACTAAGGTGGATGATGTGTCCTTCCTGATATAACCTTTGAGTCTTCATCAGTTATCCTTGATTGTTTCCCAGTTGCTTGTATAGAACTAAGGTGATTAAATTATTTGTTTTTGTTGATATCATGTTATGACATGGTTTGGTTTATGTTTACTTGATTTTGATCAGTCCTTTTTGTTAGAGTAATTATTTGTTCTAACTTATTAATTAAATCACTTTGATTTAATTAATTAAGTTGCCTATTACTCTAGTTTTCTTAAGCTATCTTGTAGGTGCATATAATTAATATTTTATTAATTATATTGTGCAACCCTAGCTTTTTTAGGCTTTAGTTTCCCTTTTCGGGTTTCATGATTCCTTTATAAGGATTCACCTCTTTGTATTTTATTCATTCACTTATTGGATTATATGTGAGATTGCTCTTTGCATGTCCATAAGATGGATCTGGCTTTTTGGCCTCCTTGATTTTTCCTTGCCTCTGTTCTTTGCTTCATCCATGTGACAGGTTTATGCATGCAGGTGTTCTTGGGAGATTAGTTTTTCACCTAATCTAACATGGTATCAGAGCCAGCTTGCTGCTTGCTGTTCGTGGTTTGTTGAAGTGTTTCAGAAGCTACGTTTTTTGGAGCAATGGGAGGTTGTACAGACAACTTTTTTGAAAATTTTTTTTTGGATCACTTTGAGCTCAAACGGACACTTCCATTGGATTCGGAAGGCCGTTTGTAGTCAAAATCCATATAAAATTTGTCCATTTTGGACACCGTTGGTCTGGGAGGCAAATTTTTTTGTCCGACAGGGCCGTACGGCCCCCTGCATGCAGTACGAGGCAAAAATCAAAAAAATTGTAAAAAAAACATTCTGCGGCTTGTTTTTTGCCGTTGTGGTTATCTAACCGCTAGCGGCTCTGCTGCGGTTACCGCAGCGGTCACCACTGGCGGTCACCGCTGGCGGCCCGCTTAGCGGTCATCGCTGGCGGCCCGCTTAGCGGTCATCGCTGGCGGCCCACTTAGCGGCCACCGCTAGCGGCTCCACCGGTGGCTCCGCCAGCGGCCCGCAGCGGCTCCGCCACAGCTCCGCCCCGAGGCCGCCCTCCACCCTCCCGCCACCCGGCCGCCGCTCCGCCGGCGGTGGAGGGATTTTTGGAGTTTTTTGTTTTTTTATTTTATTTTTATTAAAAAAAATTTTTTTTTTGCATTTTCAAAGGCCCTAGAGGTTTTTTCTCCGTAACTTGAGCATACGGACGTATTTTTTCAATCTGAAAAATGCGTTGGAAAGCTGGTTCTAAGACGGAGATGTTGGTATAGGTGTTTTTGGGTTTTAATGCAGTTTGGTTGCCTATTTTGGTAGTCAAAGTTGGATGTTCTATTTTGCACTCCGGAAGGCATATCTTGAGCTTCCGATCTCCGATTTTGGACTTCTTTATATCGCTGGAAAGATCTTTCTGTGCTCTTTCTAGTGATGCTAGTTGTTGTTCTAGATTCTATTCTAGGCACATCCTATTCAATCTTTTGCATTTTAGCATTCTGGTGGATATCCTGATTGTTTCAGGTCCGAAGATCGATTTTGTTGCTTCAGTTGCTTCGTTTTGGGCTTTACGTTTTGTTGTTTTAGCCTTATGTTTTTTCTGATCATTGTTGATATTCATTGTAAGCATTTTTATGCAACACACTAAGATAAAGTGCCACTCTTGCGTTTCGGGATCCTTTTCGTCATTGTGATTCGTTGTACTCGCACTATTTTATAAAGTGCCATGGGGGGGATAGTTGTTTGCTGCTTATAGGCCCTCTTTCTCTTTTTTCTCATGCAGTGTCGATGACACGTGCCTTTATTGGTGTCTATACCTTACTCTCGATGTGTCTGGTTCCTGTGTTGTAGGAGATTTTTTGGCCCACCTTTTCAGCTGCCTGTCACCTCACCTGCCTTAAGGGGAGGTTATATTGTTGTTCTATGCTTCTTTGGTTGATGGTTCGTTGGTGTGAGCTATGTATTTAGTACCTGATCCTACATACTAGGCGATTGCAGTGGCTGGCTACCTATGCATTTCGGTTAGATGGATCATCTACCATATAGACACGCTCGGTTCATGCCTTCTATTTCCATGGAGGTTCTACAGATCAGCATTTTGACAGAGTTTTGCGGTTCTTCATGCTTCAATGATTCTCTTCTGATCTCTTTGTTCCTTCTTCTAGAACATTCTTTTCTATATCTTTTTGGAGTAGGGTTTTTCCCATGTGGTTTTCTCTATTTCTCCTCTTTATAGAGATTTTTTTGTGATTGGGTACCTGATTTGGCCTTGTTTCCAGGACCCAATTCTCTTTCATAGCTGTGCTAGGTTAGCTTCCTCCCAAGCTTCGCTTAAGGGGAGGTGTTAGAGTAATTATTTGTTCTAACTTATTAATTAAATCACTTTGATTTAATTAATTAAGTTTCCTATTACTCTAGTTTTCTTAAGCTATCTTGTAGGTGCATATAATTAATATTTTATTAATTATATTGTGCAACCCTAGCTTTTTTAGGCTTTAGTTTCCCTTTTCGGATTTCATGATTCCTTTATAAGGATTCACCTCTTTGTATTTTATTCATTCACTTATTGGATTATATGTGAGATTGCTCTTTGCATGTCCATAAGATGGATCTGGCTTTTTGGCCTCCTTGATTTTTCCTTGCCTCTGTTCTTTGCTTCATCCATGTGACAGGTTTATGCATGCAGGTGTTCTTGGGAGATTAGTTTTTCACTTAATCTAACACTTTTAGGATGATTGTATTGGCAAAATTTGTGATTTTGATCAGTGATGTTTTCAGTGCGTTCTAGTCCAGTTGCTTGTTTAAGAACTGATGTGTGGGTTATGGTCATTTGTGATTTTTTTTGCTTTTGTTGAGCTTTGGGTAGGTTATTTGTATGTCATGTTGGAAGGTGGCTTGCAATGGAGGCCGAGGCCCTAAAGGGGCTGGTGGGTAACCCATTGTAGGTTATTTTAATAAGTGATAACATTTCATTAAATGGGTTAAAATAAATTAATAAGATATTGGTACCAAAAAAAGTCATTAGGGGGTCTGGAGTATTAAAAGACTCCCAGGGTATCCTTAGAGCTGACTTGTTAGTATGCCTTATCTATACGAAAAGATACTAATGCATAGAGATACTAGGTAGTCAAGAGTCCATAGCGGCTCCCAGGGTAACCTTCGAGTTGGCTCATGCGATGACACTTGCCCACTTGCATAGTAGATTTCCTACATGTCTTTGTTAACTCTAGGTTTAGTTGAAACTTTTGTCTTGGTACCCTTTGAGGTAGTTTGCTTTCAGGTGATTCCTTGAACCTAGATATTGGTTTTGACTTTTGAGTTTGTTATCATGTTTGGGACTTGAGTCTATCTCGTCAGTGTGGTGGGAGTGGGCCATTTAGATTCCATGAGGTCAAGTGGTAGTGCTTTTTCTTATACCATTGAGATCTAACCATCAGATGTTGTTGCTAGATGTGTTTGTGCAAATGTTCCTTTTCTATCTGATCTTGTATTTCTATGATGGATGGCTATACCTATTGTATTGTATTTTATTTCATGGATCTTAAGAGATGATGTAATCTATTTATGATGTATATTATTCAACCTCTCATACCTTGTGACTTGTACAATGGATGATTGTGGATTCTAATTGTTGCCAAGTAGCATCCTGTAATTGTATAATGCCTTGCCAAGGGATCCACAAAGAACTAATCAAAAGTTTTCTTAAGTTTGCCAAGCATTTAAAAAAAAAAAAGAATAACATGTACACCAATCATAAAGTAGCAGAAGCAATAACATACAATCATACATAAGCAAACATAATAGATTACATTCCTTAAGGATCCCAAGACATTGAGTGACATTTATTTTTTAATTAATAGTAAATCAAATAAATAACACATCCACATGAAAGAAGAACTACAAGTCTAGTCCATTTAAGTAATATACATTTGTTTCGAATGCCACTTGGCAATAAATTCGAAATGCACAATCATCCATTGTACATGTCACAAGGTATGAAAGGCTGAAAGAATATACATTAATAAAAATAGATTACATCATCCCTTTCGGATCCATGAAACAAGATACAATACAATAAGTAAAATCATCCATCAAATAGATATAACTGTCCATCATAATACACAAAGATAGAATGAAAGGAAATGCAGACAAGGAACTCCAGATATGACATCAACAAATGAATCTCAAAGGTAAGAGTAAAAAAGCACTACCACTGACCATGTGTTAACCCAAAAAGGTCCACTCCCACCATGCTGAGGAGATAGTCTCAAGTCCCAAATAGGATATCAATCCCAAAATCAAAAGTAATATCTATGTCAAGAAAATCCCTAAAAGTAATCTAACTCAAAAGTTCCAAGATAAATTTACATCTAAACCCAAAGGCAAAAATAGACACATAGGAAATCTATACTACTAGTGGGCAAGTGTCATCGCATGAACCAACTCTAGGGTTACCCAACTAGTCTTTTAATCTTCTGGCCCCCTAGTGAATCTATGCAGCACCCATATCCTTTTGTACTGAAAAGGCATACTAATGATGCATTGTCGCAACCAAGTGCCCTGTCTACTCCCATCCTAGTCTATACTAGCACTCAAGGCATGGAAAGGAAAGACAAAGACTCTTATTAGGTTTATTTTACTCTCATTTAGTGTAGTATTTTCACTTATTAATTACTTACAATGGGTTACCTTGGCATCCACTTTGGGCTCTGGCCTTCATTGCAAGCCACTTCCCAACTTAACATATAGATTACCTACCCTAGGCTCATAAAAGTACAAATCAAAGAATCACAATTTTCACCTCAATCCTATACAAGTGAGTGGAAAGCATCAAAAGATAATCCACAATAACACCTTAGTTCTTCACAAGAAACTAGGAAGTATCCCAAAAATAAATGATAGATGACTAAAAAAGGTTAAGACAATTATGTCATACCATTCCTCACATTATCACACAAGAACACTGAAAGCAATAACGAACAATAGATCCAAACTCATCATAAAGCATACCAGACACATTACCATGGTTAAGTTTAAAAGATCAAAGATCAAATCATCATCATGACATTTCAAACACAGAACTCTCGAGCCTCTAGTAACATCTTAAGACTGGTCAACACTCTAGTCAACTGAAACCCAAAACATAGACAACATACAAATAACAATGTAGTTTCATAGTTTGGTTTGATTTTGAAAACACATAGCTTTGAGTTTAACAATAAGGTCAAGTTTTCATTTTAGGTAAGTTTTCGAGTACATAAGATTTGCATTTTAACCTTTACTTTTTAACCCATTTCTTGTATTTGAACCTAACACACAAATGCCCTTAGCTTATGAGATAATCAATAATTCATTATTTTAGTAATTTAATAAATAAATTATTTTAAATTATTATTTTAATAAATAATGATCATTTTACTAATAAAAATTCATTAAATAATAACATAATGAATAAGTTAAAACTTTATTCAATAATATTCATCATTTATAAAAAAATTCAATTAAACTTCATTTCATTAAATTCAACTAATAATTATAAAAGAAACTATATTAATATTTTGTTAATTATTAATTAACAAAACTATTAATAACTAATTAAAAATAACTATATTAAAAATTCATTAATTAATTAAATTAATAATTTATAAAAAGAAATTATTAAATTTTAATAAAATTATTAAAAAAATTAAAAAGAAAAGTTGCAATTAATATTGACGTTTTAGGCCTGCTAGCCGGTCTTTAAAGACTATCATGCGACCACCTAGATGGTTGCTACCATAGTGGCCTACGTATGCAGTACTCACTGCGAGCAGCAATAGCCATTAATGCCATTGGGTGGGGAAAGGAAGGTGGGAGGTGGATGTTTGGTGGCCCCGCTTCTCCACTAAAAATTATATATGTATATATGTTTTTAATTTATTTTTATAAATAAATTTTTTATAACATTTTTAAAACTACCCCTCCCTAGCACATAATTTTTTAAAAATATTTTTTTTATAAACATTTGCAAATTCAGTCTGATAGGAAAACCTAGATCAACCAGTCAAATTTTCAATTTTAAAATGATTTCTTTTCAAAACTAACTTTGATCAATTAACAATTATTCAATTCATAGAACAAAGGGTTTCCTAAATTTTAATCCTCAAATACAAAAGAATTCATATGATTAACAGTAAATCACAATGAGAGATTGAAAGATTTATCTCAAACGAAATTTGAAACAAATGATTCAACAAGCACAATGAAGACAGGAAATTAAAAAAACATAATTCATTGGGTGAATAAAACATGAGGCTCTACTTGGTTCTGATGCTAATTCACAATCACCCAAAGATTGTGAGAGAAATCTCTTCTCTCAAAACTTTCTCTCTAATAATTCCCTTCTCTGAAATTCTTGATCTCTCCTCTTTTGGATAATGAACACTCAATTCTCTCCTAAATTTGGGGCACTAATTGTGCAATCACTCGAAGGAACTCCTTGATCGTAACCCTTTAACTCTTTATTATCTTTTCTTTTACGTTTTCATGCACACTTTTTGCAATCTAAAATATCTTGGTTAAATTTATTTTCTTTCTCTTTTTAATTAATTTATTATTATGTCAAGAGGCGTAACTCTACAGTGGCATAATACCCTCTATAGGAGGTCATCCGAAAAAATGGTTGTAAGAAAAAATAAACCTTTCCTATTCCACTTCCATCTTCACAATCTGCATGTCAAAAAGCTAAAAATAACAAGACATTTACATTTTGAAACACCTAATTAATTCTAATAAATGTGAAATGCCTCCCTCTATCTTGCAAATACATATTTTTAGCATAACACAAAGCTATGGCCAAGACTATTGAGTAACCTAGTCAAATCGATGTCTTATATTCTATACTTTGTTTCATTGTCAAATTGTGGGCTTAGTAGATCAGAGGTATTCATCACACAAAATTAAAATATTTGTGGGTGGGAATGGAGATGAATTGGATAAGAAAATGGCTACTCTTGGAAATTTGGAGGATTTGATCCATGGAGATTTTTCATGCCTAAATTTTAATTTCTCCTTCAAAGAGTTTATAATTGATTTTATGGCATGAATTTGATGTATGCATCAACTATAACATATATGTATCGATGAAGTTTGAGGTTTGTGCAAAGACTATGATTCATTAGTTGTTTAGCTTTGAGTTTTTAAATAAGAAAATGTTTTGCACTCTCAGGTATGTAATGCAAAGATTTTAACTTAAAATGATATTACAGTGAATACCTTGCTTTGCTTTATATTTCAAGAAGGCAGACACATTTAGAGGTCGATGTGAATGGTGACCTCAAAAGTATTGATGGTAGTGGATTTCAAAATAATGGTTATATGCAAGAATCTTGATCCATTGGTTATTGGCTCCTTCGTGCCAGGATTTGTTATGGGTGTTGTTTTCTCTTTATATTTTGAATGGGATATATTTACATATGAACATATTTTCAAATCTAAATATTTCTCTTTATGTTGGAATGAAGTTATAGTTGTTGTTAGTTCTAATTTTGAGTGACAATTCATTACAGTAAGTTTAGATTTCTGAAAATTTCTTTGATCGCACAAATATTGAGTTTTGATATCTGGCCTTTTATAATTATTATACCAACAACAATAGATTTAGAAGCATACTAGATGATTTTTAAAAAATCTTGTTATGTGTGATTGGTGAAATCTTTGTTTAGTGCACAGACTTCAATTATATTACTTTATTTCATTATGTGATGAAATTATTGTACAAAAAGACCAAGAGGTGTCAAAATTCTTTGTGATTTGACTTAAATTAGGGCAAGTTAATTTAAGGGACTTTTAATCAGCTTAATAATTAATTAGATATCTTAAACATTATATTAAGATTTGTATGTTGTAAATTTAAATTGATCTGTAGATAATAGATACAATTCTTTTAATTTATATATATTTAAAAAACTATGCTTTGTATGATTTGTATGTAACAAAATTAGAAAGGTTCTATCAAGGTAACTTAACATTTTTATTCATTTTAAAATGATTTGCATGTAGTAAAGCTCTAAGTATTCTATAGTTCATTTAAAAAAACCTTAGCTTTATCAGGTTTCCATTTTAGTTTCCTTCTATTATAAATGTTCCATATGAACTGTATTATGGAGGCACAATTATTGATTATTTTTACTTAAATCAAATTGTAATGTATTTTTATCATAACATTATGCAAGAATTTATTTCTTTGGATGGTGATTTCATGTTGAGCATATTCTTAAAATTGGTGCTTTATATTAAGAGTATATAATTTGAGTGGATATTGTTTACAAGAAATATATAAACAACTTCAGTAAAATAATAGAAAATTATGACTTTAAACATGTAAAATTATTTTATAACTTCGATTTTTATTTAGAAGGTTTCTATTTTATTTTGTACTTTTCTAATTGAAAATAATTTTGTTCTAAATTTAAAATATAAAAGTATAGAAATTATATGTTTCTAAATAGTGAGAAGTAGACATATTTTTGTTCTTAATTTAAAACATCAAAATATAGAAGCTAGATGTTTCTAAAATAATGGAAAATAATATCTCTCTACATCTTATTTTGGATAAATCTATAAAAGATTTAGAAAAGTATACAAAAAAAATTAAAATGTTTCTACATTTCTTTAGACTTAAAAGTTCTTAAATAAATTAATATTATTAATTTTTTCATATTTTTAATCATAATATTATTATTCTTTAAAAACATCAGTTAACAAAATTATTTGTCTTACAATTTTTTTAAAAAAAATCATTTTCTATTATTGGTAATCTTTTATGAGCTATTTGAATGTGAATCAATATGGTTCACACGTAAAGGGGAAAATATATCTATATCCTTACATTACAAATAAATTTTAGAAATAAATAAATCAATACTAAGGCATTGAAATTTCTTGATCATATTCCCCCAAACCCTAATCAAAGTGTAATAAGAACCCTAACCATAGCCCTGACCTTAATCATAATTCTAACCTTATGAATAACACTAGATCGAACATGACAAGTTATCAAAACCCATCCCTAACCCTAACCCAAAGTACAATTCACACAAAAACCCTAAAAGATCCTTAATTAAAAAATTAACCTTGATTATACTTCTAACCCAAACCCTAACCCTATTGATAATTATTACACTTTCACTCAAGATATCCCAAACCCAATCTCTAACTATGACACATACCCTAAAACCCAAATCATAATCCCTAACCAAAAATTTAATCCTTCACTAACGTAAATACTCACTTTATCCCTAACCATGATGTAAACCCCAATTTTAACCATAATCCTTACCCTAAACACTAACCCTACCCACAAGTCTATCTCTAACCTTATTAATAAGCCAAATGCTAACCATGATATAAACCCTAACCTTAACCAACATATTAACCATTATCTTAAACCTTGTCCCTAAACATAATCTTAAGTCCAACCCTAAACATTAGTCATAAAAATAATCCCCACCTTTAGGCTAACTATATCTAAGCCCTAATCCCAATCCTCAATTTAATCATAACTATAAGTCTAGAACCTAAATCTTGACCCCAATGATAATTTTAAGCCTTTTCTCAACTATATCACCCTAGAACAATAAATGTAACACTTAGGATTTAGGAATGGGGTTAGAATTTCTCAAGGGTTAGGATTATTCTTTAGAATAAGGATTAGAGTTCAACACAAAACACATTTATAGTTATCATTAAGATTAGGTTTAGGATATGGATTCACATAATAATTAGTACTAGGTTACTATTAGGATTGGGATTTAGCATTTAGATTATTAGAAAATAAGATTAGGTTGGCCATTTAGTAGTTGGATTGAACATTTAGGATTATGGTTTACCTTAGTATTTAAGGTTACTGGTTTAAATTTTAGAATCAGGGTTTAGATTAGCATCTAAAATTTATAATTTAGGTTTACAATATTATGTTGGGGTTAGATTCTATATAAGGGCTAGAATTTAGGAATAATGTTATAATTAACATTTAACATCCAGGTCCAGTTAAAACCTATACTTGCCAAGCTTATATTTGAAGAACAAACATGCTTTGTTCCAGGAAAATCAATCTTAGATGGAATTCTAGTAATATAAGAAACTATTCATTCAGCAAATAAGAATAGAATCCCAAGCATGTTTATGAAGCTTGCCAGAAAGCCTATGATATGGTTGATTGGAGGTTCTTATGTAAAACCCTAAAAGCTTTCAGATTCTCACATCAATGGATTAACCTTGTTTTTCAGTGCATTTCAACAACTAGAATTTCAATCCTTATTTATGGCACCCCAAAAGGTTTTTGAAAACATCAAGAGGTTTAAGATAGGGAGATCTCTTATCTCCATTTCTATACATTATTATGGAAAAAGCATTTGGGAGAGCTTTTTCTAAAGCTTACAATGAAGGAATTATAAATGGCATCACAGTCACTAATAACGTTCCCAACATTAGTCATCAGCAATATGCAGATGGCACTATACTTCCAAGTACAATAAAAGAAGCTCTAAGCATCAAAACAATCATTCAACAATATACATAAGCATCAGGAAAAAAGTTAATGTTTCTAAATCTGAGATTTTCTTTATTAACACCAACCCTAAGATAGAAAAGAAAATTTGTAACATCATGGGTTATAAAAAAGGAAACTTTCAGCGTAAATATTTAGGAATAGAATTAGAAAATGGAAACAAGCATAATAAAGTATAGAATGTGATCCAAAAAAGATTAGATGCTAAAATAGGTTGATGGAAGGACAAGTGGCTAACAAAAGCTAGAAAAATAACCAAGATAAAAGTAGTTCTGTCAGCACTTCCAATTTACCCTTTATCATGTCCTCCACTTCCCAAACTTATTAAGAAAAAGTTAGAGAGTAAGCTCAAGAATTTTTTGTGGAAGGATTGTGAGGACTCTAAAAGATTAATGCTTATCAAATGGGATAAGATATGCAAACCTAAGGAACTGGGAGAGTTGGGAATTAAGAACCTAAACTAGCAAAATGAAGCATTAGGTGCTAAATTAACTTGGTGCCTCTTCAAAGAAAAAGATAAAAATGGGCAAAAATCATGTATAATAAATATCTTAATGTAGATGATCCCTTTTCAATCTTTAGAATGAAATCCCTTCCCAAAGGGTTGGATAGTTGGAATTTCATAGAAAAAAGTAGATTTCTTATTAATAAATATCTGACATGGGATGTGGGTAATGGGGAGGAAGCTCTATTTTGGGAAGACTCTTGGGATGGTCATCCTCCAATAGGTAACATGGATATTTCAAAAAGTAGCAAAGAGCTATTCATCAATCTTTGGAGAACTAAAGTTGGTGATTACAAAACAATGATAATGACTAGCAAAGGAACTAAGTGGGAGTGGAAATCTATAGATAATTTGGATATAGATCTAGTAGCAAAAGAAGATTTTAGGAAAATTATCCATAAAAGAAGAAAAAAGAAAGTAGTAAGGAAAGATAACCTCATATGGGCAGCATCAAAAGAAGGTAGATATAGTGTCAAAGAGGGTTATAGATCCATTATAAACTCCCAAAAATGGGAAGAGGTGAACATTCTACTCAATCTATGTTGGGATGTATCTTGCCTCCCAAAAGCAGGTTTCTTTCTATGGCTAGCTTTTTAGAAGATTCTTACCACTGATAGACTCCAAAGTGAGGTTTTTAGGGTCCTTCAAGATGTGTCCTTTGTAGGAAAGAGAGTGAAGATGCTGATAATTTACTATATAACTGTAATTATACTCAATTTTGTTGGGAATGACTTAGAAAAAAGTTGAATTGGACTTCTCCCCTACCTAAGTCATTAGTAGATATCCTTTTAGGATGGCTTAAAAACCAAAAAATATGGAATATATGGAAAATTATGGAATATTAGTCCATCCATTCTTATCTAGGAAGTTTGGAAAGAAAGAAATAGAAGAATCTTCAAAAACCAAGAAATGCGGGCAGTTGAACTTATCAAAAAACTTGAGGTTTGTATAACAAAGACTCTTAAATCCCATATTAGGAAATGTTAAATAGAAGAGAGATCATTTTCTTTATGGGGTGGTTTAATAAAAAATAAATGGGTAAACTTGATCAACCCTCCACAAATATACAAAGAAAGGAGTAAAGAAGCAAGAAATAATTGTAGATGGATTCCCCCACCCACAGGTTGGGCCAAGCTAAATTTTGATGGAGCTTCAAAAGGGAACCCAGGGAAAGTAGGTATTGGATGTATTATTAATAATGAGGAAGGTAAGTGGTTAATTAAAAGGGCTAAATCAATTAATCCAACAACTAACAACCTAGCAGAACTAGAAGCCCTCCTAGAAGGATTCTAATTATGCTTAAGTATAGGATTATTTAAGATCATAATAGAAGGTAATTCTTAGGTTATCATTAATGCCCTTAGGAAAAGGAAAATGCCTAATTGGGTTCTAAATTCTAGATTAGAAGAAGTCCTCAACATCCTAGATAAATTTAAAGAATACCAGATGTATCATATATTTAGAGAAGGCAACATAAATGCTAACAAATTAGAAAATATAGGTGCAAATGGTAAATTTGATCAAATTCAATGAGCTATTAAGAAATTAAACTATATATACAATTAATAATTAGGAATTTATCCATTTCCTAATATTAGACTTAAATATAAATTAAGATTTATTTCATTTTCTTAGGAATCTACCAAGGTAATAGATTTGCCTATATTAAACCTATAATTCCTCCTTTTTCCAATTTTACATTGATATTATCAAATAAAGTATATATAATAACCTAAACAAGCATGATATTATAGAATAAGCTTTCATTTAAAATTTGTAAGTGGCCTCACTAAATTTTCTTTCTTAATCTCAAAACCCATTCCTTGAAATGATGAGTGTTATTATTTAGTGAGAGCTGTCAAATTATTTCTAGAAGGCATTTAATCACCTTTCTTGGTTGTTCTAGATCCTTTGATTTTAAATATCCTCTTATTTAATGAAGCTTCAATGTCTCTTTCATTTTGTCTAATGGTCAATATGGATACCAACATCAATCTTTTTCATGCATCGGAGGTCAGAACCATGGTGTTCAGAGGAAAGATTAAACCCGAAAGATGGAACAGGGTTCTCAACTAGGTAGATGGAATGTCTCATCTAGCTATTAGCTGTGTTTTGGGTGAAAGTAACTTTGATTATGAATTTTCTAGGAGAACAAATAGTGACATTATAGGATCCTTCATAGGTTGTTTGGCCAGGGTGACGATTGGTAAATGGGATATGATTAAGTTATGTTCTAATTTATTTAACCCTATTTGGTGTATTGGCATAGAAGAAGCTATCATGAGTCTTGATGAGAAATTTAGGGTTCCCCTCCCAGAATTGTATATGGCACATCCCCTTGGTAGTTTCAACTTAGCAATTGTACCCAAACACCCAACATTGGTTATTCGAGATTATAATGCCTTTTCTCAAGCTTGGCAAAAAATGGAAGCAAGTATTAACTTCTTGCTTAGATGGAGAGGGATTTGGGATGATCCTGGTAAAGTTTGGCTGCAAGAGGATCTTAATATCTTCAAGTCGTATGTAGAGCCTATCACTGATTTGGAGGCCCTAGATTTCTACATTCCCAATATGGAAAAGAGTAGTAAGGAAAGAAATTCCTTTGTTTCCCCTTTGAAAGATCATTCTAACAATCCTAATGAGATAGCTAAAATCATCATGGTCTTTAAGAAACAAGAGTATGTTATCTTTAGGGTCTTCATTTTTAGCTTCAGTTTTAGACTATTTTGGTTTCTAGACTCTGGTCATTACCTTTTGATAGTTTTGGATTACGATTTGCTTTACTTTTTTGTAATCAACAGATGGGTAATTTTGTTTTAGTCTTTTAGCTCAGATCATCTTTAGTTACTTATCCTTTGTATAGGATTTAGATGTTTTGTCCTTCATCCACTATCTATGTTCTAAGTTACTAGGAACTCTTAATATTTGTATCTAAAAAACTAATTATTTTAGCCTTTGTCTGATACATAAAGCATTTCTCTAAGTAGTAATAAAAAGAATCTGATGGCCTATCTTTAGATTAGAATTAAGGTATCTTCTTTACTAATAAGGTAGCAGATATAAAAATCATTAATGACTAAAAGAAGGATATCAAGAAGTTAGATTCTTATTCTAAAGGGTAGTCATCTTATGTTTTTTATTTAATTTAACTAGTAGAGAAGAATCATAATATAGAATTAAGAATCAAAATTTGTTTCAATTGTACTCAAATAGAATTCATAATGTAGGAAATTGTTAGTACATTCTTAGCAAAGAAAAAAACATCTCTTCTCCCTCTCCATCATATATTATTCTTGATCCATATGTAAAGATTCCTATTATCTTATTTATTAACTCTAACCATCCTAATGTTGGATCTAAGTGTGTTTTAGCAATAAAATGGTATCCAAGACAAAGATTGTAACATGCTTTGAATCTCTTGTTCATTTTCTCCTTGTATAAGAATATGTATTGAATGTATCAAGAATTAGATGGATTTCAATAGGTTTGTAAATATTAAGACTGGGGTAATGCCCCTTTGAATTTGTAATTTTCTTGGACTAAGGTCTTGGGCAAGACTGGAGGTTTTCTTCTCCGTTCTTTCCTACCAATGCCCGTTTGAACGGAGCTACTCAATTGTAAAAGATTTTTATTAATAGTATAAAAAAAGGTCTTGGCTATTTATTGATAATAATAAAAAACATTTAACATCTAGGTTATGATTAATTAATAAGGATTAGTGTTTAGTCTTTATGATTAGGACTAAGATTAGACTTTAGTATTTTAGATATAGGGTTGTTGTCAATATTAGTATTAGGATATAGGTTTGCATATAAGTATTATTAAATGGTTAGGGTTAGGGTTAGAACTATAGGATTTAGCATCTAGGATTAAGGTTTATATTTAGGGTTAGTATTTACATCATGATCTTAGGATTAATGCTTTAGTTCAATCATTAATCCAAAATCTGACCCTAACCCTAGAGCTAAGCATGATTCAAACCATACCCTTAATCTTGAACCCTAACTAGAATTTGTCACTTTTTGAACCTAAACACTAACCTTAATGATTCAATCAAGCCTTGCACTAATATTTCCTTAAACCTTTACACTAACCTTAACCATGATATATACCTTACAATCTTAACCATGCTACAAATTCTAGGACTATTATTAAGATTAGGGTTTTGATATAAGTTCATATAATAATTAGTACTAGGTTAAGGTTAGGATTAGGGTAAATAGCATTTAGGGAATGTAGCATATAAGATTACAATTTATCATTTAGTACTATGGTTGACCATTTATTATTATGGTTTATTTTATTATTTTGGGTTGATATTTTAAAAATTAAGAGTAGGGTTTAGAATTTAGGATTAGGGTTAAGTACTAAGGAATAGGGTTTAGTCTTTATGACTAAGATAATTTATGATTTAGGTTTATAATATTATGTTAGTGTTAGGTTTTATATAAAGGTATGATAGATTTTACACTATTCCTAACTTTGATACTAACACTAAACATCTTTCCATTGGCAAATAAGATGATAGTTTCAACATTAACACTAAATCTTATCCTTAATTATATAAAAAATATAGAGTAAGAGACCCTAATACAAACCTAACCATTATATAAATTTTAAAGCTTTATTTTAACCATAATCAAATTAATTATTCAATGTGTTGTGCACGCTACGACTGCTACTAGCTACTATATACTCTATATGTAAAATACACCAAGATGCATTGAGGTGCTGGATTTTTTCATTATTCACTTTTAATATGCATTAAAAAATTCAATGCCTCGATGCATTTCGACATATTTTACATATAGAGTATATATTAGCTAGTATTTTAATCTCATGCATAAGCTTTATGCAATTTAATTAAAATAAACTTTATTAAATAATTGCCTACTCTCTCTTAATAATTTTTGAAGCATTTTCTAATATAATATTTATTAAGTAATAATAAGATTCAGATTGTTTTCTCACAAAACAAACAACAGGTAGAACATAACCCAAATGAGGTGGAAGAGGTCTTGGGTGTCATTCCAGCCATGATCACTAAGATTCAAAACAAAAAACTAGTTGCCCCAATTATTAAGTGTGAAGTATTTGAAGGTTTGAAGGGTTTAGGAGGGGATAAAGCACCAAGCCCAGATGGGTTCCCAACAATGTTTTTTCAAAAATTGGGGTTTATTTTCCAAAAAGAATTGTGGGAAGTGGTCAAGCAATTCAACAACACTTTCATAGCTCTAGTGCCAGAAAAAGACACAACAACGACCTTTGAAGATTTCAAACCAAGATCTTTATGTAACATAATATATAAGATTATTTCTAAGGTTATGGCTAATAGAATTAAACAGGTTTTAGGTTCGATCATTCAATAGAACAAAGTAGTTTTTTGCCATGAAGATCCATATTTGAGGGAGTTGTTGTCGCACATGAAATAATCCACACAATTCAAGCCTCAAAAATGAAAAATATGATGGTTAAACTAGACATAAAATGTGCCTATGATGATGTAGATAGATGGTTCTTGCTTACTGTGTTAAGGAGGTTTGGGTTTGGACAGACATGGGTGTAATGGGTGGAAAGCTACATATTTACCCCTCATTTCTTAGTTTTGATAAATGGTAGCCCTCAACGTTTTTTTGAACAAGAGAAAGACATTCGACAAGGGGATTCCCTATCCCCTTTTCTCTTTATTATTATGGTAGAGGTATTGGGAAGGTTAATTAATAGGCAACGTGAACAGGGGTTGTGGAAAGGGATCAAAATTATAGAGGTAGTGGAAGCCTTCACTCATTTACAATTTGTAGATGACACCTTTCTAGTAGGAACAACGCATGAATTAGAAGCTAAAATTATGAAGAAAACTCTATAAATTTATGGTAGAATATTAGGGCAATTCATCAATTGGAATAAATAAGAGGTTTTCTTCTTCAATACCCCACAATGTGTCAAAAAAAGAATTTGTAGGATCTTGAATATAAAAACTAGATTCATGCCCAGTAAGTATTTAGGGATCCCTTTTTTTGATGGTAGAAACAAAGCAGACCTTTGGCATAATTTGATAGATAAATGCCAGAAGAAGATGGAAGGCTAGAAAGGTAAATGAATGTCATTAGCAGGCAAAATCTTAATGCTCCAAATAGTAATCTCTGACATTCCAATGTTCTCAATGATGTGCTTAGTTATTCCCAAGAAAGTAGTTTGAATTTTGGAGCAGAAAATGAGAAAGTTCTTTTGGAATGGGTCTAATGAAGGAGATAAAATACCCTTACTTGCATCAGAAATGATATGTAGACCTAAGGAAAAGGGTGTGGTGGGGATAAGGAACTAGTAACTTATGAATAAAGCCCTAGGAACTAAACTAATATGGGTGATGTATGAAAACCCACAACTCTACTAGGTGAGAATTCTAAATGGAAAGTATTTAGATTCAAATGATAACCACAAGATTTTTACAGTGCAAGATCCACCGAGAGGGTCAACAATAAGGAATTTTATGCTCTCTTGTAGGTAGATTATTGTGAAACAAATCTCTTGGCATATTGGTAATGGGAAACAAGCAAAATTCTGGGAGGATTCTTAGAATGGCCATAAAGTTTTGGGGTGTGTTGAAATCTTTAATGAGCTAAAAGCCTACTTCAAAGAAAGATGGGGGGAAATTTTTTTTTATTATGTGGCAGAGAAGGAAGGGTTGGAGGGGATGGAATGGTGCTAGAAGGATTTTTCAAGGGAGGAGTTGACAACACAACAAAAATAGAAGATGTAGAGCATCTTGGATGAAAGAAGATTGCTCTTGAGCACAAAGAAGGATAAAATCATTTGATGTGGGTCCCTTTTAGGTAATTATTTATTCAAACTCAGTTGTAATATTCTAGCTAAAACAAATAGTGAAGCTTTTACTTCAAAAGATCTTTGCTAGAATAAGGATATTCCACCCAAGGTAAGATCCTTTGCATGGTTCGCATACAATGGCATAATTTTAACTATTGAGAGGCTAAGCAAAATAGGTATAATGGGATTGTCAAGATGCCCATTGTGTGAGAAGAATGAGGATAAACTTGATCACCTTTTGGTTCAATGTAAGTATGCAAGGAAATGCTGGGACTTTGTCCAATTTAAATTCGGATGGCAGGGGTCGAGAGCCCAAAATGTTAAGGAGGTGTTTGATGGATGGCCAAGGGAGCAAAGAAAAACAACTCTCTCAAGCATATGGTTACTTGACCCATCACTAATTATATGGGAATTGTGGAAGGAACACAATAGAAGAATTTTTCAAGGTGAGAAAGAGACTCTGAGAAGATGCTTAAGTAGAATCATCAATGCTATAGAGGAGACAGTTAGTGCCTCAGCTACAAAAAGGTAGGTGATGCAGATCCCATATACAAAGGAGGATAGTGTGTTACAAACCTCATGGCTAGGGATAAAGTTCAAATCCCCCTCGGGTGCACTAGGGACTCATAAGAAAAAGTTGAATTCTGAAAGGATAGAATGGAGAGCCCCAATGGAAGGATGGGTTAAAGCAAATTTTGATGGAGCTATAGGAGGTAATCTAAGGGCTTCAGGTGTTGGGGTTATTTTGCAAGATAGTGCAGGCCACATACTTTTGAAGGGAGAAAAAAGCTACCCATAGGTACTAATAACATAACAAAGTGCCAAGTACTACTATTAGCAGTAAGGCTAGCCAAAAAGGAGGGGATAAAAAAATTACATTTAGAAGGTGATTCCCTCATAGTGGTGTAGACAATATCAAAGTTGCAAATTAATGCATGGCATCTCCAAATGATATTTGATTTAACGTTACAAGAATTGAGCACTTTTGAGGATTATATGACTACTCATATTAGGTGTGATGGAAATATAGAGGTAGACACTCTATCAAAATGGGAAACCTCTTTAAATGATGAATTAGTGAGGACAAAGTATTTTGATTTTGGGGAGGAATTGAATCACTTGATTCAATAATTACTCAATGCAAGAAACATCTAATGAAACTGACACCCAAGGATGAAATAGCCAGAAGTGGGAGATGAAGGTAGCTTTTAAAGAAGGGCACAATCCTTTCAATTTGTGTTGGAAGTACAAAGTGTGCAGCAACAGAGGTGATTCTAATAAAGATCGCTGGCACATTAAAACAAAATAGAGCTGCATTTAATTAGAGTGTGTGAAAGGCTCTTTTAATAGAGTGGTGGACAATTTATCAATGCAAAATTCTTATTTTAGGAAAGAATGACTGCAAAGAGTTAATAGAGCCAACGTTTACTTTTAAAATGGAGAGGTAGCAAAAGGCACTATTTGGGAAGGTGGTGGACAGGCATCTCAAACAAACTGTGAGATGCCCTTCAGAAGATGTAATTTGCATGATATAGGAAACCCTGGGTCCCCTCTTTCAAGAGGCAGACCACTAATGGAAGCTATAGGCTAATATTGTGGCAATGCTGATGGCATGGGGTTTACAAGTTGGCAACCATGAGCAGAATGCTACATGGGTAATGGAGGCACTTTTTGAAAAGGCCTTAACACCAAATATGGTGACACTCCTAGAATGGGCACACCCCATATGGGCTTTTGATTTCAGTGAAGGATATGAAGATGAAGATGAAGGGAAGGAGAAAGGGATTTTCCCCTTTGTCAACTAGCCATGGATGTAGGTTGATAGAGAAGCTTATGTAAATGATCGTCGCTAGGCGTGGGGAAGATTGAAGGATACAATTTGGAATTTCCACAAGCAACAAAGGAAGGCCACAATTCCTACTATCTTCCCAAAGAAAAAGTGGTCTACAAGGAGAACTAACATAATTTAAAGAAGATGGAAGGCACTCAATTTTGATGAAGATGGTGTGAACCCATTTTGCAAAAAGGGTGAAAATGCTGGATGATTTTTTGTTGGCTACTTTCACATGGAAGAGGGAATTCTTGCGAACCCATTTTGTAGAAAGGGTGAAAGAGTTGGATGGTTTTTTATTGGCAACCTTCACATGGAAGAGAGAATGCAATTCTCTCATGAAGCCATTATCTTTTGGAATGAGGGGTGCCTTTGATGTGGATGTCAGAGCAAAGGGATAGGCGTTTCATTGGCAAAACCCCCTTTTTTGTTTGCCGATTGGAAAATGACAAATTGAATTGTTGTTTTTTGCAAATGGGGTTTGTTCGCAATTCAACAATATGGGGTGATATGGTTATGTGCATAGTTTTTTATGTTTATGTTTAGGCTATTAGGCTAATTAAAAAAAGAGGCTAATGAACCTCTTCAGTTTGGTTTATATGAACCTTTATAATGTAATTCCTTTCAAGTTTTAATAGAATTGACTTATTATCAACCAAAAATAAATAAATAAAATTAGATTTATTTAAAAATGATCTCCTAAATATATTATTATGCTCTCAAAATAGAACTATAATTTCCTCTTTAAATTTTATTTTTTTATTTAATTAATTTTGCAATTAATTAAATATAATTAAATATTGAAAATATCATTAAAAATTTCCATTAAGTTAAATCATCAATTAATCTTTTAATTTGACTTAATTAATAAAAAATACCAAAGACCTAAAAGACAAAATATGAAAACCCATCATTAAATACCACATACAATTCAAACTCAAGGGTTATAATCATGAATTTTCATCATACGGCGAATTTAGAAGGGTAATCATTACAAATACTTGTCCTAATTTTCTAGGACAAATGATTAAAAAGGTTAGGATTTAGACTAAAGAATTTATCTCCCCTCTCTTGCCATTGAGATATTGTGATAGGGTATGCTCATCCTAGCAGTTTAAGGAAGTTGATACTTGGTACCTACAATCTACATAAAATTCACACATGTACAAACACATATATTCTAAACTAAACAGGCAATGGGAGGAAGTAGTACATTGTGTAGATCCTGACTAGCAAGTAACTATGACTCCCTTCCTTAACCACATTAGAAATGTCATACATTAAGAAAACATACACGCACACCATATGCATGTAGTATGGGGTAATTAGCCATAGGAAAACATGTATAAATAATCCATCTAATTAACATCATCAAATAACTGAAATCATAATAAATAATCATCATCATTGTATAATCACGCATACATGAACTAACTAATACCAAAAAATTCTCATCATGTAATCAATTGAGTATGAAATAATATCCAATAATTTGAGAATGAAATAATATCCAATAGTCTAGAAAATAATGCTACTAATCATCAAGCATAAACATAAACTGGCCTAAAAGAGTTTGGTGATAATCACTAAATGTAAAATAGGGGCAAGCACTACAGATTGTATATTATTTAAATGGATTCATACTTGTAGTTATTTCATGGTGTGGAATTGTTATGTGTTAATTTTAATATTAATAAGACTTAAATATGATTCAACATCATGGGACCCTTAAGAATTGTAATTTGTTTTATGGTATGTGTTTATGTGAATGTTAATACTTCTTCTATATTATATCTATTGTTGTTAAGTTATTATCTTTCAAAAAAAAATGTTTGGAAAACTTAGTGAAACTTTAGGTTATTTCTTTTGGGTCACCTGGTGGGGCGTTACAAGTCCAGTCACTCATGAGATAGTTACAACCTTAGAACAAGGTGAATCAGATGTAGAAGATCCTATCAAAGAATGTTAATGAAAGAATCTTGTTCATTTGATGGAAAGAGAAGGTTTACCCTTGATGACACTAGAACTTCCACATCAAGACATCCCAACCCTTTATGGTGTAAACATCTTAGTCGAAGTTCAGAAACAAGTTCATATGAGTATGAATGGGACTCCTTCTTAGATCCTTCCACAATGTTGATGTCATCCACACTTATAGTTCTTGACCTAAGGTAGCCGAAAAGTCATGTGTAGGATTAGAAGATTTGAACCCACATGTTGCCTTAGTGGACGATTCTTCACTTGTTAGGACAAATCCTGATTTGGGAAACTTAGAGGGATACTTGATAGACTCTGACTCTTCAATCACTAAAGATGATATCATTCACATTTATAACCTTGAACCATTCATCAACTTACCTCTTGTTCATTGTAACCTCATTGATTGGTCCCAACACTATCAAGAACCTGAGCTCTTAATGTTTCAAAATGATTATGAGATAGCTTGATACTCGAATGTCATTGAACCTATAGTCTCTTCCACAACTAAACTGACTACCAGCATGATAGAGCTAGACATCAAGTACCTTAGTCACAAAATACAAAGAAAATAAAATAAAAAGAATAGGAGTTCTGGTGGTGAAAATCATTGTGTGGCGGTGTCAAAACAAAAAAAAGAAAAAATAAATGATGTATCCAAGGGTGAAAATCTCTATGAGGCACCTAAGGATGAGTTACTTGATCATCTCCCTAGCTAATTTCAAAATAGATCTTCAGTGCTTATTGAACCAACACAAGTAGTCAATTTGGGTATAGATGAGGCTCCAAAGATAGTACACTTGGCTCAGTCCTTGCCACCACAAGAAAAAGAAGCTTATACTAAGTTCTTATAGAAAAAGAAGATCAACTTTGCATGGACTTATACAAATATGATAGGGTTGGACACTAATCTTATCATGCATCACTTGTCCATAACTTTGGGTGTCAAACTAGTTAAATAGAAATTGAGAAAGATGCATCTTCACATAGCTCTCCTAGTCAAAGAAGAATTAGAATAACTATTGAGTGTTGGATTATAGATGAGCTATAACTTATGCAGAATAAATCTCAAACATAGTACCTGTATCTAAACATGAAAAATCCATTCATGTATGTACAAATTTATGAGATCTTAACAAAGCCATCCCAAAAGATGATTTTCCACTTCCAAACATAGACATGATAGTGGATATGACTATGGGTTATGAGATTTATTCCTTGATGGATGGTTTTTTTGGATACAATTAGATTAAGATGGCTCTTGGAGATCAAGAAAAATTGCATTCACTTGTGCACGAGGTACCTATTATTGAAACATTATGCCTTTTGGATTAAAAAATGTAGGAGCTACATATCAATGGGCTATAACCATCATTTTTCATGACATGATGCATAAAATCATGGAATATTATGTAGATGACACCTTGGCCAAGTCTAAGAAAAGAGACACACTTAAATGATTTAGAAGTCATTCTAGATTGCATAGAATAATTTCAATCAAGGTTAAATCCTAAAAAGTGTACATTTGGAGTCACCTTTGGAAAACTACTGGGATTCATCATTTTAGCAAAAGGAATAGAGGTAGACCTTGAAAAAATCCAAGCAATCATAAACATGCCACCTCCTAGAAACATTAGTCAAATGAGGAGTCTTCAAGGATGTCTTCAATCCATAAGGAGATCCATTTCACAGTTGGCAAATAGAGATCAACCTTTCAACAATAAATTACACAAAGGAGTTAAATGTTTTTGGAATGAGAATTGTCAAAAGAGCATGATAAAATCAAGAAATACTTGGAAATTCCTCCTATTTTAATGACTCCTATCCTAGGGAAACCACTTATTTTATACATTTCAATGACAAAATCTTCCTTAGGGGCATTACTAGCTCAACTTGATGAACATGGGAAAGAAAGAGCAATACACTACATTAGCTACACTCTTGTTTCATATGAGGTTAACAACGCTAGCATTGAGAAAGCTTGCCTTGTAGTTGTGTTTTCTTCCCAAAAGTTGTGACATTACATGCTTGTGCACACTATACACCTCATAGAAAAAATAGATCCACTCAAGTATTTACTAGGTAAGGTTGCCCTCACTAGTAGACTTGCTAAATGGATGATGATCCTTTCAGAGTTTGACATAGAGTACATTAAGCATAAAGAAATCAAAGGACAAGCCATAACAAATCAATTGGTTGATTTCCCAATATAAGATAATGCACCTATTCAACTTGACTTCCCAGATGAATACCTCATGTATATGACTGAAAGAACATGGGAGATCTTCTTTGATGGATCCTTTATGAAAAATAGTTCAGGAGCTGGTGTGTTGTTTGTTTCTCCTCACGGGTACACATTTCCTAAGTCTTAAAAGTATTGTTCCCATGCACAAACAACATTAATGAGTATAAAGCTTTGACAAATGGTCTCAATATGGCCATAGAATGGAGAATCACATAGTTACACATCTATGGGGATTCATAGCTGATAATCAACCAAGTCAATGACGAATATCAAACAAAAAAGAGAAAATGGTACCCTACAAACAAATGGTTGATTCCTTGAAATGATACTTCACATTTGCCACATTTTAGCAAATCCATAGAGTAGAAAATAAAGATGCTAATGCTATGGCTACACTTGCTTCACTCCTTTAGTTAGAGCAACATGAATCCAAAGTTGAATTCCTAGTGGAAGAGCTACATCACCCTATCTATGACTCCCAAGAAAGTCATGTCATTTGTACCCTTGTTGGTTGTGATTCATCCGATTATGGTGTCATTTACTCATACCTTAATGATGGCATTATACCTAAAACCTTTAACCAATCTGAATGCAAAAACCATACTTGAAATGCCTCTTTTCATTCCCTTATCTCTGGTGATTTGTATAGGAGGGGTCTAGATGGAAGAATGCTTAGAAAAGGAAGAATCTGACCAAGCATTAGTTAACATCCACAAGGGCATCTATGTGGGACATTCCAATGGTCTTTCCATGGCCCAAAGGTTGCTTAGGGTGGGGTATTATTGGCCTAGGATGCAATAGCTTTTGAAAAGTCATATCAAATGTGTCAAAAACATGATAACTTGATACATGCTCTAGGTAGGGAGCTCATTCCTTCTATATCTCATTCACCATTTTAGTGCTAGGCCTTTGATCTTGTTGGGTAGATTCATCCCAACTGATCAAGTGGACACAAGTTTATTATCACTACTACTAATTGTAGACACCTAAAAACCTTTAGAAAATAAAGTATTTTTATTTTCTGAAAAAGTTCTGATGACATCATCTTTTATTAATTAATTAATTATTTAATTAATTTATTTATTTTTATGCCATTAAATCCCTTTATCTTAATTAAAAATATTTAATTAAGGAATCCCTCCCAAAAATGTTTAAATCTTATTTAAACATTATTTCCTTATTTATTAATTATTTAATTAATAAATTGACCAAAAAACCCAAAATAAATAAAAAATTTATTTTTTGCCCAAAACTTGGCCAATTTCCTTAAGACCACTAACCTCTTCCAAAATCTTCTAATCCTTCTTTAATTTTAATTAAAGGCTAATCCGATCATTTCCTACCCCTAATCCCAACTAAAAATATTTAATTAAGATTAAATATTAATCCTCATGTTTATTAAAAAAGTTTTAATAAATATCTCCTCAACCCAAACCCTTTAAATAAATAAAACTTTATTTATTTCCTAAAAATCTAATTTATCCTCATCCTAAGAAGTTCTAGACTCTTCTAGAAAGTCTTCATCCTCATCCTAGGAAATTCTAGACTATTCTAGAAAGTCTTTATCCTCATCCAAAGTCTAGACTCTTCTAGAAGATGTCTTTAAACCTAATCCTAATCCCCTCCTAACCTTGTCACATTCCCTAAACATGGGTTAATAATTACTAACCCAAGCCAAAGTTAAAAAATATCTCCTCCTTCACCCACCCTCATTAAATGCCATCCACTTGTCTATCCCTAAGCTAATCCTAAACCATCCTAATCCATCCTCTAATCATTTGCACAATCCTAAGAAAGCTTAAAACCTTCCTAATCAAGTCCAAGTCGAAATTGCTCTCATCACCCTCAAAATATCTCAACCATAAAACTTTATGAAGTCCACTACGCCATAAATGACTCTTACAAGCCCTTTTATGGCTCTTACAAGTCATTATGAGGGTCTTTATGAAGATTTTATCCCTTGAGCCTCCTTTGTTGACTCATCCTTCCCCTTTTCTCCATCCTCTCACCATGTGACATGTGTCACTCCTTGATTGGCTGTAAGGAAGCACAATCCATGTGCTCTCTTCTCATGCAATCTGAGCCCTCCATGAGCTTTTTCCCATCCTTGCATCTTAGCCCTCAATCCCTCAAGCCTCTTGCCTATAAATTGGATCCTTCCCCTTTGCAAAAGAACACAATCCATGAAGTAAAGTTATAATGCTATTTTGAGAGCCAAATCCATACTAAAGCCATCTATCCACACCAAAAATCCACAATCATCCATTGAAGCCTTTGGAAGCATATTGAGCATACATCCTATCTATTTAGACAAAGCTACTCAACAAGAGAGCTTCTCATTGAGAGAGCCCATTAATGGCTCATATTCTCAATTGAGAGCTCATCTTAGTCTATCTTGAAGTTTATGAATTTTGTTTAGTTTGTAGAAGCTTTATTTAAATATGGTTTCTATTAGCATACTAACATTGCTCATATACATTTTGCAAAAAAGAAAAAATCTTTTAACAAGTGAAACTAAACCAATCTAATCATTTGCATCCTTGCAACATCAAGGTTTTAGATGCATTCATGCAAAGTTAGGAACACTTCATTTTTGAAAATTTAAAAAGAACTTAAAGTTTCCATTTCAAAAGGTTCAAAATCAACACTAAGTGCACACTAAAATCTAAATCAAACTCAAAGCATCAATCAAGGATAAAATGAACCTCATTTGCAAATATTTTAAAGTTCTTTTAAAAATCTTATGAAAACTAAGAGTCCTAAATGGTTGCCAAAAAATTGTCCTAAAAAGCTTTGTTATTTGTTCCAAACAAATGTTTTGTTGCAAAATCTTGAATGTTTCTTAGGTTTTTCATGCATCAAAACAATCTAGGAATATCATTTTTGGGCTTAAAACATGCAAACTAGAACACAAAATCTTGAATGAAAAGCAAAGTCCAAAGATTCATTTTCACTTTTGAGTCCAAAAACAATCTTGAATGATCTAAGGTTAAAACAAAGCACTTCAAAGTTCTTAAAACAACACACAAAATCTCAATCTTGAATGCCCAAAGGAAAAAACTTGAATGTTTAATCACTTGTCTTTGAATGCATGTTGCTAAAATCACTCTTGAGTGCCATGGATTAAAATCAAAGTTTTTTTTTTTATGAATGCATGATTAAAACAAAAAATCCAATCTTGAATGCCATAGATCAAATAATCATCTTTTGGAGCATAAAAAGAATCCACATTTTTGAAATCTTCTAAGTTATAAAAACTAATAAAGACGCTTTGAGTAAGTTTGTAGTTGGACTCACCCTCTTTAATCACCCATCAATTTAACCATTGGTTGCAATCTTAGTGCCATCTATAGGGATTGGTCCACCTAAGAGGGTGTTAAGTGCTCCACGCAAATCAAACTCCACTCACTTGGGTTTTTAGTGGTTTTTCTAAGTTAGAAAATTCCTTGAATGTGCATTAATCTTGCTCACACTTCATTTGGGCATAAAAATTGGACAAATCATGACGTGGAGGGCCTCCAGGCGCGCACTTGAAATCGAATCTCACACACCTTTGTTTTGGGCTTAAAATAAACTCACACTCAATCTTGAATGCCTTAAAGAAAAATCAATCGATACTTGACGTGGAGGGCCTCCGGGCACGCAAGTTTACTTTCTTGTTGACCCTAACTCTTCTTCTTGTTCGCATTCTTCGATCAATTTTATTTTTGTTGATGCTTCAAAGTTAGAATAAACATTGTATCTTAAACATGAGTGCTTGCAATGTTTAGATTAGAAAACTTAAGCGTCAGTTGGTAAAAGAACAAGCATGTTTTTTAGCCCAAGATCATCCAAGTCTTCTCTCCCCTTGTCGTCTTTTGAGGCCATCTTGGGTGCATAAGATTAGGATCCAAAATCTTGTCTTAGCTTTTTAGGAGGCCTGCTTGGGGATTTCATCACCCCTTGGGACGACCTCAACTCCAGCGTTCCGGCGGAGTATAAAAATCAGGAGGTGAATCCAAAGACACCTCTCTTGGAATCAAGATTTTGTCACTCGGGCTAAGCCTCAAGGAACTTTATACCCTTGAGAAGTGAAAGAGGAGAAGTGGGTTACCGCTCCTCTCGGCTGTGTGACATCTTTTTGGTTTCATCTACGGATTTGGGCCTCACGTACCTTGCGTATATCAAGGACTCCCTAGCTAAACCAAATTTCATCCTTGTAGAAAGCTTCCTAAGATGTTGGTGTGTTTGACGTGCTTGCTCAAAACTTTTGTCTGCTTGTTTGTTCATAGCTTTTGAATGAATGTTTGCCAATTTTGGTCAAAATCCTAGAAAAGCAGAAATCTCCCAACTCAAGGCATACTTAGCGTAGTCACTGCCTTATCAGAAAATCATCCAAGCTCCCCCGATGCAACCGAATCTATCTAGTTCTTTGCCTTAGAACAATCCCAAATCCAAAGTCCATCCAAATCATCCCCCCAACCAGCTAGCAACCCAATCCAAAATCACCCAAGCCTTTAAAGAGTTGTTGTCACTTTGCCAAAATTTTCTATCCAATCAATCTATCCTACCAATCAACCAATCTCACCAAGGTTATCCCTCTGATAGAGCATTGTCTAGGGTAATCTAGCTTTGTCACTTGCATCCCTCATCACCTTGAGCTAAAGGTTGGGATCCACAAGTGGTCAATCTTGTGTCATGCCCATAGGATCATTAGTCTATCCTCAAGTTGACACAACCACCACCAAATCTAGCACATAGGAAAGCAAAACTCTCACTTTTTGATAGCATACCGTTGAAGTCTTCCACCCACAAGAAAGCTAAAAATCTCCAGCCAATCCTCCTTAGGTCTGTCATACAGCTTTGACTCTGCCTAGGAAATCTTTCATCAGCCAATCCAAAATCTGTGCTTAATCCAAATCCAACCATGAGCTTCTGTGTTCATCCATATGCAAGACCCCATCCCCATCAAACTCATCATCAAAGCATGAAGTACCAATCCTATCATGATGTGTTTGGTCACATTGTCCTTGCTCCCGCCACCTCCTATTCCAATGATGATGAAAATCTTGTTGACTATGACGGGTATATTGAAAGCCTTAGAAACATTCCCCCAAGCATCCCCCAAAATCCAAGAGTTATTCCAAACTATCTAGTCATGCCATCCGATATTCCAGCTTCCCCTCCATCACCCCATCAACCAAGCTTCCAATCTTCCACCCCCATCACACTAGCTATTCCTGTCAATCCACCTCCACCTTCGACACACGAGTCTCCAAGGAATCTTCTAGAGGAAATACAAGAAAAGTTGTCTCCAACAGTCGATAAGCCATGTCATCTAATCCAACCATGTGAAGTAGTCAGTGATGAAGCTTCCCCATCTATAATATCACCTCCATCTTCCATAGCTATCATCCCCATACCATCCATCAAATTGCTTAAAATCCTTCCACTTCCCGCAAGCATAAAAATCCCACCACCTATCAAATCCCTCCAAATCCTATCCACATCGCCTCCAAGCATTTCCCAAATCTCTCGTAATGACCCTTATGCATCCATCTTCTACTCATCCATCTCCACTACTGAATCTCCCATCTATCCATCCACTGCCTTTGAAGAATCCATCCCTTCACCTTCTATCGCACCATCCACTTCAAACCAATCCTATCAAGATCCTGCCCAAAAGCATGTTGACATCCCCCAAAGCATAAATGAAGATATCATTGTACCATGTCTTCCATCCATAGTGCAGTCACCATCTCCTATATCTCCAAAACCTCAAGCCATATCTCCTCCACTACAAGACATCTTGTCATCCCACCAGCTACATCAAGATCCTATCCTTCCATCTCCCCCGCTCCATGCTTCCATATTACCACCTATCCAAGCTATTCCACCATCTATAATCTACCCTCTAGGTTCACTTACATTCATCCACGGTGGCCCTCTCTCAGCAGAAGAATTAAGAACAGTATCTCCCCATTGCAATACACCTAATAAATCACTTCTACCATTTTCTGCAAGCAAAAAGTTTCCTCAGCTTGTTCAAATGCTCAATCGATGGCATTATCAAGGTCAAGGTTTAGGACCACAAGAGCAAGGAATCAGAGAGCCTATTATTGCACAAAAAAATCTAGGATTTCTTGGTCTTGGATATGTATCCAAAGGCTCACCATCTAAAGGTGTTGGTACACCGCACCCCCAAACCAAGCCTATCTCCAAGCCCACCATGCTAGCCTCCCATCACTCCTTCAAGAAATCTTATGTCATCCCCCCTCCACCATCTTTGCAACCTAAAACAACCTACCATATCCCCCCTTCATCCGCTAAATCCATTTTGGGTCCCTATGTCCCAAAATCTACCATCCTCCATCCTCCTATTAGCCATCATAAAAATCATATTCCATCCATTTCTATGCAAGATCAACAAAGGAACATATCAGGGCACATCATCCATCATCATCCCCCTACATGCTCTTTCATATCCTCTCCATCTCACAAAGCTTCTCCTAACCATCTTCCCAAAGCTTACCACAGCAATGTGAATGCTAGCTTCAAAATGCATAAAGCTAAAAATCCACATCCTAGGCAATCATATGTCTATTCTAAAAGACATACTCCAAAAATGCAAAATCCAACCAAAGAATGCAAAACAATACAAAAGCCTATGAAAAGAAAATCCAAAACTATGTGGATCCCCAAGAAAAAAGTTGAAACCCAATGCATAATGGCACCCACCATTGCTAATCCCCCATCTATTGACTCATGTCCCCCATCTCCTAACTCCATCTTGGGTGCCTATATCCCCAAGCATGCTTCCACAAATCCTCCATCACGCCCAAGCATGCTTCCACAAATCCTCCATCACGCCCGCATCTACCATCTATCCCCCATATGCTCTTTTCACACCTGTTCCAACATGTGCCAATGTTGCTCTTGCAAGCATCCCCATCTCATGCTCCTTTCTGGCATTTTCATCCTTCCATCTCCTACCATCAATCCCATCTAATCCAATCTATTGCATAAATCACACATTCGGTGTACCAACAGCTAGCAACAAAATTGAACATTCCAACAGCCAGTGGAAAATCCCAAAAAAACAAAAATAGCTGAAGAAAGCCAAAATCAATCCAGCTAAGTCCAAAGTCAAAAAGTCAAAAAAGAAAAGAAAAATAAAGCGTCCATTGGTGAAAACTTGGCAATTCAAGCACCTTGGACAAGTACCATGATGAAAACTTGGCAAACAAGCGTCATGCGTAATCCCGCCATCCCCAGCTTAGCCTATCACCCTCATGCTTTTGGTCATCTCTTGACATCCAACTCCATCTTCCAATCTATCCACCTATCCTCCATCCTCCAGCTTCCATCTCACACCATCCACTAATCTTATGCAGCTTCAGCCAATCATCTCAGCTATCATCCATCTCCCTAGCCCCTTCAGCTTTTTCCATCCTAGCTTCAATCCTATCACATCCATCATAAGACCTCCTTCCGCATGTTATCTTCTGATTGGGGGCACTATATTCCTTGGAGATCTTGTCTTGTCCATCCTCCCTTGTCATTGGTATCTAGCTCTAGGCTATCCTCATGCAAACCCAATGTCATCTCTTTATATCCATCATAATCCTAGCTATCTACCATCCTATCCAGCCATCTCATCCTGCTCCTCTAGCTATCCTTGGTCACAAAATCTCTCATCATCATTGGATGCATCCTGCCAAATCCATATCTTTCGCTATCACCCCACCCTTAGCTTTCGCATCTTGCACAACATCGAACCATCCCGCTATCCTATCATCTTGAGCTTTTGCCTGCTTGTAACTATCTTGATTAGCTCACTTGTAAATATCTTGGTCCATCAGCTTGTACATCCTCTTTAGCTTAGTACCATTGTATCTATCCAGCATTCGTGTTAGTTCCTCCTTGATCAGCATCTTGCACACATCGCACAACCCTTGGTTAGCTATTCCAATGCATCCTTTAGCTAGATTTCCTGTCACCAAAGTGTTATCTTTCTTAGTTCAGCTTGCCAGATGCATCACTCATCCAAATCCACCAGCTTAGGTGCTCTCCGATAGGTCCTTGCAGGATATAGCTTTCCTCATGTCTGATCTTGGTCCGTTAGTACCTCGTCCTACCCATCTTGTTGGCAAACGGTTCTCTTTTGGATTTTCACTTTCTTTTGATTTGGACTCTTCCCTTTTGGGTCTTGAAATATCTTTTCCAAGCAATCTCCTTGTTCCCTCCTCAAGGTTGCCATGATCTTCCATATCATGGTATATTGTGAATGGGGCAATCAGAGTGTAAGGTCTTGATCATGTCTTTTGCTTGTTTTCTTTTTTGCTTGTGGGTTACCCAGTGTCGTTTCCACACTGCTTCCTCTGGGATTCATGTGTGATGCTCGGGCAACCCTTGCGTGTTTGTTTTGAGTCAGTCCGTCAGTCCTTTGGATGGTTGGTGAAAAGGCCTTGATGTTCTTAGTAACCTTGGCAATTAACCAATAGTCCTATAGCAAATCTAGTGCTCAACTACATGGTGGTACTTCTCTTTGAAGTATCCCCCCGCTCAAAAAGCTTCAATGGTTTTCCTTCATCTCCATTATCCCCCATCCATATCCAGCATCCATCTCTCCTACCCCAGCTTATGCATCAGTATCTCTTTGAATCACTCATCACTCTTAGCTTTAGGGATCCGCAATCCTAGTCTTAGGGATCCACCAATCCAAATCAATCCACCAAGCCTCATCTTTCGAGATCCACAATCCTAGTCCTAGGGATCTCTGAAACCCATCTTCCACCAATCTGACTCTTTGAAATCCTATTGCATTAGCTTTATAATCCCCTCATCCATCTCCCTATCTTGGATTCCTTTTTATAGCGCTCTGCTCCTTCATCCTCCACCTTCCCTAAAGTCTTAAGCTTGCTTCCTCTTGTGCATCTGATTCTCCTTTATCATTATCCCATAGTGAGAGTTTGAGCTAATTCAGCCCCTTCTCTTTGCCAATCTAAGTTTCTTTTCTCATCCGAGATTCTTGTACATTTCAAGAAGCCATCGAGCCTCGCTTTCTCTCCCCACTGCCTTCTTGAGGGGGCATCTCATAGTCCATTCTCTCCTCTTCTGCTCTAGCCTTGGGCATCTTATTTTCTTATCTTTGATGCCATGCCACTTGCGGCATCACATCAAAGAGGGGCAAAATGTAGACACCTAAAAACCTTTAGAAAATAAAGTATTTTTATTTTCTGAAAAAGTCCTGATGACATCATCATTTATTAATTAATTAATTATTTTATTTATTTATTTATTTTTATGCCATTAAATTCCTTTATCTTAATTAAAAATATTTAATTAAGGAATCCCTCCCAAAAATGTTTAAATCTTATTTAAACATTATTTCCTTATTTATTAATTATTTAATTAATAAATTGACCAAAAAACCCAAAATAAATAAAAAATTTATTTTTTGCCCAAAACTTGGCCAATTTCCTTAAGACCACTAACCTCTTCCAAAATCTTCTAATCCTTCTTTAATTTTAATTAAAGGCTAATCCCATCATTTCCTACCCCTAATCCCAACTAAAAATATTTAATTAAGATTAAATATTAATCCTCATGTTTATTAAAAAAGTTTTAATAAATATCTCCTCAACCCAAACCCTTGAAATAAATAAAATTTTATTTATTTCCTAAAAATCTAATTTATCCTCATCCTAAGAAGTTCTAGACTCTTCTAGAAAGTCTTCATCCTCATCCTAGGAAATTCTAGACTATTCTAGAAAGTCTTTATCCTCATCCAAAGTCTAGACTCTTCTAGAAGATGTCTTTAAACCTAATCCTAATCCCCTCCTAACCTTGTCACATTCCCTAAACATGGGTTAATAATTACTAACCCAAGCCAAAGTTAAAAAATATCTCCTCCTTCACCCACCCTCATTAAATGCCATCCACTTGTCTATCCCTAAGCTAATCCTAAACCATCCTAATCCATCCTCTAATCATTTGCACAATCCTAAGCAAGCTTAAAACCTTCCTAATCAAGTCCAAGTTGAAATTGCTCTCATCACCCTCAAAATATCTCAACCATAAAACTTTATGAAGTCCACTACGCCATAAATGACTCTTACAAGCCCTTTTATGGCTCTTACAAGTCATTATGAGGGTCTTTATGAAGATTTTATCCCTTGAGCCTCCTTTGTTGACTCATCCTTCCCCTTTCCTCCATCCTCTCACCATGTGACATGTGTCACTCCTTGATTGGCTGTAAGGAAGCACAATCCATGTGCTCTCTTCTCATGCAATCTGAGCCCTCCATGAGCTTTTTCCCATCCTTGCATCTTAGCCCTCAATCCCTCAAGCCTCTTGCCTATAAATTGGATCCTTCCCCTTTGCAAAAGAACACAATCCATGAAGTAAAGTTATAATGCTATTTTGAGAGCCAAATCCATACTAAAGCCATCTATCCACACCAAAAATCCACAATCATCCATTGAAGCCTTTGGAAGCATATTGAGCATACATCCTATCTATTTAGACAAAGCTACTCAACAAGAGAGCTTCTCATTGAGAGAGCCCATTAATGGCTCATATTCTCAATTGAGAGCTCATCTTAGTCTATCTTGAAGTTTATGAATTTTGTTTAGTTTGTAGAAGCTTTATTTAAATATGGTTTCTATTAGCATACTAACATTGCTCATATACACTAATTACTTCACTAAAGGGTAGAATTTGTCCCACTTTCTATTGCCTTGGGCAAGACAGTCTCTCTATTCATTCTAAACCACATCATCTGTCAATATGGATTGCCTTCTAAGATTATCACTGACAATGGAGGCCAGTTCAAAAATAAAGACCTTAAACAACTTTGCGAGAAATTCAAGATTAAACAACATTGGTCCTCCATTTACTTCCTACAAGGAAATGGTCAAGCAGAGGCAGCAATTTGTAAGAGTGGTAGATATTGGCACTTATAGATAAATTTAACTTTGCAAGCCTATAGAATGAGTATTTGTACTCCTATTGGGGCTACTCCTTTTTCCCTTATATGTGGATTTGAAGCAATGTTACCTTTAGAGGTTGAGATTCCTTCACTTAGAGTTTCTCTCAAAGGTCTAGACTACTGGACCATGAGACTTAAAGAGTTATAACTTCTAGAAGCATCAAGCATCATTTGACCATATGAGGGTTTATCAAAAGTGCATGTCTAAAGCCTTTAACAAAAGGGTTCACCCTAGAGAATTTCAAGCGGGAGATCTTGTCCTACATGAAAATCCTAAGAATCAACAACATAGAGATCAAAAGGGAAAATTTGAACCTAATTGGCTTGGACCTTATATCATTACAACAAATTTTGGGTCAAGTATTTATTTACTGTCTATAGTAGTGGGAGAACAACTCCCTAATCCTATCAATATCTTGTACCTAAAGAAGTTCTATCCATGATGCCCATTCTATCTGGGGGCATCCTTTGTACATACTTATTGATCATCTTAGTAAGAACCTAGCAATAGGCACTTTGATGTATCTCCAAAAAAATTATATATTCCCAAAAAAAAATTTAAAAATGAAAAATAAATAAATAAAAACAAATTTTAATAAAGTCCAAGTGGCAAAAACCTAGAAATAGCTACTACTTGAGGCCTTTGCACCCTTGTTTCTTAGCACATGTCCTTGACACTTAGCCTTTCTCCATCATGCCTTGTCCTTACTGCCTTGGTTTGGAATTGGTCTTTGTATTTGTCTAGGGGGCATAACCATGTTAGCTTTGGTCTCTTGGATGCGTTAGTCTTTAGGACACCTCCCAAATGGTTATTTTTTAACACCACCCCAACTGTATTTTTCAATACAACCCCCAACACCAAGTGTTTTTCAACACTTATCTATTTGGTCTTACCTAGTTTTGTCATGTGATCTTACCTACTTGCAAGAATTCAATCAATATCCTCATAACTTAGTATCAGTCAACACACTTAAATTTTTAAAGACAACACTTAATGCTTGAGCTATGTCATGATCTTTCCTTTGTGTGTTGACCGTTATTTATTTTTGTTGAGTGTCCTTGTCTAATAAGTCTCTCTGGTATGCATAGCTAGAGAACTTGGGATATGGGCATTGTTTTTATTTTCTTTCTACTTGTGGGTGTGGTCTTCAAATTCTAGAGTGTCTCTTGTTGTCCCCTCAAAACACTTAGAGATTTAAGGCATCATCCTTGACTATTTTTATGCAATCATTCTTATGGTCATCTTAACATCTATGCCTTGATGCGAGTGTGGTTTTGCTACATTAAATTGGGTAAGCTAACATTGAAGTCATCTAGACCTTTATGTCTTTAATGCATATGTTAGAATCTTTCCACATTCCAATATGATATAAATCACATTCATATCTTCATAGTTGCACTTGTGACTAGTGATGATTGTGTGATTTTCCAATGTTTGTTAATAATGGCCCAATGATAAAAATAAGTTCCTTAAAATTATCTAATGAATGATGAACACAAAATTCTATGTTACATTTTCTCTATTGAAAGTACACCTCTACATTTCCATGTAGCTTGCATCGTTTTTGAAATATAAAGCGACCAAAACTAGGGGGTCAACCCTTATAAGAAAAAAGCTGGTAACCAACACATTACCAACAATGACCAACAACACGCAAAAAAAAAACTAAAGCTTCGTAATACTAGGAACAACTAAACTAAAAAATCCAAAAGATCTAATACTATGGAAGTTCATCTAGATAACTATTGGCATAACAGGCCAACACCAAGTCTTAATTACAATTGGATACCAACAAAACCAAAAACAAAAGATAAACATAAAAGTCTTGGATCCGAGGATACCATTAAATCAAAAAACTCAATTTTATTTTTTCTCCTTCCCCTTCATAGCTAGCAGAATCCGAGACCAATCATTAGTAAGGAATTTGAAGAGAAGCTTATGGTCCTCCATATCCATTCCTCTATCCTCCTTTTCTTACACTAGCAGCTGAAGGGTGGTGTCCATGGCGTGGGTGACTTTGAGGTTAAATTTAGAGGGTGGTGGCCATGGCGCTTACATTGTTAGACTTCATGTTAATTTGCATTTTCAGGCTACATTATGAGTTTGAGAGGGTTTTTTTCCCCTTCATCTTTCTTGTGGACTTTTAATCAACTATGGTCATGTTTTGATCTTCATTTCTCTATCTTCTTTTATGAACTCAATCAAAATTTTCTATCTTAAACAATTGATTGATTTTGGGGCATTCTCTTTCTTAAGGTGAATTCTCTTTCTTCTCTTCGATTCTTTCCACCTCTTCCAAACTTCTATCTTCCATTTTCTTTCGCCCCACTTCTTTTCCTCTAATTCAACCTTTGGGCATAATCTTTCTTGCTTGATGATCTACCTTAGTTCTATGATCCTTATATCTTTCATCTTACATCAAGAACCTTATCTTTAGTTTAATTTGATCAAATTTATTAGTTTATTGTTTCTCCTCTATCTCATTTCGATTTTAGTCACGAGGGGGTAGTACCTATCAAACTTCAATCCTTGATTTATCTTTATCAATCCTATCAATTTCTCCACTTGAGGCAACCTTTCTTGAGATTCTTATCTTGGACATGTCAATTACCTATTTATAGGGGTGTTGATCTTGTCTTTTTCAATCAAATTATCTTTGTCCTAATGTGTTCTTTTCTGTCAATCACACGTCTAGGTTGTTTTATAACCCCAAATCAATCTGACACTTCAACTATATTCGTTGATTGCATGTGTTCCCATAAAGATCACACATTAGTCAAAGAGGGAGAAATGTATGCACCCTAAAATGGTCACCTAGATTATGGTCCCCCATTCTTCATTTTATCAAATGATGGAATCAATTTATCAATTTTCTAAATCAATTTTCTTGATTAAATCATATTTAATTCAATTATTTCAATATTTCCTAAGGTTTGATCATTTCTTCAATAATATTATTTAATTAAAAGAAAATCCCTCTTTTAATTAAATAATTTTATCTTATTTAATTAAAATCTCTCTTTTAATTAAATGATTTTATCTTATTTAATTAAATAATTTTATCTACCTTAATTAAAATCTCTCTTTTAATTAAATAATTTTATCTTACTTAATTAAAATCTCTCTTTCGATTAAATAATCTTATCTTATTTAATTAAAAGAAGATCCCTCTTTTAATTAAATAAATAAACCCCCACTTAAAGCTCTCTTTTTGATGAAAAAAGAAAATCAATTAAATAAATCAAAAGAAAATAAATTAAAATTCCTTTTTTGCACATATTTCTAAGTGGTGGGGTTTTTCCGCTCACTTGCCTTTTTAGGGATTTATCCCACATTGCTCTTGAGGATGCATTCTTCTCCACACTTTCCTTTATAAAGAGCCCTCTCCTCATTTTCATAGATCAAGATTTTATTGTTATGCTATAGGTTTGGAGAGCAATTTTGGAGGAAAGCTTGAGCACTTGAGATTGGACATTACAACTTCTCTTTTATTGTCTTCTTCTCTCATGCATCCATGGAAATCCATTTAGATTACTCTTGCACTTGCATGTTAGATTAGATTTATATTTCCTTTCATAGAATAATCTTGCATTTGCATTTCCTTTCATAGATTATTTTGCTTTCATGTGTTGTTATCATATAGAATAGCTTCCATTTTCATTTGTATGCATATTTGATGATCATGGAGACTAGCACTCTTAATTTTCCTCTTTGAATCTCTCTATTTATGGTGTACTTGCATGGGCACAAACTAGGTCTAAACTGAGGGCTTCCCTTATAAAACCTTGCACTCCATGAATAGAGAGCTATGAGTTGCAATTTGAGACCTCATTCTTGAGCAATCTTGGATATAAAGATTCATAGAAGTGTGTCAACATTTTAGCACACACCAATAATAAAATTAGCAAGTTTAAAGCTAGATTAGTGACTAGGGGCTTTTCTCAAGTTGAAGGATTAGATTACAATGTAACTTTTGCACCCATTGCTAAAATTACTACTATCAAAGTTGATCTTTCTTTAACTTCTAAAATGAACTAGCCTATTCATCAAATGGATGTCAAAAGTGCTTTCTTAAATGGTGATTTATATAAAGAGATCTATATGGCTCAACCCCTCAACTTTGTTAAAAAATGTAGTGAACATTTATTTTGAGAATTGAAAAAATCCATATATGGTCTCAAATAATCATCTAGATAATGGTATTCCAAGATGAATTCTTTCTTTATTTCTCAAGGATTTACTATAAGTAAAAATGATCCTAACTTATATATTAAGCATACTCAAGATGATATTATCATTTTTATTCTTTATGTGGATGATTTAATTCTTACTTCAAGTTCAAATGCTTTAATTTCTAATATTAAGTTTCAACATAATCAAAAATTTAAAATGACTGATTTAAGAAATTTACATTACTTCTCAAGCATGCAAATTTGGCAAACACCTAAGGGTATTTTTCTTTCTCAAAGAAAGTATGCTCATGATCTCTTAGAAAATTTTAAGATGAATGATTTTAACCATGTTTTAGTTCCATTTGATTTAGGAACTAAATCAGTGGTTGTTATGGATACTCCTTTTATTGGTGAAACTTTGTATAGGCAACTAGTAGGAAGTTTGGATTATTTAACTCTTACTAAACCTGACATGTCTTATAGTGCTTGTTTAGTTTCAAGGTTTATGTCTAAACCTCAAAAAACACACTTTAAAGTTGCTAAAATTAAATTTAGGTATATCAAAGGAATAATTGATATGGGAATTTTATGATGCAAATTTTGATTTTACTTTACAAGGTTGTACTGATTCCAATCTAGGTGGAGATCCCAATGATGGGAAATATACTTATGGTTATTGTTTCTTTGTTGGTTTAGGTACAATTTCTTGGAAAAGAAAAGAAAAATTTACATTTCTCTTTGCTCAACTGAAGCTGAATACAAAGGTTGTACTAATGCATCTAAGGAGGCTTTATGACTTAGAAGGATACTGGAAGATTTGGGTCTACCTCAACAAGCACCTACTCCATTATATTGTGACAATCAAAATGTTATTGCCTTAGCCAAAAATATAGTTTTCCATGCAAGGACAAAAGATATCTCTCTCTAATATCACTTCATTAGAGAAAGTTGAAGACAAGCAAGTGACACTTCTTTATTGCAAGTGTGAAGATCAAATGGTTGATATTTTGACAAGGCCACTCTCTAAAGCGAGATTTCAATTTCATCGTAAAAATTTGGGTCTACAACTCCTTGATGTAATCTTGGAGATCCCAATGATGGGAAGTATACTTATGGTTATTGTTTCTTTGTTGGTTCAGGTATAATTTCTTGGAAAAGAAAAAAAAAACTTTACATTTCTCTTTGCTCAACTGAAGCTTAATATAAAGGTTGTACTAATGCATCTAAGGAGACTTTATGGCTTAGAAGGATACTTGAAGATTTGGGTCTACCTCAACAAGCACCTACTCCATTATATTGTGACAATCAAAATGTTATTGCCTTAGCCAAAAATCTAGTTTTCCATGCAAGGACAAAACATGTCTCTCTCCAATATCACTTCATTAGAGAAAGTTGAAGACAAGCAAGTGACACTTCTTTATTGCAAGGGTGAAGATCAAATGGATAATATTTTGACAAAGCCACTCTCTAAAGCGAGATTTCAATTTCATTGTAAAAATTTGGGTCTACAAACCCTTGATGTAATCTACCCAAGTAATTTTTTATTTTTTTTTGGGGGGAGGGAGGGGGTAAGGGGCGGGTGGGTGTTAGAAATATTAATATTTCCTTGGATGTGTTTAATTTGGGATAATCCAAGGATCCCTATTTATAGTTTTTACTCTAGTCTACATGTGAAGGATATGTCATTTACTTGTCCTCTAGTTCACATGTGAGGACAACTCATTTTGTAATTCCTTTTATAAAGGAAATTAGTTTATCCTCCTTAAGAGGATCTTGACACCTTGCACACACTTATTATGAATGTGACATTCATAGAAGTTGGAGTTACAAATGCGATCCTTTCTCATCTCTATAAAAGAGATGCCTCTTTCTCATTCTTCTTTGCACATCACATTGATGTTATTGTAATGATCTCTCTCTCTCTCTCTCTCTCTCTCTCTCTCAGGCTTATGTCTTCACTCATAATACTCACAAAGGTTTTTCTTTTCTTTCCCCTTTCAAAATCTTTGTCTCCTTTGTTTCTCTACATTGGTGCATGCTCTTGGAACTTGGTTATTTCATGGTAACATTATTTCTTGCTTGAATCACTTGGATTTATTTAGTTTCCTTGATCTTAATTATCTTTTCTTTCAACTTCGTTAAAATGGAGACCCCTCTTCTTCAAATCAACTCCACTTGGTATTAAGAAAAATATCACATCTCCCATTAAATTCCAAGTCATAATTAATTCTCCTCCCTCATCAAAGTTTGCTATTGTGGAATCTAAATATCTATGATTCCATAACTACATTCACATATATAATAATACTTAGTCAATTTATATTTTTATCAACTAGATAAGACTAATTACAAAAGATGCAATTAAAAACTAAGAAAATATTTAAATTGACATTCTTATGTCCTTGATATTTCAGTAGAATGTAGATTACTTCTCATTCACCTCTCTTCTTTCAACTTTTGATTTGCATTCTTTAAAACTTGCAAATGAATTTGTCTTATTATCCTTATGTGTTGTGAATATTTTAAAACTTGATAAAAAAACATAATTAAGTGGTACAATATTACCTATGTAAATGAAAAAAATCACCTCTCAAGCACTTACCCTTTTAGATTGGTTGTCAAATAATGTCATTTATCCTACATTAAATTATTAATATTACCAAATCATCTCTAAATTTAGTACTACCATTTCAAAAATTATTTTTCCAAGTTATCCCTACATTTCACACTTTGCTTTTCCATCACCTATAAACTTTTGTTGAAACAATTTTGTTTAAAAATCTCCAAAATCTCTCTAATAAATTTGTTTTAAGACTCATTTACTTCTTTATCAAATTCAATCTATGTGAATTGTGTTTCTTACTTTCATGCATATGCATTAGAGAATATTCAAATGTAGATGACTTTTGACAAGGCTCACAAAAGTCTCAAAATTTGCATGCATAAGATAATCCTTAAGATTCTTAAAATATTGAATAATGTTTGTCACTCTTCCAAATAAACCAACCACCATAGTGCCTTATTGATTATCAACAAAAATGCATTTAAATATTAATTTTGTTACCATTTTGCAATTAAAAATAATATTTCTTACAAAATTTAAGACTCTAAGTCAAATAGGATACTCATAAATCATATTAAAGTAAACGAGACCATTGCAATATTTATTTTTCATTACCTTTTTCTTCTTTAAAAATTAAATTTTTTTGCACTTTGATAGTGATATATCTCTGCACAAAGTAATGTTGTCCAAAATAGTTGAAAATGCATCAATAATTAGCATAATATAACAAAGAATGAAGCTGATAAAATGCAATTAATTCAATGTGCAAGAAAATCAAATAGAAACCTCTATAAGTGGTTGTATCACTTTTTAAAATTTATTTACTCCTTGCAATATTGTGGTCAATACAAATACATTTTTAAATGATTTCAAATGTTAATATTAGAGCTAACCATTAAACACATCAAAATTAGTTTTTTGGCAAGAAAAAATACAACAATTTGAGTGAGAGTGCAAATGATGTTTGGGAGCCATGAAAAATTGGAGTTAATCATCATGAATTATTTAAAACATTGGATTTATGTTAGAATATAGTAGCTCACCAAATTTAGGTATTGTTGGCTACTTTTTCCACCATCAAATCCTTAAATCTCCATTCATAGGGTTCAAATTGCAAGTTATCTAAGGTGCAAAAAATTTGAAAAGAAAAAGGTCATCGAGTTCTCTTGGTCAACCCTTCACTATTTTGCAATTTTAATTCAGGTCAGAATCCTTTCATCTATGAAATGGTGATGGCTTTTCCATTTGCATAAGTTAACTTCATGACAATACTAATCTCTTAAAAAATGGTAATGAGGAAATTTCCTTTGCTATTTTATAGGGGTTTATTTTAGTTACTTAGGCCCACAAACTTGTGAAATGGCGACAAGATATAATAGTGGCAACTATCTCTACCAAAATTTAGTGACATCTCCATTCTGCAAGGGGATTCTTGGTCAAATTTTATTTGACTGCAAAATGGAAATGGTCATAAAATTTAGGTGGCAATGGAGGCAAGAGTCATGTCTTTGTGGACCCATAGTCACAAGGATTTAAAGGGTACATGTGTATCTCAAGGTCCAAATATTAAAAAAATGTAGATTTTACCATTTCATGGGGACTCAACTGAGTGAATATTTGAGCCCCTTCAAAATGTTGATAAAGTGAATATGTGGTAGAGCTACAATAAGGTTAAAAGGGCAGTGGGTCCAGACAGATTTCAATATTCTCTTCCATTTCATAAAAGGGAATCAAACCCTTCAATTTTTTATTATAATGAAATAGAAATGTGGTAAATAAACTAACAATGCATACATGTGTTTTGGGACCTATAATTGGAGGTGACAGCTAGCAGACCTAAGATGAATTAAGGTCATAAACATTTCACAATGATCTTGTAGGTAGAATTTCGTTGACCTATAAGATTTTTATGGCAATAATAAATTGAAGGTTTCCACTAGTTTGAATGGGCCATGTAGGTAGTAGGTCAAGGTACTAAATTTAATGAATGACTTTTCACCATTTCATAGAAACACATTTAACACTAGACTTTAGTTTATGCAAAATGGAAAAAAGGTGGAGGCTAACTCAAGGGTCAATGTAGAGTCCTTGCCACTATTCCATAGAGTATGTTTGTAGGTAAACATCTTTGACTTGTAACTAAGGCCATTGATTCTATATTTTATCAGTTCCTTTTGTGTTTATTAATTTGGGATTTTATTGCCTAATCTTCTTGAAATCATTTTTCTTATGTCTTATCATCCCACTAAAAACAAATTGAATTGAAGATTTGTTTCCCAAGATTGTTGTGTTGTTGAAGAAAAGAAAGATCCTATTGGACAAAGGTTTCATCAAATTCCTACAGAAAGTTTGATAGTCACAATGAGTAAAATCTGAATTTTCCATAAAAAGTACTAAAAATTGAGCACTCAAAGAATCTCAAGACACTCATGATATATTTCAACATCCCCAATACTAGTAGGAATATGATCCTTATTGACCTGAATGTGTGTGGAATTTTTTATGCTTCCTTTGATGGGAACCACAACCAACATAATTTGGAAAAATGTTAAATTTAACATAACTCTGGATGAATTATGGATGAAAGTATTAATAAATTATATGGAAAAAAGAGGCCATTGCAAGTGATAATAAATAAAATTTAAAGAGAGGCAAGGAACATCATCAGATAAGAGGTTACATCTTCTCTTCATAAATTTTAGTAGTATTCAAAGTAGGTCAATCTCATTAAGGAAGATTATTCACTTAAATGAGTTTTAAGAGTTTCATTCATTCTTATGAAAGATAAGTTCTTGTGAACCATTAGTCATGAAACTTATCCACAACCAACAAAGAAGGTTTTGATTCAAATGGATATAAAAGGATCTTTTTCAATGTTTCTTGGGGATGTATGGGTAGAACATCCTTTTCTTCCTGGTGACATCCAAATTTCCCACAATTTTGTACTATTTAAAAATCAAAATAAAAATGAAAATCGCTTGATAAGAAATGTGGAAGACTTAAGTCACGAGTTGAATAAAAGGGTAAAGAATCTAGGCTACCTTACAAATATGAAAAACCTAAATTGAGAGCAGTCGCATGCTATAATTTTTCAAATATGAGTAAGACTATTCCAATGGGATTAGGGAAAAGTTTACCCTCAAGTAGATTCCACATGTAACCAAAATGCATTCACAAATGAACTAATAAATAACTAATTCCTTGGTAATTATTTCACTATAATACTGAAAAAGGACACCACTATTTAAAAGGAAGGAATGAAATGTAACCATTAAGGATAGTTGGGAATCTATTGAATGTGGAGATTGGATTATAAAGGATATTTTCAATATGCCCAAATTATTTTTTAATGCTCTATGGTATACTAATCAATATCACAAGATTTTATGACCAAATATTTGACCTCTATTTTTGTGTCTAGTGCAATTATATACTTTTAGAATCTTTAATTTTTAAGCCCTATGAAAAGTAAGACTATTTTAGCACTCCCTACTAAGAAATACTATCTTTTGTTTCATAAAAATTAATTTCATGATTGTGTCATGATTTCATTCAAATTCAATAGGTTCAAAGGTTTCAATCAATCTTATTTTTTCCATTGCTATGATTTTCCTGGGTTGTCATTGTTTAGAAGAGCAGGGTGACACAAGGTGACATGCCTAGCTAAAGCTTTTGACCTTGGCCAGTAATCAACGATAATTGATGAATCACTTCTAGGTGGCTTGGCTCATAGATTTAAATACATGGCTTGACCACCTATCCACACCAATAGTGAATGTGTAACTCAATGTGATCATTTTCAATGTCATTTCCTTCTTCTCAAAACTATGTAGGTATTTGATACTAAAACTTTGAATTCAATCAAATCATTGTAGTTTTTTTTGGATACAAGTTAAGTTACCTTCATGTTACTTTTTCTTGCATTCATCTTTTATGCAATGATCCTTCACATCTAATTGCATGCTTATGAGTAGATGTTAGTGCCTTTCTTTGCTTTTTGGTAAAAAGAATATCTATATTTTCATTCATTGTAAATCATAAGAGGGAGTTGTACCTCTCAATTCAAAGAAAGGTTACCAATCTCATGGTAACCTATCCAACTACTAGTGTTGATTGTTCTTCATTTTGGACATTCAGAGTTAGTTATTCCATTCACATTTGAAGGAAAAATTTGTTTGCTAATGAGGAAACTAGGCCAAAAGCCCCTAAACCTATAGATCACAACATGAGAGAAAAATATAGAGGAATTGTGATCAATATCTTCCATTATCTCCACCTACAATGTGATGGCAATAGAATTTGAGATAGGGAAAGGTCCTTTCTCAATAAACATCTTCACCAAAAAACCACTAGAAATCCCTAAGAAAGATCTCTAAGAATATGCAATCTCTATAAACTTGGGATCCACATAAACACCCCCAACAAGTTCGACACACATGATAAAATTCAAACCCAACCCACCCATAACAATAACAAAAGTTGGTGCCACTAAAGTAGCAAGCATGGTGAGCATTGTGGCAATAGAGAATGCATCTGCAAATCAAGAAAAAAATTACCCCTAATATTAGAAACTAAACTTTGACCAATCCCAAGCAACATAAAACTAGACAACACAACAATAGAAGAAGGCCTTCAATACAAGTTAACAACTTGGTGATAGAGATCTGGTGTCACCATCAACGTTTAGTAGAGGAGCAAGATGGTGTACAACCCCAATGTGAGAGGAGTGTGTTGGTTCCCAAAACCATAGATTGGAAACCCAAGAGGTTTCCAATTCTCTAATAGGATTCCACAATCAGTTCTGGCCAACGAATGAAAATTACCTTGATTCCCCCACACTTTAGGCTCTACTACACCCATGAGGGTAGACCTTTACCTCAAATGTTGACTACCTAGTTCAAAGATTTTCTATAGTGAATTTAAGCTTTGTGAGTTCTCCAATTGGAAAGGTCCTCAAACTCTATCAAAATAAAATTGAATGTTGAGTTCTTAAAATAGTTGAATGTTGAATGTTTGAATTGATTAAAAGTGTTATATAATGTTATCAATAATTTATTTGATGCTTGTAAGAAGAAAGATAAAAATATTATAACTTCAAATATAAGCCCAAATAATAATACTCCAATGATTCAAAAGACTAGTACCTTTGCTTATTCATGCAATAGAGGCAACTACAATGAAGATTTTCAAATACAACTTTATAATATTCTACACACTTATACTATAATAAAAATTTAATAATCAAGATGAAATAGATCAAATATATATGCAATCCTAAATAAGTCTAGATTAAACTTTAACTCCTATGGTAGGGAGGGTGAGTACACTAGGTTTATGTAAAAAAAGGTGGACACCCAACAAAAAAAACCAAAAATCTCAATAATTTGATTGAGTTATTTAAAAATGAAATGCGGGCTAGGCTTGGTATCCAAGCCTGGTCATTATAATTTAGAAAACTTGATCAGGTTTTGTAAAACCTAATCAAGTTATTAAATTTATCTTATTTAATAACTTGATCAGGTTTTACAAAACCTAATCGAGTTATTTAAAATTATGTTTCTTAAAACTTGATCGGGTTCTAAGAAACATACATATTTTTCTACTACCTGCATTTGAGGGAATTTTTATACCCTCAAACGACAACAACATCATGGAGTGCAAAGGAGAAAGACAAAACTAGATTGGATTTGTGAGGAAAATAGGGTTTTATTGCATTTTTATCCATGGCATCTTGCAAATGAGGTAGGTCTTCATTCTTTTTTTTGTTTATGTATTTTTCCATCAAATTTTGTAATGTGGTTTTGTAATTTATAAGTTCAATTTTTTTCATAATTTGTAATTTTTAAAAATTTTTTTTAACATAGATGCATCAATGAATCCCAAAAAAAAGAGGAGAGGTGAAAGACCACCTCCTACACAATCAAATCCTCCACCCATTGTGACACAACAACAAAACACTCCACCCATTGTGACACAAACAAAAAACCCTTCGCCCCTAGTGACACAACCACAAAACCCTCCACTCAATGTTCCTGTTCAACAACCACCACCACCTATAAACCCTCTGTGCATACCATTACACCATTTAACTACTACACAAGAGGACCTCATAAACCACCTTACACAAAATAGTGCTAACATTACCCAAATGGTCAATAGGTTGCGGTCATCTACACTTTCTCACCACTCAACCCTAGTGAATACACTTGAACAAATGACCCAAAATGCGAATGAGGTGTCTAGGGAGGTTACAAAATGGGGTACACAAAGGGATAGGTGTTGTGCATTTTATGTCAATGGGTTAATATCATATCAACAAGTCAAAGATAAGGACATAAAGAAAGGTTCTATATGTTCTCATTTCACTGATCCTATATTTGGCAACTCCCTATTACACACAACCAAAACTTTTCCTATTCATTGGTGCACTCATACTAGGATGAGATCATGCATTTTGGATAAGTGGTATATGGTATTTGAACTACCACCATGTAATAATTATGAGGTGCCTCTATATTTTTTGAGAAAGTAATATTGTGAGTTCATCCTTGGCAAGAAGCCAAATTACTTTGACATCAGTGAGTTCCAAGGTAGAGGGAGAGGCTCTGTGTAGGATAGACCCGGGGCTCATAGGGTGGTACCACAACATCAAAGGAGATGTAAAACATGAAAAACTATGCCTCATGTTGTGCTCCATCAATTGTAAAGGAGTATATTGATTTATAGACTCTTCATGTGGTTGCATCATTGATAGATGTTTTCATTGAGCATGGCTCACAGGTAGGTGGTTTTCCTTCATCTACAACCCCTCAAACATCATCAATGCACCTTGAGGGTCATCATAGCCTACAAAAAATCCATCATCATCACCTATGGCACCTTAATTATTACAGCCTATGACAACTCCATCAGCATCACTTGCACCACTAGTGTCATCCCCGCTTGTGTTATGCATCATCATCATGTGTATCATTATTTAGTTCATGTGCTATGGGATGGATATTGATGCATCTCAAGATGGAGTTTCATCTCATCCATGTGTATGTTGTGGGCATACTATTTATTCATACAGAGGTAGGGATTTCACATGCACAGATGATTTGATGGTGATGATCTTTGGTGGACAAGAGACTTAGGTTTGTTTGTTTGAGGTTTGACATGATATTATTTAATCACCTAAATATCCTAAAAGTAATTTTTTTAATAAATCACTCTAGATTGATATGTGAACACTATGCAGTGTAGGGTGCAACAAGCGATACAAGAACACCACAAAGTACTTGTTCTGCTAGAGGTGCAAGGCTAGGAGCAAGAACACCCAAGGTAAAGTTTTTAAATATTCATAAAAGTACAATAATACATTAGATTTGAAATATTGTTTCTTAATTGTTTTATAATGAACACCTAGACTCTAAGAAGTCTTACAAGGAAGCCAATAGAATATCCATGTCCAAGTTAAGTTGATGAGAACATCTCAACTAATTAAATCATGTGAAGTTGCTAGCATGTTGAAACCTTTCCATCTCCCACACTCATCATTCCTCTCCATGTCCCATAACTATCATCCCTCTTTCATCCAATCTGCTTATAGATCTTCCTCCATTTCCTACCATTATTTGAACCCCTCTTATAAATCCTCTTCCATCTCCTACCATCATTGAAACCCTCTCATTCATCAAATCCATATAATTCCCATTCACATCTCTTGCTCATAGCATTACTTAAACCCCATCTAATAATTCTCATGAGTTTTGACATGATATTATTTAATCACCTAAATATCATAAAAGTAAATATATTTTTAACTTTATAGAGCACTTTAGATTGATATGTGAACAATATGCAATATAGGGAGCAAAAAGTGGTATGAGAACACCACATAGTACTCATTATGTTAGAGGTGTGAGGCTAGGAGCAAGAACACCTAAGGTAATTTTTAAAAAATATTCTTAAAAATATAATCATACATTGGATTTGAAATATTGTTTCTTAATTGTATGACACTAACAACACAAAGTTCACTAAATATTGTTTCTTAGTTGTTTTACAACAAACACCCAGTCTCTAAGAAGTTTCACAAGGAAGCCAATAGAATATCCATGTCCAAGTTAAGTTGACAAGGACATTTAATCTAATTATATCATGTGAAGTTGCTAGCATGTTGAAACCTTTCCATCTCCTGCACTCATCATTCATCTTCCATGTCCCATAACTATCATCCCTCTTTCATCCAACCAACTTATAGATCCTCTTCCATATCCTACCATAATTAAAACCCCACCAAGTTCATCAAATCCATCCAATTCCCATCCACATATCTTGCTCCTAGGATACCTAAACTCCATCTAACGAACCTCATGAGTTTATCCTCCATATACCCATCCACATCGAAGAACCTCCATATCACATAAAGTGTTTTGAAAGAGTGTGGAGATCATGAATCTCCACTTGTATTTCTTGACAAGGTGCCAAAAGTTTATTCACATCTCTCTTTTCCTTCCCGGTCTCTTTGTTTTCAATTTAGGCCTTATAGCCTTTTTGAGCTCCAAATTTTCTATCTTTCAACTATCCTTCCAATATTGTCCTTCAAGTCCTTCTTGTGTCTTCTTGCCCGCCTATCATCTTCTTGTTGTTGTTGTGCCTTCTTTCCATTTACAACATTATGTCATATTTATAACAATTCTCTTTACTATTTTATAGGGCTTATTGGGGTCTAAAATTTCTCAAGTCAATGATGCCACTCTTTTTGCCATTAACATTGGCCTTGACAACTATGTAGTATCATAGCTTGCACACCTATCAAGATTATAATTTGAGTTGAACTCATGATGTGTCTTATTGATTCCTCTTATTTTATATGTGTTTCTTCTTTAGGGTTCTCCAAATAGCTTGAGTTCTGGAGGAAAGGGAAGGAAATCAACAAGAACACCAAAAAAAAAAGGTATTAAATACAAGTAAGGTTTATATTTTGAAATTTATTATGAATGAATGTATATACATGTAATCAATATTGATCTATGCATTCTAACTTATTTGTTGAATGTATGTAGAAACAACTGAGTTTTATAGAGTTGATGAATGCACTTAAGACTGTTGATGTTGAGGCAATGGAAGAGGTAAACTTTTATATTTTACTTCTCATAAATGTTAAGTTATACTATACATTTTTTTCTATATACATATTAAATAGTTGCATTTACAAATGAGCTTTTTTTTCCCAATTTTATAGTAATTATCAACAATTTGGCTTATTAACATGTGCTATTTAACTTTTACCTATTACAACACTCTTTGAGACTTCATGCAAATCCTTTCCCATTTCATTTTTTTAGGAGCCCCGAGCATCATAGATGGGGTCAAACACAATAGAGGCTAGAGGTATGTATGTAGATTCTTAGTTGAAGCCCTCTTATGATCTCAATTTGGATTTCTTGTGTGAGTGATAGAAATCGCTAGCATCTACTCTACAATTCTAATGTTTTATCACTTACCATACAAGTTCTTCCTCATACCAGCACTGCTTCATCAGTGGTTGTGCCTCTTGATAGCACGAAAGATCCAACTTAGGCTACAATACTTTTTTTTTTATACTCTATTTGGAATCTCTAATGCAACTCTATAATACTAACATTTTATCACTTACCATATAGGTTTTGCCTCATACCAGCACTGATTCATTAGTGACTGTACCTCCTACTAGCACAGGAGATCTAGCTCAGGTTGTAGTACATTTTTTTATTTTTTTACTTTATTTAAAATCCCTAATTCCACTCTATAATGATAAAATTTTATCACTTACCATATAGGTTGTGTCTCATACCAGCACTAATTCATCAATGGTTGTACCTCCTACTAGCACAAAAGATCTAGCTCAGGCTACAATACATTTTTTTGTTTTTTTTACTCTATTTGGAATCCCTAATGCCACTCTATAATTATAACATTTTATCTCTTACCATATAGGTTGTGCCTCATACCATCACAGATTCATCAGTGGTTGTGCCTCCCATGAGTATTGATTCATTGGTAATTGTGTGTCCCATCATCACTCTACCTCATCATTTTGTTAGGAGTCCCACCCATCTACGAAGGAGCCCAAGACCATTATCATTCAGTCCAATTGTGGGACAAAGGGATGAGGTAATGAACCAATCAAATATCCACAATTTAGAACCTAATTTCTAGTTATTTTCATATTACATATAGATAAGATATCTGACATAGTATTTTAATTTTTCTTTTGCAAACTCCTGACGAGCCACATACTACATCAAAGAGGCTTAATTTTGATGATCCTGCACAGTCATAGATATTAATAGTGATATACATATGTAGTTGTGGTCATCACATGACATTAACATATATTCTACTTTTGTATTATATATATTCAAGATTTGTATTGTGCACATTTGACATTTCTATTGTACACATTTGACATTTGTCGGGTATTTGGCTTTTGTATTGTACCGGTGAGACATAAAATCTTTTTGTAACTAAATGATTGATATGACATGATATATTGTTCATTTTGATATACATTAAACTTGGATTTCCATCTAACTTATTCAACGTGTGTATACAAACTTGTATTTCATCTTACTTTCTTGCAATTAATAAAACACATGAATGTTCATTATTTTATACAAACAATGTAACATGTTTATCAAATTCATTATAACATATAATCAAACTCATATGTTACTTATTTTGATGTAGTAATACATGAAAAGTAAAAATATGTCATGATTTTTGTATTTGTGTCAAAGATCATAGCCTGATAGTGCTTAGAGACCCTTAGGGATGCTTCCGTTCGATGTGGTTGATACCATCAGAGGGATGTTGTGGCTGAAATGAGGTTGGTCCTAGCCTAAACCCAATTAATTGGATCTAATGGGGTAGAAAATTCAATCCTAGGACCAATAGTTTGAAATATACACAACCTTGCTCATTTGAACTGAGTAACATTATAATTTTTCATGTTCTCTTTTCTCTCTAGCATCCTGATGATGGATCATGTAGTATGATCCGAAACGTTGATGTAAAAAAAAAAATTATACACAATCAAATCCAGAAATTTGATAGCACATTATAACTTTTGGCAATATGCGAGATAAGGATGCCAAATCCAAAAAAAGTTGAATCTCTAAAAATTGAGATAGGTTTTTGTATGCCTAGAAAACATGATCTTGAAGCACCTAACAATTTTTTAATACCTCGCATGATCTGAGAGAAATGCTTGATCAAAGATGATCAAAAATTGCTACGTGATGGTGCTTAGAGGCCCTTAGGTACACTTCTATTTAGTGTGATTGATACTGTCAAGGAGATGTTGTGGCTGAAACAAGGTTTTCCTAGCCTAAACTTGATCAACTAGAGCTAACACAATAGATTATTTGATCCTAAGACCAATAGTTTGAAATATACACAACCTTGCTCATTTGAACTGAGCAACATTACAACTTTTGGCATTAGGTAAGATAGGAATGCAAATCCAAAAAAAGTTTAATATCTAAAAAATGAGATAGGTTATTATAGGCCTATAAAATTAAATCTTGTAGTACCTGATAGTTTGTCAATACCTCACATGAGTTTAGAGAAATACCCAATCAAAGACTGCAATTTGATGGTGCTTAGAGACCCTTAGGGACACTTCCATTTGGTGTGGTCAATACCATTCTAGGGATGTTGTGGATGAAATGAGGTTGTTCCTAGCCTAAACCCAACCAACTAGAGCTAACATAGTAGACAATTTGATCCTAGGACATATAGTTTGAAATACACACAACCTTGCTCATTTGAACTTAGAAATGTTGCAACTTTTGGCCTTCTTGCAAGACTCTTAGGGTGTCTCTTCTTCACCCCTTTTCCACCTATAGGACCTTAACTATCTTAGGGTCCCCTAGTTTCTCTACCCAATCCAACTACCAAGAAATATTACACTATCAAGTCAAAACTTGTTGCTTTCACACTTCATTCACTCTAGCCCTTACAACAACATAAAGGCTCTCAAACTCCAATCCTAAACCAGACCTTGCAGAGATATGTAGGTGTCATCAAACACTTCAACTCAACCAATTAGGTGAGTTATAAGTCTCATCAATTTCATCTTGTCACCCAAAATCTTCTTTTCTTCACAATTAGGCCTAAAAGGCTAGTAGCCCCAATTAGGTCTCCTATAGCTAGAAAATAGGGTTTTTCTCCTATGCCTTCCAAAGGAACACTAAAATTTATTTTTGTTTTCTTGGTCATTTTCCATCCCCTTATATTTTTTGGGGGTCTTGGGTTCATACCTTTCCATCCATTACCCTAACCCAATTTAGGTGAAAATAGGGCTTTTTAGGCTTCACTAGCTGCTTCAACAAACAAGATTATTTTGGGCTTGTTCTTGGATTGGTATAAACCAACACATAGATTCAAGAAAATAGGAGAACCAAATGGTGCACAAGTGAGAGTATGAATCTTTAACTCCTAACTACCTAATGTTGTTCAAAATAAAGAAATTGCTCACAAGATGCTTCAAGATGCTGATTGAAAAACACACAATCCATAGGACTTCCAACCCTAATCATAGGTCTTCTCATGCTTTATATAGGGTGGTTGGATGGTTATTCACTCTTTAGGACTCCTCTTCAATTATTTGAAACTTTCTTGCCAAATTTTCCTCAAGCAACTTTCTTGCAAAAAGTTGCTCAAGCAACTTTTGAAAGTTGCAAAGTTGCACAATGCAACTTTTACATTTTTTTGCAACTTTTCACCAATTTAGTCAAATGACCTTCCTATCTTCTCAAACTTAACCAAAAACCTTACCAATGGTAAAAACCTCACCCTAACTCTTCTTAGACCCTATTGACCTCATGATGACATCATCATCATGCCTTGTGCCAATCAGCTTTACAACTTACCAGCTACTAATTGTACCTAGTGAAAGGCCCTGAGAACCTATGAACATATTCCCCATTGAACTCCTACTATGGTCAACATGACCTTATATCCAACACACTCACACTTACACAACAAAAGCATGAAAACTTAGATTGCATAGGCAATCCTTAGGTACTCCTGCACTAGAGCAATTACTTTATAAAAGTTGCCTATTTTAAGCCTAAAAAGGGGTGCCATAGTGTGACAACAAGGACACAATCCAAAACAACCCTATCCAATATTTTATTATGTTGTAGAGAATCCAAATGGGTATCCAAATATATAATTTATTTTCCTAATGTTTTGGGAAGGCTGGGAGAAAAATGAAAGAGGATAGCCACCTAAATCTATATAAGTTGAAGATAATTGAATATTTTTTTAAGGATATCATCAAACCCAAAAAAGAGAGTTCAAGAGCCAAATTTATAAAAAAATTATAACAATAATGTACAATATTTAAATCTCTTATCATTTTTATATACAAAATTTGGCATCTAAATATGCACATGTGACATCTCTTATCAAATTTTTATACAAAATATGACATATAAATATGCACATGTTTCTCTTTTTTATACACAAAATTTGCATCTACATATGTACATCACTATGAAGTTGCAACATTTTGCATAACATATATACAAAATTTTCAAAATGATTCTACCATATGTAGAATGATTCAACTATATAGCACATAAACAATCAAGGGAACCTTCTAGATCAACTCTAACCCTAATTGTATCAAGTATTGCCTCATGATCAGATTCACATACTTTCCACCACTTCTTGCTAAGAGGCCTACCATGATATAGTATCAATTGAATATTTGTTGCAACAATAAGGTTAGAGTAATGAAGAATATGTTGGTGTGTCTCAAAATCCTCAAATAACCACATGATATAATTCTTGATAGAGTACCCACATTTAATTGTAAAGATAATTTAAAGTCAAAATTGATACATTATACATGAAAAATTGACTTAAAGAGATCTTCATGGCAGGGGACAAAAATTTACTACCTTCTAATCCATGTACCTTTCACAATGACATATCCTATTGAGTACTCAATATCCTCACCATCAATGACTGAAGCTATCTATTTCTTTTTGGGCTCAATACATCAACATAGAAAGTAATTTATTCCTTCATCATTATTCTCATATGTATTACTACATATACATGATCTACACTATAAGGAAGGATAAGTTAATTTAAAAATTGAAAGTAATCTATTTTAACCAAGTATTAAATTGATAACTTAGTACCTGGTTCAACTAGGTCAGATACATGCTCAAAATTAATTGATGCTTCAATCTAGTTGAGTTGTAGTGATGTAGGAAGTCGATATAGATCAATTGGATGCAAAGGTCTACAATACCATTGGGGTCAACCTTCTCTTTTGATTCACATTCATCCCATAAATGATGTGTACAAGAAGAGCAAAAGCATGCAAGCTTTCTAGTATGAATAGCTAGTGACACTGCATTTGAACTTCGAAATGAATGCATCTCACTTGATCTTATAAATGTACAAAAATCTTGAAAATTTTCAATGTTAGGTTCACGTATCAACCAAAAATATCTAGAAATCATATAATTATCTATATTACCTAGTCCCATCATAGAATTCCACCATTGGACAATTGTTTCAACATTTTCTAATATTACACCACCTTCATACTTTAATTCATCTCTACTAAGGGATATTTTCACACATGCTCTAGCACCATCATGATCTCCCTTTCCATGTCCCGCTTCAGTGGAATTTCAAAAATGTTGCATTCCACTTGTTACATGCATCTTACTCAACCACTAGAACATCCTTGCATTCTTGAATTGTACGATGCAATTGTCAGACCATATAATGTGTTGATTGTATCTTACATATCTTTCCCTCAAATTTTCATAGAAAACTCTAAAACATCCTTGCACTGATGAATGAGTTTGATCATCATTGATATAGAATTGATACCCTCTTAGTACTTTTCTATCATCCTCTATACTATCATGTGCATGAATAAATGTTATGTGTACAAAAAATCACAATTGTATAGAGTTGTAATACATTGGTTGCACTTCATTTTGAGGTTTTAATTATAGTTTTCAGCGAAGTTAACAACTGACATAATTGTACCCAAGGGAAAAGTGTCCTTACACAACTTGAATTTCTTATCTAACCATCTAGCTCTATGTGTATGACCTATGCAATCACAAACTATTTTCTCTTGAAACAATTTCATAAAATCAGCTACACATACATCACTTTTCACTAATTCACACCTCTTTAATTATTTTCCATCTTTAACACCATAAATAACTTACTTGTATTTTCCAAGAGAAACTAGTGGTATACCAATTTCGTGTGTGTTATCTAGATGCAGGCATCTATGCAACTTTTGCAAACCACCACATTGAGGGAAAACACCTTTCAAACACATGGTCTTATAATAAATGCACCCATCATCTCGTTTACATAGTAAACTTGCAATAAATCCTCTTGGTGACTTAGGAGATAATTGTAGACCACATTCTTACATATTTAATTAGTATACAAAGTACAACATATATAATGATAAACATCATAATGCATAGAAAACTTAACATGAACCCTACAACAACATGTAGCGTGCGTATGATTTAGCTTAACATAGAATAGTTTTTTCATACCAAAAAACCTTTGGCTGATTTTAGTTTGAGTAAATCTTTGAAGAAACATTTCATAAAATTATGTTTGAGTCATATCCAAATAATATTTTGCATGTGGCTCATTGTTTGTTTTTCCAATTCATCTTTTGACAATATCTTTTTGGTTTGGTGAAGCCCTTGTGTTGTCATGCCAAAAGTTTTCTATTAATGTTCTTAGTGCATCAAAAATAACTTTATCCTTATGGGGGAGTCTACCTTGGAATGACCAAAAATAAGTTCCATTATAATTCTCAATTTTCTCTCGCCTCACTAAGGTTTTGACTAACGATGTTCTACTTATCCTTGATGATTTACTTATTTTTCTTACCATACGAGTTTTTCCCATTATGGTTGATGTGAGGACCCATCAACTTGTATTAGAATCTTTAGTACATGATTTTTAACCAATGGATTGGTATACATCAAAGAGATTTCTAACAATGCTTCTTTCACTACTATTTTTAGATGTTCTTAACCCCAAATTTTGTCTTTCTAAATTTTAGATTTTTAACCATTTTAACAAGTTGGCATCTTCCACTTTGATTTAAAATTTTCAAAATAGTTATTCCAAATATTTTGAACAATTCTACTACAATTTCTTTCTGACATTTTATCGTGCATTGGCTTCAAAATATTTTCATCAATGTCAATTTGAAACTATTGTTTTATATGAATTATTCTAGGAGATGTTGATGTATGCACATGTTCTATATTTTCATTACTTACATTATGTGCATACATCATTTCAACTTAAGATGTTGCATTAGGGGCATTAGGTTATGTAAGTGTATTTGTCATAATCATTTCAATTGGGGTATGTTGAGCATTTTCATTTGTCAAATTAGGTGTGTTTGTGACATCAATATCAATTGGTAGATTTTCATTAGTTACATTGTAGGCATTTGATGATGTACCTTCACGTAATCTCCTCATACACTCCGTTGTTTTTTCCTTTGCTGCCTCTCATTTTTCAATCGTTCCTCTGACCAAGGATAACTTTAGTGGCTAATATTCACCAATTGGCTAATTTCACTCATCGGGGACACCAAATTTGGCTTTTTTTATAAAAAAATTGGGGTGTCAATGTTGCTTGCACTTTACCAAAATTAGCTTCCATGCTTAAGCTAATAACCAATAATAATACAGAAGTATTTATATTTTAGTGATGACTTCACCAACATAATCTAATTTGTCTACATAGTAAATTAATTATTTTCACCTACAATTTTCAAGGCTTGTCTTAATTGATGGTCATATTTGGTAAAAAATTTAGTTACACTATATATTAAGTATGTATATTTGACATGTGTCTCTAAACTGAAGATTTTTCATGAAAATTTTTATCCTCTCTCACCTTGCTGTGAAATAGATTTGACTGGAGACAGATGTCTTTACTTTGGGAACTTTCTATAAAACTTGGTATCATTTTTAAATTTTGGTCTAAAATTGGATTCAGGCCATTAATATAGGACCATTCAATGGTTAAAAATAATAGGGGTGCTTCCTCAAAACCACCATTCAATAATTTGGAGGGAAACTATAATGATAAATGTGGGCTAAATTTAATCTTAAAGTTTGATAATAAATTAGGCTCCATATAATAATAATAGTATCATTGTTTCTAGGTATGTGTACTTTTTTCTCACGATTTTCATCAATAATGAAACATTCACTAGGATTTTATAGAATTTTCATATAATTGAAAAATATTTGCCAATAAAATTAAAATATTTCCTACTTAAAAATAAAAATTTGTTAATATAAATTAATTTTCCCCCCTAAATCAATGTTTGATTCACCAAAAATTTATACGTTTTTCCAAAGGAGGGTTTTTTAAAGTTATCCCTATTCCTCTCTTGTTCTTTCCCATGATTGTAGATGCAAATTACCCTACAAACAATAACATGAATAAAATACACAATAAAATAAAAAACTAAAAAAAATTGAATGATTATTTTATGCTCAATCACAAGATACTAACATAAAATAAGATGTTGGCACATGTGGAAAATATCAAATTTAGCATTTCCAAGCACAAAAACCTTATACTTGCATACCTGGTATAGAAATACATGTGAAACAATAGTAGAATCTGGTGGACTGCACTAAAACAACATAATAACTATTGACATGCTATTTTATTTACAATTTTCAATAATTTGATTGAGTTATTGAGTTCTAACTACATTATCCATGTGGACTAATAACCTGATTGGGTTTTGTAAAACCCAATCAAGTTATGTATTACTACTACACAAAGGTAGATTGAAGGAGGGAGGGGGTGATGGAGAGAATGAGAGAGAGGATGGGGATAGGACAAAGAGGGAGAAAGGGATACATAGAGAGAGAGAGAGAGAGAGAGAGAGAGAGAGAGAGAGAGAGAGAGAGAGAGAGAGAGATTAGGGGATATGATAGAAATAGTGTGAGAGAGAAAGAGAGAGGATGATAGGATAAGGAGTGACAGAGAAATGGAGTAATAGTAATACATAACCCGATCAGGTTCTAAATACATTTTTTATTTTCATAACCTGATCGGGTTATTTGAATCCAAAAAATTTGATCAGGTTATGGCTTGGTGATAGCCTAGGGAAATGAACCAAAGGCTTGGAAGACTGTTTTTCCTCCATTTTTTTCCTTTAGAATTTTTTTTCATCTTCTAAGATGAATTCTCGTCCTTGTCTTTATTAGGTACACTAATGGTGAACTAGGTATCTCTAAAATCACCACCATAATCTTACATGTCTTCTTAGCTTTCTAACCATACAATCTTTTCTACTTTTGGACAACATTAAACTTTAATTACTTTTACCAATGCATTGAAATTCCTCATAGACATATGTCTAGACCAATTTTTTAATAAATTTTGATATACTTAACTAAATTCAAATTAATTTACATATTATTGTTCTACACTTGATTATATTCACATTTTGAAAAAAAAGGTTTCTATTTTCAATTATTTTGATGCAAGTTATGCTCAACACATGAACAAGTACCAAAATTTCAGGATGTAGTCTGTTCAATAATTCATTAAAAAAATGCTCATCATAAATTTACAAAAAAATACACAACTTCTAGATATGAATCTTAACTATCATCCTACCAAAGGGATATGCAATATGCTAAATATAACTAGTTCTTTTGTGTTGCACCAAAAAAAAACTATGTTATGTTTCCTCAAAAAATGAGGAACTATTTTTTTTGTTCGTAGGGTTTGACCCACATAATCTTATCCATTTGTAAAAACTCTACCAATTTAGAAAGTAGATTCAAAGTACTACAATTTATATGTTTTACACATCTTGTCATTTTTAGTGGATGACCTCAAATGTCTCATCCAAGTTTAGATTTACCTAATTTTAGAAAAAAGATGTGCACTTACACACCCTTTTTCATACACCATCTTGGTGCGCTCACCTGGGAGACAAATTGAACATAGATAGGGAAGTAATTTGATATTTCACTATATCTATAATGATCACATTTAAGATGTTAAATGACTATGTCCACTTATCTGACATTTAAATTGTTACATGTAAAGATGATTATAAAGGATGAATCAACTGCAGTTTAAATCTCCATGCCTTTTAAATAAACAAAAAAGACTTTTTATTTATCATCAAAAATACTTTGTATCTATCATTGAAATAAAAATAAATAAATTTATATTACAAAGTCATCTTTATACCCCTTATTCCTTCGTACAAGTGCATGTAAAATATTTATTCTTATAAAATGTAAAATATATCTTGTTTCTTTATTCTTTATTGTTAGTGTTTGCTGAGAGGCTAAATCTATTGTTCCTTGTAATTGATTTTCATTAACTCATTATTGAAAACCTCTCTTTCCACCAATTATAATTCAATATTTTTAGTTTCTATGTTTTCAAAAAGAAAATTTCAAAGTGTACATGCTAGTTTTTTAAGTTACTTTGCATTCATTGGCTAATGTATCGATACAAGGTCTTATACACAAATTTGATGGAAATATGACAAAATTTTAGGATGCACTACCTGCATATTTTTCAATTAGTTTATGATTTCCAAAATCTTTGTTCCTTTTAATCACATACATAATTATTTATCAATATTAATATGTATGATACATAATACAATTTATTACTATTAATATCTTTAATGTATTTCAAGAATATATATCTTATATTTCTTAAATTATTTTCTATTTATTTTTAATTTTTTTTACATATATGTAGAAGTGGTTTTAATTTCTAGTATTTTTAGTTTAATATTTTTTAGAAGAAGAAAAATAATACTAGCTTACACACACACACACACACACACACACACACACACACACACACACACACACACACACACACACACACACACACACACACACACACACACACACACAATGCCAAGAGTAATTATTTTTGAGGCACCTATTTTCATAAATCCAACGATTATTATTTCTCAATTGGGATCTATGAAAATAGGTGCCTCAAGAACGATTACTCTTGGCATTATATAAAAGTTAGTGGTAGTCATGGTTGATGAGGCTAATTATTGCCTCTATTTTATGATAGTTTTAAACACTTTGTTTTATTTCCACCAAGACATTTGTGAACCTATGTTTGCTTGAACTAATGATAAATCTATGGGTAGATAGTATGTTATATTTTGCCAATATTATATATATAATGTAGTATTTCATATAACCATCAAAATGTGTGTTCTCATATTTGAATTTAATTTGATAATGCTTATTTGCAAATATCTCTGCATAATAACTAACCTAATTAGCAGCTCTAAGTCTTTTCAAATTTCCTTTTAAATTTGTTCAGTCAATTGATAAAATTAAAAGAAATTTCCTATGGATCGGCTCTGAGGAAAAAAGGAGAATGCCTTTAATTTCTTGGGAGCAAGTATGTAAACCCCGTAGTGAAGGGGGATTGGGAATTCAGAAAATTAGAAGTGTGAATAAAGCCCTTTTAGCCAAACAGGGGTGGAGAGTTTACCATGACAACAAAGAGTGTAGTACCATATGGAAACATAAGTATCTCTTCAATGCTAATTCCCTTCCTGATTACCTCGACTCTCCTGATGTTATTCACTCTTCCTCCATATGGGGAGCTATTTAGGGGACCAAGAAAACTTTAGAAAAAGGATGTTCCTAGAAAGTTGGTAATGGGTTAAAAGTGAAATTTTGGGAGGATACTTGGCTAATGGACTATCCCTTGATTGGAGATTTTCATGATAAGGCCTTAATTGATCGATGCAAGCAGAGATTTGGCTTTCTTGTTAGTCATTACCGGTAGAATGACTCATGGGTGAATTTAACTAATGTTGATCAAGGTTTCAGTAATATCCAATTATCCCTAAATGTTGTCTCTCTTTACCCTTATCTTGAGGATGAGATTATCTGGCATGTTGATCCTAGTGGGCAATTTAAAGTCTCTTCTATCTTTGCTTCTAAGGATAAGAGTAATCAACCTCTTTGGTCACAAGCTTGGATTAAGGGTCTCATACCAAAAATTAACTTTTTCTTTTGGATTCTTCTCCAAAACAAAATTTTGATCCTTTACAACTTGCAAAAAAGAGGTATAAATCTGGTAAATAGGTGTTCTTTATGCATAAAGGAACTTGAAGATAGAGATCATATGTTTTTGAGGTGCTCTTATACCCAGGAAGTCTGGACTGAGATTTTAAATTTTTGGGGTATGACATGGGTCCATCAAAAGAATTTGGATATTTCTTTCAAGAGTTGGAGATGCCCCTCAAAGGATCCTGATGCTCAATTTCTTTGGAAACTAACCCTCCCCCACCTTTGATGGGGCATATGGAAAGAAAGAAATAACAGGATATTTAGAAATAAAGATCTTCCAGGATGGGTGCTTGGTCAGAATATCATCAGAGCCTTTAAGGAGAATTTTAAATCCTAGAGGGAGCCTGCTCAAACCTTCTAACTTGATTACCCTTTAAGATCTCAAGGATCTAAGTTGAAAATTGATAATCCTAGATCGATCATAAAATGGCTTGTTCTGCCTAATGGATGGATCAAAGGGAACTTTGATGGAGCTGCTAAGGGTAACCCAGGAAGAACAGGATGTGGAAGTGTTCTAAGAGATCATATGGGAAATATTATTTATGCTATTGCTATCCCTATTGGTCACTCAAATAGCCATATTGTTAAAGCTACTACTGCCCTTTATACCACTATTTTAGCTGTTGAATTGGGGTATTCCAAATTATGGTTGGAAAGTGATTCTCTGAATATTATTAATATCCTTAATAATAAAAAATTTGTCTCATGGTCTACAGAGGCTACAGTTATGAAAATTAAAACCTTATTTCAAAATTCTAAAAAAGTGGTAATTTCTCATACTTATAGAGAAGCCACCGGGGTCGCCAATTGGATAGCAAATCATGCAGTTCAAACAAGGAAAAAGATGAGGTGGCTTGATGAATTAAACAAGCATGTGGATCTTAAAGTGATTATTAATTATGATGTTGTTCATTCCAAAGTGGGAAAGATTTTCTTGGATTAGAAATTTAATGATTTGCGGGAGTGGCCTTAAGTCTGTCAGATTACCATCCTCAAGGAGGTACATTCATGTGAGGTAATGTGTTCTCTGCACATATCATCAAAAAGGTGACCTTAATATCGAGTCACTAAAAATTGGTCTCACTTCAACCTCTTTGCTATCGATATCTGGGTGTCTCTGGTTTTTTGTTCGCTCTGTAATATGGGGGATGAACCAAGGAAGCAAGAGCCCAAAAAATATGATGATTGGAAGGCTAGGTAGGACATTTGGAAGATTCTCTAGAAAGGGAAGGTGGTCAACTACCTAGAGTGATTGCATGGATTCAAACCCCATGTCACCACCACCTTCTTCAAAAATTGGGTTGACGACAAAGTTACTTTACATGGAATCTCTGTGAAGCTTACTGAGGAATTCATTGCCGAGGTCACTGGTCTCCCCATGAAAGGTATCAAATTCTCGAAGCAGACTATTATTTCCAATGTGGCCTACAAAAAATTCTCGAAGATGGATGAAGAGGAGATGCAATTGGAGAAGAATGGAGACTTCTTTGATGTGCAACAGATTAACGGTATTTGGCATGATGTGCTTCGTTGTATTCATGATCCTTGATGGTAGGAATAAAAGGGTGCACAAAGTACACTTTGTCTTTCTAAACCATTTTAGGTACAAAGATAGAATTTCCTTCCCTTTCTATTTGCAGTTTTCTTTGCTCCAAAGTTTTAATGCCCATAGAAAGAAACAGTCTTGACCCATCTTACATGAAGGTCTAATTTTTCTCATTGAGGGTTTTTGTAAAAATAAATCCATTGCTTCATCTCCTTCCACTGGCAAACATAAGAATCCTAAACCCTTAAAAGGTAAAATTGATGAGAATGTTAAAGAGAAAGATAAGGCTAAACTGAAACCCTCCAGCTCTCGAAGACAAATTGTGGAAGAGGATACAGAGGTGGAGAGTACTAAAGGCTTAGATAAGGATGTCCTTGAGGAAGAGGAAGGGATGGATGCTAGGGAGTTTAGCTCTAACCTAGAAGGTTATCTAAAAATGAAAGACAAAAATGAGGAAGGGAGAGAGGAAGAAACAACTAAGAATAACTCAGAACAGAGCAAGTCTGATAATGAGGGTACTCATATTGTGTCTGGGGGAGGTGATAAAGAGAAAGAAAATTTAATTGATGATCCAGTCATTTTGAGTGAGGAGGAAAACATGGGGAAAGCCTCCACTCCTATAAAGGAGACTGAGGAATAAGATAAGGAGGTTCTAAGTCAACATGTCCCTATGGAGTCTGGTGAGGAGGAGCCATTTGATGGGGAGGAACAAATTGATAAAGTTGGCCCCTTGCCACACACCACTGCTAAAGACGTAGGTGACTCCCTGGAGAGGGAAACCAAGCTTTCCTTCCTACACTCAGCCAAAAAAAAAGCTAACTCTTTCCTTCAAGTTGACTCTTAGATTTATAATGAAATAATGGGGCTAAAGAAGAAAGTGGAAACCTTGCAACATAACTAGGAGGCTGATCGGGCTATTATACAACACATGGAGGTGCAAATGGGAGATATCCTAGAAAAACTTAAGGATTACGAGTAGAATCTTAGAGTGCTTATCAAGGAAAGTGGAACAAAAATGGAGCAAGTAACTTCAAGCATCTTTTCTGCTATGAAGACATTGGGAAAAAGAGAAAATGAAGAAACTATATCTTCAGAGGACCCTAGCAAGAGGACAATATAGAGTTCAAGGAAGAAAGCTTTGATTGTTGCTGCTTCTTCGGCTGCTAACTCCATCTAGGACATGACTAAGATTGGTAAGGAGGTAGTTAAGATGATTAGGAAATTGTAATAGTTTCCTGGATCATCTTTTTTGGTTGGGTTCCTGTTCTGGTCCTTTTTGTTGGTTGTTACTTTTGGTTCCTGTGTTTGGTCCTATTTTTTGGCTTTTAGTTTTTAAATTGTACTGATGGTTCCAGGTCCTTGTAAAACCTGGGTACTTTTTTTAGACTTTTTTAGTGGTTTTAGGTCCCTATAAAACCTAATTTTGGTACTGCTTCTAGTAGGTATTAGGACTCTTTCCTAATGGATGGCTCATTTTTTCCTTTTTTGAGGATGTGAAGGGTTTTGGGGTCCCTTCAAAACCTATTTTTACTATAATCTAAAAACTAACCTAATTAGCAAAGGGAGTTGAAGATGGTCGGAAGCATTCAAAGGGAAATGTTGAAGACAACCAATAGCATTCGAGGAGAAAAGATGTTAAGCCGCAGTGGAAAGAGTCATAATGGTACCAAGGGACATAGTCGCTAATATGGAGGAGCTATGAAGAACTGTTATATTTCTCTACATTTATTATTGTGACAAAGTGGTTGTGTAGATTTTATTATTCCCGCCTTGAGCTGTTATCTTTTCTTCCTTTTTCTCTAGTCGATTTGAAGTTAGTTTGTTTTGCTTTTATATTTTTGAATAACTATCGATCTTCTATTTATAGAGATTAGACCAATAGTGTTAAGAAGTTAGAAGAAAGTTTATGACAAGAAACTGTTGACTCTTGTAGTGAGTTGTTTTTACAATTCTATGTATTGTTCTCATGTAAAGAATTTCTAGAACATAATGAAATAGCTCTTGGTTTACATTTTGTGTTAGTAGATTAGTAGAAGCCAACCAAGGGGGCTCGTTTGGGAGGTGGATTAGATTAGAGTAGTATAGATTTATTTTCAAGCATTTTTATTAGTGTAGCTAGAATTTATAAGTTCCTTCATGTAGCATCATACTTTGTTAGTGTTCCTGTAGCATCTGTAAGAATAGTTATAGTAGATGAACTGAGTTGGAATATATGTTAGTATTTCATTGCATTTCTAGTATTCATTTTAGTAAAGAGTTAAGTGTGTTAGTTTCATGCAACACTAGTGTAGGTTCTTTCCTTGCATTATCTCCTTGAGTTGAAAAAATTAAATGCACCTCATAGTGGGAAAAATAGTCCTTAGATTAAATATATTATTCCTAAGTATGGCCTTTGGCATGATTATTGTACACCTATTGTGAGGTAGACCATTTTTGGCACCGTTGTCGGGGATGGTGTCAAGCTAAGAGCATTCTTGAGTCATAGTTCTTAGTTAAAGTTTTTCTTTTTAGAAATTTGTAGTCTTCAAGATTTGTTCACTAGTGTAAAGAATTTAATTGCATGCATCGAAGAGGAAGATGACGAGATGAATATGGAAAATTTATTCCACAAAAGTCTATTAATTTGAACAAAGAAATTGAAGAAGAACAAGTTGAGTTTCCTTTTGAAGACACAAGCCGTGTTTTTCCTATAGAATCATTCTCAACAGAAGAACCTATAGATACAAGTGATCTTCAACCTTTTGCTGAAATTTTGGCCAATTTCCTTGATAATACTGCTCTAAATCCACCATTTGTTAATAATCCAGTACCCAATGTTCCTACTTTTCCATTTCCTCTCCCAAGCCTCATAAATACTGATAATCTCAAGAACATACCTACAGCTGCTCTTCCAAAGTTCTATGGCCTTGCAACCAAAGACCTTGATACTTTATTGTTTGAATTTGACATACTCTATCATAGTTTTGACTACAACACTAATGCCCATAAGCTTAAATTATTTCTAGCAACATTGAAAGAGTCAACTTTACGATGATTCATGGGCTTAGGAGCCAATGCAGTAGGAACTTGGGATGAAATGCAAACTCTATTTCTGGATAAATATAAAGAGTATTGCAAAGCATTTGGTTCAAGAGGAGATGATGTCTTCAGAATATCACAAAAGGAGGAAGAAACATTGGAAGACTATGTTTCACATTTCTTGTATACACTACATAAGAACCCTTAGCATGTGTTATTTGAGGATTCTCAAAAGCTAGTCTTTCTGAGAGGTGTGAATGATAATTGTCTAGAAGTACTAGACTTGATGGTTGGTGGTGATGTATATCAAGCTTCCTAGGATTACCTTAAGAAGATTTGTCAAAACTATTCAAGGTCAACTATGAAGAAAGACTAAGGACCTTGTTCCACAGTCACTAAGGAATCAACCAAGGTATTTCAAAGCCATTCTTCATCTACCATGTGAATTAGATGCAAGTCCAATTTTTGGAGCTGCTTTGATAGAGTCTACCACTACTGTTGAGCTATCTAAAGGTCATAATCTCCATGTTAACCCCAAATTAACATCCATAAAAATGGAATAGTTAACAAAGCTGCTTCAAAAGCATGAAAAGGCTTTTGCATGGGATTATGGTGATATGAAAGGCTTGAGTCCTACATTATGTACTCATAGAATATAAAACAATGAAGGGTGCCTACTACTTCATCAACCCTAGCGAAGGATAAATCCCAGCCTTAGAGAAATAGTTAAAACTAAATTACAAAAATTGCTTGATGCTAGCTTTATTTATCCTATATCTAATAGTAGATGGGTGTCACCCCTGGTCATAGTGCCCAAAAAGGGAGGGAAATGGAAAAATTTTGTAGATTACAGAGAATTGAACAAGGCCACCAAAAAGTATCACTTTCCTTTACCATCCATAGATCAAGTTCTAGACACTCTAGCTGGAAAGAAGTATTTCTCTTTTCTAGATAGGTATAATGGTTATAATCAAATTAGTATTGCTCCTGAAGAACAAGATAAAACCACATTCACATGCCCATGGGGTACTTCTTCATACTCTATTTTTCCATTTGGTCTATGTAATGCTCATACAACATTTCAAGGAGTTGTTATTAGCATCTTTGTTGACATATCACATGATTGTATGGAAATATATATGGACGATTTCACAACATTTGGAGTCACCTTTAAAGAAGCAATGATGATTCTTGAAAAAGTTTTGATAAGGTGTCAAGAACATAATCTGGCACTTAATAGTGAAAAATGTTTCATGCTCATGCAGGAAGGTGTGGTACTTGGTCATTTCATATCAGCTGTAGGAATACAAGTGGATCCAGCTAAGATAGAGGTGATTCAAATATTGACCATACCCACAAAACTAAAAGATGTAAGATCTTTTCTAGGTCGTGCTAGATAATATAGATGTTTCATAAAAGACTTCAACAAAATAGCTAGTCCCTTGTATACATTACTAACCAAAGAAGCTGAATTCATTTGGACATCAGTATGTAGTGAAGCCTTCCTACAACTTAAGAAACTTCTCACAAAAGCCCCAGTTTTATAAGGCCCTAATTGGACTTTGTCTTTTCACATATATACAGATGCTTTTGACTATGCCATAGGTGCAGTTCTAGGACAACAATCTCAACATCTTGAAAATGTAATGTATTATATTAGCAAGAGCCTTCATAGACCAGAATTAAACTACATAGTGGCTGAAAAAGAACTATTATTAGTAGTTTATGCTCTAAAAAAATTTTGCCATTACATAACTGGCTATCCCATATTTGTTCATATTGATCATGCAACAATTAAATATCTCATAAACAAACTCACTATAACAAGCCAGTTAGCAAGATGGTTACTATTGTTGCAAGAATTTGATATCACCATTGTTGATAAGCCTAGAAGAGCCAATGTGGTAGCTGATTATTTGTCAAGAATCCGTCATGATGAGAATGACACTACTCTGGTAGATGATGAATTTATAGATGAGCATTTATTTCATATTACTATTCAAACTTCATGGTATGCAGACATTGCTAACTACATTATAGCTAATAAAATGCCAAAATATTTCTCTTATAAGGACAAGAAGATGCATATCATCTAGCCCCAAAACTCTCCTTTGCATATCAAAATCTTTATCCATAGAAATAGGGTTAAGTGAGTATTGGTCGATAGTGGGGTAGGCCTCAATATTTTCACACTCAACTTAGTAAGAGCACTAGGGTATACATAGGATGTTGTTGACCCAAGGAAGAAAATTACCATCAAAGCTTACGATGACAAGGAAAGATTATCCAAAGGCATGGTTATTTTGCCAATCAGAGTAGGACCAATTGTGAAAGAGACTATTTTTTAGGTCTTAGATCTACAATTAACTTATAACATCATGTTGGGAAGACCATGGATTCATGACATGCAAGTTGTTCCCTCCACTTATCACCAGTGTCTTAAATTTCCTTACATGGGTCAAGAAGCCCAGCATTTTGTATAGTATTATAATTCCCTTGTCCCTCACAACAAAGAAGAAACTAGCACACCAACAGATGACACCAACCAATCCACAACTATAGACACTTCATGCTCGACTAACTGAAATGACAACCACTCATCGATGTCAACTAAGGGTAAAGAGAAAGTGGGTTGTTTGAGTCCTTCCATTTCTTCACCATCATCATCCAAAGACCCAAAATGGTCACACTATGAAGAAATGGATAGATTGATGAAAGAATTTGATAGAAAGTTTAAATTGCATCGCAAAGGGGTGGGAGAGTACTTAATTTTCTTATTTGATCGCCTTCTTTCTCCAAAATCTCATGGAAAACTGTCATCCACCAAGCCTTTTCATGCACATTTTATTAAAGCATGTAGCACACCTCCAAACTCAGTGGTAGAAATCAGTCAACAAAACATTGATATCTCTCCCCATCTACATGAAAAAGGTTTTGACCTAATGAAAAAGATGGGATACATGGGAGATGGTCCTTTAGGAAAAGGGACAAGCATCATTGAACCTCTAATGGCACAATTCAGGTCCAACAAGTCTAAAATAGGGGTAGGATATGATGAACAAGATAGAACAAAAGCCTCTTCCAAATCTCATCCTAAGCATAGTGATTCCTCCCCTTCCACCCTAGCATGGGTACCTAAACAAAAGGATAGTTATAGTTAGAAAACAACTGACATCATAAATGTGAACTTATCCCTTTCAGGTTTATATCCCATGAAAGAACCATCTATAAACACCTATAATAATGAAGATGAAAAAAATTCCACTAAATGGGAATTTGATTCATTATCCGAGTCTCTTCAAGATAAAGAATGTGATGTAGTTCATATACCCACATCTGACAGTTTGGCTACACAAGCAATACCTCATAGTCTAAGACCCACTTCGCTAAGAATTAGGATACAATAGAGAAACTTAGAAGATGATGAACATGTCGAAGGATTTCAATTTCAAACTCTATTCCTTGACTTCTTTCCAATAGAGGTTGAGGATGACTACTATGATCCTCTTGCAAGCTCTACTTTTCTCGACACTCTAGAAAAAGCCCATGTCATAGATCTAATAGATACAACATATGATCCATCCAATGAAATCATATCTTTAAAAGCTACCAAACCTATTCCATGTTACAAATCATTACCCCTAGTCCATCTCAAACTCATTAACTACAATACAACCAAGCCTCACCATATCCCTCATTTTGACACTGACTATGAAGTCTTCCTCTACCTTAATGCAGTTTAACCATCTCGTTGACAAAGAATAGAAGAACGGCATATATTTGAGTCTGGTATCAATTACCTTAGTCACATTAGAATAGGTCAAGAATCCCAAAACCTCAAGGATCGCTACCAAGTTGTGGCTGACCTTGAGAAAAAAATAGAAACAAACAAAAGTGATGCATCCCAAGGTGAAAACCCAACTATGGCACCCGCGGATGGGGTGATTGATACTTTACCCAAACACTCTAAGGAAAGATCTTCTATTTTGATTGAACCAATAGAACCAGTCAACATTGGCACAGAGCAAGAACCAAGGGTCATTTATTTAGCACAGAGGAAAGATAGGCATTCATTTGCTTCTTTGAAGAAAGACAGATAAACTTTGCATTGTCTTACGTAGACATGCCTAGCTTAGATCCAAATTTTATCCTCAATCATCTTAATATTTCTCTAGAGGCCAAACCAATAAATCAAAAGCTTAGAAAGATGCATCCCCATATCACTTTGTTAGTCAAAGCAGAGTTAGAAAAGTTAATCGGCACCAATTTCATCTAACCCTTAGTGTATGCATCATGGATATCCAACATTGTCCCCATATCAAAGAAGAATGGCAACATACACATTTGCATCAATTTATGAGATTTGAACAAAGCATGTCCCAAAGATGATTTCCCCCTTCCCAACATCAACACTATTGTCAATCTAATAGTGGGTCATTCCATGTTTTCACTCATGGATGGCTTTTCAGGGTATAATCAAATCAAGATAGCACCAAAAGATCAAGAGAAAATAGCTTTTACTTGTGTATGGGGCACGTTTTTTTGGAATGTGATGACCTTTGGGTTAAATAATGTTGGGGCTACCTATCAATAGGCCATGACCACTATCTTTCATGATATGATGCATATCTTCATGGAAGATTATGTGGATGACATTCTTGCCAAATGCTATAGTTGAGAAGAACATCTCCCCATACTAGCCAAAATATTCACCCACCTAGAAGCATTCAAAGTCAAGCTCAATCCTAAGAAATGAACTATTGGCATCAAATCAGGCAAGCTCCTGGGATACATTGTCTCAACCAAAGGGATAGAAGTTGACCCTGAAAAGGTACAAGCCACAATTAGTACACCACCTCCAAAGGACCTAATCTATTATGCTCTCTTCAAGGTAGGTTTCAATTAATTCGTCAGTTCATTTCTCAGTTGGTGTAAAAATGTATACCTTTCAACCCACTTACTACACAAAGATATAAATTTTTAGTGGGATGACCAATGCTAGAAAGCTTTTGACTTATTTAAAACCTACTTGATGAATTCGCCTGTGTTGGTACCTCACATACCACACAAACCTTTGTTATTGTACATTTCTATAATGGATGAGTCAATCAAAGCCATCTTGGTGCAAGAAAATGACTAAGGAAAAGAATAGGCCATCTATTACATTAGTCATACCTTGGTCAATTATGAGCTCAATTACTCTTTTATTGAAAAGGCTTGCCTAGCCATAGTTTTTGCTTCCCAGAAACTATGTCATTATCTTCTAACACACAAAGTCAAGATCATCTCCAAAATTGATCCCCTTAAATACCTTCTCAGCAAAATAGCATTAACAGGCAGATTGGCCAAATGGGTAATGATCCTAAATGAGTTTGACATTGAGTATGTTGATAGGAAGGCAATAAAAGGACAAGCCATTACTGATCAATTGGCAAATTTTCCTATAGAGAGTTGACATTCTATCCTAGCTGACTTCCCAAATATGCATATTCTTTAGATAGAACCAATAACATAGAAATTCTATTTTGATGGTTCCTACACACACCATGGATCAGGTGTCAATATCGTGTTCATCATGCCATTGGGTGTTACCATCCCTAAGTCTTACAAACTAATTTTCCCCTACACCAACAACATGGCCAAATATGAAGCTTTGGTCTTGGGTCTCAAGCTAGCTTTAGAATGGAAACTAACAGCACTAGAGGTTCATGGAGACTCCCAGTTGATCATTAATCAAGTCACCGACACTTATCAGACCAAAGATTAAAAATTATTTCCTTATAAACATATGGTCAATACACTCAAGGCATGTTTTGTTCACATTACTTTTGAGAAAATTCCCAGAGAGAAGAATAGAGCAATAGATGCTATGGCCACCCTGGCCTCCTTATTTTAGCTCCTAGAGCAGCATGAGTGGTATGAGTTCCTAGTAGAAGAGGTGGTTCAACCCATATTTATCCAACCTGATTCCCTTATCATTTGCCACTTATATGCTCCCAATCCCCTTTGGTATAACTCCATCATCACTTACCTCTGTGATAACACCATTCCATCTGACCTCTCACATAACCAAAAATGGAATTTCATTCAACAAACCTCACGCTACACTTTGGTGGCTGATACATTGTATAGGAAGATCTTGATATTACTCTATTTAGATGTCTTGAAAACGAAAAATCTAGGGTCACTCTGCAAGAATTCCATGCAGGGATTTGTCACTTCAATGGGTTCACATTAGCACAAAAGATTCTCAAAATGGGCTATTTTTGGCTAACCATGGAAAAGGATTCTATCGACTATGTCAACACTTGCAAGAAATGTCAGATCTATGGTAATCTTGTTCATGCACTAGCCCAAGAGTTCAACCTCTTGGCCACACCATGGCCTTTTTATTAGTGGATCTTTGATCTAATTGGAGCCATCCATCCACCTTCCTCCAATGGACATAAATGGATTATCACCACCACAGAATACATCACCAAGTGGGTTAAAGTAGTGCCACTTGCCGATTCTATGGGAAAACAAATATGTTCCTTCATTCTAAACCATATCATTTGTCAGTTTGGCATACCTCATGCCATTCTCATAGATAATGCCCTATACTTTAAAAATCAAATAATTGATGAATTATGTGAAAATTTTCACATTATACACCACTCCTCATCAATTTATTATCCCCAAGGCAATGGCCAAGCAGAGGCCACCAAAAAAACCATTATCAACATCCTCAAAAGAATTGTCAATGATATTGGCAGAGACTAGAATTTATAGTTCAACCCTACCCTTTGGGCCTACAAGATGAGTGTTAGGATGCCTATAGGTGTGACACCCTTCTCTTTGGTTTATGGCTATGAAGCTATTCTCCCTTTAGATGTTCAAATCCCATCCTTGAGAGTTACTCTTTGAGACATCCTATCATATGAGGATTATAGAGTGGCCCATCTAGAACAAGTAGAATTGTTAGAAGAGCATCAGCGTGCAGCACATCAACATCTCAAAGTGTAGTAGAATAGGTTATCAAGACACTAAAACAAAAAGGTCAAACCACATATTTATTAGATTGGTGACCTAGTGCTCTGAGAAAACCCTAAGAACCAAGTGGCTAGAGAAAATAAAGGAAAATGGAAGGCCAATTGAATTGGTCCTTACCTTATCAAAGAATCCTTTGGGACTGGTACTTACACACATTCAAATTGTGATGGTATAGAACTAGCAAAACCCATCAATAACATCCATCTCAAACGGTTTTATGTCTAGAGCTTTGAGAAACACACCAAAATATCAAAAAAAAAATCAAAAATATCAAAAATACTAAAATAAAAAATAAAAAATAAGAAATATTTTATTATTATTTTTTGAGGATACCACCTTTGGTTTGCAAAGGAGCAAGACACAACACCTTTGGACTTCCCTGCACAACACAAGTCCTTCACTACTAAAAAATAGTCAAGATAGCCTTTAAGCAACCTCCTCTAGACAATGTTTTCTTGTTTCAAGCATCATCAAGTTAATTTCATACATACCCAATTGAGAAACACTTGTGGGTTACAGCTCCAGGGTCTTTTGGCATCAAATGTGGTTTGCAATAGTAGAAACAGCCAATATGATAACAACAGTAGAGAAAGACAAGCAAAGCCCTAATAGCAATAACAATAACAATAAGAAGAGAAAAGCAAAGCCCTTTCCTTGATTAAATGTACACCCATAGCTCTTTATGTTCATGCAACAGCCCCTGTCCATACCACAAAGCAAAGACTGAACTAGAACTAGAAGTGGGAGTAGCAAGAATCAAGAAACATTCGTGGGTAACAATTCAATGGTTCTTTGGCATCAAATGTAGTTCACAACAGCACAAATAGATAGTATGAAAGCAACAAAGGAGAGCACAATGAATTCAACAAAACAGGGAGTCTAATTATATATTGAGATACCATAGACATGAATTGGAAGAAAATCAATGCACATCTCAGCTATCCACCTTGACCAATGATCGCTAATGCTTGTTTTAGTCCTCGTCTGACCCATTTGATGTCCCAAACTCCTTTCATTACACCCCCCGCATCCCAAACATAGCCATCTACACCCATGTTCCTGCCTTTTGACCCATTTTGGTCCCCTAGCCTCTTTTGGTACCTCACACAGTCCAGGTTACACCCCGTATTCCAACAATTTCACTCATATCCTCATTCCACTCCCAAAAATCCCAAAATTACCCAAAAAAAATCCAAATATTACAAAAAATAATCAAAAAAATTCAAAAATTGTTTTAAAATGTCAAAAAAATCCAAAAATCATCAAAAAAATTCAAAAATTGTCTAAAAACCTCAAAAAAATTCAAAAATTGCCTAAAAATATCAAAAAATCCAAATATTGCCAAAAACTATCAAAATAATTCAAAAATTATTTACAAATATCAAAAAAATCCAAATATTGCCAAAAACTATTAAATTTATTTAAACATATCAAAAAATCCAAAAATTGTCAAAAATTACCAAAAACATTCAAAAATTGTCTTAAATTATTAAAAAGAGTTCAAAAAATGGCCCAAATTTGCCAAAAATGTTCAAACAGGGTCATAGTTGCCAAACATGGTCGTAAGAGCTCAACAAATTAACAACACCCCAAAATTCTTGTCAATTTTGGGCTCACTTTAGCTCAAATGGGGTATATGGCATATAACGAGCCTCAATGGTATTAAGAAGCAGCGTAGTAATGTCCTAAAACATTTTGCTAGGCTTTGGAAAATCTAGCACAATGTGAATAGCGCAAGAGGCATTGGGGGAGCCCTCTTTCCCCCTCTTGTAAGGAACAACAATTCCAAATGGATCATTAGTCTTATTTATGTTGCAGTGGCCACAATTGGTCTAGCCCCCTTCAACAAATATATCAATGTTATCCCGAAAGCCCAAATATCTGTCAAACTCTTTCATCCTCACTCAACTAGGGGCATAGAATAAGCAAGCATAAGCGTATGAGTCTGGCCCCCCCCTCAAGCACCTTTTTCAAGGCCCAAAGTGCTTTTTTCAAGGCCCAAGCGTCCTTTTCAGACCCCCCTCAAGTGCCTTTTTCAAGGCCGAAGTGTCCTTTTTGGACCCCTTTAGTGCCTTCTTAGGCCCCTCAAGCGCCTTTTTCAAGGCCCAAGCATCCTTTTCAAACCCCTCTAGCTCCTTTTCAGGCCCAAAATGCCTTTTCAAGCCCCTTAAGGACCTTTTTCAAGGCCCAAGTGTCCTTTTTGGACCCCTCCAGTGCCTTTTTAGGCCCAAAGCACATTTTTAGGCCTCTCAAACACATTTTTTGGCCCAAACTGTTAGAATCTGAAAAGATTAACAACCCATAAAACTAGTGCAAAGAGTAAATATCTAAACTATGAATGCAAATGATACAAAATCAAAATAGCAACACAGAGTTAGTCTCCAAGAGAGTAATGCAAATGCTAGAAGCAAAATAGCATTATGAGGATGCAAAAATAAGAGATACAAATACAAGCCAGGTAGCATGCTTATATAGGCTAGGAAGAGGGAGGAGGTGGCAACACCAACCAATGAGGAGCAACCATCTATCAGACTAAAGATAGCAAAGTATCTTCCCAAGATAGCTAATGGATGCTCACATGTAGGAAGGTGACACCTCACAACCATTCACCTAATAAGACATGCTTTATTAACCTAAGCAAGATTATTAAAAGTGTAGGAAAAACCTAGCAAAATAGGAAAAATAAAAAACTACACTAACACCCCCCCATAAGCAAAGCTTAGGTGGATGTAGAAATGGGTCCCGGCAAGTCAAACCTGATGAGGTACCCATGTACATAAGATTTCCCAAAAGAGAGAGAAAAGAGACCCCCCCACACAAAAAAAGTCAGGACTCCGAGTGAGAGGAAGAGGCCCCCCCAAAAAATGAAGCATCCCACACCCCAAGAAAAGCTCGCAAATGAAGGAACTTGCTCTCAGTGAAGGGTTTGGTGAAGATATCAGCAACTTGCTTAGAAGTCGGACAATAGCAAAGGTCAATCACATGACCATGGATGAGCTCCCAGATGTAGTGCATGTGGACCTCTATGTGTTTGGTCTGCTGATGATGAACTGGATTCTGTGAGATCTGAATGGCACTCTGGTTGTTACAAAATATGACTGATGGCCATTTGATCTAGACACCAAACTCAGTGAGAAGATGTTGAAGCCAAATGGCCTCAGTGGCGGCATTTACAGCCCCCCGATACTCAGCCTCAGTAGAAGACAGAGTAATAGCAAACTGCTTTTTGCTCGACCAACAAACAGGACCTGACCCAAGTGAGAAGCTATACCCTGAAGTAGACTTGCGATCCTCAGAATCATCTGCCCAATTTGAATCTGTGTAGCCCACCAAATCAAGCTCAATACCTGCTGCATAGTGAATCCCACAACAATGAGAACCCTGAATGTAGTGAAGGATCCGCTTGGTTGCTTTCTAGTGTAACTCGTGGGGCTCCTGCATGAATCGAGAGACCATGCCTACAACATAGGAGATGTCAAGTCTCGTATGAGTCAGATAAATGAGACTCCCAACAAGTTGGTAGTACAAAGTGCCATCAACAAGTGGAGAAGAACATTGAGCCTCAAGTTTGACTTTAGAAAGGAAGGGAGTCGGAGCAGGCTTACAGTCAGCAATATGAAACCTTGAGAGTAAATCTAGAGCATACTTGGATTGTGTGATGGTGATCCCAGAAGGAGGCTGAAGGATCTCAATCCTGAGAAAGTAATGCAACAAGCCCAAGTCAGTCATCAAAAAATTGTCCTGAAGGGCCACTTTGACAGCCTTAATGGTGGGTGAAGAACTTCCTGTGATCAGCAAGTCATCAACATACAAAACCAAAAATAGAAGTGAATCACCTTATTGCAAAATGTAGACATTAGGATCAGAATGACACCGAGTGAACCCAACTGATAGAAGGAAGGAGTCCATCTTGGCATACTAGGCCCGACGAGCCTATTTGAGGCCATAGAGAGACTTTTGAAGATGACACACAAGTGAAGAATCCTGAAGGAAGCCCTGTGGCTGCTCCATGTAGATCTCCTCATGAAGGTCACCATGAAGAAAAGCACTCTTCACATCCATCTGATGTACTTCCCAACGATTAGCTGCAGCAATGGCAAGAACAATTTGAATGGAATTCATTTGAGCAACTGGCGCAAAAGTCTCAGAGTAGTCAATCCCAGCAACCTAGGAGAATCCTTTGGCAACCAAGCAAGCCTTTTGTTTGTCAACTAACCCATCTGCTACAAATTTTGTCTGATAGATCCACTTACATCGAACAAGTTTTCTTCCTTTAGGAAGAGGGACAAGATCCCAAGTGTGGTTCCTCATCAAGGAACTATACTCTTCCTGCATAGTTGTATCCCACTCAGAAATACCAGAAGCCTCATGAAAGGACTGTGGATCTGAGGTAGTAGCAATGAAGACATGTGGAGCATCCTGGAATTGTGAACGAGTTCGCCTAGTGTCTAATGGATCCCCAACCCAATCACCTGCAGACTGCAAGGTCTGTCTAGCCCAAAGTGGGCAAGAAGATGGAGAATCTGGAGGGGAATCATTAACCTCTGAATGATGACTAGGAGAGGAAGGAGGTGAGTTCTTTGAATCACTTTCTGCATCAAAAGTAGAGGTAGAAGACTGTTCAGGTGAATCTGACTCATCAGAAGATCTATCATGTATTCCAAGTGACTCTAATGTCAAGGTAGAAGGAGTTGGAGAAGTGATAGAAAGTGAGCTTGAAGATCCCTCCTCAAACTAAACACTCCTCTTAATGAATAACTCATGTGTAGTAGGGTGGAGCAACCGATAACCCTTCACACCATCAGGATAACCTACAAATATGCAAGGTTTGCTTTGCGGATCCAAGGCCTTACATTTCTCTGTAGGAATGTGGGCCCATGCAGGGGAGCCAAAAACTCAAAAGTGCTTAATTGATGGTTTTCGATCGCTCCTAGCTTCAAAAGGAGTAACCCCCTTCAAGGCTCAGTGAGGAACATGGTTCTGGATATAACAAGCACAGTTAATGGCTTCTGCCCAATACTGTGGTGCAAGATATCTAGAGTGAATCATATAGTTTGCCATTTCCTTCAAGGATCTATTCTTCCGTTCTGCAACACCATTTTGCTGAGGATTGTATGGAACTGAATGTTGTAAATCAATCCCCTCTAAAGTGCAAAATCTTTCAAACCGATGGTTGACATACTCACCACCATTGTCTGTGTGCAAAACCTTGATGGCTTTCCCAGATTTCTTTTCTACAAAAATTTTGAAGTCTTGAAAATGATCAAATACCTTTGACTTCTGTTTGAGAAAGTACACCCATGTATATCGAGAAAGGTCATCAATGAATGTGAGGACATATCGGGCCCTGCTGAAAGAAGGATGTTGAAATGGACCAGCCAAATCACTGTGAACTAACTCTAGTATCTGTGAAGCTCTCCATGCCTTACTTTTGTCAAACTTTTCCTTAGGATACTTACCAATAATGCAACCTTGGCAAACACCTCTTGAGAATTGAACCGAAGGCAACCCTATGACCATGCTCTGCTGGTTGAGCTAATGCAAATAGCGGAAGTTAAGATGGCCAAACCGCTCATGCCATAATTTACTCACATCATTAGAGTGAGTGAGCAAAATAGATGAAGGAGGATCAGGAACAAAGTGAGAAAATAGATAGAGCTGTGATTGATGATTTGCTCTCCCAACTGCAACTACAGAATTACTATGCAACTCACGCATCTCCACTGAATCAGGAGTGAACTCAACCTGCTTGCCTAAACCTGTGTGAGTGATTTGGTATATTGATAGGAGATTAGTTGATAATGAGGGTACACAAAGAACATCATGGAATGTGCCATCCCCCACATCAACAGACCCTCTCCCACACACCTCAATAGGAGTGTCATCACCCATCAAAATAGAAGGCATAGTACATGTCTCCAAGGATGTAAGTTCTTCCTTAGATGAAGCCATCTGGTGTGAAGCACCCAAATCAAGAACCCAAGTGGATGGTGAGGAAGCAACTGCAACAAGAGCTTTGCCCTTTCCTTTCCCCTTGTTGTTTTCTTTTGCCTTGTTAGACTCTTCATTAGAACTTTGTTTGATAGACTCAGGAACACTAATATTATTCTTCTCAAGAATGTATGTCAAGTGATCAATTTGTTTCTTCAAACATTTATGTTCATCATGACTGGGTCTTTTACAATAGGCACATTTAACCTTTTCTTTCTTAGGCTTATCGCCCTTAGAGGATGAGGTATCAATAGTTTTTTTTGAAGCAATTGGTATCTGATCCTTCTTTTCCTCACTATTATTTTGTTTCTCATCCTTACTATTATTGTTACTACTTTGTCCTTTTTGTTCTTTTGTGCCTTGGTTGGTTGCTAAGGCATGTGACTTAGAGGACTTAAGAGTGCCCATCTGGATTAGCTTGTCCTATTCTCGAGTGAGATTGATAGCAAAATAATCTAGAGATGGCATGGTGAATTGAGTACCAAGTGCACCCTTAGTAGCATAGAAGGTAGAGACAAACACAAAATATTCTAAACTTAGCTTAGAGAGAATACTGAGAATCAGTTGTTCATCTTTCTTTTCAATTCCACATTGTTTTAACTGCAGCCTTAGTGATTTCAATTTGGTGAAGAAATCTTGGATTGTGTTAAAATTGCTTGGACTCAAACTAATTAATTCATTTTCCAACATATGACCCCTCATTGAATCTTGTGTGCCAAATAATTTTTCTAGCTTTGTCCATACTTCATTTGGTGTATCCAAAGACTCAATGTGAAATAGCAAGTCAGGAGAAACAGACAAACACAATGTTCCATATGCCTCATCACATTTGTTAAACCACTTAGGCTTGTCTTCATCTTTAGCAGGTTCAGTTTCAAGTCCCATAGTTATCCTATTTAATCCAGCTTTCCTTAAGTGAATTATCATGCGTAATTTCCACTCAAAGTAATTGTATGGAGTTAGGATGGGCATATTTGTTTGATCCATGATGAAGAAATGCAAAGAAATGCTAAAAAGAAGAGAACCCAGCCACGACAATGTCCCCCCCCCCCCCCTTTTACTCAATCAAAGAACCCCCCCCCCCCCCCCCAAAGAAATATGATTTGGCACTTTATTTTAGTGCATTTACAACTACCACTAGAAAGAAATACTTAGTGGTCTTGATTTCAATGCATTACAAACCCTCATGAAGAGCATATGCTAACAGTGAAATTTGGGCAGAATAATCAAGAAAACAAATAGTACCACTGCAATCTACTCAAAAAATCATGCACTTTCAAAAAAAGAATCGCCTCGATACGAGGTCGTATGAGAAAGTTATGATCCTCTGAAGTTTCCAAAATGAGAATTGTGCACAGTCACGGCTGAGAATCTGCAATTTTTGAAGAATTCATACATGAAAATCAAAAAACAACTCTACTAGTGGATAGAGCACAAAAAAATAGCCAAGTTAATAACAAGAATCATCAAAATTAGAGTTCGTATGAGCAAGAACGAGACATTTGAAAACTGCATTCAAATTTGCGACTACCAACGGAGAGGGGTATGGTTGTAGCCTTTCATGCTCGATTCTACAAAATATACAGCTTGCATGAAAAATTTAAAAGATACCCAGATGGTTTTTCGGGGCTGCAAACAAAATCCAGAAAGTGTTTTCCTTTCTGATGTACAGAAGATGTTGCAGTAGTGTGAATCAGACGCCTTTAATAGTAAAAAATGGCTCCAAAAATCAATAAACGACCCCAGGAAAGAAAATATGACATGAAAATTCTGGATCAGCTTCCTAAGTCCATTAATGGTATGTTGGAACCTGCAATACTGATTGAAAACTCCAAATATGCAAGTTGGTTGTCAGATTTGAGATTGAAACCCCAGAGAAAAATAGTTTTTGTCAAAGCTTTTCTGATTCTCAAGATCATCCAAAGATGCAAGAGAAGAGCATACTTTATTTTTCAAAAACTACAATAAAATTTATTAGCGCGCGCCCGCCCCCCCCCCCCCCCCCCCCCCCTCAAATCTCTCAAATAAGGAAACTAAAATCTACTCTTGCACATAGAAAAGCTCTGATACCATGTTAGAATCTGAAAAGATTAACAACCCAAAAAACTAGTGCAAAGAGTAAATATCTAAACTATGAATGAAAATGATACAAAATCAAAATAGCAACACAGAGTTAGTCTCCAAGAGAGTAATGCAAATGCTAGAAGCAAAATAGCATTATGAGGATGCAAAAACAAGAGATACAAATACAAGCCAGGTAGCATGCTTATATAGGCTAGGAAGAGGGAGGAGGTGGCAACACCAACCAATGAGGAGCAAGCATCTATCGAACTAAAGATAGAAAAGTATCTTCCCAAGATAGCTAATGGATGTTCACATGTAGGAAGGTGACACCTCACAACCATTCACCTAATAAGACATGCTTTATTAACCTAAGCGAGATTATTAAAAGTGTAGGAAAAACCTAGCAAAATAGGAAAAATAAAAAACTACACTAACACAAACACCTTTTCTAAAGGCCCTGTTTCAGCTTTTTCAAAACCCTGATGTCCTTTGAGCCCCCAACACACCTTTTTTGAGTTAAAGCACCTTTTCAAGGCCCTATTTCACCTTCTTGAGACCCAAGTATCCTCTTTTAGGCTCCAAATGCCTTTTCATAGGCCTCGAGCATGTCCATCTCGTCACACACCTAGAGAATTGTCCCCACATTGGCCTTATAATTGTCTATAATGGTTCTTAATATACACACAGACATTCTCACCTACCAATCACGGTCATCTGCACTCTACAGATTGTATTGTTTCCACTTTTACAAGAGTCAAACTATTCCAATATTTATCACAAAAATACAAAAACATTCAAAATATCTATCAAACATCCTAAAAACTTTTAAATATTTGACAAAAAAACCCATATATATTCCACAAAATCCCAAAAACAAAACATGACCCTACATTACAATCAACATCAATTGTCCCTTTGATTGCCACAACAATGAGCACAAACTTTTTATTCTCCTATGATGGCTCTAACAACATTACATTTAACCAAAGTCTAGTGAATTATTTATTCTAGCCTTCCTAGGGGAGGTGGCACAATAGGGTGTCCAATCAATGGTGCCTCTTCTAGCCTAGCTCCAGATGAAGAAGCTCCTTGTGTTAACCCCCTCGTACCCACACCACATCCATAGGAATTGGAAACCTCTCACTACATAATTGTGTGTTTAGCAAATGTGTAAATTCCCTATCTATGAATTGCATCTCTCGCCAATTCTCATTCAATAATTCCTAATAATAACGTCTCATCCAATAAGTGGCTTCTTGATGTACCTTTGTCATTTGGTGCATTTCCACTAACACATTCTCCACCAACTTGCTTACCCATTATGCAGTGATCGCTCATTGAGCCACATCCCACTCTTTTTGCATCTAATTAGTCATCATTCACCAACACTCCACATTTTCTTTTGCCTCACCCAAATGCTGCTATAATTGCCTCACCTTCCCTTCACTTAATGCTAACCGCTCCTGCAACTTTAATGTCAGGGAGTTCACCTTCATGATCGCTTCCCTAAAAGACTCAGACTGTGATTGCAATAACACTAGCTCATTATGAGCACTCTCTAAACCCATTTGCACCATCTTTAGTGATTCTTGCAATCGCTACACTTGTGACCTTTTAGCCCACATCCCTGCATCATTTTGCTCCACTCGTGAGTGCTCCACACATAGCTCTATCTCTAGTGATTGCACTTGTGCCTGCTCTACATCCACCATCGACTATAGTCATCTTGCCTCCATTTGCACCCCATCCTCCCATGCCTTCTCCATCAATCCAAGCAATAATGTGACCTCCTATTCTACATTCTCTACTCAAACTCTCTTTATAGTTAACACTCTCCGTAATCCTTCCATGTCCCATGATGATTGATCTCGGTCTCCCATCTCTAGTTGTGGCTCCTCCACATTTAAACTACTCATTCCCCCTTCTGTTGACCCTTGTCCCAGTGTCCCAAGGCTCATAAACTAACATGTCCCACTGATTACTTCACCACCATTAGCACCTCCCACATCCTTCAAAGTTTCTCCCATGGACTTTTCAGGAGATTTTATTTCCCCCACCTCCTCCTCTGCTCTCGACATACTCTTCATCTTCTCAAGTAGACTTTTCTCCACCTGTATCATTGACCCATCATCTAATACCACCTGCAATGCTTGTTGCACTATCATCTCCAACAACATCATTAAAGCTGACAAGGGTGTTTCTTTTGCCTCCATCCCCACCTCTTCAAGTTGTGTTGGGTCTTGTCCCAGCTGACTTGCCTCACTTGGACCTGAAATTAACACTTGGAGTTTTGACTAATCCACCCACTCCTCATAAGATCATTGAACACACTTCACCATTTTCCATTGCCTCATCTGCCTTCCTTAGCTAGCATCACCCTCTTGTTGCAATTGATTTGGTGAGCCTAACATACTTTCACTTATGTGATTCCTACAACTTCTTAATACATCCAATAATTACATTCTATTTTTTACCTCGCTTTGATCCATTCCCATGTTACCTACTTACTTATAGCCATTACACACTTGAAACTCATTCTGTACTAGTCTTCTGCATATCTACTCTTTGCATCCCACCGCACTGTTACCCAATACACTTGACTCTTGGCTCTAACATTTAGCCACCCAAATCCCTGTCGATGCACACTGACCATTGGATTTTGCTACTAAATCACCACTGACACATCCCACACCTTTGTATTTGCCTAGTACAATAGTCACTCCCTAGCAAAACTAAACAAACTCGACACTGTTACACACAACTAGAAGCATGCCTAATCCACAAATAATGGTTTTATATGTTATCATGTGCTTTTAGTACCTCAATGATGTGTTTAACTAGAGGTACCGGGATGAAGTCATGATTTTTTTTTGGGTTTTTCACTATTTAACACTTGTGATCCTTTGGTTTTGCACATTATTGGTGTTCACTTATAAGTGTCTCCTCTCATATGGAATGCCATGTGTACCTTGACCAATTTTGTGTGCTATCTTAGGTGAGGTCATTTATCTGACACATGATTGTTTGTGTGCCTATTTTTATTATTTTTGGTGTAAATACATGTTTACTATTTATACTTATTTATGTTTACTTAGGTTAATGCATTATTTTATTATTTTATTTTGTGAGACACTTAGGAGTTTGCACACCTTTTTTAGTTGTCATGTTGACAACACAGAAGTGTGCAACTCTATTGTTGGAATGTCTTAATAGAAAGAATTCTTCTGAGAGGGGGGGGGGGGAGGGGGTGAATCAAAAGTACTAGATTTTGACCTATTTTTCAACCCTTAATAACATATTATTGAAATGAACATGCATGCATATCAACATTAAGCAATCATGAGAAACACATGCATCACCACATAACACTTGAGATTTTGGTAACCTAGAAACCCTCCAAGAATAAGAAGGTAAAATTGAGGTGGGGATGATACCCACAAAATCACTGCAGCAATAATGTTTGACCACTTCTGATGGTCTGCCCTGTTAAAGGCTTTACACTGTATCAATAGTGACCTGGTTAAAGGATTTACAAACACTTTACATGAAGTGTCACCCTATTAAATGATTTAATCACCTATTTAAAGGATCTACAAAATAGCTATTAAACTAACCTTTCACTATAGGGTTTCCTTTCTAATACAATTGCTAGAGAGTATTAGGTATAATAAACATGATAGCTTACAATCCTTTGATTGTTGAATACAGGCACTTGATCTACTTTCTCTGATCTTGATTCTATGAAATCTGATGTCTATTCGTATTTCTTGCTTAGTTCTGATCAACTGAATATTTTACTACTGCTCACTTCCTCTAAGTCTTTTTACTCTTCACTCTAAACTCCACTAGAGTTTTCTATTCACTCCTTTGTCCATCTACTTGATTTAATGAGATTTTGTCTTCCTTATAAAGACATTCAAAGACTTAGGGTTAGATATGGATCTATGATCCATATTGAATCTCTGTTTCCTGCTCATTCTTGCACTTTTATTATTGGTTGCATGTAGATTGCATAGGAAATATAAAATATTCGATCTTATCACTTAGATCCTTCAAGATTCATCATATGTCGGCCATGAAAATGGTTTACATCTGAATTAGTGAAGTTACAAACTCATATGTGCATTCTGTGTTACTTGACACTTATTGACTCCTAATGCTCCGCACATATAAAAAACTAGCTTACTCAAATCCTATTGCATTCCTATTTTTCTTGACATCGTCTATGACTCAACACTTGAATATTACTCGGCACTTGTATCATGCTCGGCACCTAAAGTCACTTGACACTTGATCTTCACTCGGCACCTGAAGGCTACTTAGCATCTGAAGATCTCTCGGCACCTATTGGATTTTTTGACTCGGCACATGTTGTGGCTCGGCATACACAGTGTGCTCGGTTTCAATGTATAAAGTGGTTAAGTGTGTTGGCACTCAAATTTCAAAATCACTAAAAATCTCCCCCTTTGACATGAGTGTCAAAAACACTTAGCTAAGCATTATTTATCTGACCTTATGAGTACATTCACTAATCTGGTCGATATATACAAAGATTAAAGAAAACTTGATCAAAATTTTGTAATATATATACCTCAAAATTATTGTAACTCCCCCTGAGTGGATTGTGCCATTATCTGTGCTATCTTGGTAACCAAAATTTTGTGTTGTTTATCATGCTCCTCTTTTTATCTTAACTCCCCCATTCTCTTGTCTCTTTGTCTCCCTCATTCATCTTGTCTCCCCTGTTCATCTTATAATATCTCCCCCTTTTTGACACTTATGTCAAAGAGTGCTAAGGGTTAAGACCATATTTTTCCAAAAATGTGCTATTTACTTCCATAATCATCTTGACAGTTGCATCCCAATTATGCAAAGCAATTTTCAATGACTTGTGTTGGATGACAGTCTCTGCAACAAGGTGAACAAGTCCATCCAAAGTAGAAAGATTAGGATCTTTCTTGAGAACAATTTCAGAATAGACTTGTTCTTTATGGAGTACTTCCAAATGTGGGGTAATGGAGGATTGGAGCTGTATTAATTTGGCCTTGATGGTGGCCTCTTCTATTGTTAACACAACTACTTCTTTTTGGGTGTGAAGCATTTGATTGAAGTGCTCAATTTGGGTAGTTGCATGCTTGAAAGCTTCAAATTTCTCTCCAGGCTCATTATTCTTTGGCTTGCCTCCTATGTGAAGTATGAAAAGTCACACAGCTTGTTGTATAATGAGAATATATTCTCAAGTACCTTTTTCACTTTGTCAAGTGTTTTCACCAATTCAACCTAGGAAAGTGCAATTTCACTAGATATTTTCTCATTTACTTTCCCTTGGAATTTCCTTTCAAACCATTCCATAAGTTTTACATTTGTTTCTTGGTCTTCATTTGTCACCTGGTCAACAATATCTGATAATTGCTCCATTATATGCTTTGACTCAACTGGTGACTGCAAACTGAAGGCATCCATAAAGATGTCCTTAATGTCATATAATGTTTGCTTTTGTTTATACTCCTTCCTAAGTATCTCCTACCTCTTTCTTCTATTCAATACTTCCTGCACCTCATTGATTTGATAAATGCTTTTTTTTTTTGAGTCACAACTTGGTATGACTATCTCCTCATCTAATTCAGGGTCTCCATAGTGAAGTACCCTTGCAACTTTTGTAGTACTTGATCCTGGTGCTGATATTTGCAGTTCATTGCATCATTACTTGGTTGTTTTGAAGGAGTTCTCAAGGTAGGAAAATTTATCAATGTTTGTATTGCCTCCTACTCTTTAGGGGTTTCCTCTGCTTTCTCCTCCTATTGTCTTCTACCTTGATCAATTATAGGAATTTGAGGAAGTGCACCTTGCATTTGTGTTGTAGGATCAGATGTAATAGTATATCCTATTTGTTCTACTTCTTTGTCTCCTACTGCACTCAGCTTCTATACTATGGTGTGAACTATTCCTGATGAAACAATTGTTTGCATTTGAAGTTGACCACCAGTGGTTGTAGAGATGTTGGAAGGTGGTTCTTTTGGATTCACCTTATCTCTAACTGTGTCTTTTACTAATTTTTGTAATTCATCCACACTGACCAATATTGGATCTATACATAATTTTGATTGTTGTGTGGATTGGTCAAGGATTCTTTTGAGATCCTCTGCAGTTAAAGGATTAATGTTCTAAGCAGAAGTGTCAGGAACATCTTGTACAATTATAGTTTCTGCAGGTGTGATGAGTACATGAGGAGGGATAGAAGGTGACAATTGTGTGTCTTGCACACTCTGGTCTTGTTGCTGCTCCTGCTCAGCTATTGTCATTTCATCCTATTTTTGTGTCTCCTCCTCCTCACCTATTTCTTTCTCCTCTCCATCTTTCTTTTCTTCTCCCTTCTTCTCTTCTTCTCCTTTCTTCTCTTCTTTCTTCTTCTCTTCTTCTCCTTTCTTCTCTTCTTCCTCACTAGGCTCTTCATGTGTTGTGTTTTGTCCCTCAAGGGGATCTTCTTCTCCTTCTTTGATAGTAGTCAAGCCATATATCAACTTCCATTTTTTTGTTGACTTACTGACAACATTTTCAATCCTATTTTGTAAGATATCAAAGGCTCTATGCTTTGGTGTGAAATTGCTACTATATTTCTTATTAGCCTTTGTTATTTTTCCTCTTGTTAGGTCAGGCATCACCTGTGCTAAAGTAGATTCTCTTATCTCCTTTTCAATTTTTAGACAATGATGCCATTTGTTTTCAATTATCTCATACAATTGTCTACGCATGGTATTGTCTAGCTCTAGAGATGTAGTCTTGAATTCAGCCATCATGGCATATATTGATTCCTCTAGTTTGTTTTGTTCTTATTTACTTAGCTTATTGAAATCAATGCTTTTTAGATTAGTAAAATCTGTATTCTTAATATTTTCACAGATTTTATCTAAGGCTGATTTGGGAGGATGACTTACCACTCTGAATTGGCTGATATCTTCTGACTCTATTCTTTCCTCCTCATCAAAATATGGTTGTGCTACATATTTTCTTCTTTTTCTCGGTGCTTCACCAGTCTGTTCAATAGCCTTCTTCTTCTCTTTAATTTTTTCCTTGGCCTTTTGTGAAGATTCCCTTGTGGTAGCCCTTGTAACTGGTATTTGTGGCTTAGCTTGAGTTGGCTTAATCCCCTTCTTTGTTTTGGGTTGGGCTGGAGACTGTACTATTTCCTTTCTCTTCTTTGGCTTAGCTTGGGTTGGTGCTTCCTCAACTTCTTCTTCCTCGGCACCTTCCTCCTTGTCTTCACCTAGGCCTTGAGTCAATTCCATTTGGCCTTACTCTTGTTCATCATCATCCTCATCTTCTTCTTCTGCTTCAACCTCAATTCCTTCACCAAATTTCTTCTTAATTTTATTCACCAATTATCTTTCTTCTTCATTGTGGAGGTAGTCTTTAACTCCATATTCACCTTTGACCTCACTACATCATAAGTGCCAAAGTGTGGGGCACTCTTGTCTGTCTCTTCTGCCAATAATGCAGTTATTGCTACAGATGCTTCATCTATATTGATCGCATAACCAAATGGCCTTAGCCATCTCACCCTTGGGACTACTGCTTGGATATAGGTGAAATCAATATCAGCTAAGAAGTATATATCATTAGTATGTCTTCCCACTAAGGAGACTAGTATTCTTACCCTTTGTTTCATGGATTTTTTGAAATCCTCAAAATAGCTTGTCATCAGTGTGTCAAAATTGTCTCCCATTTGTTCTATATATTCATTGATTTGGGCTATGATAGTTCTATCATTTCTCCATGTAATTTTTCCAAAAGAGGGAAATTCATTCATAACATAGAAAAATATACAAACCAAAATTGCGCCAAATTTGCATTGGGCACCCTTTGTCCTTCATATAGTTGCTAGGTTTTCATTAATCTATTGTAGTTGTAGTTCTGCAAGATCATAAGTATGATCCTTTTTCACCAATTTGTAGCCTACATCTACTGCAATACATGGCACACTGTTGAGTCTACTAGATTGATAGAATTTATGTGCAATGACTCTAACAAAAAATTCAACGAGAGGATCCTAAATGGTGTGAATTTTCATTCCTCTTTTGTTCCATTGAGCACTTGTGTTCTTCTCAATAACCTCCTTAATTCACTTCTCAAGGTCTTAAACCGATCTAGGGTAGGATATCTAGTTACCCTATGAATGATTCTCTTCGTGATCTTGGTAGGAACATCTTCTAGCCACAGACTACCATCATGAATTCTGCTTAACACAAGTTTGATCCATTTTATCTTAAATACAGTGGGAAAACTCAAAACTAATGTTAAACCCTTCCTTTCAGAAATTTTCTATTCATCCTTCAAAACTCCATCTACACACAACTTCTCATAGGCTTCTCTTATTTCCATATCTCCTATGGCTCCTATCTTACAATTATAGCATCTTCTTATATCCTGAACCATTACAACTTTTAGGGGTATGCGAGAAAGGGCTCCAGTGGGATCATTCTTGTATGTAACTTCAGGGATGGGACAAAAATTAGGTTGTTTGACCTCATTAGATACTAGTTGGACTTCAAACAACTCTTTGTCCTCGGTTTTCTTAGAACTCAAAGCCATTTATGCAAACTAGGGTTTCCTTTACACAGAAATATGAAACTGTGTAGCTTGGCACAAATGAAAATACCTCAAGATCAATGAAAATGCATTGTAAGAGGTTGAAATCTGCTTCAAATACTAAATTCTTTGCTATGAAGTCACTATGCTCTCTTTCTCTTCTTTGCTTCTTGATCACAATGAGGAAGAATGATTGAAATCACGATAATATACCCAATTTTTATCGCATTAAATGCTCAACTGCCCACTCGGCTTCTAATTTTTTTTTAGCATTACTTGGCTTGCACTACATTTCTACTTCACTCAGCTTCCATTGGAGTTATTTAACTCGGCATAAAGTATCAACTCGGCCATTGTTAGGAACTCGACATCCACTAGAATTTTACTCAGCATCCAAAGACAACTCGGCATCATCATTTAAAATTTTGTCTTGGCATTTTGTCTCATGCAGATTTATACTTTGCATTGCTTCTTCATGGTTTAGGGATAATGCATGATACTTCCTTATATGTATCAGCCCCGTAGGCTCATCTTGTGATTAATTGGATGAGAAATGATCACTTGACCTTGTGGGTGAAGTGACCCTTCCATTGGATGTACTTGATTCATTCTTTTTTCTGCCATGTCTATTCTGATGTGTTCTACATCAATCTTTTCTTTACCCTTATTTACTTCAGTCTTGGGTGCCTTTGACCTTGTAGGATAGTTTTTGCTGATATGACCAATTTTTAGGTAACTGAAACATATGATTTGGTTCAACCATCTTTTATAGTTCTCCTTGAAATGTGTTCTTATGCAGTTCTGGGGTATATGCCCATATTCCTGACAATAATGATAGCTATACTTGGTGTTATAATCCCAATGGTAGTGACTTTCATTCCCTTTTGTTTTTTTTGGTTGATTTGATGTCCACATAGGCTTTGATCTACATTCAAATGCTCTATGTCCATAATTCTTACAATTATGACAATGTCCATCAAATCTTTGTGTCCTTGTGACTTTGGATCTACAATCTTGTGTCATATGTCCTTGCATGTTGCACTTGTGACAGTAACCCTTACTTTTGGGTGTATTAGGCTGATTGAATCTTCTACTCCTGCACACATTAGTAGTATGCCCCTTTTTATTACAGTAATGACAAGTGGGTTTAGAATCCTTACCTTTGTCACTTCTTTGCTCAATACTCTTTGATGATTCCCCTACTTCAGTACTGTTGTATCCAAGTCCTAATGTATCATGGGCTGATCTTGGGAATTTCATCAACTGTTCAAAGTACTTGATGGCTTCATTGACTTGTTAAGATTCTCTGCTATTTCTTTTTCTCTATTCAATTCATTCTGCAGTTGTTCATTCTACATCTTCAAAGTAGAGATCTCAATATCCTTCATATTAAGCTCATGATGAAGGTTCATCATTTGGGCAAGTGTATCCATCTGCATGTTTGAGATCCTTGTTAATTCAATACATTTTTCTTCAAGTTTGTTTGCAAGATTTCTTTTGTCATCTTCCATCATGACTCTATCCTCGACTACTCTTTTGTTTTGTTTAGTAATTTCACATAACATTATGGCCTGTGACTCATGTTCCATCTTGAGAGATCTTATCTCTTCTACTTGAACTTTTTTTTTCTCCATCAATTCTGCTATTGTTGCATCAAACTCTTTAGTGTCTCCATTGGCAAACACTTGTGTGGTATCAATCTCCTTGTAGTTTATATCATTTTCAGCTATGGCTATCTCTTTCTTTCTTTTCAAGGATTTTCTTAATTCAACTCTAGCTTCTTCTACCTTGTGTAGAGCGAGATGCACATCTATCACCTGATTCTCAATGATCTTTCCAAGTTTGAAAGATACCATCTTTAGATATTTTCCTCCAAGCTGTTAGGCTTCTTCTTGAGAGAATTTGGCTCTGATACCAATTGTTGGAATGTTTTAATAGAAAGAATGCTTCTGAGAGGGGGGGGGGGGGGGGGGGGGGGGGGGGGGGGGGTGAATCAGAAGTACTAGTTTTTGACCTATTTTTCAACCCTTAATAACATATTATTGAAATGAACATGCATGCATATCAACATTAAGCAATCATGAGAAACACATATGCATCACCACATAACACTTGAGATTTTGGTAACCTAGAAACCCTCCAGGAATAAGAAGGTAAAACTAGGGTGGGGATGATACCCATAAAATCACCATAGCAATAATGTTTGACCACTTCTGATGGTCTACCCTATTAAAGGCTTTACAATGTATCAATAATGACCTGGTTAAAGGATTTACAAACACTTTACATGAAGTGTCACCATGTTAAAGGATTTAATCACCTATTTAAAGGATCTACAAAATAGCTATTAAGCTAAGCTATCACCATAGGGTTTCCTTTCTAATAAAATTGCTAGAGAGTATTAGGTATAATAAACCTGATAGCTTACAATCCTTTGATTGCTGAATACAAGCACTTGATTTGCTTTCTCTGATCTTGATTCTATGAAATCTGATGTCTGTTTGTATTCCTTGCTTAGTTATGATCAACTGAATATTTTACTGCTACTCACTTCCTTTAAGTCTTTTTACTCTTCACTCTAAACTACACTAGATTTTTCTATTCACTCCTTCATCCATCTACTTAATTTAATGAGATTTTGTCTTCATTATAAAGACATTCAAAGACTTAAGGTTAGATATGGATCTACGATCCATATTGAATCTTTGTTTCTCACTCATTCCATGCACTTTTATTATTGGTTGCATGTAGATTGCATAGGAAATATAAAAGATTCGATCTTATCACTTAGATCCTTCGAGATTCATCATATGTCAGCCATGAAAGTAGTTTACATATGAATTAGTGAAGTTACAAACTCATATGTGCATTCTGTGTTACTCAACACCTACTGACTCTTGATGCTCGGCACATATAAAAAAACTAGCTTACTCAGCTCCTGTTGCATTCTTGTTTTGCTCAGCATCGTCTATGACTCGGCACTTGAATATTACTCGGCACTTGTATCATGCTTGGCGCCTGAAGTCACTCGGCACTTGATCTTCACTCGACACCTAAAGGCTGCTCAGCATCTGAAGATCACTTGGCACCTGTTGGAATTTTTTGACTCAGCACATGTTGTGGCTCGGCATACATAGTGTGCTCGACTTCAATGTAGAAAGTGGTTAAGTGTGTTGGCACTCAAATGTCAAAACCACTAACATCTATTTCAGCACATGGTGTCTACAACACTAAATTTTGCATCATTCACTGACTTGTCATGTTGATAACACAATTATTTGCACTCCCTTTTTAGCACATGTTGTCTACAACACTAATTTGCATGTTACACCCTTGTAGGCTTATCCTCTCATCATCACACTTACTTCCATGCTTAATGGAGGATAACCCATATCTTGTGGACATGTGCTTGGTTTAATGACTTATCATGTAGCTGATTACAAGGCATTCTAGATGTATCTTAGAGGCTTTTATATACAAGCACTCCTAGTGTATTCTCAATGCATATTGAATGAACATATCATCATTTTGATCATACTCTCTTTCTAGTCTACAATTGTGCTTTTGTTTGAGTTCTTAGTTATTGGGTGAATTTTTCCCTAAGGAAAATTATTACAATTATCTTGCAACTATAGCTTTTGTTTCTTAGTGGTTGTCATGTTTTCTTGTACATTGATCATCTTTGCTAGTATTTCTCAGTGTGACATAGTATTCATATCACTATAGCTGAGCTAGTGGTGGTTGTACTTAGTCACTTTTTTATCACATGCTCTATGATGACAATTAGTTTGCATCTCTTTATAGAAAGTGATAGTTAGTTGCATTCATCTAGTTTGCATTTTCATCTTGGGTTCCTTGAAAAAAAATGGTTGGTAGATGAATCAAGATGCAATTCACCAACATTAACCAGTAACTTCATGATTGGTTATCAAATAATAGACAACAACATCCACATCAATGTCAAGACAAACTTCTAGCACTTAAATATCATGGACTTTGTCTCTTCACAACAACCACACTAGCATTATACTTCATGCATTCACCTTTTCATTCCACTCATTGCCTTATGTGGCTTTTGAATCTCAGACAATTCTAGTCACTATCAAATTTCACCACATCATCTGCTACCTTGTGTGGCTTTCGAATCTCAAACAATCTCATTTAACCACATTCCATCTTATATGATTCACTACATCACCTTTTCTCATCCTGCACCTCCTTTCCTTTCTCCATTTCATTCATTCATTTCATGGCTTTTGAATCTCAAAATTTGACACTCCACCTTATAGCCTTCAAATCTCAGACATTTTCATTTCCTTCCATTTTTCACCATTCACTCACCCTTCACTTCTCACGTCCCATTTTATCACATTCCCATTTATCTTTTCATCTCCTTTCATCCCATCCCCGCACTTATACATTTCATTCTCTCATATCATCCTATCATATATCAATTTTTTCATTAAACATTTCATTATGTTTCATTATTTCATCTGATCCTATCATATATCATTTTGTTCATTAAATGTTTCATTATTTCATCTGATCCTATCATATATCATTTTGTTCATTAAATGTTTCATTATGTTTCATTATTTCATATCATCCTATCATATATTGGTTTGTTCATTAATCATTTCATTTTTTTTCCTATCATCCTATCATATATGACATATTAATAGACATTTCATTTCATTTCTTTACCTATCATGTTATCACATTTCATTTCATTTCAATACCCATTTCATTTCATTTCTTTACCTATCATGTTATCCCATTTCATTTCATTTCATTTCCTTACCTATCACATTATCACATCTCATTTCATTTCATTACTCATTTTGTTTCATTGCATTACATATAATGTCATCACATCTCAGTTCATTTCATCACATTACATATCATGTTATCACATCTCATTTCATTTTATTACATTTCATTTCATTTCATTATCCATTTCATTACATCACATTACATATCGTGTTATCCCATCTCATTTAATTTCATGTCATTAAATTCATGTTACCACATCACATTTTCATTACATCATTAGTAACATACCATCTATTATAAATTATGATCCATCTACATTAATTATTCATATATATATATATATACACACACATCTACATCCACTGTACCGTAATCATCAAATCAAACCATCACATGCATGCATAAGTCCATGATATAATAAGTACACACATCTAAACATCAATAAGCTTAGATATCTCATAAAGCAAAAATAACAATCAGACAATGTATCCAAAGGTCAAAATCACATGAATATCAGATAAACTGCAAGAACATCAAATGATCACATAACATGAATTACAATAAATCAAAGATTACCTAAGTACATCAGCATAAATGTCCAATAAACATCAAGTGAATAATCATACATCATGAGGAGTGAGACCAAAGTACATAATATACACTCATCCATGTGGGGGTACTTGATCTAATGGTCCTTGCTCACTGGGGGCACCCATATCCTCTCACCATGCCTACTCTATTGCATCTATTAATAGTGCAACCTATCCAATCACAATAGTCTGAATCAATGATGCCCCATCTATCCTTGGTGGTGGTGGTGGCGGTGGCAGCCCTAGTGTCATCACAGCTATGAATGTCTATAAGGTACTCAACACCTCACCCATCCAAGCCTCTATGGCACTCATCTGTGCCTCCAAATTAGTCAATCCCCCTAACTACCCTAGTGGAAAATGTGCCTCTAGTGGTACTAGCTACTATACCTATGGTTGTGCCTCTGATACCACCTACTGTTGTCCCTATGGTTGTGCACCTGGTGGATCTTTGATAGGACCCTGCACTCGTGACCTCTATCATCGGACAAACTACACATCCTTTGGAAACCTAGCCCTCACCTACTCTACTACATCCTACTGACCAACCATCCCTCCTCTCACCCATGCACCACCCCAGCTGCAGATACCTCTGACCCTCCCTACACCCACCGGTCCCTGCACCAGGCCTCGTACCACCCCCCTCTATGGTAGTACCATGGCTACCTGGCCTTGCCTCCCCCGTGCTCTGCCTAGTTTGACTTTGGCTCATCATCTCCCTCTACCTCTCCCCAAACCATCCTCATCATCATCATCCTCTCCCCCACTCAACGACTCATCAATCCTTGGTATTGGCTCAATCAAATCTATGTATCTTGGGAAGGGATGATCCTGAAACCATCGTGCATAATCCCCCTCCATCCCTGCATCTGCCACCCCATCTCGTAAGGCCCATGGATGTGGTGTGTCTATCATCTATAAAAAAAGGCCTCCAGATAGACCTCATACTCCAAAGTTGGCCCCCACACTACTCTCTCTAACTATACTTGAGCATAACATGCAGTTCTATATAGCATGCCCTGCTACCAACTGAACTGCCTTGCCACCCTCCTAAAACAAAACCACTCTATCACAATAGCAATGCAATCGAGTAGATGCCTCAAACCAAATAATTACACTATCTAATCATCATCCTTTGTGCATGGCTCTGTGAACCTATATGGTCTCCACACCACCTCATCAATATCATCCAAAACCTATCACTAATACTTTGTCTTGCCCAAATGGGGTTGCATGATCAGATTGGAGTAAGTATACATGTATGGAATACCCTATGGCTTTTGTCGCACACACATTATATGAGTAATGGGTAGATGCTCCCATGTCCATAGCTGTAACAAAATGACCCCTATTGATAGCGACGAAGCTCTAAAATACACAACCTGATGTAGATCATGATATAAGTGAGCCCAAATATAGTTGCCCCAAGAAAATCTCTATGGCTTGTCAATTATATCCTATAACAGATGGCCCCATCCAACTAGACACCCTTGCCATTGGTGATCTAGCAACAAAAACCCTCCTATCAATCCTGCCAACACAACTGGCAATGCATCATACTATAACATCTCAAACCAAGACACATTGTCATCACCAATATTGTCATCCCCAAATAAGTCTCAAAATGTAACACCATCAGTAATCTGATCATAATAAACCAAATCCCCTATGGTCGAGATCCAAAAAATCCTATATACATCATTGGGAGTCACCGTCATCTCCCCCATAGGCAAATGAAATGTGTTGTGGTGTGAGTGCCACTGCTTGGCTATAGCTATCAGTAATCCCCTATTCACTCAAAACTAGGGCATCTATAATAAATATGTGAAACCACGTCTATCTATCACCTACCTATCTACATCAGACAATTAGTCCACTACCTCTAATGGCCACAGATTAAGTCCTTGTACCATGATCTTTTTCCCATGCACCTATTATTCATCAAACAAATACAATGAATTAGTTTTTCATCACAAAGGGATCATTAGACATCAATCTCATATCTCTATCTAGTTACCTAGCTACTAGTTCTATCTTGGACCTATTTGCTCATCCTTCTCTATCCTAAGTTGAACTAGCTTGTCTTCCCTACTTTATATCTTGAGCTAGTACATCACTTATCTATCATCAGATTGATCCTACAACATCACTTCACGAATAACTAACCACTATTGTTTACTCGACTGACAAACCAAGAATCTAGTCTTTTGTGTTATCTTAAGCTCAACAGAGGACCTACAACCAATTTTTGCACTTTGATAATCTTTTACGCTATTTCCTAGGATGTATGCACTATCCTATCAATTGAAAGCACTAAAATGAGCATATGCACTACTTTCACACTCAAATGCATTATTTAATATAGCATATGTGCTATAACATGTATATGCACTAATACCATAATCATATGCACTATTTTATGAGACATAAGCACCATTTTGTTCAAAAGCACTCAAAGATAAAGTACATGCACTATAATAGAGCACATATGTCCTAAAAGTCTTAAATGCATTGTTATAACATTTATATGCACTACTCATTTTTCCTATGTGCTAATCCACTTGAAAAACTAGGGTTTTCATATGTGCTAAATCGCCCCACGCATGTTCTATAACCCTACTTGAATGTGCTAAAGAAATTCATATGCGCTAAAAGAACTTTCAAATGTGCTAAACTACTAAAACTACCACATTTACCTTAAAAATCCACACAAAAACTTCAAAAACACATGTAAAAATGTTAAATCTCAAACATAGAGGATCTAAACGACTTACCAGGGGACCGTAGTCTATTGGTTGCTCATATCAACGACCCCTCTTGAATCTATGCTTTTGTAATGGAACCACCATCCTTGTTGAATCAGAGCTCCAAATCACCAAATGCAAAACAAGAGAGTGAAAATGACAAGGGTAAAAGGTCTTTTTGACCTATTTAACCCCCCAAGGGGCATTTATATCACCTTTTCATTGTATTTACCCCCTATTGGCATCTTTTTTCTCACCAAAATGAATTGGGTATTGTATCAAACCAATCTAATTATCTTTTTCCACCAAACTCCCAACATTTCAAAAATAAAATTAAAACCTACTCAACTTTTGCACTTCCATATTTTCCTCCAATTTCATTTCTGAGGGGGCAGTATATCTATATCAAACTAGGGCATCCAAGATGGGACATCAAAATTTTGTGAAACATCAAAAAAATCCTACCTTAGCCAAAAAAATTCAAACATCAAGCCTACCAAAACCAAGGTATCCAAACAAAACTATTACAACCAAATCATCAAATCAACGACAATCAAAACATCAAACATCAAACCATCAATAGATAGACACCGCAACAATTACAAAATATCAAAATATCATCAAACAGACATCCAATCATCAAAACTTGACCTAAACTCAAAAAATCAAGATAGTCTTTGAACTAATATTCTTTGTATATTAGCTCAAAGAAGAGTATTTGTAGACACCCAAAAATTGGCAAAGATTTAAATCATGCAGTTATGGTCAATCAATGCAAATTGAAGAGAAAATCAAAAGAAACACAATAGACTTTCAAATCAAAAATCACATTAGGTCATTAATCACCTATCAAATTGGCAAGACCTAAATTAACTTTAAAAGAGAAGAAAAACAATTCAAATTCATTAAAATGAAATTTAAAAAAGGAGGAAGAAAAAGACAAAGTGTTGAGAATAAATAAGAAATTTATTAAAACAATAAAATCATTTATCCTCACAAGATTGAAAATCTCTCTTTTTCATTTTAAAAGAATTAGAAATATCCTCAATTATCCTCAAAATCAAGTATATTGGAATCTTCCTCATGGTCTCTTATGAGATATTTTCAATTTCACTTTCACCCCTAATCAAAGGTGAAAATCTTGATTCTTACCCCAACCCCTTCTGAAAACCTATAAATAGGAAGGAGATCCAAGAAGCAAGGGACCCAAGTCTTAGGCATCTGCACTATAGGCACATTTTGATTCATCATTTTAGAATTAGCATTTTAGAAAGTTCATAGCATTTTGGCATTGCTTTTATGCCATTTGACATCATTCATTGAATGTTAGCTTGTTCCATATCCATTTTCATAGCAAATAGTTTTCATTATAGTCAAAGATCTTGCATGCATTCTTATAGATCTACATTTTTAGCATACTCCCATTCTAGAACTATCACTAAGATGCTGTTCTAAGAGCTATTTTAGTAATTGTAGTTAGGGAAACATGAGATGCTCGTAGAGATTACATTCTAATGATGATATCTTGGGTCTAGTCTAGTTCGTCGTCGGCATATTTACATTCTACACTAAAGTTTCATGAATACACATTCGCACCATGTACAACATCTATTTTAATTAAGAAAATGTCCCAAAAAAGATAGATCTCTTCACTATCATATCATACTGAGTATACTTGGAAGACAACATTACATTATCTGAAAAGGAGAAATAATTTGGATGATAGTATATTAGAATGTAATTAAGCACTACTATGTAGAGTTGCTTGATTTTATAGTATTTGAGAAATGGTTAATAACTTAGCTATTCAATTTTAGATTGATAATACTCTTCCTTCACCAAATATAATAGCTATCATCAAGTAGAGGATTGGGCCTAAGGAAAATCCGCAACACACAAAGCATTGGTTGGATGTCATACAACATGAATTGTATCTCTCATTTTGCAATTTAAATCTTGACACAAAGATTTGCCAAACAATGTTTCAAAGATTGAAGCCTTATTTTATGAAGATAAATAAATCTTTTGAAATGTGTTGTTATCAATATCATGTTGAATTTGATCTATACTATAAAGGGTTCCAGAAGATGATAGAAGAAAGTGGTGGTTCTCAAAATTATTTTCCTAAACATATGAGTCATTTCATAATATCAATCTTGTGTGACAAACTAGATGAGCGTGCAATAGGTGAAATAGATTGCATAAAAGGAACGTGTGAAATATGTGGCAGCCTAAGTAAATTTTCTTTGAGAGGAGAAGATAGTGATATGATGAGGATGGTGAAATGTAAGAGATATAAGTACATAAAGTCAAAAACAAAATTTGGAAAAGAAATGACAAGGTTGGAATATGTAAAGGAAGAGATACATGTTAAAGAATTTATGTCAATTTTTTGTAAATTGATTCAACCATATATACAACATGCTTTTTTTGCTAAGTGGCAAGTAGAATAGTTTCAAACACTAAGAGAAAAATTTTCACACAAAACAATTTTATCAATTATTGACTTTGCCAAGAATTATTCTTTCATTTTTCAAAAATAACTTCAAGCAAAATACTACTTTATATAGAAGATTACTATTATGGTTCAAGTGTCTTATCGACATGCACAAATCAATTTGGATGGTGTGGAAAGTATAAATCAAGCACAAGTTACCAAAAAATAGTATCACTTTTACATAAGTGATGACAAAGAGCACAACACACATTTTGTGGAACATTGTCTTTAGACATTTTTTGAATATTTGAAAAACAAGGGCATAAAATTATAAAAATATTTTGTATGGTCAGATGGATGTTTGACACAATTTAAATCAGCTAGACCATTTTATGCATTATGTAGATATCACTGATACCTTAATATACCACACATTTAGAGTTTTTTTGAGAGTGGACATGGAAAGATTGAGCATGATGGTGCAGGAGCTTGTATCAAGCATGCTTTAAGAAAGTATCAAATGGACTATAAAGGATATCACTTTAATAATTCTCATGATGTGATTGAGTGGTGAAAAACACATTTTATGGTGCCAACAAATACATATAGCATGTCATCACAAGAAAATTGAGTCATACCATTCTGAGTGTTTTGGGAGGTATTAGGTATAAATTAATTTGAATATTTAAATTGAATCAAATTTATATTTAATATGTTAGGTGATAACTATTGTGTATACATGTTTAACTCATTTTTTATAGGTATGTATGGACCTTACATTCAAGTGTCAATAGAATATCAATGCAATTCATGAAAGAGGGTAGAAAAGACATAGTCGTCGCATTCAATTATGAGTACAAATAGTGATGTGTGGCCATTGTACACTAGAGAATACTCATGTTTTTGTCTAGATTGCATTTATCAAAACTATGGTGGTTGCATTAATCATGAACATGGATACGCGAGTGAATGACTTTGGTGCCACTAGATGTTATTAATACAAATGAGTGTGAGGATGAAATCTATGATGATATTCCATTGATTTCTAGTGATTATAACCATATTTTAGGATTCATCAAAGCTGGTATGTATGTATATCCATGTATTTGCTTCATAATTTTGGTTAGTTTATAATATATACTCATGTGCATGGAATTTATACATATACTTGTAGGCAATATTTTTGTAGTCATGGAAGAATCTGAAAACGTAGGTGTTAACTCTATTATTTATTGTATTGTACCATGGAAAGAGAGAAGCTAAGATTGTGATGGAATTATATTTCCCATGAGTTTGTATAGTTGAATTATGTATACATCTATGTTTTTTATGAATTCAATTTAATTAACTTATTTGATGGATGTATATATGGATATGTGTACATATATTCAATGAGTAATTTTAATCTATATAATATTTTCTAAATGGGTAGTTTTTGTTGTTGTATGGGGAACATATTTGAAGAAAAGTAGAGTACTTTAAAATGGGATTCATTTCACTGATTATAAACCTAACAAGAAGGTATATCAGTATAGTAACCATCTTATTTCCACTTGTCTAACTCTTCATCCAATCAAAGGACTTGGAATACATTAGTGGAGGCTCGATATTGATGATCACAGGAAAATATTAAATGTTATCCAACAACGAGCTGACCCACTTGATATGAGACAGAAATAACTTGTAATTTGAAATAGCTTGAACAATTTGAAATTTGAAATTTAGTTGAACAATTTGACACAATGTGAAATATGGTTGAATAATTTGAGATTTGGTTGACCTAATTAGGACTTTTCTTAAGGAGATAGCGTACCTGGAAATCAAACTTTTACTCTTTTATTAACTTGTCAAGTTCAAATTGTGATTTGTAACTAATTATTAAAATTAGGAACTTATATGTAACTAATTAGGACATGTGCTTTGAGGGGAAGAAATTTGAACACTTGTCTTAAGGGGATGAAATTAGGAATTGTAACTAATTATATTGCGTGTTTACTCTTTCATTTAACTTTTCAAGTTCAAATTGTGATTTGTAACTAATAATTGGAATTAGGAGTGTATGTAACTAATTCGGACATGTGTCTTGAGCCCAAAAGAAATTCAAACACTTGTAGATGTTTTCATATGATAATAAGATTTACTTGATAATAAGAAATGAAAATTTTAATGAACAAAAAAAAAAAGATTTTCATGTGTAGATGCTAGCATTTGATAATACTCAAACTGCCTATCATCGATCGTGTCCACCAATATATCCACGTTTTGTTGGGCATCATCTAGCTCCATCTCTACATCTATGATTGTATGACTAGTGACCAGTACATGTCCTAATAATAATGAGCCAAGTAGACTAACTAGATGAAATGGCATAGAAGTAGAATTATCACGTGTCAACAAGTCCATCCATCCAATGGTTGACAAGTTGAAGTCAACATCATCAAGGCCCACATTTGAACTCTGAGCATTCCCTACACTAGTTGAAGGGTCTATAGTATGTGTATGTTACCTTTTAGCAAAAGAGTGTTTAATATGTGGATCATGATTTGTACTACCACCATGACCACTACTTGAGCAATGAGAGGAATATGGCTGAGGATGTGACTTAATATTATAGTGGACATGAGATTGAACATCTAATATGGGTATGCCAAGATGCTTTGATATGAATCCATATGAATCTAATAGATCCTTAGCCAGGCCAATCATAGTGTCTCATGCCAACACTCCAATGAGACTCTCTAGACTAGCTAGCAAAGGGATGCATGTTGCACTATATAAGTTTTTTGAAGATGAAGCATCAAATGATGATATAGAATGCTAACAAGATATCAAATATTGGCCAACCTCATCACTTGATATGGATTTGATAGTTGCGACAATCTCTCCAACTCCTTGAATCACCCCCTACAATTGGGTACTACACATGGCCTTATCAGCTGAGGGACCTAATATAGGGGAAATAATAGGTGCCCTCTCTTTGATAATTGACCTATGAGTCCATCATGGACAACTTGAAATCCTATCAACCAATCTACCATGCTTCAATCCTAAATGCTCTACTAAATTAGTGTAGTTCACCACCCTTCCTAAGCAATCCTCAACATAAAGTTGTCATGCAAAATAGAGTAGAATTTAGTCATTATTTGGATAACAACCATGAGAAGCAAGAAAGTGTGGGTATATCAATGCAGCCATCTATGGAGTGATACACTTGAAGGGAGAATACCCCTTCACAAACTTCTATGGAACATAATGAGGGAAACATTCCCTCTTCATGACATCTTTGGAAACTACATCTTGTAACTGCTGCAATGAAAGACCTAAAAGAGACCTCCCATCTATTACTATCAAGGAAAACCTATATAGTTTGTGTATAATATGGAGTAGCACCATGAATCTCATCTCAAATATATGTAAGGCTTCATAAGATTCTCTGTTGTGTACTACTATATACACTAGAGCATGTCCCACTAGCCAGGGATTCTTTAAGTCTCTGAATCTCTTGGTTAGTGTGACCATAGAGCTCATGAGGTAGGAAGGGTTGTTGATGTGGGGGGATAAACTAATGCTCAGGGGGGATAGGTTGTTGCTCGATGGGGGTAGAAGGTTGTTGATCTTCAATGTATGTAGTATGTGTATGTGTAAACCTGAAATAAAAATAAAAATATGAAATTCAATAAATAAACTTGAAATTTATTACAATGACATTTAAGAAAGTAGAAATCATAAACATGAAATTATACATGTACATACATGCATATAAGTCATATGTACATGTGAAATGATTTTGTACACATATATATAAGTTAGGTAAATGAAATGAACATATACTACACACATGAATCAAAATTATTTTTAAACATGAAAAGAGAATACACATGTATCAAATTTACTTTTATTTATATATAAGTCCTAAATAAAAAAATGAGCATGCATGTATGTCCTAAACATGAAATGAACATATATACACATGTGCATACATACATGCACATAAACTTCCTAAACTTCAAATTTGAACATGTGCATGCATATAAGTCATATGCATGTGTACACAGTACTCTTAAGTCCCAAACATGAATTGAATATATATTGATATCATGTGTACATGCACGTGCAGAAAAGGGTGCTAATAGGATGTCTTAAAAGGATAATCTAAAATGATGACTTACTTGGGGAGAATATAGAATCAAACATATGAAATCTAGGATCTATCTTTTAAGAAGATTATCTTTAAGTCAATTTATCATGTGTGTACATCAACTTGATAATTGTTGATTAAGTAAATATATCATGTCTGTGTAACAACTTCATAATTGTTGATTAGGTCTAGTCTAGATCACATGGGTGGACTAGGACACATAACTAGGTTATACAAAACTAGATCTTATTACAATGACCTAAAAAGAAAGAATCTAATAGGATATATTTGAAGGGTCTTAATTTAGGATAACTTAAAAATAGAAAATCTAAAATTGAACATGTATCAAGCTCGAGATTATAATAAATTAAGGGGTCCTAATATAAAATATCTTAAAGACTTGGGTTCTAGTTTAGGATGTTTATTTAAAACATAGAGAGGAGAATCTATAATCTAATGTAATGAGATTTCTATATGAAAATATAGAAAGAAATATTAAAATGATGGCTTAAGGGGAGAATATCAAAATCTATACATCACATGAATTTCTAAATTACAAACTTGTCATGGTCTCTAGTTTATATATGTGTACATTTAAAGGGATCCTAGGGACCTAGGTTCATGTTATTCATTATGGTTTAATATCATGGTTTTAAGGGATTTTAAGTTATGTGCAAATTATTTATATTTCTAGGGAACTTTATATAATTTTGTGCTCACTTTGTAAATTTAGAGTTGTCATTCAAAGTTTTTAGTTTAAGTCAAGTGTAATTTAGGTGAAGCATTAAAACAAAAAATTGTGCGCATCTATGTACATTCAATTTCAAATCTTCCAATGTGTTATTTAAGTCAAGTTAATAAAAAAAAAAATTAATGTTGCATTACATATGTATGTATGTATTTATATATATATAAATTTAAAACTAATACATTAATTTAAACATATATATACATTTAAAATTAATATATTACAAACACATGCATATATGAAATATGTGTACCTTAAAAATATTTTTATACATGTGACACGTGTGCATACATAAAATTAAACACATAAACATTAAAAACTAAAATGTATGTATATCCACAATATACATGCATGTGTGTATGTGTGTGCATATACACATATATGTATATGCATGTGCATGTGTAAATATACATCTATACACATATATATGTGTATATATACATATATGCATATACACATCTATGTATATAGATGCATATATGCATATACACACATAATACACATTATATATATATATATATATATATATATATATATATATATATATATACACGCATACGCATACACACACACACACATGCATGCATGCATACACACACACACATATACATGTATATATATATATATATACATACATATATATATACACATATCATATATGTGTATATAAATATATACCAAATAAAATACAAAAAAATATATTAAATTTTATTAAAAACATTAGGGAGGCTCAAAAAAATAAAAATTCATACCTCATTTGATGTTCAATGAGTCAAATGCCCATCTTGTTCCTTGTTCTAATTGAAACTTTTGACTCCGTAGGCAAAAATGACCTGTGGGGTCAAAACTGGGGTTTTTTTAATCTTCACTCAAGCCTTAAAAAAATTTATCAAAACTATTTTAAAAATTTTGATCAAAATTTTTCAAATAGTTTTGATCAATACTACGTGGCACGATTAGTTTCAGTCAAAACTACATGAGTTACAAGCCAAAAATTTGACCAGCATTTTTTGGAGGATTTTCTTCCTCCAAAAAAGTGTAACCCACTATTGTGGGTTCACCCATGAATCTCTTGTCTTTGTAGGACCACTCAAATCCATGTGTACTATCTCCAACTTTGCATATGTATTAAACTTCTTGCTTGGGAATGAATTTTTCTTCTATTTGCCACAACATATTCCATGCATACAATGTTAGTAAGCTTCACAATTTTAGGAAAATCTCTAATACCAAATTTAGTGCTTACTTTCACAATGTTATAAAATTTTATATGAGAGGACCTTTTATACCACAACCAACTATCATCCACCTTAGCAAATAAACATGTCATCTCTATAGAATTCAACTGAAAAACATGACCTCGTTTCCTTGTATCAATACCAATCAACTTACCATCTTTATCTTTGATAATACATGTCTTCTTTGTAAATTGCAACTAATATCCCTTGTCAACCAGCTTTCCAATGCTCAAAAAATTATGTTTTGAACCATCAACAAAATAAACATCATCAGTAATCGTTTTTCCATCAAGACTAATAGATCATTTCCCTTTAATGTGATAGGTTGCATTATTTCCAACTCTAACTATTCCACCATCATAGTTATTGAATTCAATGAATTTTTTCATATCTCTAGTCATATTATAAGAACAACCACAATCAATAATCCAATTAGATTTCTTCTTTTCAAATTGTGATACTAAAGCTCTTTCTTCCCTAAACTCTTCTTTTTTAGGACTTTCTTCATTAATAGAAACAAATCATATTTCATCACTTTCAATCAAAAATATTTCCACACAATCATATAATTCATCATCATTAGTAAACAAACATTTTCTTGTCTTATAAGGATTATTCTTATACTTTATTTCTCTCTTAGAATGTTTAGAAGAATAATGATCAAACTCATTGCATGTCCAATATTCAAAGATTTGTGTACCTTTAGGTTCTCTCTGAATAAGTAGGGAAAGACCTACTTCAATCTTCTTGTCTTCTTTTGATTTTCCATGGCTACTACTAGCATAATCTCCACTTGTACTCACACTTCTTGTCAATGTAGGTCAAACATGTAATGCACTAAAAGCAATCTCAATTCTAGGTAGTTCTCCACTTTATCTTGTTCATATCTCAGTTGATTCCAAGCTTGTAAGAAGAGTCACTCTTGTGAAATTTTTTGTGTGAGGTATAACCTATTCAATCATCTTTGTTGTCTACTTATATGCATGTGTCAAAGTTTTCAAGATCTTCCATACAATTTCATCTTGATCCTTCTTTATATAACAAGCTTGAATTCCCGCAACAATCTTTGGTATTCTACCAAAATAGCTTCTTAAATATTCATCTTTCATCATTTTAGCTTCTTGAAATAAACATATCTAATTTTGTAATCTAACTTTTCTAGCATGATTATCACCTTCAAATGTAGATTCCAATGCTTTCCAAATATCATTAGAGAGATTAAAAGATTTTATCAATATACTCATTTTCTGGAAGAGTTGTCAAAAGTGCTTCTCTAGCAAGAATATTACACATAAATAGATCTTTTTGACCTTTGGTACAATCTTCAAGATTATATTAATCAACCCCTTCCATATTGCTCTTAATGATTAGCCAATATCCAAGACCCATGCATAGGAAATGTGTTTTCATGTTCTCCTTCCAACTATTATAGTTAACACCATCAAACTTTGGATCTTCTTTTCCAAAATGATTCTCCATATATCTCCTTAAGATTTTAAGTTTTTCTTTCAAGGACCTAATGCTTTGATACCAATTGTTAGAAAGTAAAGTCCATAAGTGGGGGGGTGGGGTGGGTGTTGGTTAACTAGGGGAACCCTTGATCAAAGGGAAAAAATTGCTGGGGATAGTACCCACAAAATGATGTACTAATATATATAAGTTCCTTGTAAGAGGATGGATTATATTCAGTACATATCATTCATTGTCAAGAGACTTTGAATCTCTGCTAGGAGATTCCAACCATGTTAGGATTTGTGCCAACCCTGTTAGGTGTTGTGGAAGATAGAAGAACCCATTGTTCAAATAGCTTCAAGGAAAAGACCATCGAACTCACTATCCAATTGGCCTTAGTATTATTCTTCTTAGAATACTACAAATAAATAACTATTCATGACAACTTCATACAAGTTCACATACTCACATTACACACAATTCATTCACAAATACATTCTACCACAAGAAAAATAAAACTTTTCTTTATACCAAGTCCTAGAATAAATTATTGAGTCAGCCTTGGGGCTTTCTCAATTTACAATAATAGTATAGGACCATCTTAAGATATTTCATTTACAAGTTCACATACTGGATCTCATATACAAGATCACATACTCACATTACACACAATTCATTCACAAATACATTCTACCACAAGATGTTTACTGGATCTCATATACAAGTTCACATACTCACATTACACACAATTCATTCACAAATACATTCTACCACAAGAAAAATAAAACTTTTCTTTATACCAAGTCCTAGAATAAATTATTGAGTCAGCCTTGGGGCTTTCTCAATTTACAATAATAATATAGGACCATCTTAAGATATTTCATTTACACATTACATTAGAATATTACATCTTTTCACAATTAAAACTAAATTGTCCGCTTACAGTCTTCAGAACTCTTCACATGTGTAACCTCTAACTTTTCTCACTTGATCACGTCTCTTCATCTTGTCTTCTACCTTTGTACAACTTCACTTAGCTGGATTCTATCTCTGTTAGGAGATATAATCAAACATCAATAACTGTTGTATAGGAATTCTATCTAAATGTTGTCTTCAATAAATCTCAAATAATTGTCTATTGTCTTCATATTTTTGTATGCACACTTGGCCACATTATCAAGACACTTTGTAGAACATGTTCTCAATGTCTCATAACCTCATCTTTAATTTGTGAACTACTCAACCTCAATATTTGTTTGTTGTTCTAGCAGTCTTATAGAATAACATGTATGTTGAAATTAATAAAAAATATTGTCATGAATGCAACATATGATCACTATATCATCTCTCCAAAAATGTTAGGATAATCCCCCTTAGGAATATCATCAACATTAATACTAACATGAAGAAATTTAAAGCAACTATATTTGGGCTAGTTGGAGACAAGGCACTACGACCCAATGGATTTTAGGCTTTCTTCTACCATAAATTTTGGAAAGTAACATATAAGGAGTTGCTTGGGGTAGTAGAGAAGTCAAACTACTATGGATACATGTTGAAGGATTTCAACAACACTTTGGCAGCATTGATTATAAAAAAAGAAAAGGTTGAAAGGTTAGAATTTTTTGACTGATCTCTTTATCCAACACCACATACAAAATCATCTTGAAAATTATTGCCAATAGGTTGAATTTTTTTTGGATAAACTCGTTTCCCCAGGGCAAAGAAGATTCACTCCTAGGAGGCAAATTGCAAATAAGATTATTGTGGTTTATGAGGTAATTCACTCTATCTCCATTGGAAAGATGAGTGCAGTATTGTTGAAATTAGACATACAAGACATTCCAATTTAAAGTCTTGAATAGGCTTGATTTTAGCAACAAATGAATTGGTTGGATAGAAAGTGTGGAAAAATATTATAGAATGTCTCTATTGGTCAATAGTAGCACATAGGGATTCTTCTCTACTTCTTGGCGGGTGTCAAGGGGATCCAATCACCTCTTTTTTATTTATTCGGTTGGTGGAGGTGTTAGGGAGAATTATTGTGAAGAAAAGGGAATAGGGTAGATAGAAAGAAATGCATATAGTTGCTAAGATAGATCCAACCACCCATTCATAGTTCATGGATGACACCTTTTTGGTAAGTGATGCATCCTTCCGGGATGCCAAAGTGATGAGATCAATGTTAGACTCCTATAGAGATGTCGAGAGAGAGAGAGAATATTAACTGGGCCAAATCTGAGATTTACTTCTTCAATGTTGGTGAAAATATGCAAAGGGAGATTGCATATGTTTTGTGTGTATGTAAAGGGAAGCTACCTAGTAAACTCTTGGGCATTCCCCTACTTTTTAGGGGAGGTAGGGCATCTCTATGGAACCATCTGGCAAATAAATGTTGCAAAGTAATGGAAGGGTGGAAGTCTAGGTGGCTTACTTTAGCAAGAAGATTAACTCTTCTCAAACTTATAGTATCGTCTATCCCTATTTATTCAATGTCTTGTAATTGATTACTAGTAAAGGTGACTAAGAAAATTGAGCAAAGATGAGGAAGTTATTTTGGAATAGTAACAACAAGAATGATAAATTTCCTCTCCTACTATGGGACGGGGTGTGCAAGCTAAAACATAGTGGTGATGTTGGCCTGCGTAATTTGAGGTTCATAAGAGAAGCATTAGGGGTAAATCTTGTTTGAGACAAGTTTAATAAAATGAGCTAGAGATGGGTGCAATTACTTAATTAAAAAATACTTAGGTGGGGGCATCAGGGAGTTTATTTTGAAGATTGTCAACCCACCCTGAGGATCTTCCCTTTGGAACTTCATGTAAGTTGTAGAGTTGTCATATCTGAGCATGTGTTGTGGTTGGTTGAGGATGGTAGAAATGCATAAATTTGGAATGATTCAATGGATTAGCCTAGAAACTATGGAACTATTGATGATAAGGAAGAATCTATTACAACTACTAAGGTGAGGTGGGAATCCAAGGTGAGGGACTATGTGGACTTGGACAACAAAGTTGATGGGCAAGTTGTGCAATGGAAAGACCCAAGAACATTGAGATTGGAGATTGACGCATCGATAATTTAAATGGTTGCTAGATCAAAAAGCAATGGTTTTGATTGAGGAGGGAGATAGAATTATTTTTTATTTTGTCTGTAGTAGTGAATATGAAATAAGATCAGGATACAAATTGCTAGAAAATTCAATGAGGAGGAAAGAGAGAAGTGGACCCCTATAATCTATTATCACCAAGCATGTCTCCCCAAGGCGGTGGCTTTCATGTCGCTGGCTAGAAAGGGGTGGATCCTTACTGGGAAAAGATTGCAAAGATTGGGTATTGTAGGTGCATTCAAAGTTTTTATATCACGAGGTAAAGGAGAATGTTGATCATCTGCTCCTCAATTGTGAATTCTCTAGACAATGTCGGGAGTTTGTGTTGGAAAAGTTAGGGTAGGCATGTCCACTTCCTAACAGGTTTCAAGATGTTTTAGAATCTTGGTTAGATATTAGAAGTTTGTCAACCTTTATTGCAATCTATGTGGTGGTTCCTTTGATGTTTGCATGTGAGATCTGGAAGGAACAAAATTGCATAATCTTTCGAGAAAAGGAAGAAAGTTGGGACTGATTTGCACAAAGACTAGAATGTGCAATCTTAGAGTTAGTGAACAATGTGGCAGCTCAAATCAATGTGACAAAGATTTCATTCACAAGGAAAGACTCAAATTTATAGTAGAGATGGCCCTTGATTTGATTTAGGAATGTTCAAGAGCTCCAAAGGGTTGATACTTTAGGTGGGAATGAAGAATGTCAAGAATTTGATAGAAAACTTGGAGATGGATGGGTCAAAGTAGAGTATGGCATTACGTCAAAAGGAAACCTAGACAAGAGTGGAGTGAGATGTGTCATTCTTGATACAAAGAATAACATACTATCTATTGGAGCTAAATCTCTGCTAGAAGGGACCAATAATGTAGCAAAGTGTTTTGGGACCATCTTTGCACTTCAAGTGGAAAAGTGAAGAGGAAACAAGAAAATTCATCTTCAAGGAAATTCACAAATTGTAATTAACGAAATTGTGAAGGGAAATTTAATGGAAACATGGTTTTTAGCTAAACACATTAGACAAATCAAAAAATTACAAGAAATTTTAATGATTATGTTGTCTCTCATACACAACACAAAGGGAACTAACTAGTGGACAAAATGGAAAATGTGGGAGTAAGGATGACTGAAAAAATAGAGAGAGTTGATGATTTCTCTTAGTTGCCTTTGTAATCCCATGTTTATTTGTGATGAATTTATAATGATGGTGAGGCACCTTAGAAATTCATTAAATGGTAAATGGAAACATTGAGGCACATGAGTTACTTGGCTAGTAGAGTTTGATGGATAATCAAAGGACCATGCAATCATGACTTTAGGTGATGTGACTTTTTGCAATTTTTGGCACAATCTATGTGCTCACTTAGTTGGAAAGTTTGTCATGGAGAAGAATTTCTATTTGGAGACCCCTAAGCAGAAACAAAAGCAAGCCCCCAACTTTAGAACTGAAATCACACCGTTTAGGTTGGGGGAGGTTTTCAGGATTCGAGAGGATGAGTTTATTCACCTTTTGAATAAACTTTTTGAAAAGGATTTCATGGAAAGATATTTCCATCCATGCACAAAAGTGGACATCTCTTCTAGAAGGCTTTCATCCATTCCTGATGTTTGGTACCTTGACACCAATTATGCAATGTGTGGATAAATCTAGGATGACGTGGATGGATTTGTTGGTGTACATGAACCAATGGGAGACTGACCAATGGTAGTTAGAAGAGGAAAGAAGACATGAGACCAAACATACACCAAAAAAAGTTCAGGAATGTGATGCAAGGGAGATTCTACGAGTTGTTGTTGCATGTACTTGATCGAAAGAAACCCAAGGTGGAGATCATTGGTGGGATCATAGTAAATTAATCTCGTGAGGAGATGTTGGCTAAGTTGGGGTTCAAGGAATAATGTGATGGTGGATAGTGTGCTTGGGGTGCATGCCCCTATTTTTTAGTAGGGCTACATTTTTTCCTTTGTCTCTATGTAGTGTTGGGTTGATGATTTGTCTACGGCTAGATGCTTAGATGGTAGTTGTGCATATGGGTATGCAAAAGATTATGTTAGTTGTAGGCCTTGTTTTGGAAGAACTAAACTTCTCTTTTTGAATCAATCACTTATAAAAAAAATTGAAAAAATGTTTTGAATGTTATATCTTATTGTTAGTTTGTGGTGACTAATCAAGGAAGTACTGTACATACTTCATAAATTCTTTGGGGTTCGGTCCAACGTTGTGCCCAACGTATGGCTGACATATGGCCAACATGTTGTAATCCTAAAGTGGCATAAAAATACTTGTATAAAAGGGCTTAGGGTTAGGTGTTTTCATTGTGGTGATGCAAAATTAGTTCTTGTGGTCTTATTGAGCTATAAGGGATTGCAGATTGTAATTAGGTTGTAATCACTAGATCGTAATAATATCAAACTTGTTGTTTGGTGGACATAGGCCAAGGATTGGATGAACCACGTTAAATCTTGGTGTCTTGTGTTCTTTTCTATGTGATCTGTTATTTTATATCATTGGTTATATTTGCATTTAATTTTTATTTATGTCTGTGGTTTAATCCTAACACTTATGACATTGATTGTCTACAGAGTTTTCAAAAATAGCATCCAAAAAATCTAATAATGATCCTACCTCCAACATGAACTAATAAATTAAGATATGGAAATATGAAAGGTATGGTTTTAATTTTTTCTAATTGAAATATCCCAAATAGATATTTACCTAATTTTTTTTCTCAAATAATATTTAGAACATAAGCATATTGATATGAAGTTGCATTATAAACCAATAATATAAAACCATAGATTCTCATAAAATACCTTCAAATATTTTATTGCATTATACATTAGCAATATAATAACCAACATTCAAAAGTCCAATCTTAAACACAATTTTACAATCAAATTAGAATACTAAGAAAGAGCCTATAAGCACATGCAAGACACCTGATGTGACATCTCCACGGACAATGAGTTTGCATCCACTGTCTACCAGCATGAGGATTTATGTCATCCCACTAGATGAAAGCCTATGCTTTCTAAATAACTCTCGCAAGAGAGAGACTAAAATCTTAATCATAAACCAAGCTTAATCTGATTGAATGAGTCTCCCCCCTTTTAATCTTCAAAGTTGTGACTCTTCAACTCCATTCTTTTATTTTCGTCTTATCTCTCCTTGTCACTTTTATCCCACTTTATAATATTAAATTAACCTTTTATAATTTTAACTCATGCTCTCATAGTCAATTTTAATATTATATGAATATGTCTTTAAATTTTCTAATATCCCAAAAGGGGACATTACAAATCTTCCCTCCTCGATATTGCTTGTCCTCAAGCAATCTATACCAAGATCCCATATGAATCTATAGATAGGCTATCTATAGCCTAATTTGAAAACAACTCCTACCACACTACGAAGCAAGGTTTCCAAATGCAACCCATCCATCAACCAAATCCCTAGATCCCATATTAATCTATGAAGTATCGTTGGATCTATAGGTTGTACAACTTTGATTATCATTACATCATATCTCAAATTGTGTAGAACTACAACAAAATCCTCAAATTACCATAGATACAACCTAATGTGTGCTACTATTATATACAAGAAGACCCCCAATCTGATTAAGAATCTCACTCCAATTGAGATCACAAGCACCACTGTGGTCAAATAATCATGGGGACTCGATTTTGTGCCAACCAACTCTTTGAAACATTATGAACCATGGGAATGTTCCTCCTGAATCCCATAGAAAAAAGGGCTATCCATGTTCCCAACTATTTGTATTATGTTGTTTCTTTGTGCTCATAGTGGGTGGAGTATTCCAGTTACTCAACTGCCACAATGTTGCCCCATCTCTATCCCAAGCTGATTTGTAATTAGTGTTATGTCTCTCTATCAAGGCAGCAACCTCTTGGTTACAACAATTGTACTCTTAACCAAAATCAATGAACATACTATCATCGGACTTGAATAGGGGGTTTTGTATTATCCAATCAACATCCACTTCAAACAAATGGTTGTTTGAATGTGATATGAAGTTTTGGTACTTGGTCTTTTGGGACAACTATCCAAGTCATAAGTTTGTTGAATGCTATAAGTTCATTAATTACTTCTTGGAAAAGCTCTTGCCTCTCTTTACTCTCATGCTCTCGAGAATGATTTGTGATCCTAACTGGATTTTATACTTTCTAAAAAGCAATTTATGCATTATATAATGCCTTATGAGCATACTTAAGCTCCCTATTGAACTCCACAATCTCATCATTTCCTTGACTCAAATAATCAACATATATTCCAACAAGCTTAAGAATACAATCTCTATCATAAAGAAAATATAAATTTAATCCAATTTCATAGATTCAAGGGTTGTTTTGACTTCTAGCAAATCAGCAACAAGCCAATCTCCTTCCACTTGCTTTTGATCTTTCCTATAGAGATCCTCAACCATCCTGTGAGTATTGTCATAATGTATCAAAGATGCCACAGCCATGTCTTCATTAACCTTCATCTAGTTCTTTAAGGCATGCATCTTATTATTGTCATGTTGAAATGACTCATCTTGTGGTGCCATCTTAGATCATTCCTCTAAATTTATATCATGTGTATAAGAAACATATGGTTCATCACATAGATTCTGACATGTTATTACTTTGAGTACAAGTGACCTCATCAACATGTTTGTCAAAGCTAACCTCCAAATCACCAACGTAGAAACTTGTATGTTCCTTATCCATAGTTGAAATCATCTTATCTACATTTTTTATTGCATTGGTATGAATTTATTTTGCCTCTCTTCATTATTATGACTCTGACAAACAAGATCGGATGTACTAGTACCCTCACATGTCAAGCAAATTTGTTCCTGCCTCATAGAAATCCCTTTAACTTGTAAACCCTTCAAGTTATTCACTATTAGCTACAAAACTTTCTTCAACACCACATTACTATAAACTATTGTAGGAGATGTTATTTGCATAATCTCATTGAGACAAGAAGCAACCAAAAGGCTAACACATTTATCTAGATGCTCCATAAACCTAGGCTAGACCAAGGTCACCATTGAAGGTTGTAAAGCCCAATTTAAGAGCCTACCCTCTATCAGTTCTATTCTAGACAAATATGTTTTTATCTCTCCTAATTTGGAGAGAATGTCATTTGAGAATTTCATGTGTTCTAATTGTGACCCAAATATGTACAACTGACCAAAATATTTCTCTTTCTGCAAGTCTCTTGGCTGAGGGCCATTGAATGTCTTGTTAAATTCCTCTGAAATGAAGTTGTTTTTCAGATCTTTCATTGTTCTATTTTCTAGGATCAAAACTACCCCAATCTGATATACACTTCCATGTAGATCACTACTATAATAACCAGTGTGAGCTAAGTTTTCTTACTGCCTTGAAATACTATTACCTAATTTTCCAAAGTTGATTTTCTCACTTAGTTAACTGACTTTCAAACCATGAATTCTGACCTCATGACTTGCAACACTGCAATTCTGAATTGAGATTAGTATTCAGGCTACCTGACTGTTAGCCTCAAATTGGTAAACTCAGATGACCCCTTACAATCAAGAACTGGGTTGACAGCAAAAAGAGATTACAACCTTGCCTTGTAGCAAAACTTCAAACTTAACAATTGTTCCAAATACCCATGTTAAATAATTCAATACAGGCAAATATAATGAGTTTAAGGCAGGTAAATCGTGATTCACCTTTTTCCACAGGTAGACAACGAGCAACACCACTTCAGAAATATGCCACCTGACATCAAGAAGACCTATTTTTTCCTCAATAAATTTATCTATTTGTAATGTTCTCGCCAGTGCATCTCCAATTGATTTCAATCTTAGGCTTCTTTAGTTTACACAATAACAAGAATGAGTGATGTTATGCTACTAAGATTAGTTACCAACTCTCAGATTAGTCTCAAATACTCTCTCAAGATTGAATTCTTCAATTTTCCACTATGTATACATCTGTTGGGATACATGATAACTTCCTAGTATTGCTTAGTTTTCAATTACAATGGTTATTAAGTTGAAAGTCTGCAAGGAAGAACAAAACTGTAGAATTTGAATCGCTGCAACTGTTCCTGTAGCCCGATGGATCTTTAATTGCCCTATCACAACTGGCAATTCTACACAAGAGTTGATAGTTGTTATTGCATTTGTTGTTGTTTAACAAAAATGATATTGTACTTGTCTTTCCTGTGGCTTATGATTGAGTGTTAAGATGAAGATTGCTAATCTGCACAGCAACCTCAACAGGTTATTCGCACTCTTGGAATCTTTTCTCATGTTGTCAGATGAATTCTGAAGACACAACTCCACGCTATTAATTAGACTTGTCGAGAGCCAATTCCACTAGTTTGATATTCAATTTTCTCATGTCTGTTACTACCGCTTCAGATGTTTTATGTCATATAATCCAATCACCGAACCATAATACCTGGCACATATATTAATCAATCATGAACATTTCTTTGACAACTCATACAAGACAAAAAAAAAGAAAAAATCTTCAAAACAATGCCACATGCATTACAATTTGTGCATTCCTTTTGCAATTATTCCCAAAAAATCATTGTTTATCCTTCCTAACAACATCTGATACCTATTTAATATTCTTTTTGTTACCAAATAGCATGGGTTAATGCTTTAGGGGTGGTCCTTTAAACAACAATCAAAAAAATAGAAGATAGCTATCGAATCTCCAAGGCGCGTAAAAGTTCCAATGAACTGTTATTCCCAATGATTCTGAAAAATGGTCGATTCGTTCTGAACCCCCTTGAGAAGCTAGAGATGGCTTGTTCTCTAAAATACTGACTCGATAGAGCTCATAATAATATAGAAAATATGCAGATGACCAAGTTCGTGACTTCTCGGTTATTCTAATTTTACCAATGTGTGAATGGATCTTTAACTCCCCATACTTATTCTCCCAAAGATATTAGATTAGAAACATTAGGGTTGTTGAACCCAAACATTAAAAAAAAAATTGTCCTTATTACTCCTTGAAAAGAGAATGCGTTGAAGCCCGAATGGAGATGTTCGGGGTCGTCCTGAGATACAAGGAAAGAAAAGTCGGTTTGGTTTCCTTAGAACTGAGTCCGGTGTCCAACATTCATAGCCCATGAACATTAGAAACACTTGGTTTGCCACAGACCAATGTAAACGTTGCATTTTAACATATTGAGTAAAAAAACTTTATGATTTCCAAACTAACCGCATCATTGAATTCAAAAAAATTTAGAATGGTTTAATGAACTAGTTAATAATACTCTATATGTAAAATATTCCGGGCTTTAAATTATTTTTTTAATGCATATTAAAAGTGAATAATGAAAAAATTCAACGCCTCAATGTATCTCGGTGTATTTTACATATAGAGTGTATATTAGCTAGCAGCAATGTTGAATTAATTTGATTATGGTTAAAATTGTTGGAATATTAATTGCAATCGGTCGTTTCTCCCTAGAGCCAAACGCCCACCTACCATCCCTGACGGATTGCAGAACAGTCATAAACATTTATTTTGGTAGGGGAGATTTTTGAATTCAGAAATGAGGGGGAAAACATTTTGCAAGTATAACATAAAGGAATTATTAGATTCATTTGACCATATAGAAGGAGAAGAAATTGAAGAGCTCAGAAGTTGCAGAGTAGAGAAGGCAGAAAGAAAAAGGTGATCAGCAGATCAGTTGTTGCAGAGACAGAAAGAATCATTTTTGTACTTGCAGTTGCATGTCCTTCTTCTTGTCGTTTTGTAAGTTTGTAGTTTATTGGTTTCAACCTGTTGAAGCAATGATTGCTCTAGGTGTTATTGTATGCAACCATTAGAGCTGCAAGTTTGAAGTTTAAAGTTTGAAGTCTTATCAGTTTTAAGTTTTAAGTTTTTCTGGTTGAAGCCGAATGCTCCCAGATCTTGTATTAGTCTGAATCAAAGTTGAATAGTAAAGCAAACAGGCATACGTGATCCCATTGTTTCTCGTTCATTGCATTTGCAAAATTTATTGTTGACCACTTCAAGCTTTGGCTCTCTGGTTTTAATGGTGGAAGTTGTTCACGTAATATATCATCACTCGGTGAAGTCTTGTTGAAGTCTTTATTTTTCGCAGTGGTTATCGAGTTCACTCGGTGCTGCCTTCTACCGAGCTCACTTGGTATCCTTTGGCTACCGAGTTGTTGATCCTTTGGTTACCGAGTTCTCTCGGTAAGGTCTTCTATCATTCAGTAGCTTTGAGTGCCAAGCTAACTCGGCACCTGTTGCCTGTCACTCGACACCTTCAAGTGCCGAGCAACCTGCCACTCGGAACCTTTGAGTGCCGAGTAAAACTGGCACTCGACACCTTCATGTGCCGAGTAAAATTTCAAGTTTAAGGTTGTGAGTATTAAGTTTAATTTTTAATATATATTTTTCTCACATGGTATCAGAGATTTGAGGCCCCACATCCACAGTGAGTTAGGGCATTTGTTTTTCTTGGGATATTTATCATGGCAGGAGATGTAGAAAAGATATGGCAGTAGTCACCACCCTTCAATGGGCAAAACTATGATACATGGGCAAAGAAGATGAAAACCATTATGGTTGCAAATGATTTGTGAGAGTTTTTAGTTAATAGATTCAATGATGTGATTGATCCAACTCAGTATGTTGCCCTCACAAATGCATAGAAGACTCATTTGAAAGAGTCAAGGAGGAAGGATGCTAAGGCATTAAGTCTTATTGAAGTAGCAATGACAAAGACGGTATTCCAAAAGATTGTAGCAGAAAATTATGCAAAGGAAGCTTGGGATATCCTTGAGATGAACTTCAAGGGGACTGATAAATTTCGCACTGTAAAGCTACAAAACATAAGGAGGGAGTTTGAGAACCTTCAAATGAAGGAAAATGAATCAATTGCAGATTTTAGTTCAAGGACTTCCAATGTGATTAATCAACTAAAGTCAAATGGAGAAGACTATCAAGAGCAGAGGATAGTGGAAAAGATATTGATGAGTTTACCTCATAAATATGACAATTTGGTCATGACCATAGAAGAGGCAAAAGACCTCACTATTTTGACAATGGATGAGTTGATGGGTACACTTCAAACCCATGAGCATAGGATCAATAGATCTATTTCTTCATCTTCCCAAGAGCAAGAATTCAAGGCTCAGTCAAATCCAAGAGGAAGGGAGAGAGGAAGAAATGTCTCAGGCAGGAACTCCAGAGGCGAAGGCCGAGGAAATGGAGGACAAAGAAATATTGCAACAGAAAGCTCAGGAAGAGCAGATGGATCAAGCAGCTCACAAAATACTTCAAGAGGAGGTAAGAAAAATTAAAACTCAAATAAGAGTAATGTAGAATGCTACTACTATCATAAATATGGGCATTATGCAAATGAATGCTAGAAGAAGCAAAATGATCAGTCAGGACAAGCAAATGTGGCTGATGTGAACATGGGAAGTGGAAAGAATGCCACTACCTTCATCATGTGTAATGTTGGTGAAGGAAGGAAGCCCTAAGGTTTGGTAACTCGAAAGTGGATGTAGCAACCACATGAGTGGTAATGAAGCCTTGTTTTCATTCATTGACAAGAGTTTCAAATCTGAGATTAAAATGGGTAACAATGGAACCCTATCAGTTGTGAGCAAAGGATCTATTATGGTCTGCACCAAGAAAGGTGAGAAGAAGAAAATACAAAATGTGTATTTCGCCCCTGGTATGAAGCACAACTTGATGAGCATTGGTCAGCTCATTCAAAACGGATACAAAGTGCTGATGGAGAATGACATGTGTGTCATTCAAGAAAAGGATGGAAGCAAGAACCTACTTGCAACAGTTCAAATGACAAAGAATAGAATGTTTCCCTTGAGAATAGAGACATGTTTCTCATCTCAAGTTTGTGCTACACCTCACACACAATCAGCTCTAAAGAGTGTGATTGAAAACCCCTCACGGCTATGGCACCTCAGGTATGGTCATCTTGGCTATGCTGGTTTAAATTTATTGTTAAATAAAATAATGGTAGAAGGTTTTCCACGTGTAAAAAATTCATGTGACAAGTGTGAGGCTTGTATTTTGGGTAAGCAACATAGGCTTCCCTTTAATTTTGAAAATTCTAGGAGGGCTAGATATCCATTAGAGTTAGTGCATACTGACCTAGTCATTCCTATGCAAGTTACTTTCATTGGGGGGAGTACTTATTTCATGACATTTATTGATGATTTCAGTTGTAGAACATGGGTGTATTTCTTAAAGAATAAATCTGAAGCATTTGAAAAATTTGTAAAATTTAAAGCCCAGGCTGAAAGAGAATGTGGACACTATATTAAGGTCCTCATATCAGATAGAGGAGGGGAGTATACCTCCAATTCTTTTGTAAATTTTTGCAGGAAACATGGCATAAAGAAAGAACTCACAGCCAGCTACATACCACAGCAAAATGGAGTGGCTGAAAGAAAGAATAGGACCATTGTTGAAATGGCAAGGAGCATGATGAAAGAGAAAAGTCTCCCAACTGAATTTTGGGGAGAGGTTGTGGCAATAGCAGTTTACCTAATTAATAGGTGTCCTACAAAGGCAGTCTGTGATAGAATTCCAATGGAAGCATGGCCACAAGGAAGATGGATAGTTGAACACCAAAGGGTGTTTGGATGTGTAGCATATGCACATGTGCCTAAAGAGCAAAGGCAGAAATTAGATGACAAAGGTGTGAAGTGCATCTTCATAGGGTATAGCTCAGAATCAAAGGCATACAGATTGTATGACCCACTGAACAACAAGATGACTCTTTCAAGAGATGTGGAATTTCTTGAAAATGAGTCTTGGTATGGTTCAATTGACGAGTCACCGAGCACTTCAAGTAAAGTGTCAATTATGAGTGAAGAAGATGTTGATGAACAGCAAGAAGAAGGAGCGAATAGAAGAAGAGGCAAGCAGCCTCAGTCATTACTGAGCTCCTCTAGGCATGATCGAGTGTTAGTGCCAACCAGCAGTAGTGATGATTCTGATCCCACACTCTCCTCCTTGTTACCAAGAAAGACCAAGAGTCTTAAGGAGATATACGAAGATGAAAGGTATGAAGATTATGATGAGAGTGTTAATTTTGCATTATTTTCTCATAGTGATCAAATATATTTTGAAGAAGCTATTAAGGAGAAGAAATGGTGTAAGGTAATGGATGAGAAAATAGATGCCATAGAAAGGAATGAGACATGGGAGCTAACTGAATTGCCTCCCAAGAAGCAAGTGATTGGAGTGAAATAGGTCTACAAGACCAAATGCAATGTTGAAGGCAAAATTGATAGGCATAAAGCAAGGCTGGTAGTCAAAGGCTACAAATAGCAGTATGGAAGAGACTATGATGAGACATATGCCCCAGTTGCAAGAATGGAAACCGTGTGTGTTGTCATAGCAATTGCAGCCCAGCACAAATGGAAGGTATTTCAAATGGATGTGAAGTCCCCCTTCCTAAATGGTGTATTGAAAGAAGTGTATGTGGAGTAGCCACCTGGCTATGAAGTTTCAGGTGAAGAGAACAAAGTATATAGATTGAAGAGAGCTCTGTATGGGCTCAAGCAAGCTCCACGGGCATGGTACAGTAAGATTGACTCATATTTGATGAGCAATGGCTTTAGCAAAAGCAATGGTGAGCCCACTCTTTACATCAAGGCAGTAGATGGTAATGTATTGATTGTTGTCTTGTATGTAGATGACTTGATTTTTACTAGAAATGATAAGGCTCTAATTGGTGAGTTCAAAGAGGCCATGAAAAGTGAATTTGAAATGACAGACCTAGGTCTCTTGAAATACTTTCTAGGCATAGAAGTAAAAAAAATTTATGATGGCATCTTTATCTCTCAAGAAAAGTATGCAAGGCAAAACTTGGAGAGATTTAAAATGCAGAATAGTAAGGTAGCCCCCACACCAACAGCAATAGGTCTGAAGCTGAGCAAAGAAGACTCTAGCAAGAGAGTGAATCCAACATTATACAAGAGTATGTTTGGAAGTCTAATGTATTTGACTGCAACTCGGCCAAACCTAATGCATGCAGTAAGTCTGATTTTCAGATTTATGGACACACCAAAGGATTCCCATTGGCAAGCAGGAAAGAGGATCCTAAGGTATGTGAAAGGTACCAAGGAATTTGGAATTTTGTATACTGCAAATGATGATTTCAAGTTAGTTGGTTACATGGATAGTGATTGGGCTGGAAGTGTAGATGATAGGAAGAGCACTTCCGAATATATGTTTCATATGGGATCGGATGCAATTTCATGGCCATCAAAGAAGCAACCTATTGTTGTTCAATCTATAACAGAGGTTGAATACATAGTAGCAAATGCAGCAGCATGTCAAGCTATTTGGTTAAGAAAGATCTTGACAGATTTGAATGAAAGGCAAGAGGATGGAACCACAATTTATTGTGACAACATCTCATCTATTGCATTATCCAAGAATCCAGTCTTCCATGGGAGAAGCAAGCATATTGAAATTAGATATCACTTCATTAGAGAGATGGTGGAGAATGGGGATATTAAGATAGATTTTTGCAAGTCTGAGCAGCAGCTAGCAGACATATTTACTAAGTCATTAGGCATTGGGACTTTTGTACACCTAAGAGAGTGTCTTGGTGTAGTTGATTTGGATCAATAGTGATCCTTATTTGTTTGGCTCGGGATAAAGGGAGAGTGTTGAAATATTAATTGCATTCGGTCATTTTTCTATGGAGCCAAACGCCCACCTACCACCCTTGACAGATTACAGAATAGTCATAAAAATTTATTTTGGTAGGTGAGATTTTTGAATTCAAAAATGAGGGGGAAAACATTTTGCAAGTATAACATAAAGGAATGATTAGATTCATTCACCCATGTAGAAGGAGAATAAATTAAAGAGCTCAGAAGTTGCAAAGCAAAGAAGGCAGAAAGAAAAAGGTGATCAGCAGATCAGTTGTTGCAGAGACAGAAGGAATCATTGTTGTGCTTGCAGTTGCACGTCCTTCTTCTTGTCATTTTGTAAGTTTGTAGTTTATTGGTTTCAACCTGTTGAAGCAGTGATTGCTCCAAGTGTTATTGTATGTAGCCATTAGAGCTGCAAGTTTGAAGTTTGAAGTTTGAAGTTTTATCAGTTTAAAGTTTTAGGTTTTTCTGGTTGAAGCCGAATGCTCTCAGATCTTGTATTAGTCTGAATCAAAGTTGAATAGTAAAGCAAGCAGGTATACGTGATCCCATTTTTTCTCGTTCATTGCATTTGTGAAATTTATTGTTGACCACTTCAAGCTTTGGCTCTCTGGTTTTAATGGTGGAAGTTGTTCACATAATATATCATCACTTAGTGAAGTCTTGTTAAAGTCTTTATTTTTCGCAGTGGTTACCAAGTTCACTCGGTGCTGCCTTTTACCGAGCTCACTCGGTATCCTTTGGCTACGAAGTTGTTGATCCTTTGGTTACCAAGATCTCTCAGTAAGGTCTTCTATCATTTGGTAGCTTTGAGTGTCGAGCTAACTAGGCACCTGTTGCCTGTCACTCGGCACCTTCAAGTGCCGAGCAACCTGCCACTCGGCACCTTTGAGTGACGAGTAAAATTGGCACTCGACACCTTAATGTGCTGAGTAAATTTTCAGGTTTAAGGTTGTGAGTATTAAGTTTAATTTTTAATATACATATTTCTCACAAAAATATAGCTTTACAATTTATATAAAATTTATATAATGGTCAGGTTTAGTATAGGGTCTCTTACCCTATATTTTTTATTATAATTAAGGATAAGATTTAGTGTTAATGTTGAATCTATCATCTTATTTTCCAGTGGAAAGATGCTTAGTGTTAGTGTCAAAGTTAAGAATAGTGTAGAATCTATCATACCCTTATATAAAACCTAACACTAACATAATATTATAAACCTAAATCATAAATTATCTTAGTCATAAAGACTAAACCCTATTCCTTAGTACTTAACCCTAATCTTAAATTCTAAACTAGGTAATTAACCTTAAATTCTAACCCTTATATAAAACACAACACTAACATAATATTATAAACCTAAATTGTAAATTTTGATCCCTTGTCCTAACCCTAAATTTTAAACCCTACTCTTAATTTTTAAAATATCAACCCAAAATAATAAAATAAACCATAATAATAAATAGCCAACCATAGTACTAAATGATAAACAATAATCCTATATATTACATTCCCTAAATGCTATTTACCCTAATCCTAACCTTAACCTAGTATTAATTATTATATGAACTCATATCAGAACCCTAATCTTAATCATAATCCTAGAATTTATAGCATGGTTAAGATTGTAAGGTATATATCATGGTTAAGGTTAGTGTAAAGGTTTGAGGAAATATTAGTGCAAGGCTTGATTGAATCATTAAGGTTTAGGGTTGGACTTAGGATTATGTTTAAGGATAAGGTTTAAGATAATGGTTAATATGTTGGTTAAGGCCGGGGTTTATATCATGGTTAGCATTTGGCTTATTAATGAGGTTAGAGATAGACTCATGGGTAGGGTTTGTAATGCCCCGCCAAGGGATCCAAAGAATTTCACTAAGTTTTTCAAACAATTTTTTTTTTTTTTAAACATGAAAGATAAACCATTCATAATATTCGCAGAAGCAATAGTAACATCCAACTGAAAGTAAACATAATATAACATAATAGGTTACAAACTTTAAAGATACCTTAACGTTGAATCACATCTAAATTAACCATTCATCTAACATCACATCCCTAGCAATGATACATCCAACATTCTTAAACCATATACAAGTGTCCTTTTAGTAATTACATTTTAGATTGCTCAATTGTCCACTATACATGTCACAAGGTATAAAAAGGCTTAAAAGAACATACATCTTTGTAAATAAAGAACATCATCATCCAATACTAATCCATGATGCAATAACATAATGAAACTATAAACAATACATGATACATCATCATCATAAAGATATAGACATCCATCATGTAAGATAACCATATATCACAAACATAAATAACTAAGTGCACGGTTTCTCCCAACCGTAAATAGCATCATTAGACCATCATGGATCCTAGTCATCCCTCTGTGCGTAACATTCCAAAGCATCGAAGAGATCATCGGCTATTAACATAGTAGGAATGTCACTCCTAAAACATCCTACTAACATACAAAGTAAATCATAAGATAACATCATCTAACATATACAAATCATCAATATAAGAAACATATCAGTAAATACATCCATCATAGGGTATATCATCTATCATAATGCTCCAAGAACAAAATGAAGATAAATACCAACCAAGAATGCTCCAGCCACGGTGTCTCGATGGATCTCAAATGATAAGAGTAATAAAACACTACCACCCGACCGCGTGGTACCTAAGTGGTCCACTCCCACCGTGCTGAGGAGATAATCTCAAGTCCCAAACAGGATATCAAAACCACAAAGTATAAATCTCTATAAGTCCAGGAATCCTAAAAGTATACTAACTCAAAGGTTCCAACCACAAAATTGACATCTAGTTCCCAGGGGCACACAATGACATGTAGGAAACTTACTCTGCAAGAGGGAAAGTGTCATCGCATTTATCACGTACAAGTTACCCTGGCAGTTAGCTAAACTCCATGGGTCCATACTGATCTCATGCGCCACTAGTATCCTCTCATACTGACGAGGCATACTACGGAATGCACAGTCGCAACCATGAATTCTCACTACTCCCATCCTAGCCTGTACAAGCACTCAAGGCATGGGCGAGAATCAAAACAATTATCTTTTTAGGTTCATTTAATCCTCATTTAGTGTGTAAATGTTATCACTTATTAACCAAACTTACAATGAGTTACCATGGCAGCCACTTAGGGCCCCAGCCCCCATTGCAAGCCACTTCTCGACACTACAAGTAGATTACCTACCCTAAGCTCATGGAATCATAAATCACCACAGTCCTGTACAAGCAACTGTAAAGAAAATCCAAAAGATAATATAAAAGAATCATCAAATATCCATGATAAAAGCATCAAATATCCATAAGAAGAATCATCAAATCTCCAAGATAAGAATCATCAAATCTCCATGAGCATCTAGAAAAATATCCATAGAAAATCATGACCACAACAGTTCTCTATTGGCAACTGAAGGCATCAGTGATAATCATAATAATCATTGGTTCTCAATAACCAAAAATATCTCAAAATCATACTGATCGAAGACTCCAAAATGGTTGAGTCAAACATATCACAACATGACATCATCAATAAATAAATCAACACTTTAATCTCATCATAGCGACTAGAAAATAATCCAAGGATAATTGATCGATGACTCAAAAATGATTAGCTCAAGTGTTTCATACACATACATCTCAACTTCACACATGAAGACTGATGAACAAATAAAAACAGTAAATATAAACATTTCATAGAGCATACAATCACATTACCATGGTTGGGCTTATAAAGATCGAGACCAAATAAGATCAACATGCCATCATATCTCATAACCCCCAGCCTCTGGTAACAACCTAGGACTGGTCAACACTAGTCAACCCAAAAACCCAAAATAAGAAGCATAGAGAATACACAATGCAAACACATGTTTTGGTTTACTAAATTCACATAGTTGAATAATGTGTAGGGGTTTCCAGTTTTCTGTTTGCAAGTATCCTTTCAAGTGTCTTAAGTTTCATCATTTGACCTACAAGTCAACCCAATTGTTCCCCGATAGCATTATCCTTCCATTATTAAGAATTAAATTCTAAGAATAACTTAAGGATAAATATTCACTAAACTGATCATCATTGACCTTTAATTAAATTGTCTTTTATATTTAACCATGATCCATATTCTAATTGATTAACCTTTCAACTTTTCTAGGATCATTATTTTTTATTTTATAAGAGGACCAATTATCATTCTTCGAATAAGAGATTATAACTTTATTAGAATGATCAATTAATATCAGATCACAATCCTTGACCTTTTATCATCTTAATAATTTTCAATTATATATTACTAAGTCTTCACTATTAAAATATCTAAAGTCGTTATTCAAGTTATAAGAATAAGTCCTATCAACTTGATATCAATATTTCTACAATCTCATTAAAAGAATTATATCAATTAAATCTCTATTACATAACTTAATTATTAATTAAATCCAATTAGCTCTAGTTAATTGATTTAATTAATAATTTCACAACCAAACCATCAACCCAATGAGTATTAGTTGACTAACAATAGTTTGTACGTCAAAGTCAACTTCAATGCAATACACAAATATTAATATTTTAATAATAATATTAACAAGTTATTTTAGAAATCTTATCCATAATGACTACATTCATCTTTCTTAACGATTTCGTATTAATGATAATCATTTCAAGTTAAAACTCTATCGCATAATATAGTTATATTGACAACTCAATGAATATCAATTGATTAAAATCAATTATAATCCAACTCCAAAAATTATTATCTTTTACAAAACTTCAATCAATAAATAATCTCCACTAGATTAACTCTAATCAAATTTGTTGATATCTATTTAAACCATTATTTATTAATAGTTTGCTAGTCCTTACAAACATTAATAAATAATAAACTCCTCAAACTATAAATAATCAATCTATAGAATCTTTCCATAAACTCATTAGTTAATATTTGGCTAACTCTTAACTCCATTAAGGTACTCAAACGTATTAACCAATAACATAATAATTCAATCTTAATCCAATATCATTCAGAGTTTCTAAATTTAAATCAACATAATATAAATTATCATCTTACAATTATTTAATCAATATTAAAATCAACCATTAGACTCCATTTTCTAATTGTTCTAATAATATTTTGTCTATATAAACGTTGTTTGAAAAAGATCCCTATCACAAACCAATAAGACTCATTGTAGATTTTAAGATGAATAATTTCCAAATTCTTAACATTATCATCTTCATTAAACAACTCTAAAATTGTTTAATATATATTAAATAGTATTCAATATACATTATAAAAAGTCCACTATATAAACTATATTAAAATCTCTTTTTTTTTTAAATTTTCTCTCACTTAAAAATCTATTTACTTAGATTGACTAATAATTAATTACACTTCTTCTACTATTAACTAATCTTAATTAAATTTGATTTAATTAGATTAGATAATAAAGCATATAAAACTAATGCATATTAATAAGATTATAATAAGGAAAGATTACAATAATATCTTTAATTCATTCCATCCTTTGATATATTATTTTTGTGAAGTTTAAGCATAAAGAACTCTTGATTATGGGAAATAGAGAAATATCTGTCCTTGAATAAAATAGTCCCAGTACGAAGGCCATATCTCCCTAATGAACCGTTGGATCATGCCGAAATTGAAATATGTTGGAGAGGGCCAAGTTGCGCCAATTCTAATCGGAGCGACCGAATAAATTCGATCAATATAAAAAGTTATGAATGACTGAGTTCGGGTCTATCCAAGGGGCAGTGATAGGACAATTTGTGATGAATTAAAAATTTTCTCTTAAAATAATTGTTCTCTAAATTTAACCATAAAAGGGTTTGTTCATATGCATCTAAAAATATAATTGATAGAAAGATTACATCTAATCATTTGAATTTTCACCATAAAATTTTTATTTTAATTCCAAATCTTGTCTTTCTAATTTAATATAAATTCGAACCCAAACCCGATTCATATCTAATTATTTCTCCTTAATTGGATCTAGGGTTTTTCTATTGTTTTCTTCTCAACCAAATAGCATATCTAGATTCCAATTTCAAAATTGCAAATCCAATCACAGAGAATATTCAGACATATAACAGACACGAGGAAGACAAGAAGAGAAAGAGTGCAAAGGGAATATGAGAATATCACGAGTGCACCTGGACACTGATGCTAATTTTCCATGCCTCAAAAGTCCATAAAAAATTATTTCCTTCTCCAATATTCGCAATTCCTCCATGATCCAAGCCAACCGAAATTCTCACGTGACAAGAAGTGCTTGAAGAAGCATAAGAACATGTAGAAACATATGAGCATGAGCATGTAGAAGCATATGAGCATGTAGAAGCATATGAGCTTCTCAAATGCATATAAGCTTTGAAGCTTGAAGCTTGCATTTAAGCTTCATTTAAGCTTTTCAAAATACACTAGGAGAGTCTCTATTTAAAGGCCTCTAAGATGCATCTAGAGTGTCTCTAGAAACAACTAGAAGATAAGCATGACAACCAAGCATGGGTCTTCTCCAACCTTCTAGATAAGTCTTAAGGTTGTAGACACCATGTGCTCAAATAAAATGCTAACTTCTAAGTGTAGACAACTTGTGCATTCTGAGTACAAACCCCTGTGTTGTCTACATGACAACTCTCGAGAATTTGCAAACTCCTAAATATTAAAATAATGCACAATCATTAATATAATATTTACTTTACTCTTTCCAATTTAATTTATTTATTTATTAAATCTCATGCACTAACTTTAATAATTTCACTTTTCAATCTTAATATATTTATATTTTAATCGCATGAAATCTAGAATCTTTTAATAATTTCAATATATTTTTCACTTTTAAATTTTATTTTCCAAAACTTTATTGCTAAAATATTTATTAGCTTTAATAATATTATTATTTAGTCATTTATTTAAAAATGAACTCCAAATATATTATTATTAAAATAAATATTGTCACATTCCAGATTAAAACTTTTAACTTTTATTTTCAAATTTAATTATTTTATTTAATTAATTTTTCAATTAATTAAATAAAATAAATATTAAATACCATATTAATTTTTCATTTAATTAAACCATTAATTAAATTTTTTAATTAGGCTTAATTAATAGAAAATACATCAAAGACTCATAAGGTAAAAATATGAAAACTCATCATAGCCAAAATACATACAAAATCAAACCAAGGGTTTAAATCATGAATTACGTCATCTGACGCATTCGGAGGGTACTCAACTCGGATACTTGTCCTAATTTTTCAATTAGGACAAATGGCTTAAAGGGTTGGGATTTGGACTTAAGAATTTATCTCCCCTCTCTTATCATTGAGATAATGTGATAGGGTACGCTCATCCTGGCAATTCAGAGAAGTCGATACCCGTTACCTGCAACCTACATAAAAACTATGCATGTACAAACACAATATATACTAAACTAAACAGGCAATGGTAGGAAGTGGTGCATCGTGTAGATCCTGACTAACAGGTGACTACGACTCCCTTCCTTAACCACATCAAACACGCCATACAAAAGCAAACACGCAAACCAAACACACACACCATACACATGCAAGTATGGGGTAAGTATCCATAAGAAAACACATATGATAATAAATCATCTTACTAATCATCATTAATAACTGAAAGCAATGTAATAATCTAAAAAGAATCATCATACATACATGAAATGTAGAGTCTAAGTAATCTCATCACATAATAAACTGAATCCATAGCACAATATCTGATAATCTCAAAAGAATGTTGCTAACCAACAACATAAAACTAGCTCTTAAAAGAGTTCAACAATGTTAGCAAAATGCGAACTAGGGGTAGGCACTACAGTGTTTAGGGTAAGGATTATGGTTAAAATTGGCGTTTACGTCATGGTTAGGGATAAAGTGAGTATTCAGGTTAGTGAAGGATTAAATTTTTGGTTAGGGATTATGATTTGGGTTCTAGGGTATGTGTCATAGTTAGAGATAGGGTTTGGGATATCTTGAGTGAAAGTTTAATAATTATTAATAGGGTTAGGGTGTGGGTTAGAAGTATAATCAAGGTTAATGTTTTAATTAAGGATCTTTTAGGGTTTTTGTGTGAATTGTACTTTGGGTTAGGGTTAGGTTTGGGTTTTGATAACTCATGTTAGATTTAGTGTTATTCATAGGGTTAGAATTATGATCAAGGTTAGGGCTATGGTTAGGGTTCTCATTACACTTTGATTAATTATAATCAAGAAATTTCAATGCCTTACTATTGATTTATTTATTTCTAAAATTTATTTGTAATGTAAGGATATAGATATATTTTCCCCTTTACCTGCGAATCATATTGATTCACATTCAGATAGCTCATAAAAGATTATCAATAATAGAAAATGATTTTTTTAAAATTTTGTAACTAATTTTTTTAAGAATAATAATACTATGATTAAGAATATGAAAAAATTAATAATATTAATTTATTTAAGAACTTTTAAGTCTAAAGAAATGTAAAAAAAAAAGATTTATCCAAAATAAGATGTAGAGAGATATTGTTTTCCATTATTTTAGAAACATCTAGCTTCTATATTTTGATGTTTTAAATTAAGAACAAAAATATGTCTACTTCTCACTATTTAGAAACATATAATTTCTATACTTTGATATTTTAAATCTAGAACAAAATTATTTTCAATTAGAAAAGTACAAAATAAAATAGAAACCTTCTAAATAAAAATCAAAGTTTAAAAATAATTTTGCATGTTTAAAGTCATATTGTCTATTATTTTACTGAAGTTGTTTATATATTTCTTGTAGATAATATCCACACAAATCATATATTCTTAATACAAAGCACCAATTTTAAGAATATGCTCAACATGAAATCACCATCCAAAGAAATAAATTCTTGCATAGTGTTATGATAAAAATACATTACAATTTGATTTAAGTAAAAATAATCAATAATTGTGGCTCCATAATACAGCTCATATGGAACATTTACAATAGAAGGAAACTAAAATAGATATAAAGCTAAGGTTTTTTTAAATGAACTATAGAATACTTAGAGCTTTACTACATGCAAATCATTTTAAAATGAATAAAAAAGTTAAGTTACCTTGATAGAACCTTTCCAATTTTGTTATATACAAATCATTTTAAATCATACAAAGCATAATTTTTAAATTATATATAAGTTAAAAGAATTGTATTTATTATCTACAAATCAATTTAAATTTACAGCATATAAATCTTAATATAATATTTTAAGATATCTAATTAATAATTAAATTGATTAAAAGTCCCTTAAATTAACTTGCTCTAATTTAAGTCAAATCACAAAGATTTTTGACACCTCTTGGTCTTTTTGTACAATAATTTCATCACATAATGAAAGGAAGTAATATAATTGAAGTTTGTACACTAAACAAAGATTTAACCAATCACACATAACAATATTTTAAAAAAAATTTACCTAGTATGCTTCTAAATCTATGGTTGTTGGTATAATAATTACAAAAGGCCAGATATCAAAACTCCATATTTGAGCAGTCAAAGAAATCTTCAGAAATCCAAACTTAATATAATTAATTATCACTCAAAATCATAACTAACAACAACTATAACTTCATTCCAAAATAAAGAGAAATGTTTAGATTTGAAAATAAGTTCATAAAAATATATCCCATTCAAAAATATAAAGAGAAAGCAACACCCATAATAGATCCTGGCACGAAGGAGCCAATAACCAATGGATCAAGATTCCAGCATACAACCATTATTATAAACTCCACTACCATCAATACTTTTGAGGTCACGATTCACATCAACCTCTAAACGTGTCTGCCTTCCTAAAATATAAAGCAAAGCAGGGTATTCACTGTAACAACATTTTAAGTTAAAATCTTGGCATTACATACCTGAGAGTGCAAGACATTTTCTTATTAAAAAACTCAAAGCTAAACAACTAATAGATCACAGTCTTTGCACAAACCTCAAACTTCATTGATAAATATATTTAATAGTTGATGCATAAATCAAATTCATGCCATAAAATCAATTATAAACTCTTCGAAGGAGAAATAAGAATTTGGGCATGAAAAATCTCCATGGATCAAATCCTCCAGATTTTCAAGAGTAGTCATTTCCTTATCCAATTCATCTCCATTCCCACCCACAAATATTTTGATTTTGTGTGATGAATACCTTTGATCTAATAAACCCACAATTTGACAATGAAATAAAGTATAGAATATAAGACATTGATTCGACTGGGTTACTCAATAGTCTTGGCCATAGTTTTGCATTATACTGAATATATGTATTTGCAAGATAGAGGGAGGCATTTCACATTAATTAGAATTAATTATGTGTTCCAAAATGTAAATGTCTCACTATTTTTTGAATTTTGGCACACAGATTTTGAAGATGGAAGTGGAATAAGAAAGGTTGTGGAATAGGAAAGGTTTCTTTTTTCTCACAATAGTTTTTTCGGATGACCTCCTATAGAGGATATTATGCCACTACAGAGTTACGCCTCTTGGCGTAATGAATATAAGTGAGTCGTCGAACCTTATTATTAAAAATGTGGGCACTTAACTAATGATATTAGTATTTATTTTTACATCATTCACACAAAATTAGTTTGAAAATAATATATGTATGTCATCGAGGTAGAGGAGACTCATATGGCCTTTCCACATTAATGTTTCCTTGATTTATTCACAACACCACTCCTAGAACCCTGTAATGGTTTACAGGTTTAATTTCTTTGACTTCCAACATTATTCCTTCTCTAATATATTTCCTCTGACCAATAATGAAGACCTATTCATAATTACCTTGATAGTATTTTGCAACTGGAAGGAATTGTTTCATAAGTTAGAAACTGAATAAATGTATTTCCTGTTGGTAAACAGATTTGTCACTTAGAAAATACATGATTTAGCCCAATGAAGTGTGTGGCAAACAAATTTCTCCAACAGTTGGATAGGCCCTTAATATCTGGCCTTCCTCTACATTTAGAGGGGCAGCTCCCTCGTAAGATAAAATTTTGATTTTTAAATAAAGATGATTACAACTTAGAAAATAGAAAGGAAACTATTGATAATGAATGCACCACACGACTTTAATGGTTCCATAAAATTGATGTAGACTTCTAATGAAAACAAATAAGAACTGCGCTTGAGAGTTATCATCAACACAGTGCTAATTCAATGATTCGTGAATATTTACACCATACCATGAAAATATTCATATTGATGAATCAACACTTCAACAATTTAGATTCAATAGAAAAGAGAACACAAAATGTATTTTCTTTTATTTCTTAGCACTAAGAACATAAGAAATGACTGATTACAAAAAACAAGAATTGTACATGTACACTTTCCAAAATTTGCCTTGTTATCAAAACATAAGCGTACCCTGTCTCCAAGTCCAAAAATTCCCCTATTACATTGAGATTCGTGAATTTATAGCTATTTTAGAATAACCAACTTTTTGAGTTCATAACTACTCAAAAAGTTAGAGTTTGGACTACTCTGAAGATAGTTCGTAACCAACTCTAACTTTTAGTGCTTAGACATAGTTAGAAAAAGTTAAGACATTGACCAAAATCAAAATTGATTCTAAAGTTGACCTCTTTACAAAATATATATAAACAAAAATCTAAGATAACTTTGGACACGTCCACTTCTAACTTCAACCACAATCACTGATATTTCTTGAGCTTGCTCTTTGATCTATAGTTGTTGTAAGTAGCCGAGTCAGGTTTTCCTTGTATGATCTAAATGATTTCATGACCTATGCCAAAGCCTTATTTTTTATGATGATCAAACTTTGCATTTTCAGCTTTCATAGATCGTGTCTCTTTCTAACCTCATCCAACTCTAGGATGTAACCTGGAAATTTTTGAATATAGGAGTCCAACGCCACTAAAAGACTACTCAATCTCGTCACAATGTTAGCATCTAAACTTTGTTTACCTCCAAGTTTGGTGCTGATCTTTACCTCTATGAATTCCAAAATGGAAGATATGTCTGGATCTTGAGTGTGTTCACTAATAGGGATACCTTCTACAATCATTGGTATATTCTCCAAAGCCTTCTTTTTCAGTAGTTTGCAAGAGTTTAAGAATTGTTCTCCTTCATCCAATTGTTAATTCATACTATCATCCTTTCATCTGATGTTTTCTAGCCATATGTCAATTTGTTCTTCTTCTCCACTAGTGACTAACTCCAATGATTTGACTATATCACTATCCATTCCTTTAATCTCTACTAAATTAGCATCAATTTCTCTCCAAAATGTTTGTTGGTCCTTAAGAGTTTTGAATGTTTCATTGTACGTGATCTACCTTAGCATATGTAACATTGACTTCCTAAAATAGGCTTGATGATCATTCTTTCATGCATTTTATCCATGCTTTCACCATCTTACCATAAGTTTGGCATTCTCCTATGCCTTGAATGGTTTCTTCATCAAACATCTTATTGGGATTTCCTATTATCTATATAGATGAACTAGGGTCTGAAAAGGAATCACTGACCATCAATCAGATGCATGAAGAAAGGGCTTGAACTTGATACTTGAGTTGATTCTTAGCTTTTTTATCTCTCTTTGATTGTTCCACTAGGACAACATTTGACACTTGGAAATTATGCTCTCTTCTATTGCAAGTGGTCTGACCTAGATCCACTTTAGTTATGCCAAAATCAGCTTCGTCCACCTTATTTATGTTCTTCTCTATAATTGGTTGTGCAATTTCAACAAATAGGTTTCCTAAGATAGGATTCACTACCTATCTAGAATCTATTCTAGTTTCCTTTACCTTCGTACCTTTGTGCATTAGATCAGCTATGACATCCAGATTCAGTGTTTCCAATTGGATCATCCTTTTCTTCTTTCTTTCCAAACTTTGTTGTAACCAAGATGTTGAGATATTGTTAGATGAATCGATTAGTGAAGGAACTTGTAGGACTGTAGATGATAAATCTAAGTTATGTACATTCTCTACAACTAGCACCTCTTGAGTTGCTTCCGCACTTTCAGGAGACAATGAGCATGTAGGGGATGCTATAGATTAAATCATCTCATCTATGAATGATGATGGTAAAGTGTTCATCTCAAGATCTTCATCTATCATTTTTTGGATTGGTTTTAAAGTCTTCTCCTTGGGCTTTGATCTCCTCTTCCCAATGACTAGGTTGAGCTCACACACTGAAACTAAATAAATTCCTTAATCCATATCTTCACCATCATCTCCACCTTGTGGGCTATGTAAAGAACCAGAAGAAGTAGGAATAGAAAATAGAATGACTAAAACAAATGTACCTTCCTGGGAATTATTACTTTTCTTTGTGTTGTCTCTTCCTATTGACCTAGTAGTTGTGGCTTCTTTGACTTTATTCTTTAATCAATTCTCAATTCGTTGAATCACAAAGAAGGTTCTTTCCTTGAGGTCTTTCAATTCTGGCAGAGACCAATTAATGTATGGAAATTCTAACATTTGTCTCCATTCAAAGAAAAAAGGATTAATTAGGTCTGATCCATCCTCTTTTATGCTTGTCACATCCCATCCCATTTTGTAATCAATGATTTGTTGCACTATGAATCTCATCTGGTCCCTTCTTCTCACTTCAACGTCATTATCACAATTCGCCCAATAATCTTCCATCATAAGGAAATGAAGATAACCAGGTCTTAGGGTTAAATTTTTGTAAACATACCCACTACCATCAAATGGGAAACAACTATGGAAAGAGTACAAAGTCATCTTCACCATGGATCTTTCGATATTTTGAGCATCTGAAAAAGAAAGACAACTATAGTGCCCAATATCGATTGGGAAAGGAATTGATCCTTTTTTCTTGCACTTCTTGTTGACCTGACCAATCTACCTACAAACTTTTGAAAGCACCAACCTATCATCTACGAAGTGAGGCAACATAAGAGGACAATCTTGAAAACCTCCAATGCGAATGTAGGTGAATCAAGGGTATTGTATGAAAAAGCTACCTTAAGTATTGATGAGATTGGTTGCTTTAGGAGAAATTCAGAGTCCTATATCTCCCTGTAGCTCTCTAGTTGTGAGCATAGAAAAAGCATCATTCACCCTGCGAAAGTGTACGTTGCTTTGTTTTAATTGCAATTGGGGGTAATAATTATAGATTTGTGTGGTTAAGTTATACTCTCCATAAGGATTAAGACCAGGCCATGACTTCACACTAGCAATTGTGTACATCAGGTACGAGGAAATGTAAAACCCCTAATTCGCATTGAATTTAGTTAACTGATGATGAAGGGAATCACTAATCATTTCTCCCCAATCTATACATTGTTTTCCAGTGGTGATGGTACTAATGCATAAAAGCATCCAATCCTGAAATTCTTTAGTAGTTTGATTTTCCACTATTCTATTGAGGAGAACTATCATATCAGTAATGTCTTCATTAAAGATATTTCTACATGGCGCTCTTGGTAACTGTGATTGTCCTCTTCTAGGTTGATCCAGCCAACTCTTAGCAATAACATTCAAACATGTCTTCTTGTTCTGATGGAAGTACCCTTGAGCACTTTCTTTAGAGATTTCTATGAATTTTTCTCTTACTGATAGTTTGAATGTGATGGAGATAGACACTGGATCTAGCCTCGCCATGATATTACCTCCTGAGGTCTTCATGTCTCTAGAATTCTAGTCATACGCCTTGACACATTCCAAAAATAATTATGCACACTGAATTGCAAGTGGATGTCCTCCTACATGGGCTAGACCATTATCTAATGTTCGTTGTGCTAGAGATGATCTACCTTCTCTGCTCATCATCTACCAAAAGTTTGTGATCTCCATATGTCCTGTCTTTGTAACTGATATCTCAGGAAGCATGTTTGTTAATATCTCAGGAGGCTCCTTGCCTTGGAATTTTTACCTCATAGTATTTCTTACCAAATTCCTTGATCGATGATCTTCTAACTTCATATTCTCAAACTATTGGCTTCAAAGCACACTTGAAATTTCACCTTTGTGTGTTGGTTCTAAAATTCACCTAAAGTATCATGTCATCTAATTCACATGCCTTTCTCTCTTTGGTTCAAATTCATTGATTTGAGAAACCACTTTAACTGACATTTTCTTCTTCGCGTCTTACCATCAGATAACGAATTGGTTATAATTGTGGTTGAGCTAAGAACTACATATTTCCAATTCACCTTCCACCAAAAAGCTCACGGTACATTCTTCTCTCAAACTTTTTCAAAGTTCTTATCTAGATGCATGCCTTTGACCAATATATCTTCCTTGTGTAGATTTATTTCCACTTGACATTTCATTAACAATCTTCAATATATACTTTACAGTTTCCAATTGCATTTTACTGAGGATTTCCATCAAATAGTTTGTGTGCTTGTCCTCATACCCTATTCGCATAAATTTGACATTTGATTGATCACATTGAGCAGTGTTTCAAAGCGCTAATGGGTTGCTAAGCAACCATTTGTGCTTAACAAGATAATATCAATGCTTCGCCAAAACCATCTTTATCAAAATGGATTGTCCATAAGTCAACATGACTCGGGTTGGGAATGTGAGAATGTGGAAGGCATTACGTCAAATAGTTCATGTGCTTGTCTATATTTGATAAAACCATCATCATATTGGGCTCCTGCACCTGCTATTCACATTTTTTGTTGCATATTGGGAAGGCATGTCTTCTTGTGTGTCATCACACATGGGATTGGAGTCTCATGAAACCATTCTCTCAAACCTGCTTCTTGCACTAAGTGTCTTGAATCTCACACTACTGCTACCAAATAGTTCACATGCTTGTCTATGTCTGAAATATGAGGTGTCACCACCTAACAAGGTATTTTATCAAACACATTGGCAGTGGTTTCTACACTTCTGGATGCACGTGGATTATAACAATGGAGGTCCTCATTCAAACAATGCACATGTCTTGTCTTATGTTTGACATAAATGTTATGTCTTATGCCTTGTCTTCTGGTGGGTGTTGTCTCATCAATACCATTGTCTTAAACGGTTTCCAACCTTGTGAATTTTGTTGCATATACATGCACATCTAATTGTTCGATCACCAAATGGAGGTTATAGACCCTTTGAGCTCGTACATATATTTTGCGATACAATGAAGGATATTTAATGATGACATTTTGTCATATAGTTACCATGCAAGTTGAGAAGGTTCCCTTACTTATGGCTCACGCGTGGTCTCATCATTCTAAAAGATCTGCATCTTAGCCTCGGTTTCCTATCAGCTATGGAGTGTGATTAATGAAATAGATCCTCCATTATGTGTGTAGCCCAATACATGGCATTGGCGTGATCATTTTCAACTCAAAGAAATGTAATTGAGGCCATTGCTTGCATACAGCAACATTGAATATGATCTCAATCATCTTCCATCTCTAAAAAACTTAGAATTTAGCAAGGTTTCTATGAAGGGAATTGGTGCCTTTTAGAAGAAATTTGGAGCTCATTGGAGAAAATGTGGTGCCAATTCTTCTTCCTGTATTCCAAATGGAGACTACACCATGCTTGAACTGTGCCTTATCACCCACATAAGCCTCCTTCCATGTTATCAAACTAGGATCACCAAACTTGTCCCTTTGAGTTCAATGGAAACACGACCTTCCCATATCTCTTCTAGCTCTTCTATTACCTCTCATTACCAATAGGTGATTACTTAAAAGTTGGAGTTTGTGTTCAGCAGTTTTAGTTAGGATTAGGGCAAAATGTTTTAGTACACAGAGGTAGTCCTAGTACAGGGAGAGAGATGGCTTTAGTACATAGAGAGAGGTGGTTTTAGTACAAGGAGAGAGAAAAGTACGTAGTGAGAGAGGGGTTATAGTATGGGGAGAGAGAAAAACCCATCTTTAACCTTGTTCTCACTTAGAAATTAAAACTTCATTTTAAACCCACTTAGGCAATTATCAAGGTAACATGTCCCAACTCCTGCAACTTCTATTCCCAATAGTCCTCTATGTGTAAATAGCTTTGTCTCCAATACTTTCCCAGTCCTTCAATGTTTAATATTATTCTCACAATAATACTTCTCACTCATGATAAGCTTATAATCCTAAAGCTTCCACCTGAAGGAACTGATAAATTTAATATAAAAACCCTACAATAACAACAATAATATACATAATAATAAAAACTATTATGGGAGGGGAGGCATCTATTAAGGAGGAAAAAGTGATGAAGGATATTTTGGATGTGTATATCAGAGGATTAGGATAGCTTATTAATTGGGAGAAAAGCTTTATTTTCTTCATTAATACTCTAGAGGTCAAACAAAGGAAAATTGCGAGGATTCTTGGGTGTGGAGTGGGGAAGCTCCCTTCTACTTATCTTGGTCTCCCTATGGGTACTAAGCCTCCTAATTCTTTTTGGAATGAGATTCTTGATAGGTTCAGCAAGAAGCTGGTGGGGTGGAAAGTGGCTTCTCTTAGTCAAGCAGGAAAATGTCTTTTGGTTAAATCCACTCTTCAGAATCTCCTAATGTATGCCCTGACTCTATTCGGGATACCAATTAAGTTTTCTGACGAAATGGAGAAGATCTAGAGAGATTTTCTCTAGTCTGGCCTTGAGGGTCGAAAAAGATATCCCCTTGTGGCTTGTGATAATGTATGTCTTCCTAAGAGCTATGGGGGCCTGGGAATGAGAAAATTAAAGCATCTTAGTAAGGCTCTTCTAGCAAAATATATTTGGCACATCTTTAATAGTACAGGGGAATGGAGAGATATTTTTGTTAATAAGTATGTTAGAAGACCTACTATTCAGTTCTTGCTCAATAATGAAGACATCCTGAATGGGTCTGTCATTTGGAATGGTATCCTTAAGGCAAGGGACCTGGCCAAAGCTAAGATTAAGTGGAAAGTAGGTAATGGTGATGACATTCTCTTCTAACATGATAATTGGTTGATTCAAGGCCCCCTTATAAATAATCCTATCTTTGAAAACTAGTCAAATATTTGTATTAGGCGATTTGATTTGAAAGTTGGTGATTATAGAATAGACCAGGGTTGGAGAGACCTGTCTTTCATTTTAGATGACCTCAAGCCGGTTATGATAATGTTGAACTCTATGATTCTTAATAACAAGAGGGATGAATTAATATGGGGAGACAACCCTAATGGTTGTTATTCGGTTTCATTGGGATATAACTCTCTTTGGAGTTTGAATGAGAAGCCCCCTTGGGCTAAAGCCTAGTTACCTCGTCTTACCCCAAAGATTAATATTTTTTCTAGCTAGCTTTACAATAAAAAATTCTTACCTAGGATAATTTAATCAAAAGAGGACATTATATGCCTAATAGATGTATACTATGTAAACATCAAATAGAATCGGCTAATCATATGTTTATCCATTGTCTTTATTCAAGAGAGGTTTGGGATAGCTTAACCAAGAACCTTGGGGTAAGTTGGTGCAAGCCAAGCAATGTACTGGATTTCTTTTGTCAATGGAATAGTATGTTTAAAGGCACAAATTTGAAAGATTTTAGTGCTTGGTCTTTGCCTCATTTCTGTTGGGGAGCCTAGAAGAAAAGAAACAATAGAATCTTCAGAGATAGAGAGGAGCCTGCTTTTGTTCTGGTGGAAAAGATATATAGAAACATAAAAGAAAATTACCAAATTAGAAAGGGGGGAGACATTGAAAAGGGTGGTAATAAGAAGGAGAAAGATAAGGACATGATGACTAAAAGGCAGCAGGTGAAATGGCTACTCCCTCCTGAGGGATGGCATAAAGCAAATTTTGATGGTGCGGCTAAAGGAAACCCTAGACCTTCAAGTTGTGGAGGTATCATTAGAAATAGCTATGGTGGAGGGGTGGTGGATTTTTTCCACGCTTTGGGCTATCAGACAAATCATTATGCAGAAGCCAATGTTGCATATCACATGGTGAAATTAGCTTTAGACATGGGAGTTAAAAAATTATGGTTGGAGGGGGATTCAAATAACATCATAAAGTGTATTAAGGGGGTCACCCAACCATCATGGTTCATAGCTAATATCATTGAAGATATTCGTTCCTTTCTTAGCAATTTTGAAAGTATTCGCATCACCCATGAATATAGGGAGGAAAATTCCATGGCAGACTGGTTTGCTAACAAAGCAGTTAGGCAAGATAAGGTGATGATTTGGAATTCGAGTGAGAATATCTTGGAAGAAGTGAAAAACTTGATTGAGCTGGAAAAAACCCAGGGAGGTACGGTGGATATCTAATTGTAATAATGGTTATTAATGAGAATTTTGGGTTGAGTAGTTGTAATTATGGCGTTTACAGGAAACACAATGAGATGAGGTTATCAGTGTCAAATCGACACGTTTCTTGGGTTGATTTTTTTCTATTCCTTTACCATTTTTGGGGTAAAGAAAGACGTATTAGCGATTATCAGAGAGGCGACCATCAGAGTTTTCAAAGGTTGGAGAAGGGATATCAGAGGTCGGAGATTATGAGAATAGTTAGTGTTGAAAATACAGAAATGGTGGGGGAAAGAAGTAGGAAGGAACTTGTTGGTGAAGCAGATAAATGGAAACAAAGGACTAAAGTCTGGGAAAAGTTAGAGAAGAGTGGTATAGCCAACTTTATTGCCAAACTTCATGGTTTCAACCTTGTGATCACTAACAGTATGGTTAATTCATGGAAGGATTGGAGGGTTAAAGTGGATGGGATTAGTTTCAAGTCACGGAGGAAGTCATTTCTCTTGTAACTGAAATTCTAGCAAAGGGGTTGAAGTTTTACAAAGATAAGAAGGTGTCAACGAACGTTGTGAAGGATTTTGCAAAGAATATTGAGGAGAGAAATGAGCTGGTAAAGTGTGACACTTACTACGAAATGGATTCAATCAAGAAGCTATGGAGATATGTTTTATGAGCTATTATAGAGTATATTTCTTTGGACACTAGATTTGATAGACTAAGAACACACCATTTTGTTTTACTCAATCACTTTTGCTATGGTGTCAATATTTTGTTCCCTTTTTATTTATATACTTCAATGTGTAAGGGTATTTCTAGGCACAAGAAGAAACCCTCTGTGAATCTGGCCCTGCATGAGGGGTTATTGCTTCTAATTTATGAGCATTTCAAGGCTCAGCAACAAAGTTGTCAAAAGATAAAGGAAATAATATTTGGTACTTCGGCATTAAGTAACTTTGTGATTTAGAGTGAGTTCACATCAAGTGAATGGAGAAGACAATGTTAGAAGAGACACATAGACCATAAGCAAAACCCCCCTACAGGGCGTGGACACATCTGTGGATATGGGAAGCTCTAGCTTCTCGTCTGATACGGAGGATGTCCAAAGTATTAGTTCAGAGGGTGAAGGAAAAAATTCTCTTGGAAAGAAGGCCAAGGATTTAGAGAAGAAATCGCCCTCGTCAATTAAAATCCTGAGCGAGAAGAGCCCTAGAGGACATGGGTCAAAAGCTTCAAGCCAAGGAGATGAAGAGTACAACGAGGAAGGTAAGGATATGAAAACTAATGAAGAGGGTGATGAGGAGGTGGAAACTAAGAAAGAGGATTTGGTGGCTAAAAAACAGAGGTCTGAAGAGAAGGATGTAGAGGGGATTTTGGATTCTGGGCCGGAGATCTCTATCATTCCTCTTTCCCCTATTCACCCTTAGGAAGAGGACAAGGAGAAGAAAGAAGGTGAGGGAGGAGAGGTGGTAATTAAGGATAGGTACATGGCTTGGAGAAATTTTAATGTAAGAACTTCCAAAATGAGTATTGTCAGAGAGGATATGAATCTCCAAATTCTAGAAGAAAAACAGGGTCAGCTCCAGTTGGAGGATCTCATTTATCCAAAAATGGTGGCTATTACGGATAATGCAAGGGAATCTAGCATGAGTTTTCTTAATAATGCTAGAAATAGTATGATTGACAATTTCAAGTCAATCAAATGGCTTTACCATGAATTGGAAGAGTTCAAAGAAAAAATATACCAGCTAGAAAACAAAAGGAAGATGCCAAATTGTGGAAATTTGAATGAACAGGGGAATTGACTCAGTTTGGTTGAGAAGAGAATCCAGAATTTGGAAAACTACAATCATAATCTGGCTAATCAGATGATATACATTCTGACTTCTATCAATGATAATATCTTGTCCCTTATTGGAATGTTGAAAGCCAGAGGTCTTCTAGATGAAAACAAGGAAAAGGACAAAGAAAGCCAGAATGGAAGAGGACGTGACGGCTGACATTACCTTCAGCAACATGGATAGGGATGGTCAAAAGAAGTAGGAGCAGATGGCTAAGGAGATTAACAAAGGCTATGAAGCAGTGGAAACAGTGTAGGAGCTTGAGAGAAAGACAGAGGATTAACTTTGGTTTTTATTTTCCTATCTTTTGGACTGTTAGACTTCTGTAGATTTTTTGTTAGTTGGCTTTTTCTCTATTTGTTGTATTGGCCCTTTGGTTGGCTTTTGTTCTTTGGTTGGTCTTTAACTACTTATTATCAACCTTTTGATATGTTTTAACTTTCAGGTTTCAGGATCCCTGTAAAACCTGTTTATCTTATCATAAACAATAATATACTCCTGGATACTATGTGATTTCTTATTTGTTCACAAATGCAAAACAAACCCAACATAATGGTAGGTTTGGCGTTCTCATTAAACTTTCTTGAAAATATGTTTCACAAGGTAGGAGGATGCACTGCTCTGATACCACTGAAATATCCCAAATAGATATTTACCTGATTTTCTTTCTCAAAATAATATTCGGAACATAGACATATGAAGTTGCGTTATAATTAACCAATAATATAAAACTATAGATTCTCATTAAATACCTCGAAATATGCTATTGCATTATAGATCAACAATACAATAACGAACATTCAAAAGTCCAATCTTAAACACAGTTTTATAATCAAATTGGAATATTAAGAAAGAACCTGTAAGCACACGTGAGACACCTGATGTGATGTCACCATGGACAATGGGTTTGTGTCCACTATCTACTAGCATGAGGGTTTACGTCCTCCGGCTGGATGAAAGTTGAAGCTTTCCGAATAACTTTCACAAGAGAGCCTGAAATATGAATCATAAATCAAACATAATCCAAATGAATGAGTCTTTTCCCTTTTAATCCTCAAAGCTATGACTCTTCTACTCCCTTCCTGTCTTTTCATATTATCTCTCCTTATCACTTTGAGCCCACTTTATAATATTAAATTAACCTTTTATAATTTTAATTCATGCTCTCATAGTCAATTTTAATATTATATGAATGTCTTTAAATTTTCTAATGTCCCAAAAGGGAATATTACACTAATGAGTGTCATATAATCAAATTGATACTCTCTTTTTAACCCCATTTGGTGTCTTCTATCCAACAAATGCAATAAGAATCCTACTTCTATTGAAGAAATGTTAAATTAAGCCATGAATATACAAATGATACAATTTTTCTTTTCTTCTAAACATCTTATAATCAATTTGGTACTTTCTTTTCATCCCCAATCAACTCTAAATGACTTTGTGTTGTATACAAAGATATAAAGAGTAAATTTCATAGTTCTCTTTTAACATAGTTAAAATATGATTTGTTAGATTCAATTAATTTCTTTGTTGAAATGAATACAACTTTTATCTATTTAAAGTTACTTCTTGACATTAAAACAAAGTGTTTTCAATATTTTTTTATTGAATCTATAAGATTGTTGAGGTTTATATTTTGCAAATTTATGTATGTAAACATGTTTATCTAAACGATGGACTTTAATCTAAACAATAGAATTGGTTATAAATTAATAATATTCATGCCCACAAATATTTAATATAATACAAATATCTAAACACCTAAGATTAAATATCAATATAAATATTTATCATTTCTCTGTTGAAATGAATAAACTTTTATCTTCAATTTGAAGTTATCTTCTTGACATATTAAAACAAAACAACTTTTTCTCAATATCTTATTTATTGAATCTTAAAGTTCGTTGAGGTTTACGTTTTGCAAGTTTATGTAAACAATGGGCTTTAATCTAAACAAGAGAAATTATTATATATGAAAATATTTGTGCATACAAATATTTAATATAATATAAATATCTCCACCCCTAAGATTAAATATCAATATAATTATTTGCATCCACTTGCTTTCTTTAAGATTTAACGCAATATAAGCATAAATATTTGCATGCACTAACATCTACAGAAAAACTAATAATTAAATTTTGAAGGACAACTAAAGCCCTTGTCTATGTGTGTCAAAGGGTGGCATCATAGATAGAGTTGTGAGTAGAGTGAAAATTAAAAGATGAGACTGGTTACGATGAAAGGGGTAGAGTGAAAGGGGATTGTTTTCATTTGCTAGTCATTCACAAAGAAATCATGGATAAACGGAGTAGAGTGAGTTAGAGAGGATTGTTTTTCATTTGCTAACCCTTTACAAAGAAATCATGGTTGCATTTGACTAGCTATCCAACCTGAATCCTATTATATGCTTTTAAGATTTGTTAGGTGTTTGTCAAACTTTTATTATATGACATAAATATGCAATAGAACTAACAAATCAATGAAGATTTGTTTAAATGGTTTGAAATCCTAACAAAAAATCTTATGTATGTTAACATTATGAAGAATGGCTATGAAAAACAAATTACAAAGCTAGAAGACAAAATGCATAAAGTGCATTAGAACTTGGGAAAAGTGGTAAGGTCAATCACAACACAATCCACAACAATGCTTAAGGTATTTGAATTAGGTTGAAAAAGCTCAAAAAAACTCAAGAATGAGAACACTATGGGAATTACTATTCAACGAGGGGAATGGTAGTGGGAAGAAGGGCAAGGGTAAAAAGGTTAAGTCTCTTGGTTGAAAAAGGACCTTGCCCGTGCATACATAGTAGCATGAAAAAGTATATTGAGGAGGATAAGAATGACTTTAATGTCTAGTTGATCTCCACACAAGCTTCTATAAGCAGGAGCACGAGGCTTCTGAGACACTTCAAAAGATGCAATAGGCTTCTCTAGTCATTTCATTTTTGTTGTTGTTAGTCATCTTTTTGTTAGTTTGTAGGCTGCTGGTTTGGTTTTGTTTATCTGTTAAGCAGCATTTTGCAAATAGGGTTTTGTAACTCTTAAAAACCTGTTTCACCCTTGAACAAAAAGCAAAGTATCTAATGTGATTCAAATCATATCTAGTAATGGATTTTTTGCAACAATATATAAGATTCATTGTTATACGTTCTTTCAAATTTACCAGCAAAGTAGTAGCATACCCATCCCTATATGTGTTGTGATTAGAAGATCCTTAGGGACATTGTGTTGGCACATTTGGCAAGTGAAGAAGAGGAGTTGTTAGCATTGATGTCAACTAGATAAAGTGCATTGTCAAAAGGGGACTTAGTGCCAATGGAGATAGTTGAAACATGCATGAAAATCTTAGTATGTGTTGGTCTAACTATTGGAGATAACTCAGATGATGCGATATGAGTTCATATGGTCATCCAGGTTGGGTGCACAAAAGAGAGTGAGTTTGATTTGAATGAGTTTCAATGTAGAACAAGTTAGAATATTTGATGTATGCATAGCTGGTGAGGATATATGTCATTTGTAAAAGGTTGATACTTGTCAAGATGAATTGAATACTTCAAGTCTTACTACAGACAAATCACTTGAGGTTTGGAGTTAAATTCTCACAAGTTTTTATTTCATGTCACCAATGTGACAGGAACTTGCAACAATTCGTGGCAGCAGTGTTACAGGAACTTGCAGCTGCATATTCATGGGAAAAAAATGAAATGAGCTTTATTTATTCAACTTAAAATGCACAGTATTGAGTAGTATAATGATATTCTTCATTAAGGTATTTCCAAATGTTGGTATTTACTTTCTATAATACATGGGTGAGATGTTTTAATTTTAAAAATAATCATTTTCAAATTCCAACCATTGACTACCTTGATGGAAGCTGAATAGTTTGTTTATGTTTTGGTTTTATGGATATAAACATTTATTTGAATAGATGAAAATTGGATGAAAGATGAGAATGATATCTTGAAAGAAGATGATTGAAGAGGGGATAGTATGAAAGGCAGAATGAATATTTAGCAAAAGTGTTGAGAGATTTTTAAGAAATGATAGAGTGAGTTTTCTGTACAAATTGATTAGAGTATGATGTGGATATATTACAAGGAAAAACTCTACATAGATAATTGGAGAAACCATATATGTGCTTTGCTGAAATTATTAACTATGATGAAATATTCTCTGCAAAAGAACTAGTGTGATTGCTAATAAAAAGACTATACAGAACAATATAGGTAGTACATATGAACTTGATAAGGGGAGAGTTTCAAATAAAACAAGGAAAGCATAAACAGTATCTGTAGATGTTGATTCTATAGATTGTATCATTGCAAAGAAAAGATGTGTTGTTTAGATTCTTGTAAATTTGTATTTCTTGATTGGAATTTTGATGACAATGATTATGGAATTTTAGTAAAGAGCAGATTAACACTGTAGAAATGTTTATGACCAAGTTGCAATCTCTAGACTTAATATGTGTATGAGAAGATTGATTGTCTTTAGTTTATGTTGCAGGTAAAAGTAGAATGATCAATGATTTATAGAGAAACAATGTAACCCTTTGTATTTGCTTTGATTTGTATTTCTTTGATTGGAGTTGGTTTTCCTAAACTTGTAAGGGGTTGGTGCCCTAAATGCAGTTAGTGAGAATTTTGTACTACTAGTGAGACTTAGAGTTGTGTTGATGTCAATTTTGTACCACTACATAACATATAGTAATTGAACACTTGATATGAGATATCAAACACTCAATTCCTCTCTTGAAAAGTTAATACTCATGAAGACATGAGAAAAACTCCAATGTTCCTTACGCCTCTGGATACTAACTCAATTATATCGATGTGATTTTTTGGTTAATCATGTAGGTGGCCTTACATTGTTCATTCAAGGATAACTTTGGCTCTCATTGTGGTGGTGATGATTTTGGTATGAGTGTCAGATGATGTTGATGGTGGTGATGATGGAGGCAATAATGCTCTAATGACTTTTACCTTCCTAACTTTCTTGGAATGAAATCCGACTACTCAACTACTTGTTATTTTACTCCTATTCTTATGAATGGAAAGATTAGCAAATGGACGGGGATCAAATCTGATGAAAGCTAACCAGTGGCTCTACCTCCATAGATGCAATGATTCAAGGGAAAAGACTAATTTACCATGCAAGGCTTCCCAACAAGTCGCTTGAATGCTAGTGGCCTAGTTACATATCCATATCAAACATCCACTAATATCACCATGCAACTATCGATCTACTCTTACTCTTACTAACTTTCTTGAAATGAAATCTACTTTAACAACTTCAAAGAAAATCTAATTCTAACTATTGGAAGTAGAAACCATGCAATAACACCAAATGTTCTTAATCACCATGCAAGTCACAACAATGATAAATAGAGACAATTTTGGTATTATCTTAGCAACAATTTTCTTCAACCCTTTACAAATGAGAGCAAATGGCCTTATATAGAGGCCAAATTTACAACTAAAGATAGAGATTAAGAGGCAAAACCAACGATCTAGATTGGATCCTAGAAACCCTAATTAGGGTTGCCACGTCATCGACCAATGAGAAGATGCCCACCTCATCAATAAACCAATGAAAGAAAAGAAAAGTGGCAACCAATGAGAAGGCATCAAAATAGTAACCAATCAAAATCAAACACCTATCCTACCCAAGGAGAATTTGCCACTTCAACTTATATCAAATGATCTTCTAATATAGTTATACCCCTTTCTTTCATCTTTTTAGCCAGAGTAATGAACTTGGCTAGCTTGTCGTTGACTTTCTTCATGGGAGGGTAAAGTGTATGCCTCATCTTGAGCTTAGCTGAATTCATCATGTTGCTCACTGTTTGCAGTGTCTTCCCATGATCCTTCGCATATCCGATAAAGGAATTGAGAGAGGCAAGGGTGCCCAAATGTTTCTTCTTGATGGCAACCTTCCCCAACTCATCCAATCTTGATGCAAATTATGTCTCAGCTTCCAACTTTACAATCTTTTTGTTTGTCTTCCTCAACCTTTATCTGATTGAAACCATGTCTTCTTGGATCTCCTCACATTCCATGTTATCTGTGATTCTTGCTTTACTCTCATATTCCTGAGCTACAATCTCATCCAATGCCTTGCTAACCATTGGTATAGCAATCTGAACTTTTCGGTGACCATCATTGTCGCTCCTAATTACCTTTGCCACCATTTTTGCAATTTTTTTCTAGTTCTCACTATCACCCTTTTCCATTAATCCTTGAATATCTTCAATTGTTCAAGCAGTCACTACCTCACCTCTTGGCATAATCATTTTCCTTAACCATAATGGTGCAGTGCATCTCCTCAACTCTAGATTTGGTTCGATTAGCAAAGCATCGCCAACAGCCTCGAGCGCCTTGCTTATTTCCTCAATATCAATTGGCCTATCCTCTTCTTCACTAGTGACTGTCACATCCTCTCCATGTTGATTCTCTGAGAGAGGAGAGTACTCAGTGCTATCATTGTAACTGCTTGATTCTCAATCAAAGCTCACCTCTATCGCAACCCCTTGTCCACTTGTATTATCTTCCTGGCTTCTAGCCTCAATTATGCTCTCCCTTGACGGTGTTACATTCTATTTTTTTACTGGAGGTTCCTGATGTTCCTTTCTCTTCTCAACCTCCAAACTCCTCTTCTTGCGCTCAACTGTTCTTTGTTGTTGGCTACTGCCTCCACCTTTCTGTCTAACTGACTCTACTGGACTTTCCTTTGGTTTCATCTTCTCATAAGTAAGGTATATCCTCTGACTTTGCAATTTCCTTGACTTCTCATTGTACCACGACTCAGTGTGCATATCAACTGTCCTTGTAATTGCCTCCAAAGAAGGACCCTGATGATCATCCCAATCCACTAGATTCAACTCTGTTCCATCCACTGTATCATAATCTTCTCTTAGCACATTTTCATCATCTTCTACTTGATCGGGAATATCAAGACCTCTTCATCTGATTGCCCTCATCATGCTCATTGACAATCTTTAGAAAGCTAGCTTTCTCACATAAAAGTCATCATGTGCATTGGCCCAAAAATCTTCTACAATAGGAATATGTTTGAATGTATTTTCGCAAGATGCCTTGATAAGACCATTAGGATCGAATCCTTGTCTTGCTCTATACCATCCTAGATGATACCATTCTAACTCTTTCTCCGCAATTGCAAAGGCAACAAGATTAGGACAACTATCATTGTCAATTCCAAATGAAAAGGTAATCCCTGTCTCACCTTTAAGTTTCGTCATTTTGTCATAATGCTCAAGTTGCCTAGCCAACTCCATCAAAACTACCTTGTCAGGTGGGTACCTTGGAAGTCTCTTGGGACAAATTGTACTTCTTGCTACTCTAATGTATGTGAATTGCAAAAATTGAATGAACCAACTCCCATACCTCTTAACTTTTGCTTCTGCTTCTGATGAGAGCCTCTTAGCAGATGTCCCTTGTAATATCCTTACTGTCATCATGGCAAAGGCGTCATAAAACATTTTATAATCCGTGGTGTTGTGCAAATGAAGCTATGGATAGCAGTTATGCACCAAACATTGCCCTGGCCCATTGCCAATTACTCCTAAGGCCTTACGTTCAAGATTTTCATATAATCTCGCAATCAGATAGAAAAGATAGGACCCCATATAAAATTGTTTTTGATTTTGCACGGTCTCAAGTTGCAATTTTAAATTTTTGCTTATAATCCTAGCCCAATCAAATTTTCTCTTTCCATTTTCAATTTCATCAATAAAAAAGTACATCCAATTTTCAAATTGCATAACTTGAGTTAAGCCCATGATCCGGTTGAGAAGCACAATGAGATCACCATACTCTGATTTGAAATCCGACTTGGTGAGCTTTGATGACCTGGTAACTCCCTTTTTACCTTCATGTAACCAATTCTGCTTTAGATGAATGAAGTAAGCCTCTTGATTATCCTAAAATAACTTAGCCGCCTGATCCATCATTACCACTGTCATGATTTTATACTGGGGAATATTAAATGCTTCTTCGACCACTTGTCTGCCAATGTTAGCCAACACTCTCTTCCCTTCATCAAAAATGATGGACTTCGTAACAATATCAAATCAAGATGCACACTCCATTACCAATTCCAAACAAGGCAAGGTAGGAGGAAAAGTTGCCGCATGTGCAATTTTGTTCTTGTAGATCTTCTTTGTCATGGGGGATTGTCCTTCCTTCAATCTGTCTTTTAACTATATCATGTTCACTGTACCGATATTGGTATCACCTATTCGGCTCACTTCCGAAAAAAATGTGGTATTAAGCATCATGTCTTCCTTGTCCTTTTTGGAATTCGTTCCCTTTGGTTTCTTGCTTACACTAACATCTACCATACTAAATACCTATTTCTGCCCCTTCGTTCTAAATGATATGGACTACACTTATCAATCTCCAACCTTCTTTCTATCGATGGAATCTAACTTATTTCTACCTCGCGAAGTCTTATCTCTACACTTATCAATCTTCAACTTTCAACCTAGGGGTGGGACTACTACTTATCTCTACCTCTTTGTTACCTTAGGATAGACTACACTTATATCTCTCAACTTCAACCTAGGGTGGTCTAGCTTATTTCTTCCTTGCCAAATGTCCTATCATGAAATCTACACTTATCTCTCCAAACTTCAACCTATCAATGGAATGATGAAGTGGTGGATGATGAATGCATGAAGAATATAAGGCAAATGAACCAAGTAAGAACAAGGAATAGAATCCGCCTTTAAACCAATCTTCACCTCTAAAATAAATAGAATTTAACCTTAAATCTGCTTTTAGCAATAACCGGCCCTATTTAATTTGGATTAGATTTCGAAAATTTCAAGCCTCCTTGCAAATAATGATGCCCTAGCAAAAATCAAAATTTTGACCTCTTTGAAATTGCCCACATTTGCCAAAATCAAACCCTTGGATCACATGCCTCCTCACCAACAAAATCGCCCAGATTTGGAAGTTGAAATCGCAGCCTTTGGAAAGAAAATCAAACCTCACAAAATTGTTCAAGCAAGAAAAAATTCAGATCTGCCTCAAAAAATCACCTAAGAGAGAAATTTGCCCAAGATGTAGGAAGAAAAAATGCCACCAAGCAAGGAAAAAATCTACCCAAAAACCGCTTAAATCTGCAAGTTACCCTTCTAAAGAAAAATCGTCCAACACATGAGGAGGAAAATAGAATGAGGAGATGAGGGAGGGGGGAGGGGGGAGCCCCTCTTATACCAAAATTACCATGTCTCTCCAAGCTGGCCGACTTGCCCTGGATGAAAACAAAATTAAATTAACATCTTTATTAATGGCCCAAATTTAAATGTCATGCTAAAATTACTTAGCTCAAAGTGAGATTAACTCATTTAATTGCCAATTGTGATCAAAAATTGCAAAAATAAAACAAGGAAAGCCTAGAAGATGCCAAAATTTTCATTCAACACCGTTTTGGCAATTAAAATATCATTAAAATTGAATTTGGCAAGCCAAAATCAATTTTTAATTCCAATTTACCAATCTCTTTCAACATTTAAAAATCTTTTAGGCAATATTTCAACCAATTTAATGAGATTTTGCAATTTAATCCACTTTCAATTTTGCAATGCAATTTAAATTTTTAACCAAAATAAATCATTTTTTCTAACATTCAAAATCAATTTTCCAATTTTAATTTCACTATCAAGATTTTCCTTTTTCACCAAAAAATTCAAAATTTTCCAAAACAATTAAATCTAAAAAAAATCATTTTAAAATGCTCAAGCTTATACAATTATATCAAATTTCGAAAATCCATGTAAGTCTAAAAATTTGCAAATTTATCCTACCAAATATTGTTTTAACCATCGAAAAATGTTGTCTTTAAAATTTATTTGGCCTAAAAGATAAAATTACATGTTCTGAAAAATCAAGTTTCGCCCCAAGTGAAAAAATAAATCCAACCACATCCCTCTTGGCTTGAAGGCATCCAAAGTGTAAAATTTTCAAATCGAAAACTTTTGGACAACTTCGAAAAACTAAGGCAACTGAGAAAAAGGGAGTCCCCAAAATTTTGGGGCGATGATGTGAAAACCTCACAACAAGTTGATGCTCCTAAATTGCAACCATTAAGGTTGCTATTGAGGCTTAATAAAGTTTAGCTTCCGAATGATTTTCTACTTTTTAGGAGTTTTCCACTCATATCTATGTTATGTGACATATACATATTGTTCTATTTTCTTGTGATTTGGTTTATGAATTTATGCAGATAATGTTTCTGCTATAGACAAAGATATGGTGCGGGTCACTGATTGTTAAGTTCTATTTAAAGAATATTGGCCATTGCTTCACAGCTCTCAATTGTCCAGTATTTCAACAAACTGAACATTGAGAACCAAGTTTTAAAGGATAACCCTATTGTGTCTGTGAATCATGGACACTCCTGGAATATCATTTCCTTTTCAGTTTGAAAAATGCGACAACAAACTATATCTCAGCATCATTAAGATTTTTATGAGGGCCATCAACTTACATAGATCCTATACCCAAGACACCAATGTTTTTGACCAAAGAATGAAGGCCCCATAACCATGGCAATCAAAGTTTCCTTCTTGAGAAGTTCCATCTATTAGTCATTTTCTCTATTACAGTTGCCTTTGTGCAAAAGGACCCATATTAATAGATGAAATTAATGCTTGATAAGACAAAGCTTGGCATCCAGGGCACTATTGCAAAATGAAGACCAAAATGGATTGATGAATAAAGATCATACTAAACTATATCTCAGCATCATTAAGATTTTTATGAAGGCCATCAACTTACATAGATCCTATACCCAGGACACTAATGTTTTTGACCATAGAATGAAGGCCCCATAACCATGGAAATCAAAGTTTCCTTCTTGAGAGGTTTCATCTATTAATCATCTTCTCTATTAGAGTTGCCTTTGTGCAAAAGAATCCATATCAATAGATGAAATTAATGCTTGATAAGACAAAGCGTGGCATCCAGGGTACTATTGCAAAATGAAGACCAAAATGGATTGATGGATAAAGATCATACTAAAGTTTGGAGGGCACATTTGTCTCCAAGAAAATCAAGGAGTATTGAGACTTGAGGATTTCAAAATCACTATTAATTCCTGGTGAACTGCAACTCTGTCAATACTCCAACTAAAATGTTACAAGACAATTTTCAATTGCTAAATTTGACATGATGATGTTTGTATGCAGAAGGAATCAGTAAATCTTGGATGAATTATGCAAGTATGAATTTAAAAAATTATATGTTGACTAAATGGTCCAAATCCAATGAAATGCAATGAATGAAAACTCTAGATCAGCAAATGCTACAATCTAACAAAAGTAAGAATTCCTATGGATTTATACTAGATGATTTAAGTGGCAATACAACATTTAACCACCAAATGTGAAATTTGCAAGAATCGGTGCATCTATGAAATGCCTTTTAACGAGATAATATTAGCTGTGCAACAGTTGTGAAAAAATTAACGTTTCCTCAAAGTTATCAGTGGGTACCTTCTGTAAAAATTAAATGAAACCTCAATTTTGTAAAATTTAAATTTAAAAAAAAATCCTGTGTTACAGACATGCCTGCAAACTGCCATGCCATGCTTCCATGCAACTTGACAACCATGGGTGATTTGTCTCTTTGTTTCTGGCCTTTCAACTATTCCCTCAATGGGGAAAGTTTGATGCTTGAAACAGCAGAAAAGTACTTTTGTGACAAATTAGGTCCAGACTCTGATGTGGACATTAGAAGTGGGTTCAAGAATAGCAGCCAAACAAAATGAATGAGGATGAGTCGATACCAGTCCCTTCAATGAACTGTATTACTGAATCAGAATCATGATATCTCCAACTGTCGCATTAAATCTTATGGCTTGGATATATGGCTGTAGTTGTTGATGGTGGTTACTAATTACTACCTCGACCGCCATGCTTTTAACACCTTCTTTGCTAAATAGGATGCTGCATTTACTCCACCTGCAGCCAGACAGCCTGAAAAAGCCTGCCTTAGGCTAGAGACCCGGACTATGCTCTTAATCGCTCTTTGCATTGAATTTGCCGCATCTTCTCTTGTTTTGACAACCACTAAAGATACCTCCCTTCCTGCAACAATCAGTAGTTGTATTAAATTCCTAGCATTAATCAATTTACAAAATGGAAAAAAATATAGTTTCTGCACATACCAAAATTGTTTATTGTTATCTTCTCTCCTAATTCTGCACCCATTCTACTCCTGATAGCAGGAGGAAGAGCTGAAACAAGGGAACGAGTTGCTGAAACACTGGAATCCTGGATAATTATAGCAAAGGCATAATAAATTGAACAGTAAAAGTGCATAATAATCATATATATTAAATGACAATTTTTTCAATTAGTAGCCTCAGATAAGATAATTGTCTTTATTAGTTCTCATCAAAATTAGAACCTGAATAAGTTTTGTGTGAAAATCACCAGCAGATGAAGGTAATTTCAATAATCCTGTCTCTGCAAGGTGGTGAATTTGATCTTTATAAAGTGTCCGGAATCTGCTAATATTTCCATTCACTATCTTCTTCGCCTGCAAAAATTGAAGGTTTTAGTTTGCAGTTGTGCCTGAGTTTATAAAAGAAACTGTCCATATATGTTACTAAACCACAAAAAACACTTGACTGCACATATACAATTTTAAAAAGTCCAAGAAAACACTCACTTCTAGAATATACAAAAATTATCCTCTGCAATCAACAGAATTCCCCAAACACATGAACCTCCATTTGCCCTTGTATCCAGAAAAAATTGCTCACACTTATTTCCCAAAAATTTTTGCTTGATTTTGTTAGTGTTGCAATGACTTGCTGAGCTTCTTTAAAGTTCACAAAACATATCATTTATAAAAAGTATTAAGGAAAGTTTTCTTTTCATTTGTTGTCTCATTTTCAATCTTGCATTTGAATCTATGTTCCCCCAAGTTTCTGGGCCAGAGATGGCAGGACGGATTTCCGGGACGGCAATTTTTTTTTGGCAATTTTGGGGGCACGAAAGAGGGGGGGGGGATGCAAATGGGGACGGCTATATATATAGGGAAATTGTAAAATATACACTGAAAATTGCAAATATACATGTCATTCATATGAAACTAAGCACAAAGTATGTCATTTAAACATTATAGAACCTTAACATAGGTAATGTCCCCTTTTTGGGACATTAGAAATATTAAATGACACATTTATATGATATTAAAATTAACCATGAAAGTGTGGACTCTTATTATAAAAGGTTAATTTAATATGCAAAGTGGGCTAAAGATGACAAGGAGAGATAAGATGAAAAGCCAGAGGGAAGTCGAAGAGTCACAGCTGTGAGAATAAAAGGAGAAGAGACTCTTTCATTTGGCATGCTTGATTTATGATTTAGCTTTCAATTCTCTTGTGAGAGTTATTCAAGAAAGCTTCAGCTTTCAGCCAGTGTGAGGACGTAACCCCTTGTGCCGGCAGACAGTGGACGCAAATCCATTGTCCGTGGAGACGTCACTTTAAGTGTCTCGTATGCACTTACAGGTTCTTCTCTTAGTGTTCCAATCTGACTGTAAAATTGTGTTTAAGATTGGATTCTGAATACTGGTTATTGTGTTGCTGTTGTATAATGCAATAACATGTTTGAGGAATTTTATGAGAGTTGTTTGGTTTTATATTGTGGGTCTGTAATGCATTTTTATATGCTTGAATCTTGAGTAGCATTTTGAGAAAGAACGATTTAATATTTGTTGAAGTTTCTACTGGTTTCTATGGTGTTATGTAATACATCTACATATGTTTAGTTCTGAATATATTTTGAGGAAAAATCAAGTAAATATCCAATTTGGGATATTTCAGTGGTATCAGAGCTATGTATACTGCTAGCTTGCGGGGTTTACATTGCAGAGTCTTGATAATTTCAATTCTGAGAGTGTTGAAGTTTTATGTGATATTAAGAATCAGTAAATTTCACAAAGGAAATATAATTAGTTGCAGTCCTGGAATTTCTATTGGAAAATAAAGAAATTTCAGAAGTTGATATTTTGGGCAGGCCAAAGTCTATATTACATTGATAAATATTTTACGATGATAGTTTATTTTCTAGACTAAGCTTACAGAAGATCACCCACATGAAGTGAGGGAGAGTATAATAGTGAGAGTGCAGATACATGGTGGAGGGTCAGAATTGTCATCCAAACAATAACCCACAACTAGAGACTTGGACTCATGTGAGGCAGCTGATGGGACGACACAACCAAAAAGATGGCATGATCAGTCATTCACATCCGGTCTTTGCTGTTATGGAAACCCCAAACAACAGGTTCATGATTCTGTTCAAAGAAGGTTAATGATAGTATATTGTACAGAAGTCGAGAATGCTCATTACTTCCCCAAGGGAGAGACAATCTACATGAGGAGTTAGACATATTGAAGGAATACATGAAGGAAAAACATGACATGCAGAGAATTTTCTGAGCAGACAATAATACCACTGAAATTACATTCGAAGCTCATCGCGGGAGCATCTAAGTTTATCACCAGAGCCGCTAGGGTGAGTACACAGTAGCTGGGTGTACAGCAAGTTTTCAATCCAATCGGGTATCGCCCATGGAGGCAAGCTTCCCTCAGCCGCATGAGTGTTATACTTTGTATTACGTAGAACATTAAAGTTGGCAATCACCGAAGTATTGGTGCCAACTGTGATATTGTTTTGCCGAGCCTGAAGCCGTGTGAAGAAAGCATAGTTGTGAATCATCCTTAATGTAACACTCAGAACTACTTGGTAGACTTCCGCTGAAGTGTCTACTATCACCAAAGTTCAAACAATAACTGATCTTCCAAATTACTCAATAACTACCTTTTTGAATGTCAGCATCTCATCAATTTGATTCCGTGAAAGCAGTGGTTTTGTAGTAGTAATCTTTGTTCGAATGATCACTAAGTAGTCAAATAATCAAATATCTGCAAAACATTTATTGAAATCAAATTGTTAGGACTAGACCAATATATGAAGAGACAAGTTTAAACCTTGTCGTAAAGTGTTGGATGGGAGTGCCAGTGGCATATTCTCGACAAACATTATCGTCCTCGAAGAACCCAGTCTGACCTACAAAAGTTCAAAGAACCGTTACCACTGAAAGAGTGGTAACTCCAAGAGTTGGCGTTGGCGTTATTAAAGGAAGGTGTATCATTGCTTTTCAATAACAGCGGTGGAGGAATTATTAGTACACATCGATAAATTCCTTGACATCGATAAGTCTTAAAAAGATAACAAGTGTTTTTTTTTTATGAGACAGGTTTCAAAATTGATGACAAAGCACTTGCATGGTTGACAGTTCACATTTTGTCGTAGGTTCTGGCAGAGCGGAGAATACATGGGAGTCCTAATACATCCCTTATACTACCACCGGGAGCTAATATTTAGCCGATTGTAGGGACTAGCATTATCATTACATACTCGCTACCCAACTCAAGAGTTATAATATTTTAAGAACTACGAGCAAATTTTTTATTTGTTTCAGACTGGGTGTTTACTATCAGTTGTCACCTTGTGTACTCTGCAGATCTGTTGTGGTGCTACTGTGGTATTGGACTGAAGGTTTCTTATGATCTCAAAAAAAAATTCAAACTGAGAATGTCCTTTCTATGACAGTGTTTCATCAGGCACACCAAGAGGAGCTTCGATAATCAATGATTGAAGAGCATTTGGAATAGACTTGGGATCTTTCACAGATGATATTCTATCTTTTCTCTTCAACGTCTTTGTTGCTTTCCAAGTCCAAAGGTGATTTAAGATGTGTTGATGTTTCTATATCATTGAAGATATCGCTTCCATATTCAATCTCTACTGAAGACATCGCTCTGTGCAAGCAATCCACCGTAATTGAAGGTCCTAGCGATTGGGAAGAATGAAATAGTTTGTTCACCCATACTAGACAATCTCATTATTAACGTATGAATGTTTAGTGAAAGCAATCGGCATCCATAAAATTGAGACATGAAAGGAGACCCATGGGAATTAGAATGTATATGGTGTTGAAACTCATGATCGAGTTAGGCATTTTTTAATAGGATTAACAAGAGCTACTGATTCACACTCATTTTCTATTGACTAGTGGATTGAAAGCCCATTCCAAAAAAGGGGAATGCCAAGACCACAATATTCGGTAGCCTTGTTGGTATGCATGGGTGTATAGTGCAGTGGCATACATTTCCAACACTAAGGAGAATGTTAAAGCTACAGACAACGCACCTGAATTGTTTGACATAATGCCTTGAAGAGAGATCACCTCGAATAAAGAAATCAAATGATTTGTCAAGTGAGTGCTAAATGGAATTGATGAAAAGGCTTTAGAAACTTTATAGCAAATGCAATTGGTGGTCCTGAAGCTAAATCCCACCACCTTTTGAGTTTGCTTACATGTTGCATTGAGATATAAGCTGTTGTGCAAAACATGATGCTCAAGACATGTGAAATATTTTAAACATACATCAGCTTGTTCAGAATATCTTTGAAACTTTCAAATAGATGCAATTGCTAAAACTAAATATGTTGTAGCGGAAAATGCTCTGGTATACATGCACGCAAATGTGAAGCCTCTAAAATCCAATATGTTGCAGCAGTTGTGGGTGATGTTGCATCACAGGAGGCTATTAAGGTGCTTCAACAGTTTGAATGACTAACGGAGGAAAGAAGGAAGGCTAATGCCATAAAGTGTTTTAGTCACTACTAGACTACAGTTGGACAGATACTATTAGGTTTGAGAAGTTGGGATCTATTTGGATATAAAGGCAATCATAAGAAGCAAGTCAAATTGCCTTGATTACAAACTTGAAAGGTACTATGAAGCTACAAGTGCAATTAGCCCAGAATTTTGAATCTGATATAAGAGCAGAAATACTCAACATTTATAGAGAGTATAAAAAACTTCCTACCCGAATTTAGAATGATTTATCATTCAGTGATTACATGGATTTTCATCTAGAGCAGCAAAATAGAGGAAAGAATGAGATTGAGTACCTCAACAGGGAGGTTACGTATAGGTTAGTGTTGACAAGCAGGTTGATGAGGTCAGTTGCACACAAAGTAATAGCAAGTTGGAATCTCTGTATGATGAACCATATATTTCTAATACCCATGACATGAATTTAGAGGAACCTAAGATGACACTACAAGACGATGAACCGCTTCAACTAGAGCAATAATGAAATGCATACCTTTAAGAACCAGTTGAAGGTTAGTGAAGACATGGTTGTGGCGTCTTTGGTATGTTATGACAACACTCGCAAGTTTGTCGAGGATTCAAGAAGGCTCAAAGGGAAGTGGAAGGAGATTGGCTTGTTAGTAGTCAAAACCATAGATGCGAATATCGCTGATTAATTGGCGATACGAGATAAAATCGCGATTTTTGGGGGCCAGCGATTTAGTCGCCCCAAAAATCGCAATTTTTTTTTGCAGATTTTTTCCAAAAAATCACAGATTAATCCCCTAAAAATCGCGATTTGTTGCAAAAAAATCGCCCACACCCAGCAGTCACATAAAGTGACAAAAAAACACATTTTTTTCATTCTGTTTTTACATTGCTTAGGGCGTTTTGAAGAGGAGAGGATAGAGGAGGAGTTCTTGGCAAGAAACAGGCGGAATCGAGTGCATTTGGAGGCCTTTTGATTCGATTTCTTCGTTACTAGGTAAGTAATTTGAATCTTTGTTTTTTATTTTTGCAAGAGATTGTATTTTTTTTTCTTGCATGTAAATGGATAAAAATACATTCCTAATTAGTTAGGAATGCATTTGATCAATGTAAGCAAGATTAAATGCATTCATTTTCATTTTTTTCCATTCTAGATCGAATTTATGCTAGAAATTTGCACTTTTTTGAAAAATTTGAAACCCTAGCAGCTAGTTTGTTTGAATGTTATTTGGATTTCAATTTATTGGTGTTGTTATTGGAATGTTGCTTGAATTATTTGTTTAACTGTTAACTTTGATCTTGTTATAATTTATTTATAGTTTTTTTTTTAAAATTTGTATGTGTAGGCAGCCCGCAGCAGTTTTATGGCAGACAAATGGCCATTGACTCCATGCCCCTCAGGCTACATTGGCACTAGGCCAAAGAATGCCAGAGATCAAGCATGGAAATATGCCTATGAAGCACCCGATGAACCAACCAAAGTGATTTGCATTTGATGTGAAAAAGTAATATCCGAGGGCATTTACCGGTTCAAATATCACATCGTAGGGATCTCAAAACATGATATGAATCTTTGTGAGAGTACAACAGAAGAAATAAAAAGGTTTGCAAATGCCTTGCTCGCAGCTGGAGAGCAAAATAAATTGCAAAGAGAGCGGAATAAATTGCATGTCAGGGCAACCATAGCAGAGACCCAGGGCAGTTTCATTGATGTTCAAGAGGAGGCAGCCATTGAGAGCATGGCCGGCTCTTATCGTGGGCCGTGTGTCCGCAAACAGGGTGGTTTTTCTTTCACGAGTTCCGCTCTCACTCCCACTCCTACACCTCCTAGCACTTCCGCACCATCAGGATCAGCAGGTGCTTCTGAGATAGGGAGCTATTTTGTGCCGAGGCACACACCTGGTGCACAACCTTCATTAGAGGCCACTAGATGGAATAAGGAGGTCCATGACCAGTTGGACAATGCACTAGCAGATTTCTGGGTTTTCAACAACCTTCCTATTAGTGTTGTTGACAGTCCCTATTGGGAGGCTTTAGCCACAGGGTTGACAGTTGCAGGAAAGGGGTACAAGTCCCCTTCTCGTTTTGTGTTGGGTGGCAGGTAAGCGAATAATTTTATTACACTCGATTTCCTTTTAATTTTTAACTTTTTACTTAGTTCTAAATTTTAATTAATTTATCTAGAAATTAGAATGTTAATTACTAAAGTCTAAATCAATTTTAAATTACTAACAATCTAAGACATAACTAAATTTTGTTTTTGTAGGCTTATTGGAAATGCTGTTGAGAGGGCCAAAGCATTTGTTGAGGAACAGAAACAAGAATGGACAAAATTTGGTTGCACCATTCTTTTTGCCGGGTGGACAGATGGGAAGAGCGGGACCATAACTAATTTTTTGGCCTGCTGTAATGATAATGTGGTGTTCCTGAAATCAATCGATGCCTCCAACAAGGTAAAAAATGCTCAGACATTGGCATTGATGTTGGAGAACATGGTCTTAGAGATTGGCATTGAAAATGTGGTGCAAATCATCACAGACAATGTTGTTGCATATGTATCAGCAAGTAAACCGTAATTTTATGTTGCATGTGCATTGTGAATTTCACAACAAGAATTTTTAATAGTTTGATATTTTTGAAAAGTTGGAAACTAATTAGTATTTGCTTTTACAATTGGCAAGAAAACTCCTACAACAGAGGCACCCCACTCTCTCTTGGACCCCGTGTGCAGCACATGTCCTTGACCTTCTTTTGGAGGACATGGGCAAACTTGAGTGGGTCACTCCAGTTGCGGAGGATGCAAGACAGGTGACAAAATACATATACAATCACCCATGGGTCCTTAGCCTAATGAGGGAGCACACTGATGGCAAAGAAATTGTCAGGCCTGCCGTCACAAGGTTTGCAACGATTTTTTTGACATTGCAACGCATTCTCGATAATTTGGCTTCTTTGAAGCAAATGTTTGTTTCCAAAAAATGGCTTGCTTCCACATTTTCAAAGAAGAGTGAAGGAGAGAATGTTGTGCGGATTGTGTTTGATAAATATTTTGAAGATAAGGCTGATGCAATAGTAAAGGTAACTACAAAACTTTAAGTTTTAGTTTACACTTTACAACTTTATAACATACTAAGTTTGTAACTCAAGTAAATAATAATTTTGTAACTTGTCAACTAATTTCAAATTTATATTGCAGGTGTTTGAGCCTTTAGTCAGAGTTCTGTGTTTGGTTGATGGAGACCAAACACCAATGGGTGAACTATATGAGGTCATGGACAAGGCCAAAGAATATGTCAAAAATTACTACAAGGGGGAAAGCATCAAATATGAACCCATTTGGCAGATCATTGATAGAAGGTGGAATAATCAGCTCCACCAACCCATTCATGCAGCAGGATATTTCCTCAACCCACGTTTTAGGTATACCGTAAGCTCATTCTTACTCAAATTTAAGTTAATGAAGACTTGAGTTCATTTTGCTTTCGTAGGGTGTTGGGTGTGTACTAAATTGCAAGACTTATTTGTTTTTGGTTTTTGGTTTTAGGGCTGATGGTACATATGCAGATCCTGATGGAGAGGTCATCAGAGGCCTAAGTGAGTGCGTCGAAAAGATGGTAACCAGCGAGGAAACAAGAGATAAAATCATCGCTGAGCAGGAGATCTTCACTTCAGCATGGGGCAAGGTGTTCTCCACTTCTCTCTGCAAGAGAGCAAGGCTTACACAAACCCCAGGTAATACATTTGCAAACTTCTGAATCTCAAATGCTAAATTAACATTTATGTTTCACTTTTTGTTGTCTATTAGTATTTTCTAACTTGTACAATTTTTGTGATGCAGTGGCTTGGTGGACCACTTGGGGTGCAAGCACTCCAAATCTTGCAAAATTTGCTCTCAGAATCCTATCACAGCCTTGTAGCGCATCACATTGTGAGCGCAACTGGAGTTTGTTTGAGGCCATCCACACAAAAAAGAGAAACAGGTTGTCCCAAAACAGGATGAATGACATGGTCTATGTGCAATATAATCTTAAATTGCGCATGAAAAAGGCACAACAAGATCCTCTTGGGCCAATCGATTTGGATGAGATAGATCCTTATTATGAGTGGACGGCATAGGAGCAGGCTCCCTTATTTACACAGGAGGACATCTCCAATTTGGAGAGGGAGGCCGCAGAGGAGGTTGCGGAGGAGGAAGGGGGTGGAACTGGATATGTCATCGATTTGGATGACATCGAGGAGGGCGATGATGAGGATGATGACATTGAGCTTACTGCAAAGGACCTTGACATCTTGCATGCAGCGAATGTGGAGCTACCGACACCTAGTTCTATAGCTACACCATCTCCTGCATTGGCACAAACACAGACACGGGCACAAACCCTGCAAGGTTCTAGTTCTAGAGCTTTACCCTCTCCCGCACTTGCTAGTAAAGCGACTGGGAAGAGGAAGATGTAGTCCTGTATTTGACATTTGTACTTATTTGTAGTCATGTTGATGTGCTTATTTGAACTCTTTACATTTGACACTTTATTCATGAGAATACTTCTCATGTGTTGTGAACTTGTTAGTTGTTAGTAATTTACCACTTGTCACTACTTACTTGTTAGTAATTTACCGATTAATAACTCTTTTTGCATTGATATATATCTAAACATGACTGTTTCTTATGTATTGTTAGTAATGAAGTCATTAGATGCAAAAAAACATTGAATTCTGTAAAAAAATCGCATTTTTTTATTAAAATTTAGTGGTTTTTTAGTTCACGATTTTTTCCCCGATTAAACTTTTTCAGGCCTAGGCAATTAATCTCCTCAGGCGATTTTTACATCAATGGTCAAAACAACTCTCAAAACTATGAAATTAAATTATTTATATTTGCTCTCCGACAGGAATTATATTCTTAAGGTCGCTGAAATATATGTTGATCAGTCAAATAGAGGAAAGAATGAGATTGAGTACCTCAACAGGGAGGTTACGTATGCTCGTAAGGCATTGGATGAAACTCAATTTTCTCTTCAGGAAGCAGAAAATCAGATTAGGGTCATGAATCACTCTCGAGAAAATGAGGTTAAAGTAAGGCAAGAGTTTTTCCAAGAATTCATTGATGAACTCGATAGCATTCAGCAGACGTATGACTTGGATAGCTGCCTCAAACGATCAAGTATCAAGACTTCAAATCACATTCAGTTTGTAGACAACTTTTTGTTTGAAGTTGCTAATGATTGGACTTCTGATAATCCCCTTTTTGTGATAAACGAGGGAACTCCTTTTGATTGCCATGAAGAGGATGATTTTGATTTCAAGATATTGGATCCTGTTACAATTCCTAGTAGTGAATCTGGGTCATAGGATGGGAGGGGTGAATTGACTACTGTTGCTTGTCATTGAATCAGTCCAAACTATTACAATAATAGATAAGACATCTATTATTAGTTAATGGTTATCTTGTAAATAACTTTAGCTTTAGTTTGCTTTCGTTTTTTGCTTTCTCTGGAATAGAATGTTTCTATTCTTTATGATCGTTTCCTAAGGAAACATCGTCTCTTCCTTTTGTATAAATTGACCTTTCGGTCTCTGTTATTAATAAGCAAGTATTTACCAATTACCTTGTAATATGGTATCAGAGCTAAATACTTAAATTTTTTCGGAAAAATTTATAATTTCTTCTTGAAATTATTTGTTTAAATTTTTCCAAAATTATTTCAGCTAATTTCTCCAAAACCCACCTAGGGTTTTTCTGCTTGGAGAAATTCCCGAATTACGGGTCTGCAAATCGCATGGAAATCGTGGCCATTTTTTGGAGACTCGCGTTTTTGGGGTGAAAATCTGCATGTTTCTATATCAAATCTTCATGCTCTTAGCCGTCTCAGTCTGTCATCGTGCTCTGGGAAGCAGATTCGACTATTTTTCATCAAGAAATCTGACGTTTTTTCAAGCTCTTTTCAACTAGGGCCTTTTTTTTCGAAACCCTAATTTTTGGGGTCGAAAAAAAATTTTGTTTGCAGATTCTTGGTGGGTTTTTCGAGAGCTCAACTGGGTTGTCGTCCGTTTTTTCTGGGTGCCTCGATTTTTGTGCCTCAATTTTCGAGCTAGCGGATTTAGAAAATGATAGCAGATTCCTTCTGGGTTTTTCGAGCTCTCTTTTGGGTCACTCTGATTCTTCTGGGTCTTCCGTATTTTTGCCTCGAAGAACGTGCCTTCACAAATTTTCACAGTTTTTCATTGAAAAACGTGCCATGGCATCTCTGACAAATATTCTACTCGAGCATAATTCCAAATTCAATGGTTGCAATTATGGAACCTGGAAGCAACGCATCATTGCAATCTTCGAATATCGAAACACTGATCAACTTGTTCTGGGTGTTACGCAGCGTCCGACTTCTCCGGGTCCTGATCAAGATACATGGGATCTGAATAATCGAGAGGCAGTAATGCTTCTCAAACTATCCGTAGCTGATGACCAGCTTTCTCAGATTCCATCCGGCAAGACAGCGGCCGAAATCTGGACACATCTAAAAAGTCTTCATGAGACTTTCGACAAGAGCAGAGCCTTCTTTCTGAAAAACACTGTTTTCTATTGTCATGGATGAGCGCACCTCGCTCCAGGCACACCTGAATCGGATTCAGGAAATCCGTGATCAGTTACTTGCCATCGGTCGCAAGATAGAGGAAGAGGATATTGTGGTAATCACTCTTCGGAGTTTACCAAATTCCTATGAGCATTTTATCGAGACTCTCAACATCACATCTACTGGTGTTGATCTAAAGTTCACTGATCTCTGCACCCTGCTACTTCAGCAAGATCGGTGGAAACAACAGTTCGGTAGCAGCTCCAGTTCCACCTCCACTGAGCAAGCCTTTGTTGCGAAATCCTTTCAAAAGGATAAGGGCAAGTTTCAGCAACCATCTCAGCAGAAGTCTTCTGCTCCAGCATCCGATGGTACCAAAAAGAAGAACATTCAATGCAACTATTGCCACGAGTATGGTCACATGAAAGTTGCATGTCGGAAACGCTTAGCTGCCCAATCTAAGCAATCAGGTTCGCAACCCAAAGTGAACAGTGCAGAGCACACTGAGCAGGTGGAATCTGCCTTTTATGCCTTCATGGCTAAAAGACCCGCAGATCATGTACAGTCATCTGCCTGGTACATTGATTCAGGTGCCTCTCGACATTTCACTCACCGCAGAGACTGGTAAACTGACTACCAACCTTATTCAGATTCTGTTATCTTTGGTGGTGGAGAAGAGTACACGGTTGTTGGTAAAGGCAACATTCAAATTCAGTCTATTGGGAGGAAGCTCATATTCCTTGATGTGTACTACGTTCCAGGGATGGAACTAAATCTACTCTCGGTCAGTCAGTTGCTGCGACATTCTCCACACTTGGCAGTCACCTTCAGTTCACATCAGTGCACCATCACTGATCGGGCGACTAAGTCTACTATTGCAGTTGGTCTTGAGGATCATGGTCTTTTCAGACTTACTGATTCTGGTGATTCTCAAGACTTAGCTATGGCTGCTCGGCGATCTTCCATCAGCTCACTTTGGCATCAGCGATATGGGCACTTAAATGTGCATTATCTCTCACAACTTGCTCGGGATGAGCTTGTTCTTGGTTTACCAGAGATTCAAACCCAACACCTTGGAGTTTGTGACGCATGTCAGGCTGGGAAGCAACATCGCACACCTTTCCCCAATGGCGATTCTTGGCGAGCTTCTCAAGTACTTCAGCTTGTTCATGCTGATATCTGTGGCCCTATGGCCACTCCTTCTGTTCTTGGGTACAGGTATTTTCTGTTGTTTGTAGATGATTTCAGTAGAAAAATGTGGGTGTATTTCCTTAAAAAGAAATCCGATGCATTTATTGTATTTCAGAAGTTTAAACCCTTAGTTGAAAAAGAGTCTGGGAAATCTATTATTACTTTTAGATCAGACAATGGGGGGGAATTTTGTTCTAATGTTTTCTCCAGCTTCTTGGATACACATGGCATCCAACGCCAGTTCACCACACCCCACACGCCACAACAGAACAGTGCAGTTGAACGTCGGAACAGGACAATCACCGAGATGGCTCGTTCCATGCTCGAACACAGACATGTTCCGAAGCGTTTTTGGGCAGAAGCAGTTAACACTGCAGTTTATCTGTTGAACCGGTCACCCACAGTAGCGGTCAAAGGTAAAACTCCGGAAGAGGCCTGGTCAGGTCGCAAGCCCAGAATCAGTCACCTGAAGGTTTTTGGCTCTCTTGCTTTTGTTTGGATCCCTGATGCTTCACGCACCAAGTTGGATGCCAAGAGTCAAAAACTGATGCTTGCTGGATATAGCAGTCTTCACAAAGCCTACCGCCTTATTGATGTTGAGACATCTCGTCTCATATACAGCCGCGATGTAGTCTTTGATGAGCAGCGAGGACCATTCATGCCTGTTTCTCCTGTTCCTGATCCAGCAGACCAGCCTATGCAGGTTCATGATTTGGGAGTTCGGCTTCCATTAGGTCCACCTGATGGGAGGGCTCCAGTAGCTCCTACAGCTCCAGTCCTGCCAGTGATACCTGTACAGCCACCTCCGGCTTCTCCTGCAGGATCACCTCGTTTTGAAGATGCTTCACCTGAGTTTGATCCAGATTCTTCTGATTAGGATCCTGCTGATCAAGCATCTCCTAGTACTACTGTTGGTCATTCTCCTCTCCGGCCTAAGTGGTGGGCTAAGACACTTGCTGATCTTCATGATGATGAGCTCATTGATGGGAGAACTACTCGGAAAAAGAGCAAAACTATAGATTCTGTTAACTTTGCTCTTATGGCCAACATTCACAGTGTGTTTGAACCTCAAACATATTCCGAGGCTAAAGGAATTCCAGAGTGGGAACAGGCCATGCAATCTGAACACCAGAGCCTGCTGAAGAACAACACTTGTGTCCTTTCTGATCTTCCCCAGGGAAGAAACCCATTAGCTGCAAATGGGTCTACAAAATCAAATACAAATCAGATGGTACTTTGGATAAGTACAAAGCTCGTTTAGTGGCAAAGGGCTTTTCTCAGCGTCAGGGCATTGATTATGAGGAGACCTTTGCTCCTACTGCAAAGATGAGCACCATCAGATTAGTCCTAGCCATGGAAGCACAGTTTGGCTGGAAGGTCCATCAGATGGACGTAAAGAGTGCTTTCCTGAATGGTGATCTCCATGAAGAGGTCTACATGACGCAGCCTCCTGGTTTCAAGGTTGCTGGTAAAGACCATCAGGTTCTTAGATTGGTAAAAGCTCTCTATGGTTTGAAGCAGGCCCCTCGGGCATGGTACATCAAGATTGATACGTACCTCAGTGATCAAGGCTTCAAGAGGAGTTCTTCAGACTCAAATCTGTACATCAAGACTACTCACAGTGACATCATCCTTCTGATTATCTATGTGGATGATCTGATCATCACTGGCAGTTCGGCACCTTTGATTCAGAGAATCAAACAACACTTATGTCAGTCTTTTGATATGACTGACCTTGGGCTCATGCATTATTGCTTAGGTGTTGAAGTTTGGCAACAGTCTTCTGGTATATTCATCTCTCAGTCCAAATATGCCAGAGCCTTGTTAGACAAATTTCGAATGCAGGATTGCAAACCTGCATCTACACCTATGGAGAAAGGTCTCAAGTTATCAGCCAAGTCTGATTCTCCTTCCGTTGATGATACTACGTATAGGCAACTAGTAGGAAGCCTCATCTACCTATCTGCTACTAGGCCTGATATTAGCTTCGCAGTTAGCTATATTTCACGCTTTATGACAGCTCCTAAGGCTGATCATTGGATGGCAGCAAAGCGTGTGCTTCGTTATGTGAATGGCACTTCTGATTATGGACTTCTGTATTCTCGGAGTTCTAATCCTAAACTCAGTGGGTTCACAAATTCAGATTGGGCAGGCTCTGTTGATGATAAAAAGTCAACATCTGGATATGTGTTCAGTTTGGGATCCGGTGCAGTCACATGGATCAGCAAGCAGCAGGCAGATTCTCTCTCTTCTACAGAGGCTGAATATAGAGGGACTGTTAAGGCAAGATATGAAGCTGTCTGGCTTCGTCGGATGCTTGGGGATATGCAGATGTCACCAGCAAGACCGACTACTTTGTTTGTTGATAACGAAGGCATTATCAAGTTAGCACGAAATCCAGTCTTCCATGAACGAACCAAGCATGTGGATGTTCATTGTCATTACATACGACAGCTGGTTGAAGACGGGACTATAGATCTGCAGTATGTTCCTACCTCAGATCAGACTGCAGACATTCTCACCAAGCCTCTTGGTCCTGATAAGTTTGTCAAATTTAGAGGACAGCTTGGTGTGTTAGATAGATTAACCATTAAGGGAGGGTATTACAATAATAGATAAGACGTCTATTATTAGTTAATGGTTATCTTGTAAATATCTTTAGCTTTAGTTTGCTTTCGTTTTTTGCTTTCTCTGGAATAGAATGTTTCTATTCTTTACGATCGTTTCCTAAGGAAACATCGTCTCTTCCTTTTGTATAAATTGACCTTTCAGTCTCTGTTATTAATAAGCAAGTATTTACCAATTACCTTGTAATACAAACATGGTTTCCAATTTCATCCCATACAGGAGTTGGATGGATTTCCTACATCAGCGATTGAATGGACCTTGATGGAGTGTTGATATGAGCTATGTTTCATAGTGATTAGCTTTTCATCTTCGTACTTAGTCATAGCACCTATGCACTTGGGGGTTCTCCAGATTTATGACGACAATATGGGTTTCGATGTACCTGTGGTGTTAGTTTCAGCTTTTGAGCAGCTCATTTCTTATATCATCTATTTAGGTCATCGTCACCATCTACGGGGTTATACATAGCCCCTTGATACATTTCTACCTCATCATTGCAGCTGGTCAGGACAATAGGGTTTGGGATCCAGGTGTTGACAATATGTGTCTATGGTTGGTTGAGGATTTTGTTGTAGTTCTACTTAGTTTGAGGCTAGATGTGATGATGATTAGAGTTGTACAATTTATAGGTGCAGCGTTTTTTCATTGAGTTGTATGGGATCCAAGGATCTAGTTGACAGATGGATTGCAGAGTAGCACCTTGCTTCGCCATATGGCCGGATTTATTTTCGGTGTGGGCTGCAAAGCAATCTATAGATTCATATGGGATCCTAGTACTGATTGCTTGAGGACAAGCAATTTCAAGGAAGCGAGATTTGTAATGTCCCCTTTTTGAGACATTAGAAATATTAAAGGACACATTTATATGATATTAAAATTGACTATGAAAGCGTGGACTCTTGTTATAAAAGGTCAATTTAATATGCAAAGTGGGCTAAAGATGACAAGAAGAGATAAGACGAAAAGCCAGGAGGGAAGTCGAAGAGTCACAGCTGTGAGAATAAAAGGAGAAGAGACTCCTTCATTTATGATTTAGATTTCTGATTTAGATTTCAGTTCTCTCTTCCGAGAGTTATTTAGGAAAGCTTCAGCTTTCAGCCAATGTCAGGATGTAGCCCCTTGTGCCGGCAAACAGAAGACACAAACCCATTGTCCATGGAGATGTCACTTTAGGAGTCTCATATGCACTTACAGGTTCTTCTCTTAGTGTTCCAATCTAACTGTAAAACTATATTTAAGATTGGATTTTGAATGTTGGTTATTGTGTTGCTATTGTATAATGCAATAACATGTTTGAGGAATTTTATGAGTTTTCTGGTTTTATATTTTGGGTCTGTAATACATTTTTCTATGCTTGAATCCTGAGTAGCATTTTGAGAAAGAACGATTTAATATCTGTTGGAGTTTCTGTTGGTTTCTATTGTGTTATGTAATACATCTGCATATGTTTAGTTCTAAATATATTTTGAGGAAAAATCAAGTAAATATTCAGTTTGGGATATTTCAACATACACCATTTGAATGCCATCTAGGAAATAATAACTGATTTCAGTACTTAATTGTCAAATGCAATTCAACATGCGAACAAAAATATTTAAATATAAGTTTAGCAGTGAACAATATCATAAAAATCTAAAAATCTAAATATGCCCAAAGGCTAGACGGCTGCCATAAAGTTTCATCATGATGTTCAAGTTCAACATAGAAAACAAAATATAGAAAAATGAAGCAGACTGCTGCTCAAGCTCTTGGAAGCAAAAAAATCACCTCTTCTTGCAAAATGGATTGAGCAGAGCTTTTGCAAAGTTTGCATTGGAGGGCACATTGGATTGATGAACCCTATAGGAGCTAGAACGCAACTCATTGGTTGCACCTAGTGTTACGAATATTGTGTCTCAACTTTGCAATAATTAAAATATACTGTTAAGAAAAGGGGTTAGTGTTGATGTCGTGTGTTGATTTTCATGGATCCCTTGCAAGTGTAGTAGCACTACTTTCTTGGTATTTGTGTTCCAAGTGCAGCAATTTCTCTTTATATTGAGGATGATACATGAAGAGACATGTCCCTTCCTTCAAAGGACATGTCAATTCATTTTATTTAATATAATAAAAATTAATTATTTAGACACGCGCACATATAACTTCAATTTAGTCTAACGAGTTTATCCAACTAAAGCTACCAAAAATTAACACTCCCTCTTAGCTAGGGAGGATAAACACAGAATAATATTACATCATTGGTAACATTAGGATTGACAAATTTTAAGGATACCTTTGATCAGAAGATATCCACCATTTTGATATCATGAGTATTGGCCTCCAAAATATCAACATATGATATTCACTCAATACTCTGAGTAACATTTTGATATCACATTTGATATCATGAGTATTGACCTCCAAAATATATTCACTAATTACTCAATAAGGTCTGATATCATGAGAATTGATCTCCAAGAAATCAACAAATGATATTGACCAAGTACTCAATAAGGTTTGATATCACCTCTGATATCATGAGTATTGGTCTCTAGAATATCAACACATGATATTCACCAAGTACTCAGTAAGGTTTGGTATCACATTGATATCATGAGTATTGGTCTCCAGTCTATTACCACATGATATTCATTAAGTATTCAATAAGGTAATGGCCTACAAAATATCAAACATATGATATTCACCAAATACCTATTATATATCTATACAAACAAATCATAGACCATCAAGTTAATGACATCTAACACTTAGTTGTTGATTTACAAGATATAGTTCATCATGATCTATTTCAACATTTACATAAAATGTATATCACGACTTAAGTTATTGTATATTATCACCTTCCAATAACTTCTCAAAATACAAGAGATGATCAGTTAGAAGTCGTCACTTCCTCCTGATGCACATAAGGGGTAGGCCTATCATATCATGTAGTCATACACATGATACCAAAAGTTTACATGAAGTCAAAACTCCCTTTGATTCTAATATGATCAAAATCTTCAAAGATCAACTGAAACATAACCTCTATTTGTTCCTTCAGACGGATGTGTCAAGATCACTCTAAACATCAATCTTCTGAGCTCCTTTATCTTTGAAGAAGTGTCAGAGTACCCCTGAATCTCATCTTTATCTTTCGTTTCTTGTAGGAACATACATGGAGGAAAAGATCGAAGCAAATAGCTCGTATAGTATGTATTGAAAAATAAATAAGAGAGACTAATATAAGATCTTTTCTAATAAGATAAAGACAATTATAAAACGTCATACTTTGAGAATGATCCCCATCATTTCAATATAATTTATTATTTTTATAATTATAAATCCCCATTATAATCTCATTATTATCATCTTATCCTAATCAACATATTATAATATATTCATAAGAAAATAAACACTATTATACTATATTCACACATACTTGCCTTATTGTGGAGCCCATCTCTCATAAAAATTATACTAACGATCTATCATGACCCATTCCCTCAAATAATATATTTCCTTGTCTTTGCCTTATCTTCTTTGATGCATTTGAATAATCAATGAAGGGATCTACCAAAATATTTCACCTGCCACACAAGCTCCAACATCACAACATTCAGGAGAAAATACCATGTTTACATGGGTCTATCACGTAGCATCCTTTTCTCTCAATCCATCCTGCTAGGCATCCCCTGCCAACTTTGTATTCAAGTCAACAGGTGATATTTCTATCTAATTATCGTAGACCCATGTCATGTATTTAGGTGTCAATGATCATAATTAAATCCTCTATGTGTTTCATACAATGATGACACATAGCATATTGCTAATAAACCTGTCCATATGATTGCAGGTGTTGGAAAAAGTAGGACTAAAAAGGTCTTGCCCCTCCTCGCTGGATGAAGTCACCAAGTCCGACTTCATCCCCCGATAGCATAAAATATCTGACATAGGCCATGTCAAGAGCTTGACACCACATCAATTAGATTGACCATCTTGACATTCAATCAAATCACAAACATTTCAAGTATTCTTTGCCACAATCATTAGATCCAATCCACCTTGTGACATCAGACTCTAACATCAACAATATAACCTCTGTGTGGATTCCACACATTCATTTCCAATCCAACATTCTCTACCAATGAGATTTGTTTGCACATTTCAATAATAGTGGTGAAAATAATTGCAAGCAGCCCGCCCAAGTCAAGGATAGAAGTTCGAGCTCATTTTGAGTCGAATTAGAGAGATTACAGTGATGACATAACCTCGATCCACCATTGAAACCAAGATATTGCATCTTCTCTACAATGCCTACCATTAGAGATCTAGTCTAAGCCAAGTGAAACCAGATCCACTTTTCCATTTGGCTGTGTAGAGCAACTCAGTCACACAATCAAAACCCCATCTTTGGCGGACTGCAACCTGGCTCTGATACCATGTTGATTTTCATGGATTGCTTGCAGATGTAGTAGTACTGCCTTCTTAGTATGTGTGTTCCAAGTGCAGTGTTTTCTCTTTGTACTAAGGATGATACATGGAGAGAAAGGTACCTTCAAGGGACATGTCTATTCATTTTATTTAATTAATATAAAACTTAATTATTTAACCACACACACAAAAATATATAACTTTAGTTTAGTCTCATGATTTATCCAACTTAAGCTACCAAAAATTAACACCGTGTAGTATTTTTGCCAATTTGTAGGGTTTCCTTGTTATAGCCATCGAGAACACTTCTATTTTTTTGAGAACTAAAGGTGTGGTGGGTTCTTTGCTTTATAAAGAGATAAGGAAGGTATAGTTCGTGGAAGACCTAAGGAAAAAGACAAGAAAAATGAGAAATGTAATAAATCCAAATCCGGTGAGAGATCCAAATCTCGTAGAAAGTCCACAATTAATTATTAGAATAGAAATAAGCCTAGACACATCCATAAGGACTATAGAGAAGAAAAGAAGAAAAAGAAATTTATTCTAATTCTAAATCCAAAAAGATGATAATGCATTAATTGCAACTTTGGCCACTCATGCATGTGATGATGCATGCTTAACTGACTCAAGTGCATCTTTTCACATAACCTCTAATAAAGATTGGTTTTTGGAATATGAAGAATTTGATGGTGGTAAGCTATAGTTGGGCAATTATTCTAATTTAAATATCGTCATGGTAAGTATGGATCAGATTTTTTGATGGTCGAATAAGAAGGATTAATGGTGTGTTGCATTTCTCTAGTCTAAAACTAAATTTGTTAACACCAAAAAAACTCTAATAGATTTAGGTATGCAATGTCTTTTCTAAAGCAAGATGCAAATGGCGAGAGGTGCTATGGTGATTTCTAAATGTTTTAAAATTGGGACATTGTATAAGTTGAATTCATACCCAGATGAGTGTAATAATACTTTTGTGAAGACCAAATCTGTTGGTTCTTTGTTGGAAAAGGTGAGGATTTGACCTTCAACAGATGTTCATTGATCTTGGGTACCAAAGGGCACTTTTTCTTCTAAGCCAAAGCTACCTATAGATAAGGCTATGTTATGGTACTACAAACTTGGTCCTATCGAAGGAAAGGGCTAAAGACTTAGAAAAAGAAAAACCTACTTAAATGTTTGACTGACAATAATTTTAATTTTAATTCTATGAGCATTGCATCTATGGAAAACAAAATTGTCTTCAGATATACTCAAAGTTCTTATAAATCTTGTTGTGTGTTGGAAATTATTTATCTTGATGTATTGGTCTTATGGATGTTCGTTCGATTGGAAAATACATGTATTACGTTTCATTTATTGATGATTATTGGACATAGGTATATTTTCTAAAGAGTTGTGTCATAAATTACACCCTGTGTAATTCCTCATTGCATAATGTCCCTTAGCGTCATCCTATTGACCTTGTCATCTTCCTTGTTTGAATTCTTGACCTTGTGGCTTGCTACTTGCTTGGCTCAAGATGCATGTGCGCCGCAAAGACATTTGCACTAGTACACTCATCCTGTGATGGTCGTTGGGACATTGCAACTGCTTTTCCTAGCAATGCAACGCTTCTTCCCACTACACACTTACATTAAGAATCATCTGAGTTGCTTAAAAATTCATGATTTAGCTTTTTTTGGTCTTCTTCTTAGCTCTTGAGACTCTCTCAGCCATCTTGGCTACTCTGTTGGTACTTCATGAACATCTTGGACAATTTTCACAGCTCATTTGCCATCCTATGTTGCTACTCTACCACCTTCACCACTCACCAACTTGATGTCACCTTCATCCCATTGAGCTACAACTGGATCTTGAAACAGAGTTATTTCACACTCATTTCATCTCAATGTCTATTACCATTTATCATTTATCATTTATTGAATACCCATTATATATCTATTTATCTTGGCTATCCGTGGAGGGGATCTAACTTCAACAAGCTTCTTAAACAGACAACGCCAACATTTTTCTTTGAATTGTGTTTAGGTTTCAAAAGAGGACGCAACAAGTGATTTTGGCATTCTTCTACCTCTGGGCTGGAAGTTTTCTCCCACTTCTGTGTTAATTTCTACTAGGCATAGTTTCTTGTAGTTCCTCAATACTTTCCATTATTTACATTTAGCTTGATCTCATTTATGTTTAATTAGTTACTGGTCTTGAACCTTTCTACTTCTGGTCTATGTACTTTGTCCATGCAAGATGTATGTGCACTATCTTGGTATCCTACATCTGCTTTGTAGTTCCAGACTTGAGTTGGTGTCTAGTACAGTGAATTCATGCAGCCGACCAATCGGTCTTAAGTATTTTCACTTTTCTCCTTGTTTTAGATAGTAAAATATTTCTATCTATTAGTATCACTGAGTTATTTCTATTTCTTTAATTATTGTTGCCTTCACTTTCAAGTTCTAACTGGTTAATTAATCTTCTTGATCACCTTAGCTCACCAATGTGCTAGTTTAGTGAGGCAGAGCAAGGGTCAATTTGACTTTTCCAATCTCAAGGTTGGCAAATTCCCTAGTCTACATTTTGGTGAACTAGTCCCCTATATTATCTTCTCCCCCTCCGCTGAGTAATAGTCCATTCCTACTAAAAAATTGTAACCTCAACTCTGAGACATTTTGTCAAACAATTTACTTATTTTACCACTATGAAAACACAACTAATGTGTCCTTCAATTAAATCTGAAGATTAGCTTCTGTAGTTTGCACAAGCTCTATTCTTTGCTACATGATAGTTTGGTGCCGTAACAGTTTTCTTGTTTTAGGACCAGAACAGGGTTGGGTTCGAACTAGTACATGGTTCTGGTCCAGTTTGCCCAGGGTTTGAACCCAGGTAGACTGGTTCATCCAGGCTGAACCCAAGTCAAACCAAGGCAGACTCAAGCAGACCAAGTGTGAACCAGGCACATTTCAACTAAGAAACATTCTACAGTTTAATGCGGAAAACAATTATTACAGAATTTGAATAAGATCTTTAAAACAAATTTTTTTGACATCAAATTAAACTAGCCCTCAAGATTTCTTCCAATGAAATTTCTATATCCAATTTCTGATAATGGCCCTTGTCTGATTAATTGGAAACTCTCAATCTCAAATAGTGATAGATCATATTTTAAACATTAAACAATATCTTCAATAGGTGAAGGGAGTTGCAAGCCATATTTTTTATATTTTTCAAGAAGGATGTTAATTACACACAACCAAGCTCTCTATATAGTGGAAAGTTAAATAAGCATTTGAGAACTTGGAAAGTGAGAATGTTATTGATGCAGCTCATCCCATTGGCATTGGCATTGTTTTTTAATCAACTAATGCCTTTGATAATGAAGAAGAAGAAAAGGATTTAGATAATCCATAAGACGATTGAAACTACTCAAAGTTCCAATTGTTGAAAGTCGAGACTCAAAACAATGATATTTGAACTCAATATTATATTTTGATGTTTACAAGTTTATGGTATTTTTGTTGTTCTATGATAGTATGTGACATTCTCATCTTAATTCATGCTTCTAGGCCACATATATAATTTTTACATGTTTTTTTACTAACCCACCGAAACCCCATTTCAAAATTTTGTTGTACTGGCGAACCGGTTCTTCAAACACAAAATTGAACCCGAATCCAAAAGGGAACATAGGTTCTTTGTGGAAAGCATTTGAATGTTTTAAACAACAAAACAAAGTAATTCTGACCTGTAGCTTTGAAATTCTGATATGTGGAAAAAGTATTCCTCCAATATGACCATCATGAAATGCTCACTACTTCGGTGTAATATACCAGAATTTATAAATTTGATGTTTACTTGAGAAAGAAGTATATTTAATATACTAAGAGAGTAAGAGCATAGAAAGAATTAATATACCCATTAAGAAAACGATTGTAGAATTGAAACAAACTGAATTTGAACTTCTAACTTCATTCAGCTAACTCCATCAGATATTCAGACAATCAGCATTCAATGTCTTTTTAAGTCAACCAATACAATCTTGGTCTGGCTTCTATAGTTGAAATAACAGCGCCAGGTAAGAATGGCTATCAAGCAATCAACAACAAATTTAGCTAACAGTTAACAGCAGCAAATCATCCAAGTGATATTTTCACCTCAATGATAACCAGCCAGGCACAAGTCCAGTCACATCCCCAAACATAGAAATCTCTATCGAGTTCAGACTTGAAGTATAGTGAAACAGGGCAAACAGCTATTCATACTCGACCAGCTGATACTCCACGACCATCCATACAAATGATGCATCTTCAGAGGCAGACTCAGAGGGACTTTATTTCAATCACTTGACATCTGCCAAATCTAACCATGCTAACATTCACTAAGTTATTGAATAGCTGTTTCTTCACGATGGTGTTCACATGCCAAAAAAAATCCTTAATGCTATTTTTAACAGCAAAATAGAATTCCACGATTTCCTTCACAATCCATACCATAGCCACACCAGACAGATTCTTATACAGCCTTTCCCACTTTAAACAGCTTTGTCTTGTTACTCACACATAGGAAGCACAAACGTTAGAAACATTCCACATGTCTCCGTACAAATATTCAATGTTTTCCTTTTCTGCAGTTGACATCTTCCATTCATTTGGCTAGATTCTTTCAGGCTCCACTATGGTAAGACCAACATACAAAGCCACACCAAAGTATTCCCATTCATTTGAAGTGCATTTGAAATTCACGAAAACCATAAAAATAGTTATTAAATGTGGCAAAATCATTAAATATATTGCCCCATTAATGTTGCCCATACAAATATTTTTTCAAACTTGAGAAATACAATATTGTTTCTCCCTCTTTTGATACTAAAGAAAAATAATATTTTAGTCTTGTATTCATCCACCCACAAATATTTTATCCTTTCTTCAATTCAAGCTTCTCCTCCCCTTTGCCACACTAGTTGTAAATCCTGACCCATGAATCTTTGGTTCGATGCTAAGTGCAAGTCTTCCACTACTCCTTATGTGCATCCTTTGCTACTTGTTCCCCCTCGTACACTCAGTGGCGCTCCTTGTACCACCGCCTTCTTCATTAGAAGAAGCGGTTGTTTGTGGCTTCACATTGCAAATCCCTCTGTGATACGCTCGTCCGTGACCTGAAATCCTCTACCGCACCTTGTTCCCCCATCATCCTCCCTCGCCTTCCACCCTTGATTGGCACTCTTTGGTTTCCCATGCCTCCACTCTCTATGATATCCCTGGCTAGCTACCCACCTCCCCCACCCACTGCCATCTTTCACTCCCTCCACAATTTGCGAGGTCGTCAGACACATGAGATGTAGCAAAGTCGTCAACAAGGATGGTTTTTCAAGCAAAGCTTTTTAAGCTCAGTATTACGATTCTGTGCTCCTTCCTCTCAGTGCTCTTCAATAGAGCAATGTGTATTGGTTTCCTTGCTTCTTGGTCAAGGCACGTGATTTACCCAATTCACAAGTCCGAGTTGATATCAGACCCCGACAACTACATGACCATCATGATCAGGCATACCTTTGCCAAGCTTTATGCCACAATCCTAAACATCATTCTTACCAGAAAGCTTGACAAGAGACAGTGTCGTGCTAGAGGACAAGCGGGATTCCGTGCAGATTATCAAACAATGGATCACATTTTGACCTTGTAGGCTATCATTGAGGAGGCCTGACACCATACTACAAAAGTCTATTGTTGTTTCGTAGACTTCCTCAAAGCCTTTAACTCAATGCCTGGTGGGGCTCTCTTTCAGAGACTCAAAGATATTGGTACTCCAGATATTCTTTTGACGGCGATTATTAGACACTCAATGACAGTGGTTATCAGATTTAGGACTCTGGAGGGCTTTTCCAATCCGATTCAGAGCACCATCAGGGTGAAGCAGGGTTGCCCACTCTCCCCTACGTTATTCGGCATCTATATTGATGAGCTCGAGGCTTTGCTCCTAGAGGATGGTTGTTATTTGCACAGGGTTTTGATCTACATTCTCCTGTTCACGAGTGATGTGGTCCTTCTAGCCTCTTCTCAGGAGGGGTTCTAGGGGCTTATTTATGGACTGGCCTCATTTTGTGACCATTGTTAGATGGTGTTGAGCCTGAGCAAGACTCGGGTCATGGTCTTCAATTCTCCGAAGACTTCGCATCTTTGCTTCAGCTTCCAAGGTCAGCAGATTGAGATTGTCTCCTCATACACTTATCTCAGGGTCAAGTTCTCTGGTCTCCATTTCAGCATGAGACCGACCCACTTTCCTAGAGTGGCTAAGGGAGTGGGCTCCCTTGCCCTTTTGGAGAGATAATACTTCTGGCACCACTTCTAGGACACTAAGTCCAAGTTATCTCTCTTGGACTCTCTAGTTAGACCCACCGTTCTTTATGGCTCAATGGTTTGGGGGTCGTCTCTTCTTGATTCTGATTGGGCCTCGATTGAGCAGGTGCACACCCTTCTCCGCTAGATTATCCGTTGCCACCGCTACACTCGACATAGTATTGTTATGGCCAAGTTCAGGGCCCACCCTTTCTGGCTTAGCACCATTTTCGACTTCATTTGGTTCATTCATCGTCTCAGAGGCTTCACGGACTCGGTGGAGAGCTGCCACAGATACTCATACCTTGCTTACTACTCAATGGACATTGCCAACTCGGTGGGGATGAATGGGGCTCGTTCCTATATACCCAGGCCACTATCTTACTGAGCTCAATCGAGATTGACATCAATCATCTTCTGCCATACCAATTCTCCTTGGATGCTCTCGCCCATCTCCTCCCCTCTCAACGAGAGTTAAATGGGGACGTCAAACTTGACATTTACAGGCAGTACATCTCCACGACCTAGATCAGCCCTCCTAGTAGTTTACGCCATGGATGGCCTTCTACTTTGAGCACTTTCTGGAGACTCGAGATGGGATTATCGTTTGTCCCTCTTACTTGAGTCGACACTAGAGCCATGCCCTATGTATCGCCTTGGGGCCTTTTGGAGTTAGATCCAACCGGCTTCGATGTCAAACTAATCACCCCTTAACCAAAGAGGAACGGGTGTGCCACCTTTGCACCATATTCAAGATAGAGACTGGGTCCCTTTTTATCTTCAAATGCTCCATCTACTACAAGATCAGAGCCAAGTTCCACTGCCTATTCAAAGATTGCAGATCACTCTCGGCCTTTTTTAGTTACTCTGACCAGCAATTTAGCTCTTTACCTCTAGGAGACCTCCCAACTCAGAGACCACACTTTACAGCTCTTGCTTTCTCAAAGCCAGACCTCAGATCAGCACATCACTGACTTCTTTCCACCCATGCCCACTTCCAACAGCATGAAACGACTGCATACACCCATCTCCAGACACAACAAATTGGTTAGACCTAGGTGTGGGTTCCTCAAACAGCAGCACCCTATTCCCAATGCTACACAAAGGCAAAGACGGAGTAGGGTCCTGACCCTTGCTTGTTCTGGGCTTTATCCCTCTTTGCAGGATTTCTTTATAACAAGAAAGGATTGATTATCCTTTTCTCTCTTATTGTTGTTTCCTTTTTTCTTGCTTTCCTATTTAGTTTTTTTTTTCCCGGACGTCATTTGGCGCTCCTGTTGGTTTATTCTTCTCTGCATTGTTGCATCTTTTAGTCCCTTGCACCCTTGTAGGTCTCTTGTTGTTATCTTATCTTATTATTTTATTTTATTTTGGGAAGCCCGAATATTTAACCAACCATAAAAATATAATAATAAGCTCCAATACGGGGAACACCCCACAGTGCAATGGTAAGTTGTGAGCCTCGAGTCTAGGAGGCCTTAGGTTTGAGTCTACTTGAGACTCATGTTGATATCGGCTTCAGTCCATTACCAATCCAAAAATAATAATAAGCTCCAATATTTAAAGGTCCACAATGAGAATCAAATCCTACTTTACCAAATGGTAATATTTACCAACCAACAGCATAGATACACTAAAGGCTAATACCGCTCCTTCATAATGCAAGAACATTAAAAATTAGGCTAATACAGACCAGTATTACATCAATATAATCCTGAAAAGAAAAAAAAATCTTTTTCCCCGGATTAGATATAAATAACCTCACCACACCTGTAAATTTATCTCTAATGGAGATCTCACAAATTTGACCGAAATGTAAACTCTATAGAGAATCTACCTCATTGCAGAACCAGGCTTCCATTCAACTCTTCAAGCAATTTTTGAATGTTTTTGTCTCCACAAATCCAGCTAATGCAAATGCACTAGACAATTTATCAAATCAAAAATAACAACTGAACTCCCCTAAAAATCCCCCTCTTGTTCTTTAATGACATTCTCCTGAAAACTCTTGGCATTCCATTTCTTTGCTTTTTAATGTGAAATGAAGTTGACTTTATTTTAGTAAATAATTCTCTAGTGACATAAAGTCAATTTGAGTGCTTAATTAAAAAATAAAATTTGGTCCCAGAAAAGGGACATTATAGTCCTCCCTCCTAAGAAATTGGCCGTCCACTCATCCTCAAGCAATGAGAGTTTGGTATGCCAATACCAAGATCCCATATCAACCTCAAAAACACTGCACCTCTTTGATAAAAACATCACTACATCTCAAGTTGTGAAGCACCTCATCATGATCCATAAGTAGCAATGCACCAATCATGTTAGATCCCGGATCCCAATCCAATCTACTCCTCTAGCCATCGGCATAGAAATAGAAATTTGTCATCATACAATCATCATATATCATCCATCTGCAGAAGAAGATCATCAAAAGGATGTGCAAGACAACTCTCATATGCACATTGATCAACTCATTAGACCTCCAAATGTTGTTATAACTCAGGCCAGCAATGAGAATGATATTAATGGTGTCACCATACCCATAAATGGGAAAGATATCCATCTTATACACAATATCCAACAAATAGACATGTCTCCTTAAATTCCCATACAACTCAATAGCTATTGTAGACTGGGCCAAATCTGGAAATACAATGGAAACCCAAGTAGGACAACTACTAACAATTTAAGTATCATGAAAGTTTAAACTACCAAACAATGAATAAACAATTGTCATGTATGAAATTGGTGACAAATCAAAAAATGAATTATAAATGTCATCACCCATCAATGACAATTCTTGAATGACCGATTTGCTACAAGTATCGTCACTTCACCTGTCCACCAATGAAATTATCAAGTGAAATTTCCGAACTAGGAAACCTTTGGTGATTGCAGTCTAAGCAGTGGCAAGTGTCATGTAACTGTTGAAGATGGAGCTTGGCTGGGTGAGTCATCAACTTAGCTTATCTTGCTCTTTCTAGCCAGCCCTCATCCATCTTTTGGAACTTTTATATATCAGCTGCTCCAAAGTGCAAAGAAACAATTCTATGATAAGATGCATTATCAAAATTATCATGTTCCATGCTTGCACCTGAGTAGTAGAGTATATTTCACTAATTTCTACATGACTATAGGTTGTAGTGTCTTGGGAAAGAAAGACATATCACTATTATCCATGATCAGAAATTGTGACTGATCGCATTCTTTTTGTCCTCCTCTTTGAAATCTTCAATGGTGTGGTGAACAAAATCAGACCCTTCGGAGATTTGGTCCAATATATCCCTCCTTTATATCACAACTTGAATGCAAACATGGAAACACTCGATAGCATCATCCTCATGTGAAAACATCGTTACTTCATGTTGCTGTAAAGAATGTGTATTGTTGTAAAAATCAGAAATAATGGCATTTGTCGGTGTCTCAACTTCAACATTTACCAACACCAATTGCTTCAACACCTTCACTTTTGAGTACCAACACTTGTAGGCTGCACTATCTTAGTTATTATATGTGTATAAACTGCAAATTCATGAGAAATGGAAAATAAACTATTGCTGTCCTGAATCAGTATTTCAGCCTCTATAATTCCTTGGGACTCATCAAACATCACGAAAAGTTGACTTCTCACATGCCCTTCCCAAGTAATTAGTAGTGGTAGTATTTCAAATAATTTTCCTCAAATGATGTCACAAGGCTGTGAGGCATATCCTTGTGAAACTCTTCAATACTTTCATCAACTTGTTCAATTCCAATTCCTCGTGCATTGTCATTCTGCACCACTGAAGTGGCTGCTAAAGTGAACTGATTTCTCAGTTTGTATAAAAAAAAGTATGAGACATGCTCAACAACAAAGACAAAGGTCCACAATCTCCCTATCTCTATTTTTCACCAATTTGGATAATTTATGTAAATGTCCCATCTATTAGCAACCTCCAAAACATAAGACCAAACTTTCCAAATCACATCATGATGTCTCCTATTGTTATTTCATTCCAAATACAGTCTCCATGTATCTTCTCATTTGCAATTTTCCTAGGGGGTTTCCCAGGAAGGTATCCAACCACTTCATAAACAAAACTAAGATTTATACCAAATTCAAATTCAAATTCAAATTCCAACTCAATTCCAGGATCCCATACCTTATTATTTCCACAAAGTGCAATGCTGAAATCAAGAATAGTCCCATCAGCCAACTCAAAAAATGGGTTATCATATTTGTTCTCATCAACCATCTCAAACAGCGAGTTATCAATGATCGCCTAAATTTGAGTCTTCTACCCATGCTCATGCAAATCAAAAGAAGTAATGAAATGATGCATATACCCTGTGGCATACCTGTCAACAGTAGCTCCATCGATGTTTCTAGTTACATGCAACTCTCTGTTAAGAAGATGCCGATCTATTCCAAAATTTGCACTAATGTTCTGAATGTGTGTTAACAGTTGTTGATTTGTCATTTTTTTAATCCTTATCATCATAACTAATAGCTGTACACTCAACCAAAGAACAATCTTTAAGTTCCATGGTAATCTCTCCATCAATATTTGTTGCATTCACCTCCTCATTACTTAAGTAAGGTTTCAACTTTGTGCATTGCTTGAAAACACTTCTGACAAACCCATTTGCAACCGCAGAAATATGGTGCTCTTGTCTCATAACTGCTCAATAAAGATGAGAACTAACATCACATCCATCAATGGTTGAGATCATAATGGTTTGCTTGTAAGAGAATATATTTTCTTCATGATCCTTACTAATTGTAGCTATGAAATTTTGAAACATTTGAAGAATGAGATCATCGCAACCAACATTAATCATGAGAACACAAGTTCCAAAACTCGCCATCAATTCTAAAATCTTCACCCTCCTACCACAACAACTCCCGGTATCACTTAACCCATGAAAACTACCAATGAGCACTTGTAGAATCTCTCTCATTGTGTCATCTTTGTGAGGTACTTCTGGAGCTGAGATCCTCTTGATGTTACTAAGACAAATGTTGACTGTAAGTCTCACATCATTATCTGGATGTCTCAACAACAAAGACTGAACTAAAGCAATCAATGGAATGTCTGTTGCATCGTTCGAACCATCAGAATCAGATTGGTTCAATTTTGATAAAAGTGTTTCCATTTCTTCTAAATTTTTATAAAGAACAATCTTTGATAAATAAGGAGTCATAAGTTGTTTTCTCAAACAGAAGAGCATAATACTCACTTCAAGAACTTCATTTGAAGGTACAGATTTGACCTCTCTGAACAATTTATTGCACTGGACCATTTAGGGATTTCTTCCCACATCAGCCATCTCCAACACTGAATTACTACACACAAGCTGGCAGGATGTTTTGTGCCTTGTTACCACTGTAGGACGCTACCCTGTTTCGTAATGAAATTTTTGTAACCTCAACCCTGAGACATTTTGTCAAACAGTTTTGCTTTATTTTACCACTGTAAAAACCTAACTAATTTGTCCTTCAATTTAAATCTGAAGATTAGCTTCTATAGTTTGCACAAGCTCTATCCTTTGCTACACAAGGGTTTGAGTCGTATTGCTTGAGAAAGAAGTATATTATTTATACTCAGAGACTAAGAGCATAGGAAGAATAAATATGCCTATTAAGAACACACTTGCAAATTAAAACAGACTGAATTTGAAATTCTAACCTTATTCGGTTAACTCCATCAGATATTCAGACAATCAGCATTCAATGTCTTTCTATGTCAACCAACAATCTTGGTCTGGCTTCTATAGTTGAAAAAACAGCAGCCAGCTATGACTGGCTATTCAAGCAATCTCCAACAAATTTAGCAAACAGTTGACAGCAGTATATCATCCAAGTGGTTTTTGCACCTAGATGGTATCCAGCCATGCACAAGTCCAATCACATCCCCAAACATAGGAACCTCTATCAAGGAAAGACTTGAAGTATAGGAAATAGGGGAGAGCAGATATTAATGCTCGACCAGCTGATAATCACCACGACCTTCCATAGAAATAATGTGTCTTCAGAGGCCAACTCAGAGGGACTTTAATTCAATCACTTGGTCTCTGCCAAATAGAACCATGCTAATCACTAAGTGATTGAATGGCAGTTCCTTCACGATCGTGATCACATGCCAAAAAAAAAAAATTCCTTCATGCTATTTTTAACAGAAAAATAGAATTCCAAGTTCACATTCTATGTCCACGATTTCCTTCACAGTCCACGCCATACCCACACCAGAAAGATTCTCATACAGCTTTTCAGACTTCAAATGGCTGTGTCTTGTTACTCACACATAGGAAGCACTCACATTAGAAACATTCTAAATGTCTCTGTACAAATATTCAATGTTTTCATGTTCAGCAGCTGACATCTTCCATTCATTTGGCTATATTTTTTCTAGCTCCACTATGTTAAGACCACCATACAAGGCTATTTTAGTCCTAAGGAATCAGATTACTGCAAGGAGGGGTAAATCAGTAATCAGCCAAATAATCAACTTTTCAACCTTTACCTGATAAACACCTTAATAGCAACACACAAAAGCATTCATCACATGAAAACATCCACAAAGTTGACACAGGGATTTTGGTATCGTGGAAACCCAACCTAGATCAAAACCGCAGTGGGAATCAGTACCCACAAATTGTGTACTTTTCTGAAGTACACCTCATTAGAAGCTTAACCCTGTTAACAGTTACAAAGACACTGTTAAGTACCAACCTGTTAGAGGATTTACCTCTAGCCTTATTAGGAGCCTTACCCTATTAGGGGGAGCCTTATTAAAGGACTTTGAACACTAGCTAAAGTGTCACCCTGTTAAAGGATTTACAACAAAGGACCTGTTAGAATTCACCCAGTAAAGGGATTTCACAGTTGCAACTGTTAGGAAACAATAGAAAGAATAATCTGTGTAGTGACACTACCTCCAACTGATCAGATCCACTGAAGCTTAAACTCACTTCTACAAACAAACAAGCTCTTCATATAGTGAAAAGTTAATAAGCATTTGAGGGGTTGAAGAGTGAGAATGTTATTGATGCAGCTGATCCCATTGGCATTGGCATTGTTTCTGAATCAACTAATGATGTTGATGATGAAGAAGGTGGCAATTTAGATAATGAGGTCCTAAAAGAATTTCTAGGTAAGTTTGTCATTGTTTACCTAGATGTTATTTTGATCTTCAGTAAGCCATTGGAGGAGAATATAATGCATATCCGTAGGGTGTTTGAGAAGTTGAGGGAAGAGAAATTGCTGATTAATTTGAAGTGCAGACTTGTGAAGGAGTTAGTGTATCTGGAATTTGTACTTTTGGCAAAAGGTCTAAAAATGGAACTAGAGAAAAGTGAAGGATATACTCGAATGGCCTACTCCAAGAAGTGTTATTGAGGTAATATTCTTTCATGTCCGGTTAGCTTTTACAGAAAGTTTATCAAGAGTTTTAGTAGTACTTGTGGACCTTTGACTAAACCAATGAAAGGGGATAGGAAAGAGTTTAAGTGGACTACAAGGGCAGAAAAGATTTTTATATGTTGAAATAGAAAGTTACAAAACACCCTATTTAATTAGCACTTCCAGATTTTGATAAGGTGTTTCAAGTAGACTATGATGCTAGTGATACTACAATAGGAGGTGTTTTGAGCCAAGAAGGTAGACTTGTTGCTTATTTCAGTTGAAAGTTAGTTGTTGTCAAAAGAAAATATTATTTTTATGATCAAGAGTTTTATGCTAAAGTCCAGGCATTGAAGAAGTGGAGACACTATCTTCTTCCTAATTAGTTTGTTTTGTATACTAATCATCGAGCTTTGCAATATTTGAATAGTCAAGGAAAGTTGAATCAAAGGCATTTGAAACGGGTTGAGTTTCTGCAAAGTTACACATTTATTTTGAAACACTAGAGGAAAGTCTAACAGGGTTACAAATGCTCTTAGCAAGAGATAGCTTTTGCTGACAAAGATGTGGATTGAGGTGATTGGGCTCAAGGAACTCAAAAGTTTGTATCCAAAGGATCCTGATTTTGGTGAAGCTTGGAAAGCTTGTACAGAACCAATTATATTAGACAAAACAAAGTGGTTGGATTTCATTTTCCAAGATGGAATGTTATTCCGAGAAAGTCAATTGTGTATTCCAAGGAGTTCTATGAAAGAGAATCTCATCAAGGAGAAGCATAGTGGAGGATTGGCTAGACATTTTGGTCAAGATAAAACCATTTCTCTAGTTAGTGAGAATTATTACTAGCCATAGCTTCAGCAAGATGTCAAAAAGTTTGTACAAAGTTACAAAGTAAGTTAGATGGCAAAAGGAGCAAAGCAATATATAGGGTTATATCAGTCATTACCTACACCAAAGAAGTCATGGGAGGATGTTAGCATGGACTTTGTTTTTGGTTTTCCAAGGACCTAGGGAGGGCGTGATTCAATCTTTGTTATGGTTGACAAGTTTTCAAAGATGGCACATTTTATTCCCTACGAGAAGACTAGTGATGTTGTTCATGTGGCATAATTTTTTCCAAAGAAGTGGTGAGACTACATGATCTACCAAAGAGCATAGTTTCAGATCGAGATACCAAGTTTGTTGGGTAATTCTAGTGCACAATGTGGAAGAAGTTGAACACAAATTTGAAGTTCACCTCATCACATCATCCACAAACTGATGGACAGACAGAGGTTGTGAATAGGAGTTCGGGGAATTTGTTGTGATGTTTGGTTGGAGATGAGCCAACAGGATGGGATTTGATTTTACCACCGGCAAAATTTGTTAGCATGAATGCTGATCCTTTGGGGGAGTATCCTAAGCATTGGAGAGAATGTTTATGATTGACAAGTTGCGTTCATGACTGTGTTTGTCATTGATGTCAACATAGCATTGTTTTTGTGAAGACTGGTAGAGTAGCAGACATAGAAAGATGCCATACGGACTATGTATTGATGATCAAGTAAAGTGCAGTTAAGGACGTGTTCTACATTATATCCTGATAATGTGGATAAGTGCGCATATAAAGAGTCGAAGTTGTGCAAAAGATATGCATGATTTACAAAAGATAGTAAGCAAACAGAGTACCTAATAAGTGGTTTCTAATGATTGGTTTGTATCTTTTAACATGGATAGAATCATGATGAGTGTAGTTAGACAGTGACAGTAGATAGCTTGATGATGACGCCAGCGAGTGCGCAGGGTCTGAGGTTGCACGTGTGGAAAGTTGTAAAGACTGTGAGCCGATAGTGATTTGTAATTACAAAATGATGTAAAGTTTTGTAATATCTTAATGAGGTCCTATTAAAATTAATTGAGAAAGCCTCAAGGCTTACTCAAGGAATTGTTTTGAGGAGGATTATTTTCCTTGTGATGAAGTGTGTGATGAATGCATTCGAGTGTGTCATATACAAAGTATTTGGTAAATGCAAGTAAGTGATCCAAGGGATTAGTTAGATGCGAAGTTGGTGATCTGGTATCAAGATCAGAAGAGGATAAGTCTGGTCAAGTCGACAGAGGAGCTAAAGACTATTCTATTTCTATTATTCTACAAGGAATAATACAGAGATCAGTTGAACGATGAGTTCAGTGGTCTTGCCCCAGAAGTTGTTTGGACAATGGGTCCATCTACCTTCTACAACTCCTAACAAGGTTGGAATCTCCTGACAGGGATTCAAAGTCTCCTAAAAGGGACTGATATGTACTGAATGTATTTCATTGGCTCCTAACAAAGTCCATCCTCTTACAAGGAGCAGTTATATGAGTACATCATTTTGTGGGTACCATCCCCACTTGGGTTTTCCCTCGGATCAAGGGTTTCCCTAGTTAACATATCTAGTGTTATTGTGTATGAATATATTGTTGCTGAGTATATTGTTCACATGCTTAAAGATTAATAAAGTTGATAAGTGTTTTAATAGTTGGATAACTGATTAAGCCCCTCCCCCCACCTCTCATTTTTTTTGGTGCATCTTACTTTCTAACAGAGATTTTATACAATAATTTTATCAACAGGAGCACTGATAAATCACCATTCCAGATTGTGTATGGAAGTAGTCCCATAAATGCTTCTGAATTGAGGAAGTTGGACAAAGGGGAGAAAAGTAGTGCTGAAGCTGAAGATTTTGTAGAGCACTTGAAAAACATCCGTGAGGAGATGAGGAAGCGCATTACCAAGATGAATACATAGTACAAGGCTAAAGCAGATGAGAAAAGAAGGTATAAGAGATTTCATGTTGGCGATGAAGTCGTGGTTCATTTGAGGAAGGAGCAATTTCCAGTGGAAACATACTTTTAATTAAAATGAAGAAGTTTGGAGCATGCAAAATATTGAAGAAGTGTGATTCAAGAAATGCCTATGAAGTAGAGTTGCCTACTGCACTGAATATTTCACTATTATTTCACATTTCAGATCTAACAAGGTATTACGAAGGAGATGTTGAAGATGAGATCACAGAAGCGCATTGGAGTATTCAAATAACTACTTTAGCCACAGAGGAGATTGAGGATATATTGCACAGTCGTGTTGGCAAATGCACAAGCAATAGAACATATGAAGAATATATGGTCAAACGAAAAAGAAAACCTGTAGAAGATTCATCATAGCTGACAAGGGAGGAGATTAACCATCTTTATTTTCTTTTGAACACCTAAAAAGTGAGATGGTCACTTCTCAAATTACATTGGGTGTCTGATGCAGGACCATCTAGGGTGTAAGGGCAATCTTGCATCACCTAAAAAAAGATTTTTGTTTGTCTTTTCTATAAGGTTTGTTTTAGTGCAGAGTTGCTACTTGTGGAAGCTTACTATTTTTAGTAAGTTGGTCAAATGAGCTCAAAATATTTCACAAGTGGAAGTTCATCTTAGATATATCAGTCTACAGGTTGAGTTTCATTGCTATATCATATGTATTGGTGAAGTTATTGAAGATTTTTAGTATGAATTTTTGGTATAAAAACTTTGAGCTCAATTTTGAGGGTCTTAGGCTCTGAAACGAGGCCAAACCTTGGCAGATGGCGGAGGCTTGTAACATCACCCATTGTAGAACATAAGTTGTCATTTACAAAGAGGCGTTATAATAGCCAATCACGTAAACAATTTAAAAGTTATGGTCTCCAGAAGTTGGGCTACCCGAAAATCCTGAAATATATAATTTGTAATTGTTTTGAGCCAATTCCATGTAATAAAATAATATAGCTTTAAAGTTGGCCAGCCTTAGATAATAGGGCTAAAGGTCTAGAACCTTTCCGAGTGGTGGAAAATTGCCTATATAAGGAAGGGTTGTAGGTTGTTTAAGGAAATTTGAGATAGTGGTTCGCAGTTCTATCTTGTCGGATATTATAGGGAAGGCGCCCCTGTGGCTTTACATATTTTATTTCTGAAATCTGTAATTCCATACTTTTGGAGATAATAAGAAGCCCATTTTATGTTCCCACTAACTATTGTTGTTTCTTTTCTTTTTTTATGTGTTTGTGGCATTAAGGGGAGCACTCTTCATCATCCATCCATTAGTGTCTACCTAGGAATCTCCATCAAACTATCTAAGTTTGGGATGTGTGATTCTAGTAAATATGTGAATCTTCCCATCCTTGATCACACACTATATCATGCCAAGGATAGTTGAAGTCCTTCCAAACATATTAGACATATCCTCGACAAAACATTATGAATGTTCTTCACCCATTTTGTAGTGCCTTGGGTGAGTTAACCCGTTCTTTCATGTCATCCACCAATACTTTTTGCAAGAGTTGTAGGGTAAACAAAAGTCTGATCTTCTTGTCTAACACAATTTGTTAGATGCTGCAAATAAAAACAAAGAAATGTTTTCATTTTTCAATTTCTTGTATTTCTCCCCCATCTTCATTTGATCATTCAATGCATGGGTGGAATCATCAAATTCCCTCGCAATTGGTGTCTTGGTGGCATGCTATAAGACGATTGTCATCACATCATACTCTTTTAGGGTAATCTTATCTTTCACCTTGTCAATCATTGGCACTGCTAAGTGCGAAGTTCTAGATTCTGACTCATCCTTAGTGACATTGGAGAATTTCTTTAGCTTTCCATTCTCTATTGTTTTGTTGATTTTTCTCAAAAACTCCTATAACTCAAGTGCAAGATTGATTTCTTCCTCGAGATCTTTTTGCATTCTCTCGTTCAGCCATTATGAAGCAGCTGAATGTTGGTCATATAATTGAATCTATCCCTACTCTGACATTGTCTTTTTATGGATGAGAATCTCTAACTCAACTACTTCTCCAATTAACATTTTCTAGAAAGATTGTTAAAACTAGAGATTCGTTCCTACAAGAGGTTCTTGCTCCTGATTCCTTTGTTGACCAACTTCTTGGAAAGCATTGACACTTTGCCTATCATGTACTAGTAGAGTTATTTGGTCTTGGGACCATCTCTTTTGCTGATTTCAAACCTTTCTCATATTAAAATGTCAAATTCTTGTACACTCGAAGAACTGGCAAGTGATGATAGTTCTATCTCTACTCTGTCTTTTCAGTGGAGGCCTTTCACTTGGCTCATTTGACCTTTCCTTTGGTCACACCTCTTGGATGATGCTTTTGTTTTTTCCCATGTCCTCACATTCCGAGTGGATCTTTTTCTTCTACTCCAACTTCTAATAACTTCCTAGCTTTACCATCACGTGGCCCTTGATCTCCCATCATGTCGCAAGTTAAGAGAACAATCTTTGGATCTCCCATCATGTTGTAAGTTAAGAGAATAGTTTAAGTCTTCAAAATATTCAATTGACATTCAATCCACCACTTTGTGAATTTTGTGACTGCCTTGGATAATGTATCAAGATTTGTTTCTTCAAATCTAATCCGATCGAGTGGTTGAATGGTCTTGTAAAAATGTCAAATTCTCATACACTTGAAGAACTGACAAGTAGTGATAATTCTATCTGTGGCCTTTGTTTTCTTTGTGGAGGCCTTTCACATGGCTCATCTAATCTTTCCTTTGGTCACACCTCTTGGATGATGTCAAAAGGATCAAAAGTTGACCTTAGCTATATGTTTTGATAAATGATACAACTACAACTCTTCTACTAACTTTTCCACCGTTGGCAAACATGGACACACTTCATCTGAGGTACCCATGATGATTGGGAATCCCATTCCACCTTCCCCTTCTTCTAGGTTTCATCATATGTTGTCAATTACCTCATGATTTCCACCAACACCATTTTATTTGTTGGATATCTTAGAAGTTTGTAAGGATAAGAAGAGAATCCTTGAATCTAGATTTATGAGAAAGTTGGGAACTAGATGAACCAAGAGCCATACATATCCACCTATTTCATTGGTTCTTGTGACAACCTCATGTGATAACAACCCTAAAAAGATTTGACAATATACATGGCAAAGTCGTAATTGAGCACAAGATGACCCCACAACACTAGATTACACTTTTTCAAACATCCTGATTTTTGCTGAAATTACATGTTTACAAGAAACTATGATAATTTAAGCCTTAAATCAATTAGAAGGCTTTAAACAAAGCCTCTTTAGTCAAGCTCTCTTTGATATAAACTCTCTACTCAATCATATTTGCAATGGAGTCTCCTTCGCACCTATCAAAATGCTAACAAAAACTCACTTTGACATTATCTTTTGGCAATCAAATGAATTCATTTGACAACCCAAATGTAGAATGGTACTACTCAAAGAAATATTTCCAATGAATATGATTCTAATATACATTGATTTTATTATGAATTTATTTTTCCAATTTAACTAGACATAGATTTTTCACCATATATCAACTTTTGTAATCAATGCTTATGAAAAAATAGTGAAGTAAAAAAAATTGAAAAACATCTACACACTGGGTATTGATGTCTGCTTTCTAACAAGAAAAAATTGAATTTCGATATATATAGAACAAGTTATGGTTTTGAAAGTGATCCTATGCCTAAATTGTAGTTAATGTCACTTGAGAACTTAATAGTATATAAAATATTCAACATTATCAAATAAAACCAAATGCAATCATTAGATATAATGTTACAAATCTAAATTCAAAATTAATCACCTTTTTATCCTTTTTCAAAACAATTGTGCAAGAGTAAGTGAATATCGCTCTTTAAAAAACTAGTTTTATTTTAAAAATTATTTTTCAAAGGAGATGCAAAAATGGATACAAATCAATTCCCAAAAAAAATTATAACGTATAACTAGAATCTACACACAAAATGTTAAAAATCACTAGTTCACATCGTTGTTAAATTTCTAACAATTTAGTGGCAATAATGAAGTTCTTTTTTTTGGAATGTTCATTCCATTGTCAAAGTTCACAAAAGTGTATCCTACTATTGTAGGACCATCCCACACTATACAAGTGCAACTTAGGGTAGCATTCATGCACCTTAACTTGTTTGGACCACATCCTATGGGGCCTTTGCATCTTAGTCCTTCATATCTATTTATCCTTGCCAACATATATACAACATAGGAGCTCATATAAAAAGTCTCGAATTGCCCTAATTTCCTAAATTGCTCATCAAACTTGTCACTCATCATTCACTAGTCCACAACCTTGACTCCACTTGTTACTTCTTCAATAAAATACATAGTAACAAGGAGACGCGTTCCCCCATTTTTGCCACCAGATTTCGCCACCTTCGTTGAGTATGAGGGAATATTTTGATGATGACTATTTGTTGATTCAACTATTTATGTGTAATGTCCCTAATTTAGCAAGTTCCTGGATTTTGGATTTGTTAGCTCATCAACGCGACCCCCGTGAGTTGACATTTGGTTTTGGGGCTCTTTGATATGGATTTGCTATTTTTGGACTTACTATTTTTAGTAAGTCATTTTGGTCAGTTCCTATTCTAGTCAAGACAATTCTGGCATTGTTGGGTACTTATCATTATGCTTTTGGGCTTTGGGCAAATTAATCTAGTGAAGTCATATTTATTGTAATTATTTCAAGACTTAATGATTATTTAATGTATTGGTGGTTTTATCATGGTGCTTTATATTATAATGTAATTGGACTTTATATTATAAAGGGATGTTTAAGTGAGAAGTGTCAATGTGAAGCCAAGTGGCACAAAATCTTATAAATATGACTTCATTCGTGGAGAAAAGTATCTTGAATTCATACATCTAATTTGCTCTTATTGCCTGGCTATGGGTTTTGAAGAATCTTCTATGAACTTTGGATAATAATGCTGATATATACAATTATCAAATCACTCCTACTATGGCTACTGTAGCTCTAGAGTTTATTTAATCTAAGGGAATACGACTAGTACTGAGGATTGCAAATTCAATAACCAAACTGCAAAATCAATTGAATACCAAGCGATTGGGAGTCAAGCCATAACCTTTTGTGGTCTGCAAATCTGCTGCCAACATCCCACGTGAGTATACTAGCAACCAAGCTTGGCAGGTGTGGAAGACGTTTTACTGGCCGCACATTGCAACTGGAGGGTGCTGTGATTACAGTATTGCCGTTTTTCCCCCTCTGCTGGCACTAAGGATTTCTTGGTGTTATTATTCCTTAGAGACGGTATTGGACTTCCAGCTGAGTTGCTTATTTGTTTGACATAGCAGAAGTCAAGTTCTTCTTTATTATTGCTCATGTACTATTTGAAATACTACATAATCTTTTTTAAAATTTCCTTCCTCAATAAAGTTAATAAACTGAAGGATAACTGTATGGTTTCACATTTGTTGAATTATAAATAAAATAAAGAATTTGATACCGTTGTATTGTGGTTCTGAAAATTCTATTGGGTCGGACTTAGAGTTTTTACATTATGTTCAATGTTCGATGTTCCAATTCAATGCAACGTTCAAGTATTTACTCTTTTACATCTTTATATCTTATATTGCTATACATCTTTTCATAACTAGCATTTTAGGGACCATATGCATAGTATATACAACCCCTTGTCCCCCAATACCGTCCCCCCCATCGTCCCCAAATTAAGGCCCCTTTGTCCCTGTCCCCCAAGGCAATGTAACTATGATAAGTACCACATTTATGGCTTCAAAATGCAGAACTGTGGAGCATCCCCCTATCTGCTTAGTAACATCACCAGATTGCTATACTCATGGTCGAGATTCAGCTAGACTATCTAGTTGGGCAATTTAGAATGAGGAGCCTTGGGCTTTTGTAGCTACTTTCAGTTGATAACTTCATCACAACTACTAATTCCAGCATTATAGACCCTCAGTGCCCTCTCTTTCATTTTGTACATCATTGACTGAAATGTTGGAATTGAAAAGGCCTCTACAGTTGTTGGTGGAGTGAGATTGACCAACAACTTACCATCTAGAGCCTGAATCGCCCTTTGCTCTAAATTGTAATGCTTCGCACATTCTACAATCAAGTCTAGAGACCGCATGGTAGGAAGGAAGCCAATTACCACCACAGTTCAACTCTAACTATTTTCTTTGCTATGAACAAATGGGAATATTCTTTATGGTCGAACATCCTTCTGGTGAACTCATCCATATTAAGGTCTCCCAAGTTTGTGTTGCCAACCACTTTCCATTTTAACACAATCTTCAAATTTGAAAGCAATCCCTTCAGCTCATTCTTGATCGAAGTCTACCTTGACAAGTCTGATCCTTTGGATTCTACCATCTTCTTTCTACAAGGCAACAAAAAGTATGGCATCTAAGTATTAAAATTAATAAAAAGCATTTCTACAACTGATTCCAAACTAGGAATAATTCCTAACTTCGTAAAAGAAAACCTCCTGATTTTTTAATTAACTACAAGCTTGCTCTTCTTCCTCAAATAACATGCCTTTTATGTTTAGTTCTTCAACTTGAAGCATGAAAATGAAATGAAAACCCTCTCTTATATAAGAAAATGTTAGCAACTGCATTAAACACTACAAAAAAATGTCCAAGTTTCTATTCCGAGAAAGATTACTTTCATCATCTTACAAATTGCATAAAGATATCTTACATTTAATACCATGTGTCATTCCATTTAGTTGTTTTTTGAGAAAAAATACTTATCTTGGTGTTTTATCTTCATCATCACACTTCTTCAATTCATGGGTGCACATTAGGTATTTTAACACTAAGGAAAATCTAAATATTTCCAAAGTTTTGCAATATTAACCTTGGTTGCCAATTTAATAGGGACATAAATTGTACATACTGAAGAGTATTCCAGCTTCTCTTGCAATCTTGATCTTGGAATTTCCACACTTTGCCAACTTTACGCATTCTTTACAACTCCTCCCAAGGGTGCACATGAGATATGTAAGGGGATTTTGATGTTTTGAAAAAAATCGTAGCACCCTATGAAATCCCTCCCTTGGTCGTGAATAGATCCTTGAAAGGATTTTAACTTTGAAATGCATTCCTTGCCCATAGTGGTTTAGTACCCTTGAGGGCATATGAGAAAGAAGGGAGGAATTTTCAAGTTTCGACAAATTCCTTGCCTTAGGAGAATCCACGCCCTTGGGTGCTAATAAGACAAGGTAGAGGCCATTGTGTATTGCAGAAAATTGCTTGGCATGTGAAGATTAGCGCTCATGAACACTATAGTTATGATGAAGGAATTTTGTGTTTCTTGGAAAATCCTTGGGCATAGAGAATTAGCGATCTAGAGAAATCTTTTGTCATAGTGAAGATCTTTCCTATTTTGAATGAAATCCTTGACTTTAGAACTAGCACCCTTGGGCGCTCTTGGAGGTTGCACGAGGAAATTTCGTATACTGAATCATTTTTTCACTCCTTGATGTCTCTTTGATCAACATTTAGCTATTTTGGTTTTTCCTTGCCTTTTCCAACTTGGGCGCACATGTGAGGAGGGGTCATAGAATTTTCCACCACTTAGCCATTTTTCCTACTGTTTACCATCTTAGAGGGCATCTTCAAGAAAGTTTGTATACTTAGTCATTTTTGAACTTTGGTGCCTCTTTGATCCATTTTTCCTCGTGTTAACCATCTTTGAGGGCATCTTAAGGAAATTTCATATACATAATCAATTTTGCACTCCTCTATGTCTCTTTGGTCAACACTTAGCCATTTTGGTTGTTTCTTGTCTTTTCCAACTTGGTGGATATGAGGGGTCAAGAATTTTCTCGCAATGTGTGAAAAGGTCACAATAGGAACCATCATACAAATTAAACTCTCCACATATCAGTTGTTCTCATGAATAAAATGTGTCTATCAGAAAACAAAACCAAAAACATAGTTGTTATGACATGAGGTTGATAAGAGCTTACATAGACCTTAAGCAACCAGTCTAACAAACATATCATCTGGGCCTATGAGAATACTAGAATTTATTTAAACAAATATATAAAGTCGTAGAAAATTTCATCTTCATTCACTTAGAGAAAAAAAAAACAATGAATCTTGTACGATTCTTATTCAACTTTGTTAAACAGTGGCACCATTCAATGATATTCTCTCATAAAGAAGTACTAAAAATAGCAACAATGACACTGAAAAAAGATTAAGGAAATGAGTATAAATGTGTGCCGGCTTACTTTGTGTATGTCTTCAGCAAAGAACATGCGCAAATCACCCATGTACGAGAGACCGCATATTTTGACGAAAAGATCTTCCTACATTGAGATAAAGTACCAAATATTTGATTTTGAGGGGAAAAAAATCATAAAAGGAAAACAGAAAAAAAAAATCTTTAAAAACATATTCAACTGAATATGGACAAAGCGTGAATTACTATTATATTTGGAAAAATTAAATGCTTCAACTGAATATGGCGAGAAGAGCAATAATTAGTAAGCCTAACAAGATTCGGTAGAGTTAATTAAAGATCAAATGTTAAGGAAATCACCTCTGAAAATTCAGGTGGCAAAAGCAGAAGTGCAGCTGAAGTAGCTCCCTTGAGATTGGCCGCATTCACGTTTTCTAAACTTAAGTTATCTCTAAGAATATGAACCTAGACAGTGAAACAAAAAATGCCTATAAGATCAAAATTAAAATTTCCCTTATGCTATTGTGCTTAGCTCTTTATACTTGTGTTCTTTGTATTATTTTGGATAAAAAATCATGTTTCTGCCCGTAAAAATATATCATGTTTGCTTCACCTTTGAAAACTATCCAGCATATGTAGGCCATTTGCCTGTTGCTATGTATGAAAATGGTAAGAAGCTGAGAAAGAAGACTCCTTGGTAAATAGCACTAACCCAACTAATTAAATCTACCAACGTAGGAAACATGTGAGTGCCTCTAGATAGACTAATGAAGTCTGTTTAACTTATATTCAAGATGCAAACTAAGATAGCATCAGTGATATGACCAATAAGACAGAGAAATTATAGAAAACAATGAGTCAAACAAAGAAATAGATCTAATCCACAGAGAAACTATTGAATGTAACAGCATAAGAAACTATAGCATTAAATGCACTCAGGATACAAGGGAAAGATTTTAAAATACAGGCTCAAATGTAATGTCCCCAATTTTGTCGGCATCAGAGTTTCAAGGATTAGCCTATTATGGTGATCCTCGTAGGCTAATTATTGTGAAAAGAGGGTCTTTTGTGGCAATGGCTTGGCTTGGGAGGGTATTATCTTCTCCACATCTCAGTAAGCTACAGGGTGGTCTTCGTTTGGCTCATATCAGACTTCGTTTAAGCTTAGCTTTGTGTACTTACTATTTGTGGTAAGTTGGTGTTGATCGAGATAGACCCTTTTTATTTTTGGAAAGTGCATTTGGTCACATGGAGAAATAATAGGTGTGACTCCTATTTCAAACAGCATATTTAAATGATGAGTATTTTGGGTGTTATTATAGTTTTAGTGGCCAAATTATTATTGATTATTAAATGGCTTATTATAAAGTTATAATTTAACTTTATAATTTCACTTAAGTTGAGAGTTGAGTTATCATTGGAAAGTGTCATTTATTAATTAGTTAAGACAAGTCAAGTGAGAGAATCTAGTGGAAGCTTCTAATTAATGTTGTGTGGTGAAGCTTCTTGAGTGAAGTTGCATTTTGGCAACAAAAAGGAATCTGGAGATTATAAATACAAGCTCATTTCATTGAAAAAAGCATGCTTGGATATTTATTTGCTTTCATTGCCTTTGTGGCTCTGAGGTTCTAGATTTGTTGCCCTTGCTGAAGTAAAAGGGTTGTCTGAGAAGTGCTTGGCAATCTACAACTGTGGTATTGTGGATTGCATATCTGGGAATTATTGCAAGTCTTTTCCCTACTGTACTTACTGTGTCTAGGGATTGACCTAAGGTTTTTCTCCATTGCTGAAGTATAGTGGAGATTGGTTTTTTGGGAATTTTGAGATTTTCATGGTGGCTTCTCGTACTATATTCCTTGTAGCTGAGAAGCAAAGCGTTGCTAAGGAATTTGGTATTGGGAGTCTGAAAATGGAGCATCATTCCTGCTGTATTTTCTGTGACTGGGTGAGTGAATTGATGTGGAGAAGTGCATGTTTGTGGGCCCTATTTGGAGTGTCATTTATATTTGCCAATTGATAGGGTCTACCTCTGCTATTTAGATTGTTGAAACTGCATTTTATAACAGCATTATTTGTGAATCTGAATTGCCATGAAATCTCTGTTCTGAAGCTGTGCATTGTGACTAAGCCATTTGAAAATACAATTCAATCAAAGAAACAGGTTCCTCATATGCCATTTGAATTTGTTTGTATTTACTTTCAGGCACTAATTAATGTTTGTTTGTTTGTATTTGAATTAACACCTAGAGTAATTAATGTTGCTTGTCAAGTGTTTAGTAAAATGCCAAAACATTAATCTACAAAGGAAGTTGATGTTTGTTAAAGCCATAACCAGCAGGGGTTATTACAGTGGTATCAGAGTGGTTAAGCCATAACCAGTAGGGATTATTGCAGTGGTATCAAAGTGGTTTCCGGCCATCTTGCAGGAATTGGGCTTAGTTTGATTAATGTTTTTTTTGGTGATTTGGTTTTCAGCGTTATGGATGGTGACAAGAGGTTTGGTATACATTATACCCGCAGAGGGCATACTTCTCTGCCTAGGGATGGAGATCTGAGCTATAGGGTATTGTGAAATAGTTGGATGAGCTAGTGAATGAGCTGAATCAAAATCACAAAAAGATTTTTTCAAAGAGCAAAATGTAATGATACAGTTGCGGCTACAGGTATGCAGGACATTTCTAATGAGACACCGCATGAGTTGGGAACAATAGAGAAGGAATGTGATGAGAATTCATATCAGGTTGAGTCAAATGATGCGGTTGTTGGCATGAGTTCCCAGGATCATGTATATGTTGGCAATGCAACAATAGTGGGAGCAGGAGCATGTGAGGATACAATCATATCGGCAGCCACTTCTGTATCAGTTGAGCCATCCAGTGAAGAGTTTAACAGTATGTATGCGGTTGTAGATGTGTGCTCTGAAGATAGTACACTTGTTATTGATGATTAGGTGAGTGATGCAGTGGCAAAGTCATGTTATACTATCGATCAACACAGTGTTGATGTTCACTTCATGGACAATCCTATGTTTGACATGGATGCAACATTGTCTTATGACAATCCACCATTTGAGGTTGATGTTAATCACTTACCTGAGTGGATTTGGACTCAGTTTTCACCAACTACAGATTTGGTTCAGTTTTCTGTTGCAGCAATTGGTGATGTTCCTGCGTTCACAAATTTTGGCGTGGCTACACCTATTGTTGACATAGTTGGCATGAATGCATATGACTCTCCTGTAGCTACGTCTTTTTCAAGGATTATTGGTGGTGATCAAGATTCTAGTCCAATTTATATTATGTGGGTGCATACAGGGAAGAAGAGGATGCACAGATATTTTATGGAGTTGCCTTCTGGTGACATTTTGACTTCTACATCAGCAACACAAGTTTTGGGTGCTATGTTGCAGAACATGTTGATGATCTTAATGATATTGGCATGCAGTTGGTTCAGTGTTGACAGGGATGCCACGTACTTCTTCATTTGGGCTCTAGGTTGAGGTTAGAGTTCACTATATTGCCAGATTGCTTGAGGACAAGTAATCTCAAGGAAGGAGGACTATAATGTCTCCAATTTTGTTGGCATCAGAGTTTCAGGGATTAGTCTATTATTGTGATCCTTGTAAGCTAATTATTGTGGATAGAGGGTCTTTTGTGGCAATGGCTTGGCTTGGAAGGGTCTTATCTTCTCCACATCTCAGTAAGCTACAGGGTGGTCTTCATTTGGCTCAGATCGGACTTCATTTGGGCTTAGTTTTGTGTACTTACTATTTGTGGTAAGTTGGTGTTGATCAAGATAGGCCCTTTCTATTTTTGGAAAGTGCATTTGGTCACATGGAGAAATAATAGGTATGACTCCTATTTCAAACGACATATTTAAATGATGAGTATTTTGGGAGCTATTATATTTTTAGTGGCCAAATTATTATTAATTATTATAAAGTTATAATTTCACTTGAGAGTTGAGTTATCATTGGAAAGTGTCATTTATTAATTAGTTAAGCCAAGTCAAGTGAGAGAATCTAGTGGAAGCTTCTAATTAATGTTGTGTGGTGAAGCTTTTTGAGTGAAGTTGCATTTTGGCAACAAAAGAGAATCTGGAAGTTATAAATACAAGCTCATTTCATTGGAAAAAGCATGCTTGGATATTTATTTGCTTTCATTACCTTTGTAGCTTTTTTTGAGGTTCTAAATTTGTTGCCCTTGCTGAAGTAAAAGGGTTGTCTGAGAAGTGCTTGGCAATCTACAGCTGTGGTATTGTGGATTGCATATCTAAGAATTATTGCAAGTCTTTTCCCTACTGTACTTATTGTGTCTAGGGATTGACCTGAGGTTTTTCTCCATTGTTAGAGTATAGTGGAGATTGGTTTCTTCTGAATTTTGAGATTTTCATGGTGGCTTCTCGTACTATATTTCCTGTAGCTGAGAAGCAAAGTGTTGCTAAGGAATTTGGTATTGGGAGTCTGAAAATTGAGCATCATTCCTGCTGTATTTTCTGTGACTGGGTGAGTGAATTGATGTGGAGAAGTGCATGTTCGTGGGCCCTATTTGGAGTGTCATTTATATTTGTCAAATGATAGGGTCTACCTCTGCTATTCAAGTTGTTCAAACTGCATTTTATAACAGCATTATTTCTGAATCTGAATTGCCATAAAATCTCTGTTCTGAAGCTATGCATTGTGGCTGAGCCATTTGAAAATACAATTCAGTCAAAAAAACAGGTTCCTCGTATGCCATTTGAATTTGTTTGTATTTACTTTCAAGCACTAATTTGCATTAATCAATCTAATTTGCAAGTATTAGCTGTGTTGGACAGAGAATTAGAACTAACATTATTAAATATTTGCAAATAAATTCAGAGATTGTTTGTGATCAGAAATTCACTATCTTGTTGTTGGGTGGTGTAGTAAATAATTTGCAAATCCTATCTTGCAAATTGGTCATCAGAATTATTCAGAAAAATCGCCTGACTTTTTGATATTATCTAACTGTGGAAATTAGGAATTGCAGAAATTAACACTTACGTAATTAATGTTGCTTGTCAAGTGTTTGATAAAATGTCAAATCTCTAATTTACAAAGGAAGTTGATGTTTGTTAAAGCCATAACCAGCAGGGGTTGTTACAGTGGTATCAGAACGATTTAGCCATAACCAGCAGGGGTTATCACATCAAAACCCCTTAATTTTGGCAGAGTAGGACCTTGACAACCTTCTATGAAAAATATTGAGACAATTATAGCAGTCCATGTAAACTTAAATAGAAAGTGGTTTCAATTATGGCAGAAATTCAAGTACATGAGTAAAGAAGAGACTAGAAAAAATACAATAACATCTCCAGTTGTTTCACCACACTCAAGAAGAATAAGAAAGAAAAATACATAATTAGTCAAAGCATGACTATGAGCAGATGAAAATAAATATATATATATATATAAAGTGGTTCTCAAGTGGGAGTAGGTTGGGTGAAGTAAAAGAAAAAGGTACAAACAAGGGCGACGATTCAATTAGAGATGTTGTAGACAAGTGAATTGATCACTAGTGTTGGACGTGTTTATCCAAATTCAACCGTTCAACAATTTACAAGTGCATGGCATTTTCCACCCCAAGCTTGTGTGAGCCCAAGGAGGTGACAAATTCTTCTCTAGCACATGAAACGAGCCTAACGAAGGGTAAATTTACCAAAATGCAAGGAAAAGGAACTTGTTATGACATTTTCTGATTTTCCATGTAACGTTCAAGCCCAAGATCATTATGAATTCCGATCAGGTTAAAATTTTCCCAAGACCATGACATTTTCCACCTTGATGTTTGCCCAAGGCTAGTCATATTTCTGTCTTGATTGATGAAGTTCAAAGGAATAGCAATCTCCACTCAAGGCAAAGTCAAGAGTCCCAAACATAGCATAGCCTGATTTGCACAAACTGAGCCCAAACAAAGGTGAAAATCCAGTCAAGTTTGTGGGTGAGCCCAAGAGGACACCTATTTCCACCATGCATTGTGTCAAACTAGAGGGTTATCACTTGAAGGAGCTCAAGCACATGACATTTTCCAATTGGTAATATGAAGTTCGAGCCCAAGAGGAAGGCAAAGGCCAGAAATGCAAGCCCAGCAAGAGTACAATTTCCACCCTTAATCAATTGCAATTAAAAAACCATTAGAAATCATGCACATCTTCTCGAGTAAATCGGCTTGGAGGGAAAGTAAATTGAATTTCAAATATATATCAAGACCCAAGCATGGTCAGCCTACATGAAGACTAAATTATTTGTACTGTAATTATAACCCTAGCAAGGTTGGCCAAGAAAAGGAGCATGTCTTTTGGATCGCATGCCTCTATATAAAGTTGTAAACCTCTTCATCCCAACATCAATTCAGTTCAACTAAAAGAAAGAACAGAGCAGAAGTGAAACACAAGATATAGATAGGATGTGATCTGAAACAAATATAAACTCCAACAGGATGGATCAGGTCTATAGGGAAAAATCTGATCAAACATTAAAATCAAGTTTGCTGTTAAGGAAAATCAGAATAAGGCAATTGTGCAGAGCCTAGGATCGCAAAATTTGGGAATTCATTCAGGTCTAAAGGTGATCAATTTTGGGCTGATAAATGCACAAATTCAAGCTGATCGTTGGGTAATTTTCAAGAAAAGTGAATGTCTTGAACCCAGAAAAGGAGTTAGAAACCAAATTTCATACTTAAAAATCAAAAGGTAGTTTCTAGAAAGTGCGTGATAAAAATGATTAAAATCAGGTTCTAGAGATAGGCATTTACAAGTCAATTTCAACTAGTGTAACACGGGGACTCGCACCCCCCTCCAAATCCTCGAAGTACCCATCCCCAAGATGTCCTTGCACCAGGTACTTGAGTACCCAAGTACCCCCACCTCTGCCATTCCACAACCATGCCACCGCTGGGACGGGTACTTGAATTTTGATTTTTGAATGTTACTATTGGATATGTAATCTAATACTATGTTGAATGTTCAATGGTTCTAGTTAATGTTGCAATTTTGCTATGTTTAAGTGTTTTAATTTGGCATGTTCTACTGAAACATCTTTTCGTAACTAGAACTTCAAGTTCTATATGCATACTATACAACACCCCTACCTTCCCCCCCCCCCCCCCTTACTGCCATCCCCTCGTCGTCTCAAAAATGAGGCCCAATTTACCCGCATCCCAATAACTTGTCTCGGCATCCCAATGTACCCCAATATTGGGGTTACACTGATTTCAACTATTTGATCTTAGATTTTGAGGGTGGAATTGAAAAGATGTTTACTTTTAGAGATAACTTGAATTAGAAAATGCAAGAATTATGGGAGGTTCATATATCCATTTCAAAAGTTTAGCACAATTATTTCTTATTTGCAAGGTAAAATGGAGACGACTGTGGAAGAGAGGACAAGAAAAAGAAGACTTTCCACTTCAAGATTTTAAACAAGATGCAAACAAAGGGGAAGTACAAGTACAATGACAAGCATCTCAAGACTTAGAGGAAGCCATTGATGACAAGGCAACCTAAAAGATGAAGACACAAATCCAAGAACAAGAACAAATGGAATTCAAAGAACAAGTTGCACAAGGAAAGTGACCAAGTCCACAAGTGGAGAAGATTATCACAATCTTAAAATTTCCTACAAAATTCCAAATGATCCAGCCAAATGAAAGACCTCGTCACTTATACAAGATCAAGTCAAGATTCATAAGTAGTACAAACAATTGCAATAAAAAGATTCCCAAGGAGATGGAGAAAATTCATGAAGATAAAGCACTTTGGTAATATGAGCTATCACAATCAATCAAAGACTTAAAGTTGAATTCATATGAAGATATATTGCTAGAGATGCAAAGTGCCAGAGACTTCTTTATCATGATGAAGAAGTGGAATTAGTGAATTTACAAAATAAGAATGTTGAGGTGGCACCAACTTATCTTCAACCAATCAGAGGATTCCAATTCCACATGTCCAAGTTCATTTAATCAAATTGATCTAAGTGTACATGTGGGATGGATTTCACCTAATGAATTTTCTCATTGGTTCATCAAAACCATTGCAATTTTTCTATTGTCCCACAAGTTGGTGCCTTATTGTAATTGGTCAACATTGAATGCTTGTAGCAAGTAGTTGAATTAGGTTTGTGTTGGATCAATCTTGCCCATTGATCTCAAATTAATCAGAGCCACACCTTGTACTTGAGGCAACTATAAAAAGCAAAGCCTTCTCATTTGTGAAATTAATTAGGGTAGAGTAGGAGAGACTTGGAGAAATTATTGCTGGAATGCTGCCAAAGTAATTGTAGATTCATTGTTGTTATCATGGTAGATTACTCGTGTTATTTTGGAGTGTTGCACGGTTTCTACATTTTCTCACTTAGAGTAGGATTTTATTTATGTTGAGTAGAAGTTATTAGATAGATGATTGTAAGATGTCATTGTTGTTGAATTATGGTGAACTTAAGTTCATACCTTTTGGTACTTGTTGATTGCAAGTAGCAGTGTATAAGGTATGTGTAATATTCCCCTTTCTACAAGAAACCTTAATAAATAAATAGTAAAATTGAAATATAAATTATTAAATAATAAACAATACCATAATACAACATCAATTTACGATCAGTTGGTGAGGATGGATTCTGTGCACTGCATTCTGGGCAGGGCTAGGGTGAGCATGCCCTAGCCCGCATTTCTCCTCGGCTATCTGATGTCGAGTCTGAGTGGTTTGATCGGCTGCGCTCTGTGGTTGGAATGTAGGTGAGTTGTGTGTGTGGAGATTGTGTGGGGCATTTTATGATCGCTGGTGGGGAGCATACGGTTGCGTGCCAACTAGGGCAAGGCCTGGTGTGTGTGACTCTTAGGAGTAGGCTGTGCATGGTGGATATTACTTTGACCAAAGATTAGGGCTTCTTCAAGTTATTGTTATGGGGCAACAGGGATTCCCCTCTTCTCAAATTTTATCTGTTGATATGGAGATGGCTGAACCTTCTCTGTCGGTGCAAACTAGGGCCAAGGGCCAGGCTGATAATCTTCCATCTAGGGTTGATGCTTCTTCGAAGGGCATGATCCATACCAAAAGGGTTAATGGGTGTCTGGAGAGATCAGAAGACCAACCAGTTTTGGTCAATCAACCTTAGCAGATTTCAGATGACGTTGAATACTAAAGCGAGCATGCGCTCATTTGTAAGTTTTTGGGCCTTTGTCTTTCTCTTCTAGTGTTGGGATCATGGGCGCATCAGATTTGGAATCCTAAAGGGGGTATGGAGATTCTCCTAGCTGCTAAAAAACATTTTTTGGTAATTTTTTCAAATATGACAGATAGGAATAAGGTGTTTAAAGGTGGTCCATATTTCTTTAACCAGGTGGGCCAATTCATCAAGCCTTGGCACATAGGATTTAATTCTACAAAGGAGATCCCCTCTCAAGTACCTGTGTGGGTTCGTCTGCCAAGGCTTCCTTTGGAATTTTGGAGAGAGGATATTCTTCACTCTATTTCACTACTGCTTGGGAAACCTGTAGGTTTGGCTATGCAGACTCAAGACCGTAAGGTAATCTCTTATGCATGTATTTGTGTTGAGGTAGATGTAAATAATCCGCTACCAGACTCTATGGAAATTTGTTTAGACCCTACCTCATGGGTACAACAATTGGACTATGAAATTTTACCTTTTAGACGCAAGATATGTCATGAATATGGGCACTTACAATGAAAATGCCCTCGAAATAAATCTTCTCAGTCATTGGGTTCTATTGCATCTGCTTCTAAGGAAGATAAGGGTAAGGCCCCTTTGCTTGATGGACTTGTAGACAAGGAGGGATTTTTCCTAATGAAGCCCCATAATAAGGGTAAAGGGAAGAAGAGAACTTGGATGGACAGACAGAATGATGGCACTTTTAACAAGTTTAATATCTTAGATGAATTGGCTCAAGAGGAAGGCATTCCAGTTGAATTGGCCTCTGGGGGTGGGGCTCAACAAGGGGCCTAGGATGAGGAGGTAAGGGATCTAGCTCAGCCACTAGAAGAGAAACAAGGTAAACAAATTCTTATGGTTGAGCCACCTCAAGAGAAGGATAGTTGTGTTCTTGGGGGGGCACAACCTGAGGACGATTTAAGCAATTACTCTCCTTGCTCCTAAGGGGATGACAAACAGTACAAAAGGTACCAAAGTTGCACCCACATTAGGATTACAACAGAAGCCTTTTTAAAAAGGGTCCTCAAAGAAGCCATCCAAGAGTGGAAGGAAGTCTGATCATGAGAAGGTTAAGATGATGGGGGAGACATTAGTTGAGTTAAGGTTTGTGAAGCCCATAGATTCCCACTTCTCTTAACCCCCCAAATCATTATTCTCTCTTAGAATGTGAGGGGGTTGAATAGCATCCCTAAACAAAAGGTTGTTTGTAGATTAATTGAGTCTCAATCTCCAAATATTGTTTTCATTCAGCAAACCAAGCTTACAGTTGATGGTTTGGCTAGTTGCGCTCCAAAGTTGTGGCCCCATAGTTGCTAGCACGGAGTGGGTGCTCAAGGTAGCTCTGATGGAATTGCTTGTCTTTGGAATCCAAGGAAGGTGTCATCTTTGTGGTGGATCTCGAGTAGGTCTTCTATTTCTTTGATTGCTTCCCACTTTGACACTGGAGAAAGGTGCATGTTTTCTAATATTTACACTCCTAATGATTTGGTGGGTAAATCTATTATGCGGTCTCACATCACCTTTGTTCCTTCCTTAGATCCTTTCCTCCCTTGGATAGTGGCTAGGGATTTCCATGTTGTAATTAATTTAGATGAAAAAAGAGGTCGGGTAGCTCGGTTGAACCGTTCCTCAAATATGCTCAGAGATAATAATGGTATCTTGAGTCTCATTGATGTTAAACCTAGCAACTGTACTTTCACCTGGAATAACAGAAGGAGTAGGATTCAAGCTATTTCTGAAAGGTTGGATAGGTTAGTAGTTTCTTGTTATTGGATGGATGACAGGTGGTCTACTAGATCGGAAATTCTTGATTGGAGATACTCTGATCACTGGCCTATTAAGCTTTTTGTTTCTCCCTTAAGGTCACTAAAAATCCTTCCTTCAAATTTCAGCTAATGTGGTTAAGAGATCACTATTTGTAGGATCTTATGACAGTGTGGTGGCATTAAGGTAGGCCTTCTCATGGTACTGCCATGTTCACTTTTGAGAAGAGGCTTAAGCATGTAAAATTTAGGCTTAAAAGATGGAACAAACCATTTTTTGGGAATCTGTAGGATCAAAAGTTGGTGGCTCCATCTAGGTTGGACAGTGTCACTCGCCAGATTTGGGACAAAGGGATGACTGTGGATTTGATTACTGCCGAGTCTTCAGCACTTAAGGAGTTACAGGAATGGGAGCTTCGAGAAGAAGTCTTTTACAAGCAAAACTCTCGTGTGGATTGGCTTCAGGGGGGAGATAGGAACACAACTTTTTTCCATAACACAGTTAAGGCTCGAAGGTTTGGTAATTCTATCTCCTCTTTCATCTCAATTACTAGAGCACAACTCTCTTCCAAGGAGGATATTTCTCTAGAGGCCATTGGATACTTCTCCAATATTTTCTCTAGGGAGGAACCCACTCCAATGTTGGAAGCAAGGACCATTTTAGATTGCATTCCCCACCTAGTTTCTAATGAAATGAATATGAATATCTTATGGCCTATTTCATTATGTGAGCTGGAGAAAGTGGTGTTTGGTATGAAGAAAGGTAAGGCTCCTGGCCCGGATGGTTTCCCCATTGAGTTTTTCCAAGAATTCTGGGAGATTATTGAATTTGAACTTTTAGAAGTAATCCAAGAATCCCATAGAAACAAACAAATGCTCAAGTCTCTGAATGCTACCTTCTTGGCTCTCATACCCGAAATTGATGGGGCCAATAATTTAGATCAATTCAGGCCTATTGCTTTATGTAATGTTACTTAAAAAATTATCACCAAATTAAATGTTGAAAGGCAAGTGGGGAGGCTTTGTTGGCGATAGACAGATTCTTGATGGTGTTGTAATTGCATCAAAGGCTATCCACTCTATAACCACTTCCAACAAAAAGACCATGTTTATCAAGCTAGATTTGGCAAAAGCATATGACCAGGTAAGTAGGGATTTTTTGAGTAGAATGCTTCTGCCTTTTGGTTTTGATGTGGGATGGGTTGATTGGACTCTCCGTTGTGTGACATCTCCTTCCTTTTCTGTACTTATTAATGGAGAACCTACTGAGCTATTTTCTACTTCTCCAGGACTTCAACAAGGGGACCCTCTATCTCCTTATCTCTTTATCATTATGGTAGAGGACCTAGGCAAATTTATTAAATTTCAAGTTGAACAAGGGCTCATCCATGGGTGGAAATGGAATAATAATCTCCCATCGTATTCTCATCTCCAATTCGTGGACAATACTAAACTGATGGGCTTGGCTACAATCAATGAGGCAAGAAATTTTAAAAGGGTTTTAGACACCTATTGAAAGCTTCTGGGCTGAAAATTAACGAAGATAAGTCCTCCATTTATTTCTTTAACACTTTGTAGCCTATCCTGAATAGGATTTCTAAGATTCTTAGATTTCAAATTGGCTCTGTTCCTTTGATGTAGCTTGGAGTCCCTTTTGTTGGATACAATTGTTCAATTGTGTGTTGTCTTTGATGTTACACAAATGTCATATCAGTCATCAGATAGTGTCTACCGAGCTCAAAAGGTCAGCAAGGCAAAGGATAGTGTCTACCGAGCTCAGAAGGTCAACAAGGCAAAAGATAGTGTCTACCGAGCTCAGAAGGTCAGCAAGGCAAAAGATAATGTCTACCGAGCTCAGAAGGTCAGCAAGGCAAAAGATAATGTCTACCGAGCTCAGAAGGTCAGCAAAGCAAAGGACAATGTTTACCGAGCTTTAAAGGTAATCAAAGAAATTTAGCTCTTACCGAGCTCACTCGATAATCGAAGAAAATGTGACGGATTCAGTTCTTACCGAGTTCACTCGATCATCAAAGGTAATTTGGAAGAAGCAGTTCTTACCGAGTTCACTCGGTCATCAAAGGTAATTTGGAAGAAGCAGTTCTTACCAAGGGATTCAGTTCTTACCGAGCAAACTCGGCAACCAAAGGATTTTAAGGATATTGCAATGTTAACCGAGTCAAGATGGTTAACTCAGGAAATTTTCAGAAGCAGTATTTACTGAGCAGGGTTGGCCAACAAAGGATTTCATTGTCTTATGAAATAACATTTATTTGTTTAAGAGTAATATTTGTAGCTGACTGATGAATGGTTTATTGGTAAATGTAACATGTAAATGGGCCGACTTGACAATCTGAATGGTATAAGTAAGAGGTCAAGTTGCGAATTCAAAATGGTATGATGTAGAAGTATGAGAAGTTAATGTGATATGAAGACTGATTATTGTGGAAGCAAATTTGAAGGATGATCAGAGATCATTGAGGAGCAGCAGAGTCATATTTGATCAAGGAGGATCTAATGATGCTGAATAGAGACCTGTATCCAGCAATTTCAGTTGCATCTTGTTCAGGTCAATTCATTGTTGCTTTCTAACCATTGTAGCAGTGATTTCAAATCTCTTGACAGAGTTGGTTTAACAACCATTTTGTAAATCCTCTAACAAGGTGACAGTTCAATTGAATTGTTCTAAAGACCTCTAGCAAGGCCACTCCTAACAAGGTGATTAAATCCTCTAACAGGGTCACACCTAACAGTGTGTATTGTAACCTTTAACAGGGTTGGCTCCTAACAGGGCTCACTTCAGAAGAATGAAAACTTGGTGACTAGTTACTTGGTGGTTTTTCCCATATTGGGTTTCCACGTTAAATCTGGTGTCTCTTGTGTTCACTTTATTTTCAGTTACATGCATGAATGCTTGACAGTGTAATTTACCGAATTACAGCATTTGTTTACCAAGTACAAACAGTAACTAGATCTTTAAGACATCTAAGGGATTTGTGGATTAATTTTTGTTAGTAACTGATTCACCCCCCCTCTCAGTTACTCTATCTTTAATTCCAACACCCTTGGTTCTAGGAGCTCAACAGAAGGATTATTGGCAAGACCTTTTGGATAAATTCCAAAGTAGGGTTAGCCATTGGACTTATAGGTGGCTCTATTTTGCTGGGAGAGTTATTCTCCTTAAGACAGTGATTCAGGCTCTTCCTATCTACAGGTGTTTTGTGCAGATTCCCCCTACTGGTGTTATAAAGGAATTTGATGCTTTGTCTCGACAATTTGTTTGGTCAGGTAACCTTCTCTCTTTGAATTGGAGTTTAGTCAATTGGGAAATTGTTTGCTTGCCAAAGTTTGTTGGGGGTTTGGGTCTCAGGTGTATGGCTCTTGTTGTCAAGGCTCTAGCTGCTAAGTTAAACTGGAGATGGTGCAATAATCAGGATCAAGATTGGGCCAAGATTCTTGCCCAAAAGTACTTTCCTGGAGTGGACTGTTAGGATATCCCAAGACTAGCTCTAGTTTGGCAAAGGCTCTTTCATTTGGTACACTCAAAAAGGGAGCACACCTTATTAAGGATGGCCTTTTTTGGATATGTAATGGGGGATCATGTGCTCTATATTGGCAGGATTCCGAGTATGGTCATCCTTCCATTCTCTCCAGTCATCCCCATCTTCAACCTCTTTACCATATTTTTACGAATGCAGGGTGGACTAAGGTGGAACACATTAAGACTATCAAAAGGTGTGGATCGATGGATATGATCTGTTGCAAGGACCCACATGTGTGGCCTTTAGGTGATTCCATGGAGATTCAGGTTGAGCTTGCTAACCTCCTCTTGGGTAGCCTCTGTAGTTCTACTAGGGACAAGGATATCCTTGCCTGGGGTCCGAGTCTTAAAGGTAAGTTCAGTGTTGCCCAAGGATATGCTTGGCTGGATAAACAATGGCATAGATTAGCAGAAGTAACCTAGTGGAAGAAGGTTTGGAATAGTTTTTCTTGGACTAAGTGTAATTTTTTCTGATGGTTGGTTGCTCAAAAGAAATGTCTTACCTGAGATAACCTTCAAAAGAGAGGATTTCAAGGGCCTTCTCTTTGTTCCCCCTATATGCATAATGAAGAGAGTGTATCCCACTTATTTTTTCTTTGCCCCTTCTCTAGAGAAATATGGCACAAGTGGTGGGAGGCATGGCGTCATGGCTGCATCCATGTCGCGTCTCTTATTGAATTTTGGGAAAGCCTTGGTAAACCCCTTACGAAAACTACTTTCCTTCAGGTGGCATAGGTTATTGGACCTACTTTCATTATATAGAATCTTTGGTTGGAGTGCAATCATAGGAATTTTTGCAACTCAATTTTGGGAGTCACTAAACTGTGGCAGAAGATTTTGAGCAGGCTCCAGGAAACAACATATGCCAAGTCTGATATGTCTGAACATAGTGACCCTGGAGATTATAGTACTGTGAGGAATTTGGGACTGGTGGACAAGGAAGCAGGCAGCATAGGTGGTAAGAGATCTCCTTCGATCAAGAGAAGGGTTTGTAGAGATGGGAGGTGGAGACCTCCCTCAACTGGTATCCTAAAAATTAATACTGATGGCTCCTCTCGTGGGAATTCTGGGCAGCCAGGTATTGGGGGCATAGGCAGAGGTAAGGATGGTGAAGTTATCTTTCTTTTCTCTATCTATAAAGGTGAGTAGTCTAATAATTTGATGGAAGCCCTTGCTATTAAGATGGCTATTGAGCGGGGGTGTTCTTTGGGATGGAAGAGGATTATATGTGAGTCAGATTCTCAGATTGTTGTGGATATGATAAATAACCAGAATGTGGTTGATGTTAATTGGCAATTAGCCTTTATTGTTAGAGAGATTTTGTATCTGAGTAATCATGTGGATTGGATTTTGTTTTGTCATATTCCTAGGGAATGGAATGGAGTGGCTGATGTTTTGGCAAAATGGGCATCAAAAAATGGAGTTGGTTGGGATATTGCAAGAAAGGATAGGCTTCCTGCTGATTATCTTGGGACTCTGGAGCAGTTAGTGGAAAAGGATAGGATTCAATAGTTGTAGTGGTTGTTTCTCAATTTGTTGGGCCGAAGGCTTATTGTATTACTTTTGATCTGATTGAATAAGTTTTTACCCCTTTTTCCAAAAAAAAAAAATCAATTTTACAGAAATGTTGGGAGTTCATTATTGGAAAGTAAGCGAAAAATAAATATATATGTAGTGCAACCATTCCCTACCACCAAATTAATTGTTCTTACTGTCATCAAAGGGATATACATATCAAGCACAAAAATAAGGATACTAATAACAGCAATTAGTTCAAGGAGATTACATTTCAGGATTGGAATGGGTTCGCTATGGAAAAAATAATAATTTTGAAGATTATTGTTATCTATATCTACAAAATTATTGTTCGGGTGTATTCCAGAAGTTCTGAGCAATTGAATGGTTTTGCAGTTTAATATATGTGCATATGAATCTGGAAAATTTTGAGTTGGATATTTCATCTGAATATAGGTCCTAATGTGAAGCCAAAGAATCTATAAGAAATATGGAGCATGTTTGTAGAACAGATCATTGCAAAAGATTGAACATTCATTAGGCTCGCCAAGGAAAACTAAGTTATCACTAAAATGATCATTTTGATCATTCTAATCGTTCTGCTATCCTCATTGTAGAGGAATGGAATATTGGGTGCAATTTGGAGAGAATTGCATAAATAGGAATCATGATTAGTGAGGTCAAAGGTGCAGCGATTTATGACATTGGATATGAGCTTTGTCAATTTGTGGAAGAATCGGATGATTAATCATGAGAATCGATAGTGGTAGCCAATTAATAAGGAAATTGATTAACAATTAAAATTGCAATGTTTAACGTTTGTTATTTGGCATCACTGATAATAGAGATTAATAGTAAAGGTAGTGCTAATAATAATCGGTATCATTAATATAACAAACCCCATCAGTTATAGAGAGAATCACTTAGTAAGGGTTGCTCCCCGTAAGATATGATGGGGCAATCCATTATATTTGCAAGATATATTATGACAATCAACATCGATTTTGGGTAGGAGGAAAGTGAAATCAGAAATAATATTTAATTTTGAATACTCTTCTGATACAATGTTTATTGGCATATTCCTAAACAAAGCATTCTAATCTTTCGTGAGTTGGATAAATTGACAACCTTTGATCCCAAAAATTGTAAAAATTCACAGAAAACACAGACCGTTGAGGCAGAGTTCGATGCAGAGACATTTTTCCAACAGTCAACCTACTTCTCAAGATGAATTTTTCTAACATGCAAGAACGATGCAAAAATATTACATCTAAAAAAAAGTGTCATTTTAGTTTTAGAGATTATATAGCAACAGAACTTGTGGAAATATCTGTTTACATTAAATGATGTACTTTCTTATCTCAATATAGCCACACCTGCTAACTACACATACAGGCTTCTGAAGACGACCACTTATATATAAACTGTCCCAATTTAGTACGTCCCTTATCAACCAATGCATGCGAATTACACCATACTTGATTTTCTGGAAACATGAAAAAACAGACGAAGTATAAGTTCAGAGTGTAGACAATTCATTCCCGAAGTTAATATGGATGTACGCCATGAAATGGATAAACGACATGATCACAGCCAAATATAAGACAAATAAAAACCAAAAATGCATGACAAAACATATGAAAGTTAACCAACCTTATCTTTCCAAGGCACAAATGCATTAAAATGAACTCCAACTCCAATTTTCTCAGCAACTTTTGTAACCTGGCAATAGGGAAAATGCACAATTAATGATCAATTCGGAGAAAAGCATGGTATCTACTATCTATTATTGGGCTCGTTTGACATATTTTTCCCTAAAATTTACTATCAAATTAAATATTGCCCCTTGTGTTTTAAAAAATAAAACAAATTTTATTAAAAGTCATTGCAATTTTCCTTTCAAAATAAAATAAAACAAAACAAGCATTCAAATTCGACAACTCTACTTCCAGTCATTAATCCTTGAAAATAGGTTTCTGCGCAAGACCTGAATTACTTTAATGAAAACTGATGATTAAATAAAATAACACTTTCCCACAAATTTAAAAATTCTCGCATTCTGGTGATGGGTCATAAACATTCTTTTTCTTATATCTTTTCCACTGTTCCCATATTTTCTTGAAAACCCATTGCCTTTGGAATAAAATAACCTAATTAATTGTAAAATAAACAACATCAGCTACCAATGAAAAGAGAACTCACTGTTTTGGAACCAAAATGAGCCATTATGAATGAGTAATGATCTCTATTTCTTTGGAGGTTCTGAAATGCATACACGTATATAATAAGACCTTATCGTAATGAATTTGGTAAACCTGAGAACATAGACACAATAAAATTAGCCAGAAAATGACAATTATAACAATTAGTTACCTCTGTATGCCATTGTATGGGATCTGCAACGCCCAAGATATAATCCACCATTGGCTCCTGCTATGAAACCCGAGAAATTTCATAAGAAAAGGAGAATTTTAAAACCTTAGCGATGATGTCCAATGTTTAAAGCGATGAGCACCAACAACAAAAGTGTTGGGCCCTCAGTTAAAAGCGTCGGTTTGAAACCCAAAGACCCTGGAAAAATTGTTTGAAATTGCTTAAAAAAACAATATAGATTAGTTGATTGAAATTGGATGCCCAACAATCTAGTCGCAGGATATGCAACGGCGCAGATGAACTCGACAGAAGACATGCCCTAGAATGTAGGTAATATAACCAAAGAATTTTCCAAATACAAACAAATCTTAAACTAAAAAAACCATATAGATGTCATTGTACACTGTTTTTTTCATGCAATTTATCCCTTGCATATGTATTCATTACTAACCTCGTCTTTGACAGTGCGACCTGGCTGAGGGAAAACTCCAGATCCATATGCACACGCAAATTCAACAGGCGGCATATGTTTAAGAGGTTCCGCTAATTCACAACCAAGCGCTTCGCCTGACTTAGAAAACTCACTTGCTGCCATGAGCTCTAAACCCTAGTAACGCCGATTCCCTGGGACGGGTCTTCCAACAAACAAACAAACTATTTTCGTTGATGTAAAATGTTACTTCTGGTGTTATCTGAACCAAGCAGCTAAGATAGCACAACGATGGAGTGAACTGCTGAGGCCGTTCAACTTGTTTTGTTTACTTGGGTAGATCGTGACATTGTCAATAATAGATGGTTGTCGCCTGGACATCATTGATCACAAGTTCGGCTTTCACTGCCATTAGAAGTGGCAACCAACAACAAACGGTCCCATGTAACCAGTTGGTTCATTTAATCTAGCAGGCGGGGACTAAATTTGAAGGACTAAACATACTTAGTTTGCAGAGCAAATGGGCTATGAGTTTGGTTTTTTGAATAAAGGGATTATATGTTTAATTATAATTAGTGCTTAAAATGTAAATTGTAATTTGTAAGGAATACAAAATGTATCAAGCATCTATTTGCAAATATTGATTTTAGAAATGTAATGTAAGCTAGGTGACTGGGGCAGGGGGGTGGGAGATGAATCGGGAACCACTTAAACTTCTTTCTCTTAATCCACTTTATTAAGTTGTCTAATCTACTTGCATTCAAGAAACATAACAATGTAAACTAACAACACCATAACACAATATTTGGTAACCCATAAACCCTCCAAGTACAAGGTAAAATTGGGGTGGGGATGACACCCACAATGCTTCACTACTGCAGTAATAAAGTTGGCCAGTTAAGGCTTACAAATGATCACTTTTGGTTATCTTATCCTGTTAGAAGTAATAAGGACTATTAGGTCCACCTTGGGAAAGGATTTATACAATACAGTTAAGTATGTACTTTGTTAGGAGTTTCTACAAGGATTGTTAAGTCCACCCTGTTAAAGGATTTGGGACTAATGCACCTATTAGGATGAAAAAGTGGATTGATCTCTAAAATGCAACTTTGATTGCTAGTGAAGATCCTTTGAAGTAAATTGATCACCTGACTATGATAGATGGGTCTCTTCCTTTCCTTGTGATGCTTGTCGCCTTCTAAACAATCTGCCCTTTCATATTCACTAAAGTTTGAATGATGATACAATGAAAATACACACTTTGGATAAACAAAATACCTTATATTTATTCAAATAAATTCCTTCATAGGTCAGTTACAACATGAATAGTTCCAAAAACTATCACCAAGTCAGCTTAGTGTTGTAACTCAGGTCAATGTCTTACTCAGACGATACTAGAAACACTCGGTCACCACTAACTCTTTGGCTAGCTCTGGCACTCGGTAGATGTTGGGTGCTCGATTCACACTTATCACTCGGCAGATGCTTCTGACTTGGCTTGCATTGTTTAGCCATCTTGATTATTACCTTGGAACAAGACTACTTTACTAACTCAGTTCACATTGGAGCTTGGTAGACACAGTCAACTCGATTGACACTAGAGTTCGGTGTGAACTATCAACTCAGTTACCAATGCAACTTAGTTGACACTGTATACTAGTGACTCAATTATTATTGTCTTTTCATTATGACTAAGTGTTTTGACACTAATTGACAATATATCTTGTCATGTGATCAATAGTTGATACTATGAAATTATATTTTGAAAATTAAAATTACTCTTTATATAAAAATTATAGAAGAAGATGGTAACCATTCACCATGGAAGTCAAACAATAGAATTTAATCAAAATGTTGAGAAGGCTTGGAAGAGCCAAATTGGCAATGTCAATAAGGTGATATGGCACAATCCAATGAAGAAGTCAAACCCATTGATTTTACACCACAAGTGTCACTTTAGTGGCTTGGATAGGACATATAAAAGGCCATGCATAATATGCACAAACATAGAACAAATACATGTGTAGAAAGGTTTCTAATTAACTTTGAATCCCAAATCATCATATCACTAAACCCTAACAATATGCCAAGCCTTATGCTCGAGTCTAATGTTGGATTTGGCCAACCAACAAGATCCAATCAAAGGTTTTGATCTAATGTAGATCAATGATGGGGGATTTTATCAAATCACCCAACATTGTAGTCATTAAACCACACAACATACATACAACAAATTGTATGCAACATCTAAATGATTATTATTGAAAATTTCTTCAAACTTTCAAATTCTTTCAAAGTAGCAATTTTTTGCAAGCAATAGTTCTCAACAAAAACTCAACATGTAGGCATTGATATTACAACCAAATATCAAATAAACATGATCAATGATACCTCAAAACTTTATTTTTCTAAATCTAACCATTTGTTTATTCCTATTAATTGTTTCCTTTGAAAAATTCCACATTGGAACCCCTTCAACTAATTTTTTGTCTCTTAATGTAGGGATTATTTTTTTCACATGTTTGTAGCTACCAGCTCCATTTTTTTAAGTCACTCCCATTATGGTATTTGAAAACTTCTTTCATACGCTGCCTATAATCTTGAAAAAATGCAATGATGAATGGTGACTCTAATGTTTATTTAACTCCTTCTCTAGCCTCCTCATACCACTCAAGTTCAAAAAATTGATTGCATAATTATATAGAGGCATTTGAATCTTCATGAAGCCCAAAATTTGATACAAAATAATAAAATAAAAATTTGGGCATTGAACTTTGTCGTTTACACATTAGGAAACAATGGACACTAAAAACCAACCTCTTGCAATAGTTTGGGCAAAAATTAGCCAATGTTGGGCATTTTAAAATTAGATTTTTTATACTATCCTTGGATCCAAATTTATTGATTAGTCTTCAAAATGTTGGGAGTATGCAAATTGTACATAGATGTCATTCACAAAATATTAAAAACTAACAACAAATGACATTTTGGAGTTTAAGTTGAATAAGAGAACATCTTATGATCAAACTAAAAAATTACACATCAAGCACTCTAAAATCATGGCAAATTCCAATAAAAGACTCTTTAAGCACTACACTCTTCAATTCCCTCTTTCCACAACTTTAGAAGAAAAAAAAAATAGTTATTTGCAACTTGGGATGCTCTTTCATTAAACAGTTGAGGTAAGAAGAAATATTCCATGAGTTTGACTCAAACATTTGAAAATGTCATGTGTATTCTTCATCCATCCTTCTTCCTTATCCCCTTGTTCTATCATTTTCTTCACCTTATTCTATAGCTTTCGATCTCCTCCTCCCTTCATCATTCTTATCTTTATCCCTATGAATAAATTTAATCTAACAAGAAATATTTTCCACTAATATGATTGTCCAAACTTTATATCATCCTAATCAACATCTACACACAAATTATCTCCAACAAATTTATGTAAATCAATGAATTCTACATTAATCTCATCGATTTATCCTTCAATATATCCTCCTTTTAATTCATCAAATTTAGCAGATCTCCTTGCAATTCATTTTACAACATGTGATTGGTGCACCTAACCACTCATCTTTCTCCATAGTGTTTAGCCATTTATTTTAAACAAGAATTGAATTCAATGTCAATGTCAACAAAAATTTTAAAATTTTACATTTACTTTTGAACCTTTCCTCACTTTGTAACATTGCTTCTAATCTTGTCATATAATCTCTTAGCAACCATATCATTTTCATGTGAATAAATGTCATGTGTTTTCATCTAAAAATAAGGTCTTACATCATCCTCTGTTATAACTCTCCTTTTCTTCACAATTGTAATTTCATTTTTGTTTTATAACAATACTATCACTTTCATCTATTTGCACACCCGCAAATGTGATTCCTTCCCTTTCAAATAACTTAACATCAAATTCACTCTTGTGTATTTATAAAAAATTGGCCTATTTCTTAGGTAGCCTCTTGTTTGTTTATTTTTGCCCCAACTTTTTCTTTGTGAAGTTTCACTTTCATGTGTTTTACATATTCATTTTCTTCCTCTTTTATTGTCACATTTTTTATTTGTACTTAATTGACAACCTCAAAATGATATGATATAGCTTCAAAATATTTCTATTCATAAATTTTTTTTATCCCATTGCACAAGGATCTATTTTTCAATGCCATATACATGAAGCTGAACTACATCATTTCTCATTCTTGTGTTCAAAGCAATATAATCACATTAAGGATGGGATTCATCCTCTTCCATCTTAATTTCCTCAAAAACCTCCCCTTCAAATAAATTTTATGTCTCCCTTTTCTCTTCATGCTTTCTCCATTCTTTTCTTATGTCTCTTTTCCTTTCTTTTCGTCCTTCAACTTTAATTTTCTAGAATTCTTTCAAATGTTTTTTCTTCCATAATCTCCCATCATTGGATTTTAGTATCATTTCACCTTTACTTTTTCTTCCATCAAAACCATATCTCTAAATTTCATGAAAGATGTCTACCTCCTTACCTTCTTCTAGATAGCATTCCACCTATCAAAATACCTTACAACTTTACATATTTCATTAGTTACCATATCCTTTTATGTAATCTATTTCACACTTTTGTTTGGCCTTGTCAATTTTATTTTATTTTGTTTCATCTATATCAACTCCAATCTAACGTCAATCTTCTTTAATTCTTCAACAAGAAATTTTGTAAATGTCATCTTTTCATTATTCTGCATATAAAATCTCCAAATGTCTTGTAATGACCCATATATACCTCTTCTTATAAGACATTTTTAGAGACTCACAACCCCCTCTATATTTATAAGTCCTTGCAACAACCTCTTTCATTTCAAGGCATCAACTATTTACAATAACACTCACCTGCAACAAAACTCATAGTTAATAATTATCACCTTTCCAACAATGAATTGAAAAGATGTGATCTTAGAATCCCCTATACCCAATTGACTTTATCTTCAATGAATTAAAAAAAACCTTAAATTTGAATTTGTCCTCCTCACCCACATTCAAGAAAATAATTTTATCCCATTTGTACCTAGGCTAACAAAACTGCACTCATTCCCACCACAACAACACCCAATAAATTATTCTACTCTAATATCATTTAATGCAAATAAATGATGAAGGATTTCATCAAACCATCCAACCATGCAATCATTGAGTTGCACAACATACATTTAATAAATTTTATAAAACATCTAGATCATTAATATCAATAATTTCTTCAAACTTACAATTTCTTTCAAACTTGAAAATTCTTATAGGCAACAATTCACAACTAAAACTCAATACATGTTCTCTAATGTTACAACCAAATATTAGTATGTGTCCAAGCCACTCACCTAGAGTCAAGAAGTAAAACTATTGATAATGATAATTCTATACAAAATTCATCAAAATTTTAGAAGTAGGAAAAGGGAAGAAGACAACTATAATTAAGAAGAAAGATGATCAACTTACATGCTCCTGTTATGATAGGAAAGATCATGATGAAGATCATTGTTCATAGTTATACCAAGAATTTAATCCAAATGGGTCTTGGTTTAGAGTTTGAAGATAAAATTAACAATAATGGGATTAAAATGAAGTACTTCAATTTCGAATGTTTTTGTTGCCAGTTGTGCTTCTACTTCTGAATTATATGATGTCCCTAAAGATAGAAAAAGAAATGGCGTTTGTCATATAAGAGTCATTTCCAAGTACACTAAAATTAATACACTTAGAGATAGTATATCTCAAGCCAACTTGATCTTAGAAGATGTTATAATAAATTTGGGATTGGAAACTACACAACATAATAAATTGTATTCTCTAGGTTAGGTTTTTGAAAACAATGCATTGCATGCAACGAGGTAATGATCTTTAAGGTTTGTAATCACAATTACATTCATGAGGTGTAATTTGGTGTGGTTCCACTATATTTATGTGGAATAGTGTTGGTTAGTTTATATTTATATGATTTAAATGACTATTTTGTATAGGGAATTTAATCAATGTTATTTGTTTAAAGATGGTGTCAACTATATTGTAAATTCTCATGAGATTAAGATTAATCAATAATTTGTAAACACAAGGCTATTGAATAGAGTGATTAATGCAAGCAAGTTTTGTTTCTTATGTTTATCACGTTAGGTGGTTCTAAACATGAACTTCAAGTGTCCAAGGCTATTCATGATCAGATGTCATAGGATATGCTAATAGTAAAACATGAGGAAATAGAAAATTAAATCATTAATGATGCAAGTCCTCAACTTATGATTAGGAGTTTAGAGATTCCTTTTGCTGAAAATATGTAAGAATAATAGCAAAACCCCACAACTAGGACTGGAGGAGTGAATTAGTTGTGGATTAAAGATGTAAACTTTAGTTGATTATCAAATTAGTATCTTTGAACTGTAGGTCATAATCTTACACATGAAAGCGCACATCAACAACATCACATGGACACATAACCCCAAGATTTTTTTTTGTGAAAACCCTATTAGGGAAAAAACCACAATTGGGTTAGGACCCACAATAAATTATACTCTATTAAAAGTATAACTTATTAAAAATGGGAATGCACTTGTATTCAAGAATAATGCCTAGATCTCACTACTCAATTACAAACAAAAGCTCACTTCTTACATAAATGGAAAATAATCCATAGTTTATGAACCACCTAGTAGTATATTCCTTGTGTTTGTTCAGTTTCAAGAAGCTTGTCCAATTCCACTCATGCTTCTTCTTAAGACTATCAACACATGGCTTGCATCCATCCACAACACACACACCACACTCTCTTTGCATTCACAAAAGATCACATTCCTTTATGAACTTCATCAACCTTGTAGAAATAAGCAAGGTTTTCCTTATCAAACACCTAATTAAAAAAACATACTAATTACAACTCATGTTACAAAATTGATCCATTATATGTCGGTTGGTACATATCAACGATCCATAATAAAATCATTAAATACACCAAAGCTAGTAGGATTAGGGAGGATTGGGAGATGGGTGGTGAATCAATGCAAAAAAAATTTTAAAATTCTTAACTAAAAACCACAACTTAAATCCACAAATAATAGAAAGTAAACCAAACAAGATAAACACCATTGTCATTATGACACTGTGATTTGTTATCGAGGAAAACCTTATTAAGGGAGAAACCCAAATGGGGATTATACTTACAAATATTTCACTATAATAAAAATAAATACATTTTTAAAGGTATAAATAAAAAAGATGGGGAATGCACCTACATTCATACTTATGGCCCAAAGCTCACTAATTAAATACTAAACCAAATTTATTAAGGTTTCAACCACTTTACATTGTAAAAGAACTTACAGACCAAGACCAAACTGACTAGTAGCATCAATTATAACAATAGGCATGAGGAAGTACATTACAATAATTTTCTCATATCATTTGCATCTAACCATCACACTATCATCACATTTTTATACAACTATATATATTTCTTCATAATAAATATTTAGTTTTATAATGAGATCGCAAACTCAAAAGTATAACTTTGACCACTCAAAATGGAATAACGAAACAATACAAGCTTCACATCAAATCTTGATTAAAACATCAAAAGAAAACTTTCTAAGAAAATTTTATATCCTCTAATATTGGCTCTAGCATAATCAATCATTAAATTGAAACTCTAAATTTATTAACCAAGTATACTAAATGATCATATTGAATTGCTTTGCTCTTTCGAATGCACTGCCAAACTAATATTCATCGGTGAATATATCATGCATATCAAAACTCTAGGATTTATAAAGATCATATTAGACTTATTATGATGTCTACTATTATTGTCTTTAATCATGGCCTCTAATAATTTGTCATATGTATATACCAAGATGTTCTATCTGACTGTGTCCATCTTTTCTTTTGGTACTTAATCAATTTTGAAAATCAAATCCTTCAGTAATCATACAAAACTAAGTGGTGGCCAAGAGGGATGAATGTGGTTACCATCAATGACAAGATATTATACATAAACATTTTTTTTCGAAAAAACTCCTCATTTGACATTGATGAACTCCTCATTTGACATTGATGAAAACAATTAGTAAAAATTGGTTAAGTTACCATCCCAAAATGCCAAGTCTCAAAAAAATCTCCTAAAAATTGAAGTCCCCCTATGGTAAACAAATTTCCTATATAGAATTTTCCATGCATATCTCCCCCTTTTATATTAATGAAAAAGGGTTGGGAGTGGGGGGGGGGAGTCAAAATCCAAAATCTTCTACGAAAATCCTATATAGTCTGTATATATACAAGATATGATAACACACTTACAAAAATTTGATAATATCTACAAAATTTCCTTTTAGAGTTATCAAATCAACATCCCAAGTTTTCTTTAGACTATCCAAAATCAATATTTTTTATATATTGCAAAATATGATTCCTCGACATGAATAATAGATCTGGTGGACACGGTAATTTACTTAGCCTCTTTTCTTCTTCCAAACTCCTCCATAGAGTATCTAACTTAGAAACTACAAGGATTCTCAAGTTAGAAAACCTTCCAGGAATTCTCTTACATTCATCCTCTAGAACTATGATCTTATCATTAAGCTTCACTACTTCTCCCATGTAATATGAAGCAAATCCCTTTGATAAATCGAAGTGCTTTTCTTTATCTATTGGTGCCCACTCACTTTCTTTAAGAGTTTTATCAATATCAAAAACTTTATGAAATAGATCTAATCACCTTCTAAGTATTTTTCTTCCTTCCTCAATAGATTCTTTTCAATTGTCTGCTAGAAAATGTGACCTGTTGGGAGCATGAATCAACAAACAAACATTAGTTAAAAACTTCAAATATGCATCAAAGATTCAACAAAATAAAAGACCATTAGCTAACTAATACTTGCTTGAGTTTTGCAACTCTAAGCAGCCAACAAAACCAATCTTCTAGCCACCTCTACAGCTCAACAAAGGCACCCATGAGAGGCCTTATTGGTGTGTTAAGATGGAGGGTATGTTTGGTGTGCTCTCCCAAACACAAAAATGGAGTGAATCTCTTGAGTGAATGTGCAAATGTGAGTGATGATGAAATATGAACCATACACTATATGAGATGAAGAGCACTTCAAGAAATGGCTATGGAGAAAGCCATACTTGAAAGCATTCAATGATGAGAATATGAAATGCAACAAATAAACTAACTAGATATGCAAGCTAAACTAAGATGTAAATGGAATGGAGATGATAAAATGCATGTAAAATAAACCAATAATGCAAATGCAAAGCTAAACCATCTACCAAATGGTTAGTATTCTCTTAGAAATCTCTATGAAAACTCAAACTATAATGAAAACCCTAGCATGAAAACTCAAGACTCAAAATGGCATGGTAACAATGCAATGATGGGAGATGCCAAATGCTTGAGACAAGCCCTCTATTTATAGGCTTGAGGGAGGGCTTGGTGAGGTGGCATCCATGTAGATGCCACATAAGGTGACATGCGAGCCATGCAAATGGTCAAGAATTCAAAGTTTGCTCACACATGTGTGAGCAAACTTGAGAAGAAGAGTGGGAGACAAGAGTGCAAAGGGGAGTGTGTAGGCACGCCATCTCACACATGTGTGAGCACACTCTTAGGCTAATGAGGGGGATTAGGAAGAAGATTAAGAATGATTAAGTGGAATTAGAGAAGAAGTAGGCTTAAGAGGATGAAAATGATGGTTATAGGCTAGGCTCTAAGTTAGGCTTAAGATTAAATTAAATGAGATTTAATTTAATCATGGGTTTAGAGGAATTAATGGGATGTGAGGGTTTAAATAAATAAAATTTATTTAAAAATGGAGAAACATGGAGGATCATGTGTTAAATTAATTTAACACATTAAAGCTAGGAGTATTTAAATTAAATTTAAATGCTTAGGAGAATGAACTCATTTAATTAAAATAATTTAATTAAATAAGTAGAAGAATGTGAGAAATATAATTAATTAATTAATAATTAATTATGATGTCATAAAAAATATTAAAATTAATTAATATAGTGTTTAGGGACGATTTTAAGTGTCTACATTTTGCCCCTCTTTGATGTGATGTCGGAACGACATCATATCAAAGAAAAGAAAATATAGGTTGCCCTAGAGAAGGACAGGAGTCCTAGGAGTTGTGCTGAAGTGACGACAAGGGAGGAGGGTGCCTCCTCAAGGAAATGGGGTGAAAATGAATATATTTTGCCCCATTTTCTCGAAAATAGACACGGGAAGGAAAAGGGAAAGAGAAAAGGCTTAAAAGATGACCTTGCATGACTTGTTGGTAAGCTTGACATGAATCGAGGTGAAGTGGATAATGATTAATCTAAATGCAACTTAACTACATGAATGCATGAGATTTAGTTGTGTTCATATGGGAGAGCACACCTTATTTTGATATTGCAAGAGGAGTTATGCATCAAATGCTATAGTAGCATAGATGACAATATTCCTTTGTGTGGACTAGACTCTCAACACAATAGATGTAGGTTTCAGAGTCATGATGGAAAAAATGACATATACACACTAGAGAGGTCTGGGCACACCCAAAGTCTTGTTAGGGATCTTGGTGGAAAGTGTGCTAACCTGTTGCCCCTAGTGAGCAATGCATAATCATAACTCAAAAACTGACAGAGATGTGCTAAAGAATCATGAAAATAGATCATATTGCAAAATGACACGTGTAATTAGGCTAAGTCATTCAAATGATACCAAGATAGTGAAGATCGAGGCACACATGGAGAGGCCATCGCTGGCACACAAAGATAAAATCATCAAAAAGACTTTATGACCAAGTAGTCATTCAATTCTCAGTTCTTGCCATGAACTTGATTCTGATAGTGAAATTTGTTAAGCCTGTGTAGGAAGGATTCATCCTATAAGGCAAAAAATAGATTGTTTGATTGAATTGTATTGAAATGTTTATGATTGTTCGTTGGTAATAGTGTGAAAGGAACAATGTTCTTAAATCATTTAGTCTAAGTGTGAATTTGTGTAAGTTTGTTTGCAATCACTATTTTGATAAGCTCAGTTTGATGGGTTAAAGCTCAGTGTCAGGAGATAAATAGAAGGATTTGGATAAGATAGGATAAGATAAGTGATGAATTGAATTGGAATGGAAGGAGAATGCAAGAGAGAAAATGATAAAGTTCTCTACAGGAAAATGTGTTGAATGGAAGACTAGAAATTTGATCAAGGTGTATGCAAATAGATGGAAAAATGAAGGAATTGATTATGGAAAAAAATTGAATGAAATGATTAGAAGAAGGGAATATGATTAGATTAGAGGAGAAATGAATTGATTGAATGGATTGGAAGACTTAAAAATTGATGGAAGGTGGAATAGAGTAGAACCAATGACAAGGGATAACCAAGGAATGGGAAATGGAGGAAAAGCAATGTGAGTTGGTGGATGAAAGGAATGGTGAAAGGATATGAGGGAAAATGCAGAGCCAAGGACCATGTTTAAAAGGAGTCCCAATGCCCCATACCAAGGATAGGAATATGGTGGGAAAGGATGCATGAAAAATGGAAAGGTGGAACGAAGGCTAGCGTATGGAAGAAGAGAAGGCATGTGCTCTTCCAAAGCATGTATGAATGTTTTAGTATTGTTCCTCAAATAGTGATCATGAGCATGGGTATGAAAGCGAAATGAATTAGGGATACGAGAGGGAGGGTATGAAAAATGGATAATGATATGAAGGATATGGATGCAATGTGCAATATGAAGTGGATGCAATGGAAGGGATGATCAAGATCAAGGACATATGAAAAAAGGATGGAAGTATGTAGGAGTATGGATGGAAAATGGATGAAATGAACATGACAAGGAGTATGGAATGCAAGAGATGGATAGTATGTCAAGATCAAATGTATGGAAGGATTATGGAAGTATATAGGATAATGTATGGATAATGCACAAGGGATATGGAAAGTGAGCATGTGGATGGATGAAAGGAAAGTGAAAATCAAGATCAAAGATGGAAAAGGATAATGAATGGTGGATGGAAGCATGGAAGATATGTATGTAAGTGTAGTATGGTTGGAGCTTGCCCCTAGTGTAGAGTGCAAGTGGAAGAGGAAAAGTGAATGGAGGGATAAGTGGAATTGGAAGATAATGGATACATGATAGGAGAATGAAGGGAGGACTCAAGCATCTATTTTTCATGGATGGCATTCCTTGATATTTTTTTCTTTTCTTTTTTATTTTCAAGGAATTTTTACTATTTTCTCATAGATGTTGATAGGATAGGGAAAAGAAGGATGAGGTGGATAGGGGAATGAAGGCTAATGACTTATGAAAAGGTTTGGAATAAGGGGGTGGAGTGGGTGGGAGGAAGACACGGTTGATGGATGCTAGGTTGGAAAACTTGTGAAGGAAGTGGAAAGATCGTCATTGGCACACACCTTGAAGGGTGACGGAAAGGAGGAAATTTTGGAGGATAGGTAGGGGAAAATGTGGATTTTGGGATATAGGGACCCAAAATAGATGAAGGAGACGATGGATTTAGGATGGTGGATTTGGGTATATAAGGACCCAAAATGGATGTGGAAGCCTTTGGATTAGCCAAACTAGATGTCATTTTGAATCTTTCTTTGAGATTCATTGCTACATTAAGTAGCTTTGGTATCCACAAAATTTTTGTATTTTTGATTTTTAGCCTTTGTGGCTTTTTTTATTTTGCTTTGGATTAGATTTTTCTTTTCTTGAACATGTCATTTAGAAGGGACATGTTGATCCTTGGGCTTTTGTGGATTTTTGGCTTTATTCTCTTTTTCTTTGGCATCAAAATTGCTTCCATTGGCCATGATATGGTTGTATAAAGGAGAGCGTATGGATGGTGAACGTTGTAAGGAATTCAAGGATGTATGCCTTTGTTGATCTTGACTAGGACTATGAGGGGATGAAGTGGAAAACATGGATATTGTGGATGGATGTATCTAGGGACCCAAAATGGAAGGAAGGGATGCAGGGCTTGGTGGTGGAACATAAGGACCCAAAATGGATGGAAGTGAGGAAGGAATAGGGATATGAATATAAGGTCCTAAAATGGATTTGGAAGAGGAATGATGGGAAGCTTTAGGTTTGGAGGGAGGAATTGTGGAAGGCATACCAACATCTTGAGACATTATTTCTTCAATGGGATACTTATTATTTTCAACACAAGATGTGAGTCCATGTGCATGGGGTTCATGAGTGGATTGGATAGGTGTGATGGGATCATGTGGAGGATTAGGAGGGAGAATAAGATCATGAGATGGAGTGGGATCATGAAAGGCAAAGGAATGGGTGCTTTGATCTTAACTTAGAAGAGGATCATGGAGTGGAATGCATGGATCATGAGATGGAATAGGATCATTGAATGGAGTGGAGGGAATGGAGCCATGAGATAGGGTGATTTGATCTTGAAATGGAGGAGAGCTAGTGGATGGAGTGGAAGGAATCTCTTCATGAAGTGGATGATCTATGGAGGCTAACTCTTGAGATGGAATGGAAGTAGTAAGGTGCGTGGTACATGGAATGTCTTGATCTTGGTTAGGAAGGGAATCATGAGATGGACTAGGGGGGATAAATGGATCCTGAGGGATAAGGGGATGATGGGATGGAGAAATGCTCAAGTCTGGAGGAAAAGAGGCATCTATAATGTCATGCTTTGGATGAAGATCTTGAGGTGGAATTGGGGGTATCACTGTGGGTGATTGGCTCTCTTCATTTTATATTTTACACTTAGCCAAGAGTGATGTGAAAAAACCCTTACGAGGTGGGGATGAGGTTTTTGGAGGATTAGGATCATGTGAAGGTTGAACTATGGGGAGGGGATTGCATGGGGGGTTGGGGTTGGATGGGATACGAGGACTATGGTCTTTGAAACATGGGGGAAGAGGACACATGGAATGGAAGGCGGCCCCTTTTTGTTGACTTGCTAAGAGATAATTCTTTAGTTGCTCCATATTCATGGCAATGGTATTTGTGTTTGAGGAATTATGTGGGCTATGAGTGGAATTGTATGTAGATGAAGGATAATGAGGTGGATTTCCCTTGTCAAAGGTAGAAGAATAATGAACATGAGGTGGATTAGAGTTGGATATGAAGTGCTAAGGATAAATTTGATACGTAGGTTGAACGGGAGGTATAACTCCATATTGTCTTTGAAGATTGTCAACCATTTGACCAAGCAAATTCAGATCCATAGATGTTAGAGGAAGAGTGACGAAAGATTCAATGATGGATGTAATATGAACTTGGGACTAGGAGAAATTTGGACTTTTGTGTTGATTTGATTTGAAATGGAATGGACTTGATATTGATTTGATTGGATTTGATTTGATTTGATAAAAAACCTAGGATATTGCAAACAAGTGAATGTTAGATTTAAATGAAAGTCCAATGTTTGTGATAATGCTCCTATGTCCAAAGTAGAAGATGGGATGCAAATTTGAATTAGAAGAAGATTTGAATGAAATTAGAAAGATTGATTATGGATGAAGATGTAAATGGATTGACTTAGAAATTGATTAGAATAGAATGAATTTGACAAGGGATTGGATTAAGAATCATGAGGATGAATCATTGAATGAGGGAATTAGATCCTGATGTGGATTTTGAACCATGATTAGGATGAAGATTAGGGATTTTATTGAATGATTAAGAAAATGAGGAAATGATTTGGATGAATAGAGATGATTAAGATTTTGAGGAAAGATTTGAACAATTAAGAATGTGATTAAGACAAGAGATGCATGATGATGATGGGATGGATGGATAGAAGAAGTGATGGAGAAAACATGAGCTTCTTTTTGTTGTTTTTGAATTTTTTTTGTTTTTTTTTTGGATTTTGGAACTTTTATGATTTTTTTTTAGATTTTTATGTTTTACGATGTTTTTGGATTTTTGCATTTTATAATGTTTTTGAGTTTTTCAAATTTGGAATGCAAAATCAAACAAGGAAATATATACAAGACAAGTTTAGATAGTGTTTGTCCCCTTCGAATGGGGAGGTTTTTGAACATTCAAGCACGTAGAACACACCAACAAACCTATAAGGTTGCAACTAGGATGTACAAGGATCAACTAGAGGGTGTCCTCGATATATGCAAGGTACGTGAGGCCCAAATCTGTAGATGAAAGAAAATACTACCACATAGCTGGGGGGAGACGGTAACCCAAATCTCCTTCTTCACTTTCCAAAGGTATAAAGTTCTTAGCCAAGAGTGACAATATTTTACTTCCAAGAGAGATGTCTTTCGATTCACCTCCCGATTTTTATACTCCGTCGAACACTAGAGTTGAGGTCATCCCAAGGGGTGATGAAATCCCCAAGCAGGCCTCCTAAAAAAAAAAATAAGACCATTTATTTTTTATGCACCCAAGGTCACCTGAAGGCACGAGGGGAGAGAATACGTAAGTGGCCTTGGGGTTTAACAAACACACATTCGTTCCCAATGAAGCTTTAAGTTTTTTATCTACTTGAAGACACTCGTGATTAAAACATGCAAGGTTCTTTCCAACTTGAAATTGTTGTCAACATAAATGAAAAGCGTAGATTCATCAACAAGGAAGTAAATCCAGTGTGTGCATAAGAAAAATTGCTGAAAATGAAATCAATTTCCCTTAAGGCATTCAAGATTGTGTGAATTCATTTTAAGCACCAAATCCAAATGTGTTCTAGCCTAGGCATACATGTCAATTTTAAGCACCAATTCCAAATGTGTGTTAGCCTAAACATTCATGTCAATTTTAAACACCAAGTCCAAATGTTTTCTATGCTAAGATTTATCCATTCAAATGAAAGTGATTAAGCCATACAAGTTCATTAAATTTTGAGTCTAAAGTGATAAAAATCACTTCAAATTTCCTTAGTGATAAAAATCACTATTGGTTTGTTTTATGTCTTTTAAGGTTAATTCTCAAGAGTAATAAAACATTAAGAAAAATCTGTAAGAAAATATGGTTAGGTGTTTAAAATGCTCCAATCTGCAAGAAAAAATAAACTTGATTAGCCTCACAAGAAAAATACCAAAATGAAAGCTTTACTATGAGAAAAAATTATTTTAACTTTTTTTGTTATTTTTCTTATATGTAAATAAGCTTAGAATGACCTCAATTCCACGAAACCACCAAAAGTCAAAATTTGATTTATACTTAAAAATAAAATAAAAACAAAAATAAAAACAAAAATAAAAACAAAAACATAGACGATAGAGCGCAGGTGGAGACGACAAAATAATGCAGATGACAGAATAGGTCACCAAAAAAGCGCAGACGACAAAATAGAAGGTCGCTAGAAAATCGCAGACGACAAAACAAGTTAAAAGCGCAGACGACAAAATGTTAGAGACGACAGTTTAGTGGAGGCACCCACAATGCAGACGACAATATGTAGAGACGAAAAAATAAGATTCAGAGACAACAGAATATAATTTTTAAAAAAATAATTTAAAAATAAACATGAACTTGCGGAGACGTGAATATGCACAGACGCTAAGCGCAGATGTCGATTTGCGTAGACGACAGAATGCAGACGACACTGCATTTGGCGCAGACGACAAAGCAAGATTTTGGCGATAGATTATGAATTTATTGAGAGATTTTTGAGATGAAAACAAGGATGTGGGTCCAACTGGGCATGCCAAAATGTGAGCTAAAAATGTGACCTGTTGGGAGCATGAATCAACAAACAAACATTAATTAAAAACCTCAAATATGCATCAAAGATTCAACAAAATAAAAGACCATTAGCTAACTAATGCTTGCTTGAGTTTTGAAACTCTAAGCAGCTAACAAAACCAATCTTCTAGCCACCTCTACAGCTCAACAAAGGCACCCATGAGAGGCCTTATTGGTGTGTTAAGATGGAGAGTATGTTTGGTGTGCTCTCCCAAACACAACAATGGAGTGAATCTCTTGAGTGAATGTGCAAATGTGAGTGATGATGCAATATGAATCATAAACTATATGAGATGAAGAACACTTCAAGAAATGGCTATGGAGAAAGCCATACTTGAAAGCATTCAATGATGAGAATATGAAATGCAACAAATAAGCTAATTAGATATGCAAGCTAAACTAAGATGTAAATGGAATGGAGATGAGAAAATGCATGTAAACTAAACCAATAATGCAAATGCAAAGCTAAACCAGCTACCAAATGGTTAGTATTCTCTTAGAAATCTCTATGAAAACTCAAACTACAATGAAAACCATAGCATGAAAACTCAAGACTCAAAATGGCATGGTAACAATGCAATGATGGGAGATGCCAAATGCTTGAGACAAGCCCTCTATTTATAGGCTTGAGGGAGGGCTTGGTGAGGTGGAATCCATGTAGATGCCACATAAGGTGACATGCGAGCCATGCAAATGGTCAAGAATTCAAAGTTTGCTCACACATGTGTGAGCAAATTTGAGAAGAAGAGTGGGAGACAAGAGTGCAAAGGGGAGTTTGTAGGCATGCCATCTCACACATGTGTGAGCACACTCTTATGCTAATGAGGGGGATTAGATAAGAATGATTAAGTGGGATTAGAGAAGAAGTAGGCTTAAGAGGATGAAAATGATGGTTAAAGGCTAGGTTCTAGGTTAGGCTTAAGATTATATTAAATGAGATTTAATTTAATCATGGGTTTAGAGGAATTAATGGGATGTGAGGCTTTAAATAAATAAAATTTATTTAAAAATGAATAAACATGGAGGATCATGTGTTAAATTAATTTGATAGATTAAGGCTAAGAGTATTTAAATTAAATTTAAATGCTTAGGAGAATGAACTCATTTAATTAAAATAATTTAATTAAATAAGTAGAAGAATGTGAACAATATAATTAATTAATTAATAATTAATTATGATGTCACAGGCAATATTAAAATTAATTAATATAGTGTTTAAGGACGATTTTAAGCGTCTACATCAATATCTTATTCCAACATTCAAAGAAATCATCTCTTGTGAAATTACATTACATGAGTGGAGAAATCTATTTGAAACAAATTTCTTCTAAACTTTATTCTCAACAATCTTCTCCAAAGTTTCAAAGTGAGTGTCAAAATTATTCAAAAGATCTTTTAACTTACCAAGAACATAAGTACTTTGTATAAATTGGAAATTTGACATTACCTTGCCAAGCACATCAACTACCCTGGAAATAAGTCTCTCACTTTTTCTCAATGAGTTTGCCTTGCTTTAGCATGAGCCAAAACTACAACTTCTACAAACTCATCTTCTTCCATATTTTTTGGATCAATATTTCCTTACAATTTTAGCAATTCAAGTGAATCAATAGAATATCATTACAACATTGACTCATTCTTTCCAAAAGATGTATCAATTTGGCGTCTAAATGCTCTTTGATTTCACTGGCTTCTTCTATTTTTCCTCTTTAACAAAAACTTCTACTTGCTTCTCTTTCTCTTCTTCCCGAGTATTTATCTACTCATCCTAATCCTTTGATGGCCTCAATGTCCATTACACCAGTGTCATGAAAATCATCAATATGTTCATCAATCTCCTTGTCAAGTTCAAGTTCAACTTCAACTAGAAAAAGTTTCTCTATTGTATATCCTTTAAATGGCATAAACTCTCTTAGTTCATCTACACTCATTATATTAGTTGGATTGGTATAAGGGTCTTTTTATTTCTCTCCTTTGTGAAATTCATCAACATCCATTGAGTCAAGTGTAATGGGTACTATGCCAATGCATGCATTAAGTTCCCTAACTATGAAAAATAAAAGGTAATTAGTAGAATTTTTTCTTCTCTCCTCTTTGTCCTTGGTTTTGGAAAATCATGTTTGGTATCCAAAACCATCTTACTAATTGTGCCCTCAATTTATTCTATGACCTCTTTTAATTTACCATTCATCAATGTAAGAATTTTCCTTAGGGAAAAATTCACTCAAGATCAAGGTACTCAAACACAAGCACAAAATAGACAAGAGTATGATCAGAATAACAATATAGTATTCAATTCAATGTTCAAGTACACTAGGAGTGCCTATATATAAAGGCCTCTAAGATACATCTATAATGCCTAGGAGTTAGCAACATGATAAGTCTTACAACCAGGCACATATCCACCAGGTGTGGGTTATCCTCCATTAAGCACAAGAGTAAGTGCGATGATAAGAGGATAAGCCTACAAATGTGTAGCATAGAAAATAATGTTGTAGACACCATGTGCTTAATTATGAGTGCAAATAATTGTGTTGTCTACATGACAACTCAGTTAATTATTCAAACTCCAGTGTTCTAGACACCATGTGTTAAATTAGAGTTGCTTACTTCTGTGTTGTTAACATGATAATTCATAAAAGTACACAAACTTCTAAGTGCCAACCTAATAAATAATAAAAGAATGCATTGACCTAAGAAAACTTAAGTAAAGTGTAAATAGTGAATACTTATTTATGCCAACACCCTCCCTTAAGTACAACTTAGGGGAATGCGCTTAAGCTCACAAATGCATGATGGGTCTTGGCTACAAGGCCATGTTAGGTACCCATGAACAAAAGCAATGCTCTACATACAATGATGCAATGCAATCTCTCATAAAGTGGAGAAAGATGGAAAACCTCATGGGAAAAACCCTCCTCCAAAAAGAGAGATAAGTACAATAAAGAAGATGAGAGAGAAGAAGACCTCAGATAAGGAAAAGATCCCTCGCAAAAGAAGGAAGAGAGAAGTCAAGGGGCTCCCCTTTCTGCAACATCTCGCACCCTTAAGAGATCTCGTAAATGAATATACTTGACCTCAGTGAAGGGTTTGGTAAAGATATCGATGACCTGCTCTATTGTAGGACAATATTGTAATTCAATGATTTGCTCATGTATCAGCTCTTTGATGTAGTGTATATGAACCTCAATGTGTTTAGTCCGTTGATGCTGAACTGGATGTTTAGAGATCTTAGTAGCACTCTAATTATCACAATGTATGACTGTAGGTTTAGGTATATTAAATCCAAACTCCTTTAGGATGTGCTATAACCAAAGAGCCTCTATAGTTGTATTGATAGCTCCTCGATACGCAGCCTCAGTTAAAGAAAGAGTAATATTATTTTATTTCTTACTCTGCTAACAAATAGGGCCAGAACCAAGGTGAAACATTTGACTTGGAGTAGACTTGTGAGAATCAAGGTCCCCTGCGTAGTCTAAGTCTAAATATCCAACCAGTTGAAGTCATGTACCTGTTGCATAGTGTATCCAATGTGTATGTGTACCCTATATGTAGTGCAAGATGTGCTTGGCAGACTTCCAATGAAGCTCATGTGGCTCTTGCATAAAGTGAAAAACCATGCTAACTACAAAATCTATATCAAGGTGTGTATGTGTCAAGTAGATGAGACTCCCAACTAACTGTTTGTAAAATGTAGCATCAACAAGTGGAGTGGTACACTTGGCCTCTAACTTGACACTTGAAAGAAAGGGAGTAGGAGCAGCCTTGCAGTCACTCAGGTAAAATTGAGAAATCAATTTAAGAGCATACTTGGGTTGAGAATGTGTGATCCCTATTGAAGACTGTGTGATCTCAATACCAAGGAAATAATGTAGTAAACCCAAGTCTATCATAGCAAATCTATCCTACAAAGAGGTCTTGACACTGGCAATGATGGATGAAGTACTTCCTATAATGATCAAGTCATCTACATAAAGTATGAGTATCAAGTGTGAGTCATCCCTTTGAAGAATGTAGACATTTGAATCAAAATGACACCTAGTGAATCCTACTAAGAGTAGGAAGGAATCCATCTTGGCATACCAAGCCTAAGGAGCCTGCTTAAGACCATAGATAGACTTCTTCAATCTGCAAACTATAGTAGAATACCTCCTCGTAAAGATCACCATTCAAAAAAGAACTCTTTACATCCATCTGATGTACAACCCAACCATGAGTTGTATCAAAATCTAGTGTCAAGCGAATGGAGTTCATTTTGGCAACTGGTGCAAAAGTCTCTGTATAATCAATACCTGGAACCTATGAGAAACCTTTGGCAACTAGTCTAGCCTTATGCTTATCCACACTTCCATCCGCTATAAATTTGGTTCGATAGATCCACTTACATCGAACCAACTTTCTTCCCTTAGGAAGGGGAACTAAGTCCCAAGTGTTTTTTTCATCAAAGAGTTATATTCTTCCTCCATAGCCTTGTCCCACTCTGGAATCCTTGATGCTTCCTTAAATGACCATGGATCTGAAGCAATGGCTATATAAGCATGTGGAAATGATTTGTGTTGTGACCTTGTCCTCCAAGTATTTGAAGGATTCCCCACAAATGAACCTACTAAATCAAGAGTTTGTTGTGCCTAACAAGGTATAATGGAAGAAGAAGGAATGTCCTCAACTGTTTGTGGACTCTACAAAGGTGTTGTCTTATGAGTCAAAGTTGAAAGAATCTCATCTTTTGAGTCACTATCATCACTATTATCACTTTCCATGAAGGAGGAAGAAGGAGGCATTGAAGAAGCCAAACTTAGACAAGTTTCTTCAAAGTGAACACTCCTCTCAAAAAATATTTTATGTGTCTCTAGATCCATGAGTTTGTATGCCTTAAGATGGTCAAGATATCCAACAAATATACAAGGTTTTCTTTGAGGTTCTAATGCCTTTCACTTTTGTGGAGGTATCCTTGCCCATGCTAGACAACAAAAAACTTTACACTTGGTTTTATACCACACCAAGCCTCAAAAGGTGTAATTCCATATAAGGCCTTATGGGGACTTCTATTTTGGATGTAATTGGCACAACACATGGCTTCTGCCCAAAACACTTGATCTAGAGACTTATGTTGAAGCATACAAGTGGTCATCTCCTTAAGGATTCTATTCTTCCTTTCAACAATACCATTCTACTGCAGCATTCAGGTAACTAAATTTTGAAGATCAATACCCTCATGAGTGCAACAGTCTATAAGCTTAGAGTTGACATATTCCCTGCCATTATCTGTTTGTAGAATCTTGATGACTTTCCTTGAATTTTTCTCAACTTGAGCTTTGAAGGTGATAAACTTATCAAATACTTCACTCTTATGAGCAAGAAAAAAGACCCAAGTGTAGTGTGAAAAGTCATCAATAAAGGTGAGAACATAGTGAGCCTTACCAAAAGATGGTACTAGAAATGGGCCAACTACATCACTATGAACCAATTCAAGAACAACAATAAGCTTTCATGACTTCCCCTTGTCATATTTCTCTTCGAGATGCTTGATTACATCACAACTTGGACATACACCCTCTGAATACTTGACTTGAGGTAGACCAATGACCATATCCTTGCTACTAAGTTGTTGAAGATACTGATAATTGAGATGTCCAAATCTCTCATGCCATACTTCACTTTGTGAATTTGAATGCGTCAACAAGGCAAGGGAAGTGGACTTAGGAACAAAATGAGAAAAAGAACTAAGTCTTGTCTCATGATTAGCCTTTCCAACTGCCACCATAGAAGCATCTTTGAGATTTTTCACCACAACTGTATCAGGAAGGAACTCCTCTTTGTTGCCACATCCATAGTGAGTTATTTGGTAGATGGATAGAAGGTTGGTGCTAAGGTTAGGAACATGAAGAACATGCTTGAAGACACCATTTTCCAACTCAACATTCCCTTTCCCTTCAACTTCTACTTGAGTGTCATTGCCCACATAGATGTAAGGTACATTTGATGGTTTCAAAGTGGAAAAATGCTCCCTTGAAGCACCCATATGATGTGTGGCTCCTGAATCAAGAACCTATTCCTCAGCATTATTTGCACTTGCTACCAAAGCTTATCCCTTACCCTTTGAAGTGGTTGAAGATCCCTTATCCTTATAGGCATTTGGTACATCAATTTTGTGTTTCCTGATTAAGTTTACCAATTTATCAATTTTCTTATCCTTACACTCATGTTCATCATGACCATTCTTCTTACAATAGGCACAAGTTTTCTTCTCCCTTTTTGTTAGAGTTGTTCCCTTTTTGGTTATTTTTGGAAAAAGACTTGCCTTGTTCTGAGGAAGATAGTTGAGTGGAAGAAGATTGATGTGAGGAAGATTATTGTTTAGAGGAGGATTGTTGTGTGTCATCTTGTGGCTTAGCCTTCCATTGACTCTACTTCTTGTTGGAGTTTTTACCACTCGAATTGCCTTCATTAGCCACCAAGGCTTTGGTCTTGGAAGATTGGAGGATTCCCATACTCACTAAATTGTCATGTTCTAAGACCAACATTTCTAAAAATTTCTTGAATGAAGGCTTAGGGTAGGCACTACCCATTGTTAATTTGTGAGTATCATAACTAGAAACAAAAGGAGCATATTCAGGTGGAAGATGAGTCATAATATGTTTGATCATCTTTCCATCCTTGATGGGTTCACCACAATCCTTAAGTTGTGCCCTATACATGTCTACTTGGGTAAGATAATCTTTGATGGTGTCGAAATTCCTAAGATCCAACTTGAGAAGTTTGTCCTCAATGGTGTAGGTCATGTCTTCATCTACGGTCCCATACAATGCTTCAAGTTTAGCCCACAACTCTATTGGATTGGTAAATTTCCTAACATGATATTTGACGAGATCTAAGATATTCTTAAGCAAGGTTCCTAGGGCCATTTCTTGTTTGGATTCCTAGTCTTCTTTTCAAGCCTCATCAACATCACTAGGAGGTTTCTTTGCTGCACCAGTTACATAATGCAACAAACCTTTTTCAACCAATGGTTCCTTTATGTTTTCTTTCCAAGTAGCATAATTATGTGTAGTTAACTTTGAAAAAGAACTCATAATGCAAGAGTACAATATCAAGGAGACACAATACACAATCCCCCCCCCGCCTTTCACTCAATCAACACCCCCCAAATGAAAGATTTTGGCACTCTATATGTAGTGCAGTTACAATAGGCCACTTGTCAAAATGGACAAAATGGGCTTCTGATTTTACTATTTACAACCTCCTTATGGAGTACAAATCTAGAACTTTATAATGTAGTTCAGAAATACAACAATTTTGAAGCAATACAATGCAAAACAGGACCTATTTCTGAAAGTGGTATTTTTGTCTACATAATCCTATAATCTGATTGAAAATCTGGAAAGTAGACAAAAAAATGTGCTTTCAAAAAAATGGAACCTGATTTCAGGTCTAGATGAGCTCGTACGAAGTGTTTGAAGTTGCAAAATGTAGGATTGGATAGGTATAGTCACTAAAAAATATTATTTCTGACAAATCCATGCACCAAAACTAGAAAATAACTACACCACTGAAAATTTTATGAAATTCTACCCAAAATAAAAAAAAATTGCACCTAATTTGGAGTTTGGATGACCAAGATATGGCCTCTCAAATTCAGACTATCAAATCAAAATTGAATCTAAAGAGGGTTCTGGAGAGGAAAATATCGTGTTAAATTTGATGGTCAAATGGCCATCACAACAATTCAAATTTGCCTAGAAATGACGGTCAAACGACTATCAGTTTTAACATCATGAACCACTAACATCAACAAAAAATTGCCTCCCTGGGATGACATGGCAACTGACTGGCCATACAAATGGAACACATGATAGTACAATTAGGCTTAGTTGGTACTGATAGAGAATGCTTAGGTGTGCACCTACATGGCAGTGTATGTGGAGGCTGCTTGTGTGTCAGCTGTAGTAAGCATTATTGTGGCAGTGAGTTGTTGTTGCCTACTGACGTGTCCTGCCTGCGGAGCTATCCAGATTTGTTGAGCTATCGATGGTCCATGATTTGCATGGAGGTCCCACAATGGCTGGAAAAAGGTGGTTGGTAGTGATGTTGATGGTTCTGAATAATTTCGTTGGTAGGTTTGAAGTCTGGTGGCTGGAGTTCGTAGTGCAGTGGGTAGAACGAAGCTGAGAACTTTTGTTATTGAAGCCGAGAACAAAATCATTGCTAGGAAATACAAAGGGACGATGTCGAGAAAGTGATCAGTGAGAGTCGATGCCAAAAAGGTGTTTAAGTCGACCAGAGGTCTTCATAGGTTAATCCCACATGCATGAGGCCATGGAGTTGTAGTTATATAAAAACAAAGGGCCACGGGTGTAAATCAAAGCATGTCAGCTTGGGTGTTGGCCAGGTTGTGAATGATATGCCAGAAAATGTGGAACTTGTCAGATATTGTGTACTACTACCACCAAATTGATTGTTATTGTTCGTAGGAGATGTCAGACTATGTAGGCTTGGCTAGGAAATTTGTGGTGACGTTGATTACTATGATCATCAGAGATTTATATTGAAGGAATATTCTGTTTGAATATTCTCTGTAGAGACCAGGGTTTGATCGCCCAGTTCCTGCAAAAATTTTCTCTACAGGTTGACTTCGCCTAAAAAAAATTTCAAAAAAAAACTTTGAAAATAGAGATTTGAAAATGTAGAGAAAAATATAGATCTGGAAAATAAATTAACAGATCTAATAAATCACCATACGAGATTTACAAATTGGGCCTTCAGGTGCTGGTTTGTAAAAAAAATTTGCCTCAAAATTGACTATGGCCCAATATAGGCAAATTTATAGTCGATTTTCATCAAATCGACGCTCTGGATGAAATGATGAGGTCCACTTTGGCTCTAGATGCTCCCAATGACTATTGATGCTCTGGATCTGAATCAGGTCCCTTCGAGAGATGAAACAATGAGGTCTCCAATGGCTATGTGAAGAGAATCTCCCTCAGCTTTGATAACATGTAAGAATTTTCCTTAGGGAAAAATTCACCCAAGATCAAGGAACTCAAACACAAGCACATAATAGACCAAAGTATGATCAAAATAACAATATATTATTCAATTCAATGTTCAAGTACACTAGGAGTACCTATATATAAAGGCCTCTAAGATGCTTCTAGAATGCCTAGGAGTTAGCAACATGATAAGTCTTACAACCATACACATGTCCACCAGGTGTGGGTTATCCTCCATTAAGCACATGAGTAAGTGTGATGATGAGAGGATAAGCCTACAAAGGTGTAGCACGAAAAATAATGTTGTAAACACCATGTGCTTAATTAAGAGTGCAAATAACTATGTTATCTACATGACAACTCAATTAATGATGCAAACTCCAGTGTTGTAGACACCATGTGTTGAATTAGAGTTGCTTACTTCTATGTTGTCAACATGACAACTCATAAAAGTACGCAAACTCCTAAGTGTCAACCTAATAAATAATAAAAGAATGCATTGACCTAAGTAAACTTAAGTAAAGTGTAAATAGTGAATACTTACTTACATCAACAATCAACATATTAATCATTTTCTTTGTTAGTAATCTCCTTTTATCTTCATCAAGACAATTTTTTCCAACATGATTAATAATTATAGGGATTAACTTGGTCATGAATTCTTCTTTAATCCTCTAATATTCCTCTACTGCATTAAGCTTTCTTTCTTCCAATTCAGGATACAAATCATTAGGTAATTGGTCCTTAATTTCAACTAATATTTTACTACACATATTGAGATGATAAATAAGTCATTGCTCAAGATTCCTTCATTCAATTTCATAAAATGAATTATAGTTCTTCTTGAATTGGACTAATATACTATGCTGAACAACTTTCTCCAAAATCCTATCTATCAAATCATCATTCTTACCAATAGTAGTAAATATCATCTTGACAACTTTGGTTGTAGTATCTCATTTAGTCTTAACCTTTTTGTTAGAATCATATGAATTAGAGATGGGTCATTAAAATTCCTTCTCTTCTACATGCCTATACTTTTACCCTTAGGTCTTTTCTCTATTGGTTCATATTTTGGCTTAGAAACCTTTGGCATAGAAGTCTCTTTAACTAACTTATCAAATATCTTCTTCTCAAGAGGTGTGGATGTGACTTTGGTTGTACTCCATGTAGTCTTATGTCTAGATGGCATGTAAATAGATGAAGTTGTGGTATCCTTTTCCACATCAATAGGCATTTTAGTTTCCTTACTCATCTCCATCTCATCTTTCTTCCTTCCAATTTCTTTTGTCTCTTCTTTACATATTCGTTCCTTCTCTACAATGTCCTCAACTAATTTCCCTACCTTCTTGGATTTTCTACCTTGATAAAGTAATTTTTGAACCTTTTGATACTTCTTCTCATAAGTTTTGAACCTTTCAGCACTAGGACATCTTGGCTTAGATATAATATCATCAATGTGCTTAATTACAATTGGAGGATCTACTTGATAACCCATAGACAACAACTATGGAGTTCTCGGTTCTATAACCTTCATACTGCATCCGTCAATTTCTACCATAAAGAACATAGAATTTGCGTACTTCCCAACTAGTCTCTAAGGGATTCTATCTCTCTTTTGAATTTTCTTGTAAAACCAATAGTTTTTGGTTAATGGATGCTCATTATGCATTCCATAGAATTGACTAGTCTAAATGGTTGCTAACATATCCTTTTTCCAAGTGATAATTTAAAACTCGTAAAAATATTTCATCAAGTAGAAAATGATACAAACTATCAAAGATCAATATTTAATATCTCAAAATAAGCTATATATTTCCATAAATGACATGCTTAACATACTACCTTATCCAAATTGATAACAAGTAGAAAATTTAACCCAACTTATCTTGAAGTATTTTAGCAAGCAGTTTCTATATCTGCGGTCACAATTTGGTTGCCCTATTCCTATACATGGCAAAACATTTTTGTTGTTTTGATTGGAAGAGGGATTTACATGGTCAAGCCCTAGGTTGACAAATCAACCTTGAAATTAAAATGTAAATATTAGAAAGAAATCATGACAAATGTAAATATCCACCTTGCTCATAGAAACCCTTGTCAATAAGGATTTGCAATGCTTGTATGTTGTAAAAGTTGATATCACAATGGAGGATGTAGTAAATCTCCACAAATGCAATCGATCCAACAAAACCACACTATGGATCGATGGATGTAAATGTGCATCAATGAAGAAGATGACAAATGCATTAATGTAGATATCCTTCCTTTATGACCAAATAAACATTAGATCTTGAAAGAGGAGATGCTCACAAAGGATCCTTTAATATTTTAATGCCTTGAATGCTTGATGATAATTTTCTTGCTCGAATAATTTAAATTTCTTAGTTGTTTTGATAGATTGTGATTGATGTTGGATGTTAAAATTAGGTTCCTAGGCTTTCATTCATACTAGTTTTTGGGTGCCAAACCAAAGAAAGCTAATAGGACTACCCAATTTTACAATTCACAACCTGAAGACAAACTAGCACCTAGATTAAAAATCTTGGTGTAATGTATCAATTTGGGTCGACACGTTCTAGAACAAGTTAGCTTGGGTTAACATATTCAAGGGGTATCTTGCAAGGAGATAACCCTGAGGTCTCAGATACTACATTGATGAAAGTGAGAGCTATGGAGGAAAATAGGAGAAATAAAATGAGTTCACCAATGGTCCATAAGGTCACTAATTGTGGGAGCTAAAAGGTCTTAAATAATATTTGATCTCATAATAAAGTAGATCAAAAGAAAAAGTTGATCTTGTCATGACTAAGTAGGCAAAGAAACCATCAAGCCCCCAATAGACTTAATCTTCATCATATCCAAAATCACAACAAGAGAAATGTCATTGATGAGAAAAAGTGAAGCCAACTCACCCAATAAGGTTTTATTTCCTTATTGTAAACTACATGAAAGAGAAAAAGAGTGTACTACAACAAAAGATGGCATTGGATGGTCTAGAAAGTGTGTATGACATTCTAGTCAACCCATCAAAGATTAATTGAATGATCTAGCAAGTATTTGTGGTATGTTAGTCAATCCATCAAAAAGATCCATCCTCAAGGGAACTCCATGCGCCCAAAAAGAAGAACTGGAAATTGACCCAAACATAAGGTGTTGGTCCACTCACTAATGAATATATTACAAAAACTTCACAACTTCTTAAAGTCTATCTAAAATTGGTATGCTAAGACATGAAAATAAAACATAATTAGTTAGAATTAAGAAAAAATAATCAAGATGGTAGTATCATCACATAACATAAAAAATTATCTTGTGGAAACCTAACTAGGATGAAAACCACATTGTGTGAATCAATCCTCACAAATTTTGCACTCTCTTGAAGTGTACATCCTCAAGAGCTTATCTTTATTAAAAGATTACAAAGACACTTTCAAGTTTTATCGAGTTAAGGGATTTAGTATAGACCTATGAGATTATTTCCTAATCAAGAGTAGTTTAGTTAAAGGACTTAAAAAAGGAAGTAATGTGTTAGCCTGTTAGGGGATTTTATACAAAGAACTTTTTAAAGTTGACCCTTGATAGGATTTTCCTTTTTAGTGATTGGAAAAAAATAGAGAGATTGATCTAAGAAAGATAGCTACTTTACTTAGCTAGATATAGATCACCTTGTTGTTGTTTGCAACTTTCTCTATGCTCTCTCAAATCTACAACTTATAAATGATCACTAATGTGCTCAACTCTACTAGCTATAACACATCTTGTCACTTTGTCGATCAACACACTGACTTTAGTCAACACACTCCACTTTTAAAATCTCCTCTTCACTCTTCCTCTTCTTCTTTTCTTTGAGATTACACACAACTCAACTCTCTAGAATTTTTCTTTTCAATATGCAATCTAACCTTCTTCTTTGAAATAATAGTCCCTTTTTATGATCCTTGATCCCTAATTTATAATCCATTATTTGAGAATTCAAAATTTGAATTCACCACCCTATGCTTAGCATGAACACATGTCACTGTCATGTGTTACATGTAATTTTTACAAATAGAAATCACATATATTCTATGACTTTGATAAATTGACCATTTGGAAAGAATTCATTAAATCATTTTGTCTCCCTATTGATGTGACATTTTCTAACTCCATTAAATGAAATGTCAGACATGATCCATCTATTTTGTGACATGATTCTTGCTTATGTACTTCATCTGGTTGCCATATCTCCAACCAATTTATGTGATCATTGTTCACCCCATCATTTATGATTTCTTGACAACTTGCAACAAACTTATCCCTAATTTGTTTAATTATGAATCTCCTTGTAACTTCCTTCACTTGTCATAGCCTTTTTTTTTTGTCTCTAGTTACCTATGTATGGTAGATGCACTCTTGTGCTACATCACCAGTCACAACCTTGTACCATTTGATACTATGCCTTAGATTTTGACATTAGCGACAACCAACTCATAACTGATCACACTAGCAAGCTCCACCATTCTCCATAGTCTTTTGACAATTATCCCAATAATCTCCCCCTTTGGCATTGAAGGAAACACTTAGTACTTTCAACATTTGTATTCTGATAATTTTTTCTTGTCATATTTGTAATTGACAACTTCATACTTAGAAAATGAGTTCATGCCTTTACCTTGTTTTTTTCTTGATCTACATGTCTCCTTGGAATGATGCCACTTGTTGCAATATCATAGCTTAACATTTTCAGATTGCTTATCTTTGTGCACATGGAGATGTTCTATATTTATTTACCTTGCTCTTGCTCACTTCTTCCCCTTTCTTTTCTCAGGATCCTCTTCTACCTATTCTAGAGTGTGTCATTTTCTTTAAGAATTACTTTCATAACTTCTCATTTTCACTGTATTATGTTTCCTTTGTCATTTTTCTCCTCTTCCTTATTCTACCTCTTTCTTCATCGTTGACTTCTCATCTTTGTGCCTTGATGACTTCTCCCCTTTTATTACTTCTCCCCCTCTGACAACAATTCCAAAGGTTCATGTTATGTTTTAGTGGCTTCTCCTCCTTTGGAGTAGTCCCACCTTTCTCATTAGTCCACTTCATGGTTATTCATCAGAGGTCATGGATTGATATCTACCCCTTTGTTCTACTTTAGGATTGATAGGGGTAATATGCCTAAATTATCTCTAAGATACTCAAAGGTATCTTTCTAAAGTGGTTTTGTGAATATCTATGTCAATTTTTCTTTGGTTGGTATATTTCCCAAACAAAATGATATGTGCTTTATCTTACAATGTATTGTTTAGGGGTAAAATAGAAGTGCTTTAATGGGATGTAGGCTTAAAAAATGATATGTGCTTGATCTTAAAATGTATTTTTTAGGGGTAAAAGAGAAGTGCTTTGATGGGATGTAGGCCTACCCTTTAGTCCACTAATCCATTCAAATATGTATTTGAGGGAAAGAGGGCATTTCAAAATATGATCCCTTTTCGTATCCAAATTTGAATAGCAAGACCCAAAAAATAAAGGGTAGCAATACTAAATTTGAATTGTAGGAAGGAATACAATATAAGGCAATACACTCTTAGGCCATTGTAGGATAATGTGTATGCAAAATTGAACTAATTGATTAAATAATATAGATCTAGATGTTAAGTGCACACAATAAACCTAGTTAAGATATAGATCTAGTGTATTGTCTCTCCCATTTGATTTATGTAAGTCTCCCTGATGGATACAACCTTGATGTTCTTTCTTTCTGAGTGATCTTGTTAGGACCCATGAGTGGTCTATACCCTTGGGGTGATCTATTTTCTTTATTGTGTTAGTAGGATTAATAATGCTTATGCCTAGTTTATGAGATTATGACGTATTTGACAATTTTATTGGGGTTTTTGCCAATGGTTACCTAGATTCATATGGTATCACAATGTTGTTTTGTGAGTACCCTTGAGATGTGAATAGTGGTTGCACTATGTGTTATTGATTTGTTGCAACTGATTGGGTTCTTGCAGTAGTGTTGACTCACGTGTTTGACCATGTTGAACCAAGGTATTTTGGTCATTTATGTATTTTGTGTATTTTTTGTTGAGATCTCCTAATGTGGTTGCATGATGATTGTTTGAGAGTTAATGTTTTAATGTACCCTATTTGTCATTGGATAACTAGTTATCATTTTTATTATTAAATGCTTAAAATAATTAGAAAATAATTATCCATATGTGATATGTAGATTATTGTGCTACAAATATCTATCTCATCTTTTACAATAATTTATGTAAAAAGGGTTGTTTAAACAAAATTAATTAGATGCCTTAATTACATGATTTACATACTTCTTTCTTTGGCTATGATATATTGTGCGTCTACACTTAATTGTGTTTGTTTATTATGCTAGACTTATATTCCTAATAGTGGCACATGGAGTTAGTGATTTTGACCTTTCATGTTGAGCCAATATCATCCATGTATGAGCGATGTATATTTATATTGATTATTTTATACCTCTAATAATTGAAAATTTAGATTTATTATGCATATGTGTTTATACTTGTGAGTGTTTTTGTGCATTTAGGAATCCACAATTGCATCAAAAAATATTAATTAAATGTTGATTTAATGGTTTAGAGTGATTTTATTTAATAATTTTAATTTTATTTATTTGTCAACTAATTTTTCGTAGTTGAATTTTAAGTAATTGGAATCATCTGATTTAATTTGGGGAGAAGGAGCCATTGAGTTATTAAGTCATTTTTATCACCTTATTTATAAGTCACTTGGGAAAAGTGCTTATATTGGCATAAAGGAACTTTATTGCTCAGTAATTTTCATTTGGTTTATTCATGTTTTGGAGAGAAAATTGCCAAACCCTCTTCTTGGCATTTTCTTGATTTGTTTGTTGGGTGACATTGGCTTGACGAATTGTTGTAAGGTTGGTCTTGTTAGATTTGTAGTGGGGAAATAATATTATGCCAAGCATTTCATCACATTCAATGACCTCATTATTTTCTTGTTGCAATTCTTGTTTTTGCCCTTTTGACTATGAGGTAGAGCTTTCTCATTTCTATAGTTTTAATCCATTTTAAGCTTTAGTTTTCAATTGTGAAATATTAGGGCGTGGAGAACCAATATTTCCCTCCATTTTTATGCAATTCCATCACCCAGTTAGATGAATGTGAGAATTTACACTTTCAACATGAGGGTTTGTGAGTTTTCCTACTAATACATTGTTGGATTCTGATGAAGTGTATGGGTCCAAGTTTTTTTTGAAAAGTGAGATGTTGGGTGGATTTAGACTAGTGGGTTTTATTTTTGTCAATTAATTTGACATTTTATTTTTGGGTGTTTTTGGCATCATCTCATTTTGGGTGCCATTAGGTTTTCATCAGTTTCTCTATTTGGCTTAATTAGATATTTGATCATGTATCCCTTTCCTTAATGAGTAGGATTGTGGAATTGAAATGGTTATAGAACATTCTAGGGTATTTTATTTCCAGATCCAAAGTCCTATCTTCATATTCATTTTTGTGGACCTGTGCCTTTTGTTGGATTATGGATTTGAGCCTGTTTAGTGAGTTTTATTGGACCCTTGGTCTTATGACCATATTCTAGAGTTGGGGTTTAAATTTAATTTTTATGTAACAAGTTTGAATTTTGGGCTTTCTACTCTTGCCTTAGCTTGTGTGTCACCCATACTTTGTTGGTGGTTTGACACCAATTTTCTTTATTGTGAAAATGAATTGTATTCCATGTTTGCTTGCATGTTATGTTGTTATTTCATAGAGATTGGGATTTGTGTTGAATCCATACTCCTACATTTAGGATGGTTGAGTAAGTTCATGATACTTGGTGATTTATGGTATTATTGGGTTTCATGTTGAATCCATACTCCTAGATTTAGGTTGGTTGAGTGAGATTGTTATACTTATATCATTTGTTGCATTTCTCATTTTCAACCCTTGCATTGGTTTTATTGATTATATTCATGAAGTTGGTTGTGCTTATACACGAGCACATGCACTTGTATATGATAGCATCTTGTGAGACCTAAACTCCTAGATATAGGCCAATTGAAGAATTGTTCATTTGGGGTTTGGGTTGGGAATTTGCATTGCCTATGGGTACTCATCATGCAATGAGAATGGGTATGTAAGGTAGGCAGTGGAGTGGCTTATCTTGTGTACCTTGACCCAGAAGTGGTCAATAAGATAACATGAAGAGGTTCTAACAAGTGATAATCAAATTAATAAATGGGAAATATAACTTAAGATAAGATGACTGAACACCTATACAGTTATGAAGCATCTTGAGGGAGCCAATCTAAGGGTGTGGTTTATAGGATAAGTAGTTTTATGCAGAGTGAGTACAAGGTCACGGTATGATGGCTTCCTAGGGGAGTTGTTTCTACACTATCTTTAGTTTGGGCTTTCTGATGCCAACAGACCTACACTCCACTTGATTCCCTAATAGTTATCCCATAGAGTGTTTGACTAGGACATATTTTACTACATTGTCTTCATGATCATATAGTTGTTGTTATCGTACCTTGATTGGTGCACATGTCATCCGTGGGTGGTTATCTTTTGTGATTGTGGTCGAGTCGTTATCTTTATCAACACGATGAGAGTGGGCTTATCTATACCATGTGGTTGGTAGGAGTAGCTACCTATGCCACTACTATGGAATAAAATACAAAGAGATGGTCTACTTCTAGTCTTGAGGCCAGAGATGATGTTCACTTGGTGCTTTGATGTATCTAGAGTATATTTTTTTATGATTTATGTTTTACCTTAGATGCATTTATGTCATGTTTTAGATGATGCTTAGTATGTTTACTTGTTGCATTCTATTATCATGATGTTATATTGTATTGATTAGTTGATGTTACTTACAATTGCTATGGATTAATGATGTGATTAATAGATTAGCATGTTAGATGTTTCATGTTTCATTAATAGCATTTATGATTGTTATTAGTAAGGTAGAACTCATAACATAACACCAATGATCTTGTTGGAAAATTGAGATTCATGCTTGGGGATATGGTTAGGATCGTTGAGGTCTCATGATGCCATTATGGTTGGGAAGAAATGAGGAAGGTTGATTTGGTTCAGTTGCATCTTATGCTTGTGCTTTCCCTTCATTGTGATGTTTCTTATGCATATGTTTTTATGAGGATAGAGATTATCATGGATTAGAGTAGTGTGATGTTATGTGAGGTGTTTTGGACCTCTTTATGCCTATTAATCCTCTTAAATATTTTTTCCTTGACCTTGGTTGTTTTGGTACTCCCTGCTGTGGAGGTTCTAAGTCTATTTATCTCCCAAGTTAGTTTTTCAATTCTAGTTTTCAGCCCGGATGAACTTAGGAAACATAATTGGATGCTACCGGTAAAGTATCACCCCATAGTAGTAAGAAATATTGCCTAACAATATTGAGAAAAATCACCTAGAAGTATTATAAAATATTGCTTGGTTGAGAAGTGTCTCATGATAGTACTGATCTCTCCTAAAATTTCTTGTGAAACCTAATTTCCAAACAACAAGTACTTTCTAACTTGTCTCGTGAATGTTGGTAGGTGATTTGGATACCCTATGAGGATTTTTTGATCCCTAGACCTTGGTAATTCATCTATGGGATGTGTAGGATTAGAATGTCAATTTTAGACATCCTCTTAACATTGTTCATGGTAAGTTGAACTTTATGGGATTATTCACTTACGAACTTGGATTTGGGCTTTAGAATTAACCTTGTATGATTAATTCATGTAGGTGGATATGGTTGCATTTGTAAGTGATGAATGATTGGGGATCTTTGGTGGTTTGGTTACTTTTCTTCCATTGTGATCTATTTTATGTTTGTAGTTGCATGTACTTATGGCTTATTTTATATAAAAATATGTTCATCTTTATTTATCCTCATTTCCAAGGATCTCTAGTGGGGGATTACATATGGTATCAGAGCTTATGTTCAAACATTGGGATCTGGGTGTATATGTTTCCCATATGGTTGTTGATGTTGATTTTATGTGAGTGTGAGTGTCTTTTTGTAAGCTCATGATATCTTGTTACTTGGGTACCTACTTGGGATGAACTTGCTTATCTAGTGGAGAAGGAAGTGAATCTTTTATGTCCATATACCTTTCAAGGATGGATGATAATATTAAGCATTAATGTTGATGGTATTCATATAGGGGAGTATCCTAGCATTGTTGGAGACATGATTCGTAGTTTGTATGTTCCATTAATGATAGAGTTTCTCATTGATGTTAATATATTGGTTATTTTGTGAAGATTGGTAGAGCATAGGTAAAGTTTGGCTTTGCATAGTTTGAGGACTAAAAATCATCTTATTTGCACTTGGGATAATGTTATAGAGTATGTGTAGATGTTACAATTAATAGCATGTATGGAAATATGAAGACTAGATAGAGTAATGATGGTTTTAGTAAAGGCAGCTTTCAGACACAGTTTTTGGAAAGCAAGTATTGATGTTTGGATCCTCCTAATAGGGATGGAATCTAGTTAAGTGGACTTGGATGAAGGTTGAAGACATGTTGAGGATGTTTTGGTTAATCACACACATTCAGATGATCAATGAGTGTAAAGTTGTGAATAATGTGAGTTGACAAATTGCTTATAATTATGAAAAGATGTAATGTTGTAGTATAATGTGTAAATGTAATATCTTTAGTTGATCCTATATTACCATTGTAAATTGAGAAAGCCTCAAGGGTGACTCAATAACTTATTCTAGGACTTGGTATAAAAGAATGGTGATATGATATGCAGTCATATCTATTGGATGTATTGTGCGAACTTACATGCAAATATAATTCCATGCTCAAAGATCCTTGGAACAAGGATGAATAAAAGCCAATACATTTTTTTAAGGTAAAAAGCATGGATTCAAACAACATCAAAATGCAAATGATCAAAAGATTGCAATGGAAGACATAACCAAGCAACCCAAATAACCAACGATCTCCAAGCATCACTACTTACTAACACGTTCAATAACCAATTATGAAAGTTTAAAAAAATAAGAAACCCTTAATCTATGATCTTTCGAAACCTAGGAAGGTGCACAATCCAATAAGGTGTCTGAAACACCCAAACAAGCTTCCCAACATTGCATGAAAATGCTCCATGTCTTCCACATAAGGAAGTACAAAATCTAGAGTCGTGCAAGGAAACACTTGCTCATGTGAGCATGTACCATGACCCACATTAGGAAACTCACCTTCATGCAAGGAAACACTCCTTCACTCAAGGGATCATTCCTCCACATGAGTAAACACAAGGTCATGTGAGGAAGTACCTGGCCATTCAAACCAATACTTTCTCGTGTAAGAAAGCTCTATGTTGTATGCAAGAGAATGTACTCTTGCATGAGCATCTAGCCAGGCCTACAAGAGATAATTCTTTCCTTGCGCAAGGAAACACATATTTGGCACAAAAAAGGATGACAACAAGAAAGAAAAATGTAAACAGAAGCATGGTCAAAATAATTTATCCACACTGGGGAGTACTAAAAATACGTAAATCAAGGCTTAGACACTTGAAAACATAGAAATGAAAGTGATGTGAACATAAAAGAAAATTAAACATCTAACCATTTACTCCATAGCATCTAGTAATCGTGCATAAAAGTAACATCATAGTGAACATACAAGTGCATAAATCAACAATCTCAAGAAGGAAAAACACAAGCAAGAGCCACTGAACTAAAAATAACTGTGCTCATTTCCTCCCATCCATAATAGCATCATGAGACCTCAAAGGCCCTAGCCATCCCCTGAGCATGAATCTAAAATTTCCAACAAGATAGTTGTCCAGTTGTATCATGAGATCATTCTTACCAATAATATCATAAGAACAAGTACATCCAACATGCTAATCTACTCGTAGCATCACTAATCCAAAACAGTGATATGATACAACATAATGATAAAGGAATGCTTCAAGTAAATATAATAAACATCATATAAAACATAATATCCTTGCATCCAAAGTAAAACATGAATCACAAGAGAACATACTCCGAGTATCGAGTGAAAATCTAGTACTGACCTCAAATGAAGTACACTATGTCTGTACACCAGTCCCTAGTAGTGGTATAGGTAGCTATACCTCCTAACCATGTGGTACTCGTAGGCCTACTCCTACCATGCACATGGAGATAATGACCTGACCAAAATCACATAAGACAATCACCCATGGATAACACATACGCCAATCAAGAACATGATAGCAACATCTATATGATCAAGAAGATAATGCAATACATCGGGTCACTGGTCAAATCCACTATGGATAACTATGTAGGGATTCTAGTGGAGTGTAAGTTGCTTGGCATCAAAAATCCCAACCTATATCAGGTGTGGAATGATTCCCTCATGAAACCATCACATCAATGGAATGAATCCCTCAAGAAACCATCACAGCATGCCTTTAGATACACCATATAGGCATTCACTTATCTGATATTAAGTTTTACTACCCATTTATTAATTTAGTTATCACTTGTTAGAACTTCTTCACGCTGCCTTGTCAAAATACAACTGGGGTATATGAGAGAATCCACTCCACACGTCTACCCTACATACCCATGCTCATCTCACAATGAGTGCCTAGAGGCAATGCAAGTTCTCAACCCAACTCCAAATGAAAAATCCCTCAACCGACCTATATCTAGGAGTTCGAGTCTCATAAGATCACGTCAAATGCACATGCATGTTCTCATGTGTGGGCACAACCAACTACACAAAATTACTAAACAAGGATTGGTTATGAAATAGAAAAGTAACAACCATGACAAAATCACTCAACCGACCTATATCTGAAAGTACGAATTTGACATAAATCCCAATTCACTAAAATACATCTAGGGTCAGATAGATATCCCTATGGATATTCTGGATCCACAACCAACTTTAGTGCCAAGAATACTTGAGAAAATTAGGTGACACACAAATCGAGGTAAAAACCAAAAATGCCCAAAAAACATGAAATTAAAAACCATTATGCCATTGGGCACAAAAGTCATAAATATCAAATAAAACTTGGGTTCGAAGTTTGTATGAAAAAAATGGCTTGCATAATGACCAGAAACACCAAAACTCCAAGCTCGAAAAGCTTCTAACACTCGTACCCATCCAACTGGGTAGAGTTAGCATACAAAAATGAAGGGGAACACTAGTTCTCTTCCTCCAAATAATTTAGTACTAGAGACATACTCAAAGACAAAGTAAAAGTAATAAAATAGAAGAGCCCTACCTCATAGCCAAAATGGCTAAAACAATGATGCATGCAATAAAATAATTGCTTTGTGACCACAACCAAAATTCTTGGCAAAGAAAGGTCTCCTTGAGCCAGATCCAATGAGCTCAAACTCATGACGATCCCATGCCCGTAGCTCCTACAATGGATAAAAAACTAAATACTCCTGAGAGAATTTTGAAATTTGCTCTACAAATTTTTATTCAACAAGTGAGAAGTGAGTGAATAATTCCCTTTTCAAAGTATATATCCACTTTTAAAAGTGAAATATAATAACAAGAAATTAATTGGCACACTAAAACAACCCTTTCTCAACCCAGACAAAATCAGGTAATTCTAATTAAATAGAATTCAACTACATAAAAGCTGTGAAGAATTACAATAATTAAATCAAATATAAAAGTCAAATACACTATTAAATCACATTATTCCTTAACAAATTTTGCAACAAATACGAACCTCCAAATGCACAAACACACTAATGGGTCTAATCACATATTGCACATGAGTTCGGATTTATTAAATCATCGAAGGGTTTAATTAGATAATTAAATAGGATGCATTGACCATACAGGGATGAGAATGGCTAGGTATGAACAATCAAATCACTAAATCCATGTGCCAATGTTGGGGCTATAAATCTTGCACACTAAACAACATGATCAAGTGAAATTACATTAATAATATAGCCAAAGTGTTAAATGCATTAAATCATGTAATTAACCATTTATTTAATTACATTAAAATAATCTATTTGCATCACTCACTACATCATATAACATCTCAAAGAAAGAAAGAAAGAAATACATGTAGCATTAAATCATATTATCTAGAAATCAATAAGTCCATCATATAATCATAAACAAAGTATGTTTGAATACAAAATAACCAGATATCATCATAAAGCACTATGTCACATCAATAAGCATCATCATGCAAATATGATGAACTATATAGTGTAACAACTAACATGTAACAACTATGATATTGGCAATCAAAATAATATCTAGACATCAAAGCATCTCAAATGCACATAAGCAAGAGTATCAAAGTATCTTGCGACCAAAATAGATCAAGGTACAAAATGCAAACATGAGAGGCACTACATCCTCCCCCACTAGGTATGGGCTTAGTCTTGGAAGCCTACAAAAGATAGGGGTACATCTTTCTCAACTGTGCGACATTCTCCAAAATTGGAAAGGTCTCATCTCTCGGGTCCCATAGGACCCCTACTAACTCTATGTCTTGAACCTTAAGGGTCTACCTAATAATCACCAACTACTAAAAAAGCTCTATGGGAAACACCTACATTCCCTACTATGGGCTCTGAGCTTTCTACATCTCTACTCAGTCCTAGTGAGGGTGCACTTGACCCTGTCTACCATTTACTCTGGTCCTATGAACCTGCACTACTATTGAACCCTCTCGCCCCTTTCTCTCGACAATCCTCACCTTCTCAGTAGCAAAGGCAAGTGTTTTTAGCTAATACATACATACATCTCCAATGATGGAGTCTTTAAGACCTTAGATAAAATGTTGAGAAAGGAGTACCTCATCATGGATGTAACATGAGTACTACTTTAGCTCAAAGAATCTCATCTCGTACTGATCCATTGACATGTTCTGTTTTTTAATCTCATGGAACTCATCAACCCAAGCCTCCTTGAATTGAGGGGATAGGAACCTCTCTTTGAACCTCTCCTCAAAGATCTCCCAAGTGAGATCTTCTATATTGGTCTAGAGCTTCTGCTCCTCAATGTTCCACCAAATAGATTTGTGGTCCCTTAGCTCCATGATAGCACAATGGGCTCTTAGGTTTCTTGCATAAGTATGCATAGAAAAATAATGCCCCATATGAAGTAGCAAAGTCTCAACCTTGAGGTCACCTCCTTTATCATCATAGTATGGTGGTTTAGACTATTGAAGGGCTTTCATCATATCAATTCAAATGAAATCCTAATTATCACGCTCTCAACCTCTTCTATGGTAACCTCTTCCACCAGGCGGTGTGCGAGAATACTCATGCTCATGTTGTCGCTCCTCCCTATTCTCATGCTCTGACATATGAGAGTTTGCACTCTGCAATCCCTCTTCATGTCCACCATGTTGTTGAGAACCCTCGACTTGAGCTCCCAACCAAGCTATAGGATTTTGTAGAAAAGGTATGAATGCCTCCATTCCACCCAAATTATTTCCCTACCCTTCCCTTTCTTCCTCACATTCGTCCTCATGGTGTTCTTTATTATATGCCTTACCATAGTTATTCTGTTGAGTATTCCTCTGACCAACTGGCCTATGTACATGAGGCATCCATTAAGGGATAACAAGATGAGAATTAGATACTAAAAAAGTGTACAAGAATATCAAATCAAGAACCCTTAAGTACAATATCAACACATAAGTAATTCAATATCCACTATCATAGTGGGAGCATAATACAGAGATCCCAATATTGAAACTCATCTCTAATACCAAATGTAATGCCCCACCCAAAGATCCTTAGAACAAGGATTAATAAAAGCTAATACATTTTTTTTAAGCTAACAAGCATGGATTCAAATAATATCAACATGAAATAGATAAAAAGATTGCAATAGAAGACATTACCAAGCAAACCAAACAACGAACGATCTCAAAGCGTCACAACTTACTAACATGTTCAATAACTAGCTATGAAAGTTTAAGCAAACAAGAAACCCTTATCTCCAATTTGTCAAAAGCTAGGGAGGGGCACAATCCAATAGGGTGTCTGAAACACCCAAACACACTTCTTGACAATGCACAAAAATACTCCCTATCTTCCACGTGAGGAAACACTTGCTCGCGCAAGCAAGTACCATGACCCATGCGAGGAAACTTGTTGTTGCATGAGGAAACTCTCCTTCATGTGAGGAAACACTCCTTTATAAGAGGGATCATTCCTCTACATGAGAAAATACAAGGCCAGGCGAGGAAGTACCTAGCCACTCAAGAAAATACTTTCTCATGAGAAAAAGCTCTATGATGTGTGTGAGAGAATGTAGTCTCATGCAAGCATCTAGCCAGGCCCACATGAGAGAATAATTTCCTCGCACAAGGAAATTCATCTCTAGCATGACAAAAGATGACAACAAGAAAGAAAAGTGTAAATGGAAACATGGTTAGAATATTTTTTCCACACTGGGGAGTATCGAAAACACATAAGTTGAGGTTTAGACATTCATAAGCATTGAAATGAAAGCAATGTGAACATAAAAGAGAATTAAACATCTAACCATCTACTCGATAGCATCTAGTAATCATGTGAAAAAGTAACATTGCAGTGAACATACAAGTGCATAAATCAACTATCTCAAGAAGGAAAAACACAAGCAAGAGTCATCGAACTAAAAATAACTGTGATTGTTTCCTCCCATCCATAATAGAATCATGAGACCTCAAAGGCCCTAGCCATCCCCCAAGCATGAATGTCAAATTTCTAACAAGATAGTTGGATTTGTATCATGAGATCACTCTTACCAATAACCAACAAATAACATCATAAGAACAAGTACATCCAACATGCTAATCTACTAGTAGCATCACTAATCTAAAGCAGTGGTAAGAAACCTCATCTAGAAATTATATGATATAACATCATGATAAAGGAATGCTTCAAGTAAATGTACTAAAAATCATATAAAATATGATATCCATGCATCCAAAGTAAAACATGAATCACAAGAGAACATACTCTGAATACCAAGTGAAAATCCAGCACTAGCCTCAAATAAAGTAGACCATCTCTGTACACCGGTACCCAATAGTGGTATTGGTAGATATGCCTCCCAACCATGTGTTACTTGTAGGCCCACTCCCACCATGCTCATGGAGATAATGACTCAACCATGATCACATAAGACAATCACCCATGGCTAAGACACATGCCAATCAAGAACATGATACCAACATTTATAGGATCAAGAAGATAATGTAATACATCAGGTCTCTAGTTAGATCCACTATGGATAAATATGTAGGGACTCTAGTGAAGTGTAAGTTCCTTGGTATTGGAAAGGCCAAGCTATATTGGGTCTGAAAAAAATCCTTCAAGAAAGCATCACACTAGGGCTGAATGAATCCCTCAAGAACCATCACACTAGGGCCGAACAAATCCCTTAGGAAACCATCACACCATGCCCTTGGATACACCGTACAACTGTTCACTTATATTTTATTAAGTTTTATTACCCATTTATTAATGTACTTATCATTTGTTAGAAATTCTTCATGCTACCTTGTCAAAATACAACCAAGTCTACCCTACATACCCATGCTCATCTCACAATGAGTGCCCAGAGGTAATGAAAGTTTCCAACCCAACCCCAAATAAACAATCCCTCAACTAGTCTATATCTAGGAGTTTAGGTCTCACAAGATCCCATCAAATGCACATGCACATGCACGTGCTTGTGTGTGGGCACCCACAACTACACGAAATAAATACTAAACAAGGGTTGGATGAGAAATAGAAAAGTAACAAGTGTAAAAAAATCACTCAACCGACCTATATCTGAGAGTACAGATTCAGAATGAACCCAATGCAATAAAATACATCTAGGGTTGGATAGATATCTCTATGGATATTTTGGATCCATGACCAACTTTAGTGCCAAGAAAATACGAGAATGTCAAGTAGAATGCAAACTAAGGACAAAACAAAAAATGCCTATAAACCACGAAATTAAAAACTATTATGCCATTGGGTAAAAAAGTTACAAATATCAAATAAAACTTGGGTTCGGAGTCAGTATGAAAAAATGGCTAACATAACAGCCCAAAATCCCAAAACCCTAAGCCCAAAAAGCTTCAAATGCTTGTACCCATCCAATCAGGTAGAGTTAGCATAGAAAAATGGAGGGAAACACTAGTTGTCTACCTCCAAACAATTTACTACCCAAAATAGACTCAAAGATGGAGCGAAAGTAATAAAATGAGAGAGCCCTACCTCATAGCCAAAAAAATAATTACTCTGCGGCCACCACCCAAAATCTCGGCAAATGAAGGTCTTCCCAAGCTAGATCCAATGACCTCAACCTTGCAAAAATCCCATGCTAGAAGCTCCTATAGTAAATAAATTCTTCTAAGAGAATTTTAGAATTTTTTCTCCAAATTTCTATTCCACAAGTGAGAAGTGAGTGAATAATTCTCTTTTTGGAGTATATATCCACTTTTATAAGTGACATATAATATTAGGAAATTAACTGGCTCACTAAAACAATCCTTTCTCAACCCAGACAAATTTGGGTAATACCAATTAAATGAAATTCAACTACAACAAAGCTACCAGGGATTAAAATAATTAAATCAAATATAGAACTCTCATAAACTATTAAATCACATTATTCCTTAATAAATTTCATGACAAATGCGAACCTCTAAATGCACAGACATAATCATAGGTCTAATAAGACAATGCAAATGAGTATGGATTTATTAAATTTCTAGAGGTTTCAATTAAACAATTAAATAGGATACATTGACCACACAGGGACGACATTGGCTAGGTATGAATAAGTGAATCACTAACTACATGTACCACTGTTGGGGATATAAATCCTACACACTAAACAACATGATCAATTGCAATTACATATAATAATATGGCCAAAGAGATAAATGCATTAAATCACGTAATTAAGCATCTATTTAATTACATTAAAATAATCTATTTGCATCACTCAATGCATCATATAACATCTTAAAGCAAGAATAAAGTAAATATACATAGCATCAAATCATAGTATCTAGAATCTAATAAGTCCATCATATAATCATAAATAGGGTATATGTCTGAATACAAAATAACTAGATATCATCATAAAACATTATGTCACATCAATAAGCATCATCATGTAGATATAATCAACTAAATAGTATAACATCTAACATCTTGCAACTATGATATTGGCAATCAAAATAATGTCTAGACATCTAAGCATCTCAAATGCACATAAACAAGAGTATTAAAGTATCTTGAAAACCAAAATAGATCAAGGTAAAAAATGCAAACATGGGAGGTGCTACATCCTCCCCCACTAGGAATGGGCTTAGTCCTAGAAGTCTACAAAATATAGAGGTACATCTTTCTCAATTATGTGACATTCTCCAAAATTGGAAAGATCTCATCACTTAGGTTCCATAGGACCCTTACCACCTCTATGTCTCAAACCTTGAGGGTCTACTTGACGGTCACCAACTATTGCAAAAGCTTTATGGGATCTACCTACATCCCCTATTGTGGACTCTAACCTTTCCACACCTCTAATTAGTCTTGTTGATGTCATCTGATGGCATCCTACCACCTTATGGCCAAGTTTACCACAAGAGAAGCATGCACCACTACCATAACTATAATTGTAATTGCACCTTGTCTAAGGTGTAGTAGGTTGCTGGAAACTCCCCCTACTAGAATCCTATTGTCCATATTGAGTTGGGTAACTCTATCATGTTTGGACATCTTGAGGATGATCCAACTACTCCTTTCCCATGGTACCTGAGCCTTGACTAGCCTATTGGTCACTCTAAAACTCTTGCTAAAAGCATTTCCTCTTATTGAACTAATAATGCCCACCTTTCAATGGTGATGACTGGGTCAAAGGTGAGGGTGCACTCGACCCTATTAGTTGTTTACTCTAGCCTTGTGAACCCACACTACTACTGAACCCTCTCACCATGTTGCTCTCAAAAATTCTTGCCTTCTAGGTAGCAAAGACAAGTGTTCTTAGTGGATGCATACGAACATCACCAATGATGGAGTCTTTAAGGCCTTAGATAAAATGTTGAGTAAGGAGTACCTCATCATGGCTATAGCATGAGTACTACTTGAGCTCAATGAATCTCATCTCATATCAATCCATTGACATGTTCCCTTGTTTAATCTCATGGAACTCATTAGCCTGAGCCTCCCTAAACTAAGGGGATAGGAACCTCTCTCTGAACCTCTCCTCAAAGATCTCCCAGGTGAGATCTTCTATACTAATAAGGAGCTTCTACTCCTCAATTTTCCATCAAATAGATGGGTGGTCCCTTAGCTACATGATAGCACAATGGGTTCTCAAGTTTCTTGCATAAGGATGCATTGAAAAAAATGCCCCATATCAAGTAATAAAGTCTCAACCTTGAGGCCACCTCATTTACCATCAACGTATGGTGGTTTAGACTACTGAAGGGCTTTCATCATGTCAGTTTGGATGAAATCCTAATTATTATGATCTCAACCTCTTCTATAGTAACCTCTTCCATCAGGTGGTGTGCGAGAATGCTCACACTCATGCTCTCGCTCCTCCCTATTCTCATGCTCTGACATATGGGAGTTTGCACCCTACGATCCCTCTTCGTGTCCACCATGTTGTTGAGAATCCTTGACTCAAGCTCCCAAACAAGCTATATGATTTTGTAACAAAGGCACAAATGCCTCCATTCCACCCAAATTATTTCCTTGTCCTTCCCTTTCTTCTTAACATTCCTCCTCATGGTGTTCTTCATTATATTCCTCACCATAGTTATTTTGTTGAGTATTCCTCCGACCAACTGGCCTTAAGGGACAACAAGATGAGAATTAGATACTAAAAAAAGTGTATAAGAATATCAAATCAAGAACCCTTAAGTATAATAGCACCACATAAGTAATTCACTATCCATTATCATAGTGGGAGCATAACACAAAGACCCCAATGTTGAAACTAGGCTCTGATACCAGATGTAATGCCATACCTAGAGATCTTTGGAAAAATGATCAATAAAATCTAATAATTTTTTTTAAGGTAATAAGAATGGATTCAAACAACATCAACATGCAACATATCAAAAGATTGCAATGGAAGACATAACCAAGCAACCCAAACAACCAATGATCTCCAAGTATCACTACTTACTATCTTGTTTGATAACCAACTATGAATGTTTAAGAAAACAAGAAACCCTTAATATCCAATCTAATGAAACCTAGGATGTTGTACAATCCAATAGGGTGTCTGAAACACCAAAACCCACTTCCTGATGATGCACAGAAATGCTTCTTGTCTTCTATGCAAGGAAGTACAAAAAGCTAGACACACACAAGGAAACACTTGCTCATGCGAGAAAGAACCAAGACCTGTGCAAGGAAACTCGCTGCCACACAAGGAAACTCTCCTTCATGTAAGGGATTATTCCTCTATGGTAGAAAACACAATATCGCATGAGGAAGTACTTGGCCACTCAAGGTAGTACTTTCTCGTGCGAGAATGCTCTATGTTGCATGCGAGAGAACTTACTCCTGCATGAGCATCTAACCAGCCCCACATGAGAGAATGATTTCCTCATGTGAGGAAATGTGTCTGTGGTGCGAAATAGGATGACAACAAGATAGAAAAGCATAAATGGAAAGATGGTCTGAATAATTTCTCCATTTCGAAGAGTACTAGAAACATGTCATTCAAGGCTTAGGCACTCAAAAGCATCTAAATGAAAACAACCTGAACATAAAAGAGAATTAAAAACATAACCATCTACTCCATAACATCTAGTGATCATGTCAAAAAGTAACATCACAGTGAATATACAAGTGCATAAATCAACTATCTCAAGAAGGAAAAACAAAAGCAATAACTACTGAATTGAAAATAACTATGCTCATTTCCTCCTATCCATAATAGCATCATGAGACCTTAAAGGACCTAGCAATCTCTCGAGCATGAATCTCAAATTTCCAATAAGATAGTTGGAGTTGTATCCCACTCTTACCAATAATCAACAACTAACATCATAAGAACAAGTACATCCAACATGCTAATCTACTAGTAACATTACTAATGCAAAGCAGTGGTAAGAAACCTCATCTAACAATATGATACAACATCATGATAAAGGAATGCTTTGAGTAAATGTACTAAACATCATATAAAACATGATATTCATGCAACCAAAGTAAAACATGAATTACAAGAAAACATACTCTGAATACCGAGTGACAATCTAGCACTAGCCTCAAACAAAGTAGACCATCTTTCTACACTGGTCCCTAGTAGTGGTATAGGTAGCTACACCTCCCAACCAGATAGTACCCATAGGCCTACTCCCACCATGCTCATGGAGATAATGACCCAACCATAATCACATAAGACAATCATCCATGGCTAACACACATACCAATCAAGAACATGATAGCAACATCTATATGATCAAAAAGATAATGCAACACATTAGGTGACTGGTCAAATCCGCTATGGATAACTATGTAGGGACACTAGTGGAGTATAAGTCACTTGGCATCAGAAAGCCTAAGCTATATCAGGTGCAGAATGAATCTTTCAGGAAAACATCACACCAATGCGGAATGAATCCCTTTGAAAACCATCAGACCATGCCCTCAGATACAATGTATAAGTGTTCACTTATATGATATTAAGTTTTATTACCCTTTTATTAATTTAGTTATCACTTGTTAGAAACTCTTTATGCCACCTTGTCAGAATACAACTAGGGTATACGAGAGAAGCCACTCCACACATCTACTCGACATACCCATGCTCATCTCACAATGAGTGCCTAGAGGCAATACAAGTTTCCAACCTAACCCCAAATGAAAAATCCTCTAATCACCCTATATTTAGGAGTTTAGATTTCATAAGAACTTGTCAAATGCATGCTAACATGCTCATGTATGGGCATAACCAACTATGTACATGAAATCAATACTAAGCAAGGGTTGGATGAGAAACCAAAAAGTAACAACTATAACAAAATCACTCAACTGACCTATATCTAGGAGTACAGATTAGACACAAATCCCAATGCAATAAAATACATCTATGGTTGAATAGATATTCCTATGGATAATCTAGATCCATGACTAACTTTAGTGCCAAGAAAACTCAAGAAAGCCAGATGACATGCAAATGGAGGTGAAAACCAAAAACACCCAAAAACCATGAAATTAAAACTCATTATATCATTGGGTACAAAAGTCACAAATATTAAATAAAACCTGGGTTTAGAGTCCATATGTAAAAACAACCAGCATATCAGCCCAAAACCCCAAAACCCTAAGCCCAAAAAGCTTCAGACGCTCGTATCCATCCAACCGGGTAGAGTTAGCGTACAAAAATGAAGGGGAACACAAGTTCTCTATCTCCAAATAGTTTACTATTAGAAACAAACTCAGAGATGAAGTGAAAGTAATAAAATGGGAGAACCCTACCTCGCAACCAAAAAGGATAAGTCAAGGACACACGCAATAAAATAACTACTTTGCATCCACCATCAAAAATCTCAAAAAACAAAGGTCTCCCTAAGCCAGATCCAACGAGCTCAATCTCGCGATGATCCCATGCCTATAGCTCCTATAATGAATAAAATAGTAAATCCTTTTTAGAGGATTTTTGAATTCACTCTCCAAATTTCTATTCCACAAGTGAGTAGTGAGTGAATAATTCCCTTTTTGGAGTATATATCCACTTTTAAAAGTGAAATATAATATTAGGAAATTAACTGGCCCATTAAAGCAACTCTTTCTCAATTGAGACAAAACTAGGTAATTCTAATTAAATGGAATTCAACTACAAAAAAGTTGTTGGGAATTAAAATAATTAAATTAAATATAAAATTCCCATAAACTATTAAATTATATTATTCCTTAATAAATTTCACGACAAATGTGAACCTCTAAATGCATAGACATGCTCATGAGTCTAATCACATAATGCAAATGAGTCTAGATTTATTAAATAATTAGAGGGCTTAATTAAATAATTAAATAGGATACGTTGACCATACAAGGATGACATTGGCTAGGTATGAATATTCAAATCACTAACTCTGTGTGCCATTGCTATGGATATAAATCTTGCACACTAAACAACATGATCAAGCGCAATTACATATAATAATATAGCCAAATTGATAAATGCATTAAATCACACAATTAACCATTTATTTAATTACATTAAAATAATCTATTATATTACTCACTACATCATAGAACATCTTAAAGCAAGAATGAAGTAAATATACGTAGCATCAAATCATAGTATCTACAATCTAATAAGTCCATCATATAATCATAAACAAAGTATATGTCCAAATAAAAAGTAACCAAATATCATCATAACACATGAGGTTACATTAATAAGCATCATCATGCATATATGATCAACTAAATATTGTAAGATCTAACATCTAGCAACTACGATACTAGCAATAAAAATAATTTCTAGACATCGAAGCATCTCAAATTCACATAAAGAAGAGTATCAAAGTATCTTGCAAACCAAAATAGATCAAGGTACAAAACGCAAACATGGGAGGCACTACAACAAACATCTTTTGGATCAAAGAAGTGATTGATGCAGTTGAGGCATGGTGAGCTTACCATGAACTGTATTTGGCAAAGACGTTGTTGTTGGATAGTGTTGATGTACATATGTATTACTAGTGAGGATAGATTTGAAGTTGTTTGAAAAATGGATCCTTCTATCTTCATTTCAACTCCTAACAGGGTTGAAATATTCTAGTGGGGATTCAAAGTTTCCTAATAGGGACTCATGCGTACTGAATGTATTTCATTAACTCCTAACAAGGTCCATCCTTTCACAAGGAACTTTTATATTAGTACATCATTCTTTGGGTATCGTCCCTACTAGGGTTTTCGCTCTGATCAAGGGTTTCCCTAGTTAACCGATCTAATGTTATTGTGTATGGTTATCTTTCTATGGTTATTGCATCTATTGTTTACATAGTTGAGAATTAATAAGGATATTTAGAGCTATTTCAATTGCATAAATGATTCAACCCACCCCTCTTAGTTATCTTGGTGGAATTTTCTTTCAAATAATTGGTATCAGAGCATCATGTCCTTGGAGGAAAATATTAACACTTTAAGGAGATCTATGGTGTAGTTTAGGAAAGAAAGTATGAAGTTTGGTGGAGTTAACTATGACAGTTGGAAGGAGAAGATGAAGACATATTTTCTAGGCATGGGTATGGGTTAGTGGTTGATTACTAAAAGAAAGGATCTAATTGAAGAAGACAAGCTTGGAGGTTGTGATGAAACTCATAAAAACATATTCATGTTCAATATGCTTGCTAGAGAAGAACTATTATCAACTCTTCTTGAAACTGAATTTTCTCAAGTAAAATCTTTAAGACTTGCTCATGAAGTTTGGAAAACTTTTCAAAGTACAGTTGAAGGTGATAAACATGCTTAGAAGGTTAAATGACAAAATTGAATATGCTTATTTCAAGATGCTAAAATGATGGAAGATGAATCTATAAGAAGTTATTTTGGTATAATAATAGAGATTATTATAGGAATTAAGAATTATGGAGGAGAGAAATCAAAAGATGAATTTGTATGGAAGATATTGAAGATTTTGACACCTGCATACAAACATACAACACAAATGATAGAACAACTTATTACCTTAACATCCAATTTTACAAAAGAGGCTCTTCTTGGGAGCTAATAGTTGGGAGAAATGGTGATGAGATAGAGTGGAGAATTTCCTAGAGTTGAAACTTCTTTCAATGCATTAAATGTTCAACCTATATTGACAAGGAGTGCAAGTACAAGTGGAGATTATGCCAGTAACAACAAAACAAAAAATGGATGAAGACAAGAAAATTAAGGAAGAACTTTTCATATTTATAAAGAAAGAACTTAAAGGTAACAAAATCTTTAAGTGTTGGGCTTGTAATGAACATGGTCATTATTCTTCTAAATGTACTAAGAGAGTAAAGAAGTTTAAGAAGTTTTATAACTCAAGAATGCATAAGGATAATTTTTTTACTAATGATGAAGAATTTAATGCTAGACTAGAAAAACATTTTAGTGAAAGTGATGATGAGAATGATGAGATAGGAATTTTCTCTGTTAAGGAAGAAATCCCTAAAAAATAAGAAGTTAGAGAAGAAAAAGCATTAATATCACAAGTTGAAAAGAATAAATATGACTATATTATTGATAGTGGTTGTTCCCATCACATGAATGGAGATATGAATAAATTTGTTGAATTCAATAGCTAAGATGGAGAAATAGTTAGAATTGGAAATATTGTAGCTTGTCATATAAAAGGAAAATGATCTATTACACTTGATGGAAAGACTAATATTGGTGATGTTTATTTTGTGGATGGTTTGAAATATAATCTGTTGAGTGAGATAACTAGTGGACAAGGGATATCGGTTACAATTTATAGAGAAGACTTGTATTATCAAAGACAAAAATGACACATTGATTGGTACTGGTACAAGGACAAGAGGTAATGTATTTTAGTTTAATCCTACTATGATGACATGCTTAGTTCTTAAGGTGGATGATAGTTGTTTATGGCATAAGATCTTTTGTCATATCAACTTTCAAAATACTGTGAAGGTTAGTACTACATTTGCAGTGAGAGATTTGCTAAGATTATAAAGCCTACTAACATGATGTGTAAGGAAGGTGTGATGGAAAAATAGAAGAAAAGTTAATTTCCAAGCAAGAAATTTACCACATCAACAAAGTCGGAGATTGTGCACACAAATTTGAGTAGTCCTACAAAAGAAAGAATATTCAATGATGAAAGGAATTTTATGATTCTTGTTGATGATTTCATTAGAATGATGTGGGTAGCATTTCTTAGAGAAAAATTTGAAGCTTTTCAGAGGTTCAAGATATTTAGGAGTCGATTTGAGAAGGAATCTAGTTTGAATATTAGATATTTGAGATTTGATAGAGGAGATTTAGATTCAAATGAGTGTTAATAATTTTTGTGAAGACAATAGTTTAATGAGACAAATTTCAGCCCCTAAAACACCTAACCAAAATGGGATAGTAGAACGGAGGAACATAATAGTAATAGAGGCAGCAAGAGTAATGGTGTTTGAAAACATTGTATCTAAGATCTTTTGGAGAGAAGTGGTTAACATAGTAGTATACACTATGAACAATGTACAAATCAAACAAGGCACTAGTAAGGCACTTTATGAACTTTGGTTTGGACATACACCTTCTATGAAGTATTTCATAATATTTGGAAGTAAATGTTACATTAAGGGAGATGATGATATTGGAAATTTTGATTCAATAAGTGATGAAATTACATTCCTTGGATATTTGGTAACAAGTAAGGCATATAAATGTTTTAATCAAAGAACTAAGATTATTATTGAGAGTGAAAATGTAAGAGTTGGTGAAAAGTTTAGAATTTAGGAAAGGATACTTGATTATAATTCTAATGAAGAAACTACTCCAAGGCCTAAAAAATGGGATGTTGAGCAAGAATTATTTTATGAGAGTGGCACTAATTTGTAGAATGAAATTGAGAGAGAAGTGCATAGAGTAGAACAAAGAGAAGAACCTAGAGAAGAAATCAAGGTTGAGATAGTGACACCTAACATAAATCTGAAAAGAACCACCCCATTAAATAGATCATTAGAAATAGAGGCAAAGGAGTGATGAGAAGAAATGAGGTACATGAATAACTATGCTTAATTTCTCAGGTTGGACAATGCTGATGAAGCTTACAAAGATGATTATTGGACTAAAGCTTTGAAAGAAGAACTAGAGAAGATTGAGAAGAACAAAACATGGGAATTGGTTCCTAAACCTAAGCCTCATAATATTATTGGAACTAAATGGGTATTCATAAACAAGATGAATAAACAAGATGAGGTTGTGAGAAACAAAGCAAGTCTAGTATGTAAAGGTTATTCACAATATGAAGGAATTGACTTTGAAGAAACTTTTTCACGTGTTGCTAGATCAGAAATAGTAAGATTTTTTTTGGCATATGAAGCTAACAAAAATTTAATGTTTATCAGGTGGATGTAAATCAAAATTTCTAAATGGAGAACTTGAAAATGAGATATACATTGAGTAGCCTGATGGTTTTCCTTTGATAGATGATAATGATATGGTTTGTAGATTGAAGAAGGTATTGTGTGGATTGAAATGACCAACTAGAGCCTAGTATGCAAGATTGGACAAACACTTGACAAATTTGGGATTTGTGAAAGGTAATGTTGATAGTAACTTGCATAAGAGAAAAGATGATAAAGGATTACTGATTATTGTAATATTTGTGGATGTCATTATTTTTGGAGGTAATGATCATTCAAGTAAAGTATTCTCAAAAGAAATGAAGAAAGAATTTGAGATGAGTATGATTAGTAATATGAAGTATGCCATGGGATTGTATATTGTACAGATTAATGATGGTATTTTTATAACACAAGATAAGTATCTCAAAGACTTATTGAAGATATTTGGTTTGGAAATTTGTAAAACTATTGGAATACCTATGGTCACTGGGCACAAATTATCCAACAAAGATGAATCCCTTATTTTTGAGGAGAAAATATACAGATATATGATTGGTGGATTGAAATATTTGACACATACAAGACCTAATATATCTAATGCAGTTGGAATTATAGCAAGATATTAAGCAGATTCTAAAGAGGCACATTATGCAGCTGTAAAAAGAATTTTTAGATATTTGAAGGGTACACCTAATTATGGATTATGGTATTTTAGATCAAATGATTTTTCTTTATGTGCATACATTGATGCAGATTGGACAATAAGTGTAGATCATAGAAAATCACTAGTGGTGGAGTATTTTCTTGGGAGGAAGACTAGTTTCTTTGATAAGAAAGAAATATGATTGTATTTAACAAATCACAACAAAAGAAGAATATATTGCAGTAGTAAACAATTGCAATTAGATTATATGGGTGAAGAAAATGTTGAAATACATTGGAATTGAGCTTACTGAGCCTATTATCATGCATTTTGATAAAACAAATACAATGAGTATGTCAAAGAAACTAATTTTACATTCAAAGACAAAACATATATCTATTAAGTATCACTTTTTGAGAGAGAAAGTTACAGAGAAAGAGATCAAATTGGAGTATATTAGAACAAAGGAGAATATAGCAAACATATTTACAAAACCTTTGGTGAAGGACATAGTTAAGTACTTGAGAGGTATGCTTTAGGTTATGTCCCAACCTACTTTTGAGTAGTTGATAGAGAAATTGCATCAATCCAATGGTAGCATAGCACTATTTCTTTTATTTGGACTAGATGCTTGATGCTTCCTCTATGGGGTTTAATTTGTGTTTGGGACTCTTGGTATTGGTATTTAACAATGTCTTTAGACAATTGAGCTTATTGCAAATCTTGCTTAGAGAATTGTCATAATGATGCCTTTGCATTGATGTCAATGGGGATGAGAGTAACACATGAAAAACATATTTTTGATATGTATGTCTGGGAGAGAGTAGCACATGAGAAATGGGGGAGAGTAATACTTGAAAAATATCCTTGTATATTGATTAATATCAATGGGGGAAGAAGATTGAAAATAAGTTTATCCTTTAGGGTAGAGATGTTTTTGAGAGGTTCATGTTGACTAATGAACAAGATTTGAAGATTGATTGATGAAGAGGAATTGAAGATTGATTGTGTTGGAATTATGATATATTTGTCATTAGTAAAAACACTTATTCAATTTTGAATGTTTATCTAGCTCATCACTTAGTCTCAAGAATATACTAAGCATTTAGTGGTTACCTTATAAGTTTAGCAGGTAAACAGTTCTCACCGAGCATTCCAGAAGATACCAAGTGAATGAGAAGTTCAACAAAGTTTACCGAGTGAAAAAGGTAAATGAAGATCAGCAGAGTTTACCGAGTGAAAAAGGTAAACAAAAATCAGCAAAGTTTATTGAGTGAAAAAGGTAAACAAAGGACTCAGTGTTTACCAAGTTAAGTAAGGTAAATGAAGAAGTTAGTTTCTACCGAGTGACACTATATCTACCGAGTCACCAATGGTTACCGAGTTCCAAGCAATGTTCTATGGCTAGTATGAAACGAGTCTCTACTTCTACCGAGTGCATGATGATGCCGAGCAATGTAGTGGATGCCGAGTATCAGAAGGTCACCGAGTCAGTTCAGTGAACTCGAGTTATTTACTATTGGGTTGACTCAGTAATGTTTTGTTCACTTGTATTTTGGTCGACCTTGTAATTGTAAATATTGGAATGGTATATATGTAATGTATGATATCATTTGCAAAAAAAAGGATGAGGATGGCATGTATGAAATGAGTGAGTAATGTGCGCATGTGAAGAAGGTATTGCTATCAGCAGCAGAGTAAAAGGAATATAGCAAGGTCAACATAGGAGCAGAAAAGTTATATCTATCACATCAGGTGATCAATGCAAAAAGGATCTTATCAACAAACAAGTTGTAAGTAGATCCACTACTTCATCCTAATAGGTGAATCAATTTTTTAAATCCTTTAACAGGGTAGACTTAACAATCTTTTTGTAAATCTCCTAATAGAGTGCATACTTCAATGTATATTTGTAAATCCTCTAACAAGGTGGATCTAGCAGTCCTACTTGCTCCTAATAGGGCAGATCACCAGAAGTGATCATTGTAAGCCTTAACCAGCCAACTTCATATTGCAGTAATGAAGTTTTGTGGGCATCATCCCCATCCCAGTTTTACTTTCTAATTGGAAGGTTTCTGGGTCACTAAATCATTGTGTTCATGTGTTATGAATAATTGATCTTTCATTTATGTAGTAGATTAGATGAATGAATGATGAATGGTTAAAATGCTGAATTGCTTAAAAATTTGTTATGTTATTGATTCACCCCTCCCCTCTCAGTAACATATCTCATCCTGAATATTTCCAACAGATTGATGAAGAGGATTTTGAAAAGATGATGATGATGTATGGAGGAGATTAATACCTTCCTTATGGATGATATTTACAGATTTGATAACATTCACGAATAATATGAATGGGGGAGTAGATGCAATAGAGACATTTGGTATTCATGGAACTTAGATGTTTTTCATCTATATTGCCATCAATGCTAAAGGGGGAGATTGTTAAGAATTAATGTTTATGGTATTCCTATGGGGGAGTATTTTAGTATTGTTGGAGACATGATTTAGTGGTTGTGTATTACATTCATGACAAATTTTGTCATTGATGTCAACACACTGGTTCTTTAGTGAAGACTCGAAGAGCAACATACAGAGTTTGGCTTTGTGTAGTTTGAGGATTAAAGATCACTTTATGCACACTTGGGATAATGTTCTAGAGTATTTATAGATGCTCCAATTAAGATCATGTATGACAATATGAAGATTGGACATAGTTATTATGATTTTAGTAAAGGAAGCTTTCAAAAAGAGTTTTGAACATTGAGGATTGATGTTTGGATGCTATCTCCTAATAGAGATGGAATTTGGTTAAGTGGACTTGGATAGAGGTTGAAGACATGTGGAGTACATTGTGGTTAATCACACACATTCAGATGATCAATGAGTCAATTTATGAAGACTTTGAGCCAAAAAATTGCTTGTAATTATGAGAAGATGTAATGTTGTAGTGTAACATGTAAATGTAATAGCTTAAGTTAATCCTATATCATTATTGTAAACTAGGAGAGCCTCAAAGATGACTCAATAACCTATTCTATTACTTGGTATAAAGGAAAGGTCATTTCCTTTGATGGAGAGTGTGATATGCAGTCATGTCTATTTAATGTATTCTACGAGCAAGTCAATGAGAGAATGATGAAATCACAAGCAGACATGACTCAATTAAATCATCTAAGTGAGCAAAATCTTCATAGACAAAAAGGAAAAGTTGGACTTGGTTAAAGGGAAGAAGGTGAAACTTCCAAACAAGGTGCACAAAGAAATCAAAGGCCTACTTGTAATCACTGTGGCAAGATAGGTCATACATCAAACAAATGTTGGAGTAATGGAAAAGTAAAATTCAATGGTAAATGCTTCAATTGAAATCAACATGGTCACAAAGCTAATGAATGCAAAAAAAAACCAAAATTTGAAGGCAAATGTCACAAATGCAAGAAACTAGGTCACAAGGCATCTGAATGCAAATCAAAAGCATTCAATCCAACAGAACAAATTATCAAAGCAATATTTGGTTGGGACTACAATACTTGGTGCAGGTGTCACTATTGTGGAGAATATGGACACATTGGAATAAACTGTGCAAGACATCACCTAAGAAAGAAGGATACAACTATAAGATGTTACACATGTACTGAACTTGGTCATATAGCTAAGAATTGCATGAATATTGGAAGAATTGAAGATGAAAAGAAAGCTAAAGCTGATAACATTCAGAAGCAAATGAGACAATAGTGGATTCCTAAATCTACTGAGCAAGACAGTTCAAATAATGGTCATGTCACTCAAGAAATGGGTGACTCCACCATTTCCAATTAAGATTTAAGAAGAATCAGGAACTGCATCTTCTAGCCACATCTTAAACAGTTCCAGAATGAAAAAGTGCAAATGATCAAATCAGTATTTCAGATACATGAATCAAAGAAAAGTTATCATTCACCGAGTTGCATGTATCAAGCAAGGTTGACTAAAGACCTTACCGAGCTAGGTCAGGAGTATCAAAGATTTTGTTAGACCATCGAGTTGCAAGGTTTTACCAAGTAAATCAATGATAGATTGGCACACACTATGTCAACTCAGCTACCTTTGTACCGAGCTTTAATGACAGTATTTCATCAAAAAGGGTAGAATTCGATTTCATTTTTCATCGCGACTTACAATACTCAGAGCCAAAAGGATTTCCAGTTGTATGCCAAGCAATTTGAAGCAAAATTCTTGTGAAGTAATTGTTTGAAGAATTTATCATCCACCGAGCAGCAATGGCATCCACAAGCACCAACAACAGCAAGGTGAAGAAGGGTTCTGAAATGCTAGTAAAAGGAGTCGAATGGAAAGCCCCAAAATTCAAGATAGTGCCCGCAATTGCTGAATCACTTAACCTACATGGAGCTCAATAAAAAATTCCTCCTAAGGTACTTCTTGTTAATGATATTCACGCTCATTTCAAATGCACTATTCAAGAAATTGGTACATTAGATATGGATAATGCCCTAGGACAATTATGTGTTGATGGAGCCCTAAAACCTGAGCATAAGCACTTAGAAGAAAAAGGCTTGACCCATATTCCACACCTACCAAGGAATTTCCAAGTTAAATGGGTTAGATATGTTCTGAGCCGTGTACACAATGGTTAGTTGTGGTTGGAGCAACCTGTACTGATAACCAAAAAGATGATTCATAAGATCACAGGTTTGCCTATGCTTAGTAAAGCCAAAACCACTAAAACCCTAGGTTAGGATGAGTTACAGAATAAAACCCTAGCAGAATGGGATGGTAGAGGATTAAAACTTAACAATATATCTAACATGGAACTCAGATTTGGCATTTATGTAATTGCATATAAACTATATAGTTCCAACAGATTGAATAGTGTACTATGTGAGGTTGTGGATTTAGCATTTAAGATTGTAAAGAAAAATCTAGAATTTGATGTGTCAGAATTACTGTTAAGACAGCTGAATAAAAATATGGAAAGCATAAGGACTTCAAAGAATAACCCTTGTAAATTTGGTTCTTTGTTAATTTTCTTATTCTTTTATGTACAAAAGTTTTTTCCATAAAAAGGATCTGTAGCATGGAGGAAAGACACTCCAATTCTATATCAAATTAATGAGTTCATAGCAGAAATGGGTGAAAATTTTGACAAAGCCATGGATAAATATTTTGAAGATTTCTAGGAAAGGATGAATAATAGGTTCATAATTCCTCCTAAGCTTGTTGAGGATTATAAAGATGATATATGTTTCATGGTTGACTGTGATCATGTGTACATACAGGCAGTCATACCCCGAGTGGCATGGGTAAAACCATTACCTTATGAATTAAACATTGATGATGCAAGAGACATCATTGAGGCACCAGTGAATGAACCAACTATCCCTAACATCCTTGCCTTTGGAACTTATGATGAAGCAAAGGCCAAAATTGATCTTGAAATCAAGCTACCACATGCCATAAGCAAAGCCAAGAGGAAGATAGCCAAAATGAAAACTGCTACCAGTTCTCTCATGCTAACTAAAGGAAAAGGCAAGGATGAAGAAGATGATGAACAAGAAGGAGGAGAAGAAGAAAAAGAAGAACAAGAGTTTGAAGAAGAAACTCCAAAGAAGAAAGGTAAGGCAATCATTACTAAACATAAAAAGAAGCCTACTACAGTATTCTCAAGGAGAACCAGAAAAGGCAAACAGGAACCTGTACTGGTTAGGCCTCCACCCACATTTGAAGAAAGGCTCAAACAATTGGAAGAAGGAGCAAGCATTACAAATTTCAAAGCATTGAAATTTGAAACAAGAACAAATGCTGAGAAAATGCAGATAGAGGAACTGGTACTCTCCAAGATGGGAAAATGGAAATACTCCTCAGACCAGCTTGCCTCTCAAATCTCCAAGGAACTACTGGAGAGATTGCAACCGAGATGGGAGACAACCACCTAAAAGATATCTATGAGCAATCTTTGAAGAATCTTCAACCAAATCTCACTGGAGCAGAAATAAAGACTACAATGAAAATCATGAAGGTAAAATGATGATCATATTTCACACTTGTTTGATTTTAATCAAAGACATTGAGCATGTTGTAAATGATGCAAAAAAAATGTGAAAAAATATCTATCATCTGCATAAGCCCAGTGAAGACCTAGTAGAAATCAAGGATGATGACAGCAGTGACAGTGATGATATAAATGCCACTCCATCCATCACAGTCTCACCAGGAGAGCTACATGCATTAATGGAAGAAGACAAGGAAGAAAAAGAAATGGGGGAAGAAGCTGAAGAGGAAAATAAGGAGGAAGATGATCCAGTAAAAATTGCAGCAGTAGTTATTGCATCCCTTCCTCACTCTCCATCTAAAACCATCACATCATCAAGGTTGGAGTTAGCTTCAGCAAGATTGATAGCATCTACATCAAATTTATCATCTACACTTGCCTCATCATAGCTCCAGGTATCATCAATGGAAGTGTCTACCACTTCATCTACCGAGCTACAACCCTCTTCTTTAGCCATCGAGCCAACCTCCTTAGCTCCATCATCATCAATCAGTATAACAGTAAGTTCTACAATTTTGACAGCATTATCTACATCTACTTAAAATTCAATTAGTTCAGCTACTGCTATAATGAGTGTATCATCATTTTTGGGAAGCATTCCAGTTTTTGATCTGGTAAATACCTCTATTGGCATTCAATCCTCAAGTCCTATCCTAGTTTTTACTGCTAGTCCTTCCATCTCTACTATTGTGTCTATTCCTAAGATTAAACTAGTCATCACAGAAGTCAAACAAAAGCATCCATTAAGACTTTTGATCATTGGAAAGGAAATTCTAGAAGATATTGATTTAGACACAGATATAGTAATTCCAAAAATTGACTATGAAAATGCTACCATTGAAGAAATGAGGTATGCTAGTCAATTAATAGAGATGAAAGCTATGCAGAAGCAGTTAAGATCTTAAAGGGATAAGGAATACAAAATAATTGAGGATGCCAAGAATATAATTATAGATGCTATAGGTGTTGAAGTAGATTCTACTTAACACATTTTGATTCAATTAGAAGAGGCTATAAATAAATTCAATGAGGACACCTCTAGTCAAGAAAAATTGATTGAGAAGGCTGAAAGGAAATTTGATAATAAGGTGCTTGAGCACATTGCAATAAAACAGGTAGAATTGTCCACAATTTTGGCCAATCTTGAAAATTCTTTTAATAATGTAACTTCACTTTTTGCCAAACTTTGTGATGTTACCGAGCACACCAAGGAGATCAAAGAAAAATTGAATAAAATTGATGAGGATATGAAGGGCAGTGCCCAAATTCTACAACTTGACCCCAATTCAAGTTCATCCCATCATCTCAAAATCAAATTTTTGTCAGAAAAGTAGGCAAAATTGTTGAGAGAGGAAGCAAGGATCAGGTCTACCTTAATTGACATTCAAAACATGATCCTTCCTATCATGGACACAATGCAGAAACACATTATCTACTCCAAAACATTGATCCATGACAAGAATTTCTCAGTTGCAGATCATATGGTTGAACTTTCAGCTGAAGTTCAAATAGCACTCTCCACCTGCAAAATTTTGCAAGAAAATTGGGATAAGACTTTGGCTCTTATTCTCAAGTTACACTCTGAGTTTATCTCTCATTTTGGTGTCTCTGTGTAAATACATATTGCTTAATTTGGCATTATTGTCAAAAAGGGGGAGATAGAGTTAGAGAAGAGATAGAGATATTTGTAAATACTCCAAGAATATTGTATGGGGGAGATATATGTAAATCAGTATGTCAAATTTTGTATATAAGTTTTGGCTCATAAGTGTTTTTGTCACTAATGCCAAAGGGGGAGATTGTTGAAATTATGATATATTTGTCATTAGTGCAAACACTTATTCAATTCTGAATGCTTATCTAGCTCATCACTTAGTCTCAAGAATATACCGAGCATTCAGTGGCTACCTTATAAGTTTAGTTGGTAAACAGTTCTCATCGAGCATTCTAGAAGATACCTAGTGAATGAGAAGTTCAACAGAGTTTACCGAGTGAAAAAGGTAAATGAAGATCAGTAGAGTTTACCGAGTGAAAAAGGTAAACAAAGATCAACAAAGTTTACCTAGTGAAAAAGGTAAATGAAGATTAGTAGAGTTTATCAAGTGAAAAAGGTAAACAAAGGACTCAGTGTTTACCAAGTTAAGCAAGGTAAACGAAGAAGTTAGTTTCTACCGAGTGACACTATATCTACCGAGTCACCAATGGTTACCGAGTTCCAAGCAATATTTTGTGGCTAGTATAAATCGAGTCTCTACTTCTACCAAGTGTATGACGATGCCAAGTAATGTAGTGGATGTCGAGTATCAGAAGGTCACTAAGTCAGTTTAGTAAACCTGAGTTATTTACTATTGGGCCAACTCAGTAATGTTTTGTTCACTTGTGTTTTGGCCGACCTTGTAATTGTAAATATTGGAATGGTATATATGTAATGTATGATATCATTTGCAAAAAAAAGGATGAGGATGGCATGTATGAAATGAGTGAGTAATGTTCACATGTGAAGAAGGTATTGCTATTAGCAGTAGAGTAAAAGGAATAAAACAAGGTCAACATAGAAGCAGAAAAGTTATATCTATCACATCAGGTGATCAATGCAAAAAGGATCTTATCAGCAAACAAGTTGTAAGTAGATCTTGTTGGTGTTTTATTTTGATGTTAACAGTGCTAAAACTACTAGGCGACAAAAGGCTTAGTACCTAGATATCAGTACATACACAACCTAAAGAATAGCCAATTCTCATTATCACTTGCATATGCAAAGTACTAGGGCCCAACTCCAACAAAACCTTAGATGGTTTTCTACTCTTTTGGCTCTGTAAAACCAGGGCGGGTGCACCCGGGGATGGTTCAAAGATGGAATAATTGTATGAGAATTATCCTTAGTTTCATTTTGATTTTCATCTCTAAATCCTCAAACATATATGTAAATAACTGATAAACACATCCCTTGAACAGATATGGCCAAGAAATCTTCTATAGCTCTGCAGATGTTTCCAACAACAATGGCTAAATGAAGCTAAAACAATCCATGCAGGCAAGTGCTGGCCAACTTTGAAAATCTTACAGGAAAGATAATTGAAAATTGATTTTATGATGTATTTTGAAAAAGCTAGTTATAATATACTTCTCTTTTGGCTGAAATACTTTCGATCAGTGCCTAATCCATTGGGAATTCAGAGTCAAGTAAATTCTTAGATCTAATTTGTTGCCTTGCAACAAATTTTCATCAGCAATTCTTACCAGAATTTATCATTCAAAAATCCTTATTAACACCCAAGCAACCTCATCACATTCATCAAAGCCTTTATTTAATCCATTGAATTAACAGCAATAACAAATGGATGTACAGTCTTACTAAATTGCAATCAATTGCATAAGCTTTTACTCACACAACATCAAGGTAGCTCAGTATTAAAAAGGAGACAAAATTCAGAGAAGAACAGATATGGGGACAGTTCATAATTTGTATTCATTTCCTTTGAAAATGGTATATCCTTTACAAAAGACCCAAAAAAACCTTCAGAGAAGAAGCACAGTTCTTTCTACATTCATCCATATCTCAGAAATTTTGACAGAAAAAGTATACTATAAATTTCTTTCCCAAAATGTTTGGACCAAAAAAAGAACTAAGCACAATACTTAGTGAAAACCAAATTTGGACCCCTCTTTAGCCTTGGGATCTCACTTAAATAATGTGAGATGCAACAAGCTTCAGGCTACAGTAGGTGACAGGTGTCCTTCTTTTGAAAAACAAAAAACAAGAATAACAGAAAGGTTGATTACAACAGCATTTCTTGGCGGGTCCCTTTCTGTTATGCTTCTTGGTTGTTATGACCTGCTCTCACAATCATTACTCATCTTCAGAGTACATACCCATAAGGTCTGTAAGTGATGTATCATCTTCTGTTACATGCAAACTCACTTTAACCTGGAGATTTTCTATGTCATCATTGCTGACTACAAGAGTAACTATTACTCTTACATCTTCCTCGTCATCGTCTCCTGACATCTGTTCACTAAACTGATCTTTCCATCTGTTAAAAGTATCATCATCTGGCCAATCAAAACTTAGGGTTTCTCTTTGTATCTTTATTAAAGAATTGGCATTTTCTTCTAAATCATCGAATTCTTTTCTTATATCAGCATAATACAATTGTATTTTTACCAGCTCTTCATTTGTCTTTGCCCAAAACCAATAGTCAATCTCACTGATGATGTTTGTTATTCTGTTATCGAATAATTCATCCATTTCCTTTTTCCATTTGTCCTTTTCCTTTACTGTATCAACAGATTCTAAGGCACAAGGAAATAGGGTGAATTTTTTAGCAAGATATCTTGAAAAACAGAGTATCAATTTCCTCTGTAAAGAATCTCTTTTATTTTCAAAATTATCTAATTGATTCAATAAATCAAAAATCCTCTCAACCTGATGATAAGGCATTTGAACTGTAGATATACAAATAATTGTAACATCATTATTTCTCTGTCTCCACTTCTGTGCAAGAGAATCTAGTCCATTCTTTTCTTTATTTAACTCATCTATGAGGGTTACAATCCTTGTCAACTGATCATAAAAATTTGACCATTGTATTTTATCCCTCAAATATGTCACACCCTGCCTCCATTTCTCTTCCTGCCGATTTCTAAATTCTATCTGCCACTCATGTAATTTGGTTTTTTCTGCTTCAAATTCCTCTGTAGTATAGAATTGGGGTCTTTCAGGGGTGTCAGGTATCTCAATAATAGGGGTTAATCCCACAGATGACTGTGGGGGATATGCAATTCTTAGTGTACTAGATTCTCCCACTTTTCTCTTTCCAAGTACCTTTTCTAATTGAGATACCCTGTTTTCTAACTCAATTCTCCTTTTTACCTCTTGATTATAGGCTTCCACCACTACTTCATATTTATTATGCATATCAATCATTTCCCTCTCTTCTCTTTCCGCAGTAGCCAGGGCAAATTTAGAATAATCCACATTCATGTGGGCTGCCTGTACATTTGAAGTGTCAGCAACTCTTCTTACAATGATACTCCCTGTTAATCCTGAATCATCAGGCTGTGATGAAGTAATTCTGGATCCTCTTCTCAGGGACCACATAACAAGGGCAGCTTGATCATTGCTGAATGCTGTACCCAAGAATTCCTCTTTATTTGGATCCTGGAGTCCTAAATTATTTGAAACAGAATTAAAAATTAATGCGTCAGCAATGTCCCAATTGGGCAATAATAAAACATTAGCATTTTTTACCATCTGTCTTCCCTCATCAGGGGTTATATTTTGAAACTCTTGAACCATTTGTTCCTTTATTAGATTTTGAATGGAGGTCTCATCCATTTTTGGATGTTCTGCTCTCATATTATTGCACCTTTGCTCAAAAATGTGCATGTTTACTCTCCACGCAAACTGATGGAAAGCCCTAGATCTTACAAAATTGTTATCAGACAAAAAATGCTGACTGGCTTGTTCCAAAATAGGGTCCAATTCCCTTCCTCTGAAATCTACTGTAGTTAATTCAAAACTTGGTACAGGGGGTTCCTGAGGGTTCCCTTCATCAATCTCTGCTTGTGTAACAAAAATTTCTCCTTGTGACCCCATTTGTTCGAATTGCTCATTGGTGAGCTGTTCTTCCTCAATTCTTATTGGGGTTTGAGAAGGTGAGCCACTTTCATCAGGGGATACTTCCTCCCTTATTATTCTCCTTCTTTTGGGGGAAGGTTCAGGGGGTCTTTCTTCTAAGACAGTGCTGGTGGATTCACTTATCTGTTTTTCTTTATGCACAACGGGCACCTGCTGTCGGACAATAGTATATCCTGTTTTCTTCCGTACCACCAGTGGACCTATTCCAATGTTGGGAGTGAAACCCAATTTTCTCATAATTTCTCTGGCTTTATCTGGAAAAGAATTAATAAAATGTTGTTTCTTCTCATTCATTACTTCCATTATCTCAGAGAAATTACTCATGAGCTTATGTATTTTATCTGCATTGTTTGCAGCATTACTAAGAGGACTGAAATCTTTATCAAAACAATTAATGAATTCCAAAACTTTTGAATAGACTCTCCATTTTTCTTTCTTTATTTCTTGCTCATGGAGAGAGTATTCATTTCTTATTATATCTTCAGGAAAATAGAATTCATGCTGAACTGGACGAAGCTTGATTCTCAATCTAAGGGCAGAGTTGAAGAAACCTTCTGTATCACAAAAATGAGAGTGAGACACTGCCATTTTATATTGATCCAAAATTTTATGGAGGAAGACCCACCCTTCTTTAGTTATCACAAACTGGTGGGCTATAGTACAAGTAGGAAAAATTGATCCTGTCCCCCTTTTGTGCAAAAAGGCCTCCTCCACTCCTCCCAACTGCCACAAAAATTCAGCTATCCCTACCTTCAAGGGTACCTGATAGGGTAACACATGGGGTGTTCCTTTGAAACCATAGACCCTGATGACCATTGAGACTGAATATGGGATAATATCTCCCCAATTATGTGAAACTTTTAGATTATGGGTTTTGTCCATAGGCCTGACAAGGTGCATTAATGCCTTAGGGATTCTGGGATTGTCACTCAATATGAGGCACCTTAGTTTGGAGGCAAAGTGCCTATCAAATCTAACAAAGCTAGCATTTTCTGCTTCCCAGGTCATGTCTGCACTCCACAATTGGACTGGCAGTGCTTCCCCTTCTTGTTCTCTATTTAAAACCATTTCTTTACCAAAATAAGTGGCCCCTTTAAAAATAAACATATGCATCAGTAAGGAATACTGACCCCAAACCTTTTCCACCTTGCCCTGTGCAATCCCCACCAATCCATGATGAATCTCATTTGCCAAGTAAGATGAAAAATCAAAAATTATTTCCACACCAAAAGAAGAGATTTGGGTGATCATGTACATGAAGCTCACCGGAATAAAATCTTCTTCGCCCTCTCCAAAGACTCTGCACAGGGTCCTATATATCTCCACTGCCCTGGCATTAAAACATGATTTCTTGAAGGGCTCTTTAGAAGATGATGTTATGGTTGGGAGGCCTCCAATCCGGCCTATGTGGGCTTTCAGTGCACCCTGTCTAACTACATCCCTCTTGGATATATATTCTTTTTCTAAATCTATCAGATTAATGGGCACATGATACATGGTGAGGGGTCCCAGATTGAAAACCTTCCTAATCTCCTTGGGACTGATGGTAACTAAAGCCTCACCATCTATTCTTCTCACTACCTTAGTGGCTTGGTCATAGTTTTTTGCTATAGCTTCAAGAAAGTCAAAATCCATAAACACGCTGGGGACAACAAGCTTCCCAAGATCAAAATTCCAAATATTGGCATGAGGGGCATATAACTTCCTATCTGCAAACCATTTTTTAAATAAACTCAAACCAGTTTGAGAAGTTTGAGCATCCTGGACCCAATTACCCTTATCATACAATCCATCAGCTACCCTAAGCCTAGGGTTGAGTGAGGTTAACCTCTTAACTTGCACCGTTTCTACAGTAGATTCAGGAAGTAACTCAAGCAAATCATCATGCACATTTCTATCCAAGTAGTTTACTGCTCCTGTAAATCCCTTCTTAGGAGGCATCTTGGGCTATCCTTTTTTAAAACTTAAAAGCTCACAAAGATGATGGCAATTTTACTTACTTGAATTCTGTCTCAATTCTCATTTGTATTCCTGCAAAATTTCAGCGAACAGATAACTTGACAATTTTTTATCAACCTTGGCACGCTTTTCTTTCAGTAATAGCTTCTGCACAAGAATGGCTTCAAATCTTTTCTCGCGTGAAATGAAACTGATGCAATCTCTCTGTATTATACTCTATTTTTCCTCACGGACGAAGCTTTCTTGTCTAATTAATACAGAGAGTGGCACTACATTTTTTATTTAAAACTGCGCCGTTGATCTTCAAAGATCCTACGATCATGCGGTACAAAGAGAACAACTAGGAGTTATATTTGCCATGTCAGTTATTTTACCCAATGAGAGCTTTCCACGTACATAATTCTTTCTTTTGATGGCGCTTACATTTAGACCCACTGACGTCGGAGAACACGTGTCAGCATGTCGCTACTTCGTTATGCATAAAGAACAAGCACCTTGCCATGACAAGGCGGCGACAACCGTTGATCGGATCAAGAAATGATCGAAAGATATGCTACATGACTTCTGAAGAAAGAAGGCGGTGGGCCCAACTCGCTATGTCGCTATAATTATCTTCCTTGCAACTTTTCATAGCGAGGTAGTGAGCTCCGCTGATCTACTTCAAACTGACGTTCAAGATTTCTTGTACACTTAGTCAGATAGGTATTAATGAGAATTGGATCTCTGCATAGCTGGCACATGTCAAAATTTATCACAGTCATCTGTCATTACACGTCATCAAAGATCTTGCCGATCTTTTGCCATTTTACGGGGCCTCGCTAACTCGCTAACGGTGAAGCACCTCAATTTTCCGATAGCGAGGTAGCGAGCTTCGGCACTTAAAATGATTCCGTGCCGGAAAAAGCAAGGGGTACCCAGTAATTACTTCTGTTAATTAAAACTGATTCTGACAACGGTATTTATGACTGGTCATGCCACCTGGTGTAATTATGATACAAGCAAGATGCAATGTCATCATTTTTAGATTTTCACGTGGCCTCGCTACTTCGCTAACGGTGAAATGCCTGAATTTTCCAATAGCGAGGTGGCGGAACTTTCGGAAAGATCAACATTCTAGCTCCGATGTCAAATATTCTTGTGGGTCCCTCTCCCCCTTTTTTATGGCGAATTGCAAAGTGTACCTGCACAATAAAGCATTTAATAAGCAAATCTCCGATCGCCGCACGTTCACTTCATGGTCCCACCGCTTAAAAACTCAACACTCGCTATCTCGCTATACTTAATGAGCATGCAACTCTCAATAGCGAGGTAACGCCAGCGGTAGATCTAATCGGATCTGACGGTTGGGACAAATAGGAAGAAAGGTAACCCAGGAGAAAGGAAAAGAAATACAAAAGCATATTCGCTTCTTTTGAAATTTGAAAATTTCGCGCCCGACCATTTATGAATAGGGATGAACATGGGGCTTATATGGCGAATATTTCTTATAGATGGTTTATCCAAAACCTTATACTTCACTTAGACATAGAATATCTGACTTTTCTATGGTTTAACTAAAAAATTTTTTACTGCAGAAAAAGTCAGACCAACAGTGGCTTTGTCTGGGGATGATAGACTACTTGAGTCTATGCAAGGATTCAGAATCTATGGGAGAGCAGACCACACATCCGGGAAGTGACAGCTTCTTCAGAGAGCACAGAGCAACACACAAAAACAAAAACTCAGATTGTACAAGGATTTACAAAAGCCAGGACGCGAGGAAAACCTAAAACTAATGTTCATGGAAGAAATTAAGTATTTTTTCAAGAAAAATACCTCTTCAAGAACTGTCCATGAACTGGCAATTCAAGAATATTATCAAATACATCTTTGATTATGTAGGAATCTTCACCCCAAGCATTCTCAATGAGATATGGGCCTAACCAAATGGGATCAAATTTGCCATGTTTTCCTTTATCTTCAATTCTGGCGTTCCACATTAAGACTAGGTCTCCATTTTCAAATTTCTTGTTTACAGTTCTTTTATCATAGAGTGTTTTGACTTGTAACTGCAATTTTTGATTTCTCAGAGATGCTTCTCTTCTGGCTTCGGTCAATCCTACCAATTCATTCATTCATTCTTTCATTTCATCAGTAGTATCTTCATCATATGACTGGATGTAATTGTATAATCCCATCAAATTGTTCTGGGGCATTCTAGCTTGAATTCCATACACTAAATCAAATGGAGCCACCCCAATTGCCTTCTTTACAGTTACTCTGTTAGCCCATATTGCCAACTGTAACTTGGAATCCCATGCCCTTTTATTATCGTCCAAGGTTCTCTTAATGATTTTCAACAGGCTTTTATTTGTGGACTCAGCTTGTCCATTCCCTTGCGGATGATATGGGGCAGATGTTGTTCTTGTCATTCCATATTTATCACAAAACTTGATGAATTCCTCAGACCTAAAACACATAGCATTATCTGTGACAACTTTCTGTGGACATCCAAATCTGGAAATGATATTATTCAATAAGAAATTATTTACCACTTTACTCGTTGCATTTCTGGTAGGGATAGCCTCTACCCATTTTGTAAAGTAGTCAGTAGCAACCAGAATCCAAGAATAGCCAGTACTGGACTTGGGAAAAATTTCTCCTATGAAGTCCAGACCCCATTGTTGAAAAGGTGCTTTAGTTTCAACTGGCTTCAGTGGAGTATTTCCTGAGAATTTCAGCTTCCCAGCAAATCTCTGACAAGGATCACATTTCTTAACCATAACTTGAGCATCTTTGAACAAAGTGGGCCACCAAAAACCAGCTCTCATTATCTTATGCGCAGTAGTTTTGGCCATGTAATGTCCTCCACATACTCCAGCATGCATTTCTTTCAAAATCTCTTTTTCCCTTTCTCTGTCAACACATTTCAACAGAACTCCTTCAAAGTTTCTCCACCATAAGTTATTTTGAACAATTACATACCTGATGGCTTACAATTTAATATTCCTTTTTTCATTATCAGGCAGATGGGGAGGAACTTCCATATGTTGCAAATAATGTATAACATTAATGTACCAGTCACACTGGTCCATGTCGCATAAATCAGTTCTGAAATCATCATTTACTAGGTTTATCTGATTAGCTTCCAGGTTAGTTTCGGCCATAAGTTTGGCCAAACCTTGACCTCTTACTAACTTAGTTATCTGCGTATCAATGTTAAATTCTTGGATTCTATTGATCCATCTGCATCTCCTTCCTGACACTTCCTGCTGAGAGAAAATGTCTTTAACTGCAGCACTAGGTACAAAGGCAATAATAGTAGCACCTACCAAATAACTTCTGAATGCTTTTACGGCCTTTACCAAAGCATATGCTTGTTTTTCATTTATTTCATACTTCAGTTCAGCATGCTGCAGGGATTTGCTAAAAAAGGCAATAGGCTGTTCATACCCTTCTTGGTTTTTCTATAATAAAACTGCAGCCACAGTATGGAATGATGCAAAAGAAAAAATATGCATGGGTTTTGTATAATCTGGGGTCCTCAACACTGGAGCATTTTTTATCGCAGTTTTTATATTCTGGAATGCCTGTGAAGGTTCACCATTCCAATCTATAACAGCTCCTTTCTTGAGCATTTTTGAAATGGGTCTACTGATTTCAGCGAAATTGGTAACAAACCTCCTCAGAAAGTTAACCTGGCCAAAAAAGGACTGTATACCTTTCACGTTTTTAGGTTTAGGGACTTTATCAATAGCTATTACCCTTTCTGGGTCTATTTTTACCCCATCCTTGGACACTATGTGTCCTAATAACTTTCCTTCTGTGACCCCAAACGAGCATTTCTTTGGGTTTAGGGATACCCCATATTCCAGGGCTTTTATAAAAAAATTTTCCAAATGTTTGCAGTGATCTTCAGCCTTGTTAGAATACGCTGTAAGATCATCCTGGTACACAACCATAAATTTGTCAATATATTCATGAAATGCTACATCCATGGCTCTTTGGAAAGTAGCTCCTGCATTAATCAAGCCAAAAGGCATCCTCACATACACATACGTTCCCCAAGGGGTTGTGAAGGCTGTTTTGAACTGTTCACTTTCTTTTACAAGAACTTGATTATATCCAGAAAAGCCATCCATCATTGACATCAATTCAGAGCTGGTCACTTGTTGCAACATGGCTTCCATATTAGGTAAGCCATAATTATCTTTTAGAGATGCAATGTTTAGATTTCTAAAATCCACACAAAGCCTAATATCTCCATTCTTTTTTCTTACAGGAACAAGGTTTGAAACCCAAGTGGAATGCCTAATTGGTTTGATTATTCCACCATCTCTCAGTTTTGTCAGTTCTTCCTGCATTTTTGGGGCAAGGGTAGGATTGATTGGCCTCTATTTTTGCCTTAAAGGTTTTACATTTTCTTTCAACGGTATGACATGCTGGAAAAGGTCCTCCCTATAAGCTTTAAGGTCATCATATGACCAAGCAAAAACATGCCTATACTTTCTAAGTAGGTCAATCAATGCTTTTCTGATTTGAACTGGCAGATCTTGGCCGATGTAAACCTTTTTAGGGATTTCATCCGTTCCCAAATTCATTTCTTCTAGCTCCTGCGGTTTGGGGTCCTTTATTTCCAATTTTACTCTGTCTTGGTTATCAAAAATATTCTCCAAGACTACCAACCCCTTAGGCATCTTATTTGTTTTTAATTGCATGATTTCTTGACCAAAAATGGTTTCCTTCCCATTTATGGTTTCAATCAGTCCATTGCAGTCCATCTCCTGTCCATGGTATTTGTCTTCATTTAGCAAAAAATTTGTGATATCTTTGTCATCTTCAAACACCTGCCAATTGTCAATGTTGTTAGGTATAGAAGGTCTGTTTTGAACCTCAATCTGGGAGATTCCTGCAAATGATATTTCTTTTGGTTTGATAGCTACATTGGCCAGAAGATCAACCATTTTATTCTGGGTCCTATCTCTCCATGAGATCCCAAATGCATCAAAGAATTCTATTTGATCCCAGACTGTGTTTCTATATTGTTTTAATCTCCTATTTTTTGAGGAGTAGGTTCCTTTAATCTGAGAGATGATCAATTCAGAATCCCCTATGACACACAATTTCTTAATTTTGTGGTGTGTGGCCACTTTGAGACCTAGCAGCAATGCTTCATATTCAGCAATGTTATTAGTGCAAGCAAACTTCAAGGTGAATGAATACCTGAAGGTGTTATTTTCAGGGGACACAAAGACTACACCTGCCCCTGCACCCTCTTTAGAACTAGCCCCATCAAAGAACATTGTCCACAATTTTGGTGAATTCATGCAACATTCAACCTCATTTTCAATGATATCAGGTAAGTTTTCCACTTCCTGAATAATTAATTCAGCCCTGAAAGCATTAATCCCAGTGTCTAGGAAACAGGTGGTATCTTTGTCAATTTCTTCACCTAAGATGTGGTTAACCCTTGGTTCCCTATTTACCCTGACAGCTTTGTCCCCTATATGGAAAGTGGCATAAGTAAGGTCACATTGTAGGCTTCCCCCCATGGCGACACTCCATTTTCTGGAAAGTAGCATCCCGTAGTGTGGGGGTATATCCACTACAAGGACAGACATGGTTAATTCCACTTCAGGAAATGCAGCCAGTTTGAATGGTAAGGCATTTATAGTACCTATTACTGGAACCTCTCTAGCATCCATCCCTCGGCATCTACCTTGCTTAGTATCCACCTTCAATCCTAGGGCTTCCATTACTTTAAAAGGCATTATAGTGTTGGAAGCTCAAGAATCTATCATACAATTTTTCAAGGTTTTCCCTTTTATGATTAAACTAAGGAAAAAAGGATCAATATCTTGTATGAATGCAACTGATGAATCATCTAAAAACATCTGAGGAATCTGGGATATAATACCATTGTCCTCTATTATTAATGGGGTCTGTTGGGCTACAGCTTGATTATCAATACTATTGTTGTTTGCTATTCCACCCAACCATGACAAAGCCTTATTTTTATGCTCTTCAATTCTAAAAAGCTCAAACAAGGGTACTTTCACAGTAATTTGAGATAACATGGCAATCATATCAACAGGTTCAACCATAGTAGGTTTTACAATAGTACCTGGAATCGGAGTCTTTTGAGTAGTGGGTATCACTTTTAGCTTGACAACATCCGGTTCTGATTTCTCTGGTTGCACTACGGTCTTTGTTGCTTCACCTTTCTGAAATTGAACCTTCTTTTTTGGTTCCCATTTCTGACCCTTGTTCTCCTTGATCTTAGACACATCTATACTGGCTTTCTTGTGTTGATCATCTGTCTTATGAGTGGTGTCTTTGATGAACATACTAGATGGCCTTCTTGCCTCATTATTTATTGCTCTATTTCTCAAATTGTAATTACTCTGGACTTGTGAAATCATCTCGGCTGTAATTCTATCAATTTCCTCCTTGGAGGGGATTCTTAGGTTTGTGAAACCTACTTCAGAAAATGTATTGCATACCTTGTCTGTATCATTCTTTTCATCATCTGAAAATATTTGCTGATGATGTAACTGGTAAGCAATTCTCTGGCTGGTAACATCATTCTCAGGTTCTTCTAAATCAGAGTCTATCAAATCATCAGATGTGTTCGCCATATTGCAGCTTATATCATCATGGTTTTTTTCTTCTGTTTCTTCTTCTGCTTGCACTCCTTGAGCTTGGGCGAACGACTGGGCAACAACACAATAATCAGCAGAATGAGGTGATTGGCATATAATGCACCAAGGTACATCATCATTCATATTTACAGTGTTCCTTTGCAGAGGGTCTGGGGTACCCTTATCTTTCATATTTTGGATCTGGTTGGGAACTGGTTTACCATCTTTCCATTGGGTGGTGTAAGGGTAATTCTGCATCCTAGGCTGTCTATTGAAACTGTTGTTATTCACAAGGGTTCTCTCAGTAACATTTGTCTTATTGAAAATAGTGGGATTCATCTTCTTAAGCATTTCTAAAACATGGCCTATAGTAGGTTCTTCAGGCCTTTTTCCTATGGGAGTTTTGTCACCTTCCCTTTTATTATTATTCTTAGGGTTGAAAAGCTTAGGATCATCCCTCCTCCCTAATTTGCCAGAGGCCTTTCTATTATTTTCTATATTCACTGCAACTCTATAGGCATCTCTCAAAGTTTTAGGATCCTTATCTCTCAGTTGGTAGGCCATTTTGCTATCAAAGGCATTGAAATAGGTTGTAAGATAGACGTCTTCATTTAACCGCATAAACTGAAATATTTTATACATCCCTTTCTGAAATCTCACATTGAAATCAAATGTGGATTCATTTGGATTCTTCTTGATATTGTTGAACTCATTCAACATGAATCCTGCATTAGTATTGTCCCCATATTGTTCTTTGAACAATTTCTCCAAATCACTCCATGAAGTAATACTATCATCAGGCAACCTCCTAAACCAATCCCTTGCATCCTCTGTGAGTGAATGCACAAATAATTTCATCACCATGTCCTCATGTTCAACTTCATAATCATTGAGCATGTCAATGAAAATTCTCAAATGTTCTTCACCAGTAACAGCATTATTTCCAGAAAACTTAACCACTTTATCCCTTAAATCAAAAGATATGGGATGGGGGGCACCAGGAATACCGGAAAATGATATTTGTCTATATTTTTCGAGGTATATAGGCTTCTTCTGAAAACCAGGAGCGTTAGAGGTACTAGCTGCATTAGCTTGAGTTAGGAGAGCAGCTTGGGATAGCTGTGGTGGGACAAATGGGACTTGAGTGCCAATATTGGAAGATGAGGTAGGAGCAGATTGGGGTGCTTTCTGAGTCAGGATTATGGGAGCATTAACTGGTGCAGGATTTGTAGGTGGGATAGACAAACTAGGCCATGAATTCAATGCAGAATTAGACTTTATGAATTGGATTTTCCTTCTGGTTTCTGCGGCCTGAGCTTCATTTTCAACCTTCTCAAGTTCTTTTGCAAGGTCTTCCCTCTCCTTTTGAGCCTTCTCTAGTTCTAGATCTAATTTTGATATGGAGGGTTGTATAGGTTTGCTCGGTATGGCTTGAGGCTCATTTATTTGGATTCCTATAGCCTTGCCTTTCCCTTTATCTGGAACTGTTCCAGTGGGCTCTATTGGATTAACTTGAATGGGTTTATAAGCTTGAACTTGAGCAATAATTGGTTCTTGCCTTTGATTTAGGAGTTTTTCCTGTTGTTGAACTTTAGCTCTTAGATTATCAATATTTCCAAAGACGTCCTGATGGAGAGTGGGGGTATTCTCTTCTAATTTTTTATTTTGCTCTTTCAAAGCAGCCATCCTTCTTAGCAGAGTATCTCTTTCTATTATTGCATCCAAAGTGGCTCGCTCCCTTTCCTTTTCAATACGGATGCGTTTAGCTTCTTCCTCAGCAATCCATTTCTTCAAAAATCCTATTTCAGATTGCACTTCTTTAGAATCAGTAGAGGTTGCCTCGGAATCAGCAGGATCATCTAGATCTATAAGGTTTGGTTCCTTATATGGGGCTACTCTGGGATTAAAAAGGGTATCAGATGAACTCCTAAATCCTAGCCTACAATTTATATCTGCTGCAGGCCCTGGTCTTGGTGAAGCAATTCTCATAGTAGATACGTCTTTATCTTGAAAAACTCTCTGATCTGGTAATAGGGTACTGAAAATACCTCCTAAAAGTCTTGTATTTTCGGATTCAGAACTAAGCGAAGATGATTCTCTTGCTATTATCGGTTGATAATGAGAATTTACGGAGGCATTACCTCTAGGCTTCCAAGTAGGATTTGGATCTATTCTTTTCTTATTTTGGTTCTTCCTACCACCTTGGGGTAAATCAGTATACATTGATACATCGGGATTGGCTCTCATGTAAGCCCTTGTGTTTTTTCTCTTGTCAGCCATATTCCTATTTTTGTTACAATAAGCACTAGCTTCAAAACCTTGACTGAGTCGCCACCCTTTTTCAGGAAAATATAATAACACTTCTTACTGACAGAAAGAAAACAATACACAAATGGGAATAAAAATATGGCACAAAGAGATCAATCACTGATGTTGTAAGACTGCAACTCTTGCTTGTTAGATAAGACACTCGGATAAGCTGGATGCGTCAATGTGTAGCAATGGTACTTGGGTTTATATCTTCTTTAAAATCTCAAGTTTTGACACTAAAGATTCCCCTATAGCTACGGGAAAAATAAAGATCACACGACACAAACTTACTTAGTAAGACTAAAGACAACTGCAGTACTTTTTACAGATGTGTTAGAGATTCCCCAGCAGAGTCGCCATTTTGTTGGTGTTTTATTTTGATGTTAACAGTGCTAAAACTACTAGGCGACAAAAGGCTTAGTACCTAGATATCAGTACATACACAACCTAAAGAATAGCCAATTCTCATTATCACTTGCATATGCAAAGTACTAGGGCCCAACTCCAACAAAACCTTAGACTATTTTCTACTCTTTTGGCTCTGTAAAACCAGGGCGGGTGCACCCGGGGATGGTTCAAAGATGGAATAATTGTATGAGAATTATCCTTAGTTTCATTTTGATTTTCATCTCTAAATCCTCAAACATATATGTAAATAACTGATAAACACATCCCTTGAACAGATATGGCCAAGAAATCTTCTATAGCTCTGCAGATGTTTCCAACAACAATGGCTAAATGAAGCTAAAACAATCCATGCAGGCAAGTGCTGGCCAACTTTGAAAATCTTACAGGAAAGATAATTGAAAATTGATTTTATGATGTATTTTGAAAAAGCTAGTTATAATATACTTCTCTTTTGGCTGAAATACTTTTGATCAGTGCCTAATCCATTGGGAATTCAGAGTCAAGTAAATTCTTAGATCTAATTTGTTGCCTTGCAACAAATTTTCATCAGCAATTCTTACCAGAATTTATCATTCAAAAATCCTTATTAACACCCAAGAAACCTCATCACATTCATCAAAGCCTTTATTTAATCCATTGAATTAACAGCAATAACAAATGGATGTACAGTCTTACTAAATTGCAATCAATTGCATAAGCTTTTACTCACACAACATCAAGGTAGCTCAGTATTAAAAAGGAGACAAAATTAAGAGAAGAACAGATATGGGGACAGTTCATAATTTGTATTCATTTCCTTTGAAAATGGTATATCCTTTACAAAAGACCCAGAAAAACCTTCAGAGAAGAAGCACAGTTCTTTCTACATTCATCCATATCTCAGAAATTTTGACAGAAAAAGTATACTATAAATTTCTTTCCCAAAATGTTTGGACCAAAAACAGAACTAAGCACAATACTTAGTGAAAACCAAATTTGGACCCCTCTTTAGCCTTGGGATCTCACTTAAATAATGTGAGATGCAACAAGCTTCAGGCTACAGTAGGTGACAGGTGTCCTTCTTTTGAAAAACAAAAAAAAAGAATAACAGAAAGGTTGATTACAACAGCATTTCTTGGCGGGTCCCTTTCTGTTATGCTTCTTGGTTGTTATGACCTGCTCTCACAATCATTACTCATCTTCAGAGTACATACCCATAAGGTCTGTAAGTGATGTATCATCTTCTGTTACATGCAAACTCACTTTAACCTGGGGATTTTCTATGTCATCATTGCTAACTACAAGAGTAACTATTACTCTTACATCTTCCTCGTCATCGTCTCCTGACATCTGTTCACTAAACTGATCTTTCCATCTGTTAAAAGTATCATCATCTGGCCAATCAAAACTTAGGGTTTCTCTTTGTATCTTTATTAAAGAATTGGCATTTTCTTCTAAATCATCGAATTCTTTTCTTATATCAGCATAATACAATTGTATTTTTACCAGCTCTTCATTTGTCTTTGCTCAAAACCAATAGCCAGTCTCACTGATGATGTTTGTTATTCTGTTATCGAATAATTCATCCATTTCCTTTTTCCATTTGTCCTTTTCCTTTACTGTATCAACAGATTCTAAGGCACAAGGAAATAGGGTGAATTTTTTAGCAAGATATCTTGAAAAACAGAGTATCAATTTCCTCTGTAAAGAATCTCTTTTATTTTCAAAATTATCTAATTGATTCAATAAATCAAAAATCCTCTCAACCTGATGATAAGGCATTTGAACTGTAGATATACAAATAATTGTAACATCATTATTTCTCTGTCTCCACTTCTGTGCAAGAGAATCTAGTCCATTCTTTTCTTTATTTAACTCATCTATGAGGGTTACAATCCTTGTCAACTGATCATAAAAATTTGACCATTGTATTTTATCCCTCAAATATGTCACACCCTGCCTCCATTTCTCTTCCTGCCGATTTCTAAATTCTATCTGCCACTCATGTAATTTGATTTTTTCTGCTTCAAATTCCTCTGTAGTATAGAATTGGGGTCTTTCAGGGGTGTCAGGTATCTCAATAATAGGGGTTAATCCCACAGATGACTGTGGGGGATATGCAATTCTTAGTGTACTAGATTCTCCCACTTTTCTCTTTCCAAGTACCTTTTCTAATTGAGATACCCTGTTTTCTAACTCAATTCTCCTTTTTACCTCTTGATTATAGGCTTCCACCACTACTTCATATTTATTATGCATATCAATCATTTCCCTCTCTTCTCTTTCCGCAGTAGCCAGGGAAAATTTAGAATAATCCACATTCATGTGGGCTGCCTGTACATTTGAAGTGTCAGCAACTCTTCTTACAATGATACTCCCTGTTAATCCTGAATCATCAGGCTGTGATGAAGTAATTCTGGATCCTCTTCTCAGGGACCACATAACAAGGGCAGCTTGATCATTGCTGAATGCTGTACCCAAGAATTCCTCTTTATTTGGATCCTGGAGTCCTAAATTATTTGAAACAGAATTAAAAATTAATGCGTCAGCAATGTCCCAATTGGGCAATAATAAAACATTAGCATTTTTTACCATCTATCTTCCCTCATCAGGGGTTATATTTTGGAACTCTTGAACCATTTGTTCCTTTATTAGATTTTGAATGGAGGTCTCATCCATTTCTGGATGTTCTGCTCTCATATTATTGCACCTTTGCTCAAAAATGTGCATGTTTACTCTCCACGCAAACTGATGGAAAGCCCTAGATCTTACAAAATTGTTATCAGACAAAAAATGCTGACTGGCTTGTTCCAAAACAGGGTCCAGTTCCCTTCCTCTGAAATCTGCTGTAGTTAATTCAAAACTTGGTACAGGGGGTTCCTGAGGGTTCCCTTCATCAATCTCTGCTTGTGTAACAAAAATTTCTCCTTGTGACCCCATTTGTTCGAATTGCTCATTGGTGAGCTGTTCTTCCTCAATTCTTATTGGGGTTTGAGAAGGTGAGCCACTTTCATCAGGGGATACTTCCTCCCTTATTATTCTCCTTCTTTTGGGGGAAGGTTCAGGGGGTCTTTCTTCTAAGACAGTGCTGGTGGATTCACTTATCTGTTTTTCTTTATGCACAACGGGCACCTGCTGTCGGACAATAGTATATCCTGTTTTCTTCCGTACCACCAGTGGACCTATTCCAATGTTGGGAGTGAAACCCAATTTTCTCATAATTTCTCTGGCTTTATCTGGAAAAGAATTAATAAAATGTTGTTTCTTCTCATTCATTACTTCCATTATCTCAGAGAAATTACTCATGAGCTTATGTATTTTATCTGCATTGTTTGCAGCATTACTAAGAGGACTGAAATCTTTATCAAAACAATTAATGAATTCCAAAACTTTTGAATAGACTCTCCATTTTTCTTTCTTTATTTCTTGCTCATGGAGAGAGTATTCATTTCTTATTATATCTTCAGGAAAATAGAATTCATGCTGAACTGGACGAAGCTTGATTCTCAATCTAAGGGCAGAGTTGAAGAAACCTTCTGTATCACAAAAATGAGAGTGAGACACTGCCATTTTATATTGATCCAAAATTTTATGGAGGAAGACCCACCCTTCTTTAGTTATCACAAACTAGTGGGCTATAGTACAAGTAGGAAAAATTGATCCTGTCCCCCTTTTGTGCAAAAAGGCCTCCTCCACTCCTCCCAACTGCCACAAAAATTCAGCTATCCCTACCTTCAAGGGTACCTGATAGGGTAACACATGGGGTGTTCCTTTGAAACCATAGACCCTGATGACCGTTGAGACTGAATATGGGATAATATCTCCCCAATTATGTGAAACTTTTAGATTATGGGTTTTGTCCATAGGCCTGACAAGGTGCATTAATGCCTTAGGGATTCTGGGATTGTCACTCAATATGAGGCACCTTAGTTTGGAGGCAAAGTGCCTATCAAATCTAACGAAGCTAGCATTTTCTGCTTCCCAGGTCATGTCTGCACTCCACAATTGGACTGGCAGTGTTTCCCCTTCTTGTTCTCTATTTAAAACCATTTCTTTACCAAAATAAGTGGCCCCTTTAAAAAGAAACATATGCATCAGTAAGGAATACTGACCCCAAACCTTTTCCACCTTGCCCTGTGCAATCCCCACCAATCCATGATGAATCTCATTTGCCAAGTAAGATGCAAAATCAAAAATTATTTCCACACCAAAAGAAGAGATTTGGGTGATCATGTACATGAAGCTCACCGGAATAAAATCTTCTTCGCCCTCTCCGAAGACTCTGCATAGGGTCCTATATATCTCCACTGCCCTGGCATTAAAACATGATTTCTTGAAGGGCTATTTAGAAGATGATGTTATGGTTGGGAGGCCTCCAATCCGGCCTATGTGGGCTTTCAGTGCACCCTGTCTAACTACATCCCTCTTGGATATATATTCTTTTTCTAAATCTATCAGATTAATGGGCACATGATACATGGTGAGGGGTCCTAGATTGAAAACCTTCCTAATCTCCTTGGGACTGATGGTAACTAAAGCCTCACCATCTATTCTTCTCACTACCTTAGTGGCTTGGTCATAGTTTTTTTCTATAGCTTCAAGCAAGTCAAAATCCATAAACACGCTGGGGACAACAAGCTTCCCAAGATCAAAATTCCAAATATTGGCATGAGGGGCATATAACTTCCTCTCTGCAAACCATTTTTTAAATAAACTCAAACCAGTTTGAGAAGTTTTAGCATCCCGGACCCAATTACCCTTATCATACAATCCATCAGCTACCCTAAGCCTAGGGTTGAGTGAGGTTAACCTCTTAACTTGCACCGTTTCTACAGTAGATTCAAGAAGTAACTCAAGCAAATCATCATGCACATTTCTATCCAAGTAGTTTACTGCTCCTGTAAATCCCTTCTTAGGAGGCATCTTGGGCTATCCTTTTTTAAAACTTAAAAGCTCACAAAGATGATGGCAGTTTTACTTACTTGAATTCTGTCTCAATTCTCCTTTGTATTCCTGCAAAATTTCAGCGAACAGATAACTTGACAATTTTTTATCAACCTTGGTACGCTTTTCTTTTAGTAATAGCTTCTGCACAAGAATGGCTTCAAATCTTTTCTCGCGTGAAATGAAACTGATGCAATCTCTCTGTATTATACTCTATTTTTCCTCACGGACGAAGCTTTCTTGTCTAATTAATACAGAGAGTGGCACTACATTTTTTATTTAAAACTGCGCCGTTGATCTTCAAAGATCCTACGATCATGCGGTACAAAGAGAACAACTAGGAGTTATATTTGCCATGTCAGTTATTTTACCCAATGAGAGCTTGCCACATACATAATTCTTTCTTTTGATGGCGCTTACATTTAGACCCACTGACGTCGGAGAACACGTGTCAGCATGTCGCTACTTCGTTATGCATAAAGAACAAGCACCTTGCCATGACGAGGCGGCGACAACCGTTGATCGGATCAAGAAATGATCGAAAGATATGCTACAGGACTTCTGAAGAAAGAAGGCGGTGGGCCCAACTCGCTATGTCGCTGTAATTATCTTCCTTGCAACTTTTCATAGCGAGGTAGCGAGCTCTGCTGATCTACTTCAAACTGACGTTCAAGATTTCTTGTACACTTAGTCAGATAGGTATTAATGAGAATCGGATCTCTGCATAGCTGGCACATGTCAAAATTTATCACAGTCATCTGTCATTACACGTCATCAAAGATCTTGCCGATCTTTTGCCATTTTATGGGGCCTCGCTAACTCGCTAACGGTGAAGCACCTCAATTTTTCGATAGCGAGGTAGCGAGCTTCGGCACTTAAAAAGATTCCGTGCCGAAAAAAGCAAGGGGTACCCAGTAATTACTTCTGTTAATTAAAACTGATTTTGACAACGGTATTTATGACTGGTCATGCCACCTGGTGTAATTATGATACAAGCAAGATGCAATGTCATCATTTTTAGATTTTCACGTGGCCTCGCTACTTCGCTAACGATGAAATGCCTGAATTTTTCGATAGCGAGGTGGCGGAACTTTCGAAAAGATCAACATTCTGGCTCCGATGTCAAATATTCTTGTGGGTCCCTCTCCCCCTTTTTTATGGCGAATTGCAAAGTGTACCTGCACAATAAAGCATTTAATAAGCAAATCTCCGATCGCCGCACCTTCACTTCATGGTCCCACCGCTTAAAAACTCAACACTCGCTATCTCGCTATACTTAATGAGCATGCAACTCTCAATAGCGAGGTAACGCCAGTGGTAGATCTAATCGGATCTGACGGTTGGGACAAATAGGAAGAAAGGTAACCCGGGAGAAAGGAAAAGAAATACGAAAGCATATTCGCTTCTTTTGAAATTTGAAAATTTCGCGCCCGACCATTTATGAATAGGGATGAACATGGGGCTTATATGGCGAATATTTCTTATAGATGGTTTATCCAAAACCTTATACTTCACTTAGACATAGAATATCTGACTTTTCTATGGTTTAACTGAAAAATTTTTTACTGCAAAAAAAGTCAGACCAACAGATCTACTGCTTCATCCTAAATGGAATATGCTTCCTAGCTTGAGACTAGGCCTTCCAAAAAGAATGAAAAACTTTGGATCCAAACATTGATAACTCAAAATTCCCAATAACCTTGTCACATAGCTTAACATTGGTCCAACATTCCCCTTTTTGATACTAGACCTAGAAATGTTGTTTCTAACTAATAATTTCCATGGTTCATCCCCACCCCAAGCTTGAATGATCCACTTAGAAGCTAGTGCCATACCTTGAACTTTCAAATCCATAATCCCTAATCCTCTCTTTTCTTTGTTTAAACAACACCAATCCCACTTTATACAATGCCCTTTATTATTTTCTAAACCACCAGACCACAAAAATATTCTCATGATCCTTTCTATAATACTACTCTAATAGTTGGCAAATAACCATGCTGAGAAGAAATATATGTGATGGGAAGATAAAACTTTCTGAGCCACTTGAACTCTACTTGCCAGAGACAAGAGATGCGTATTCCATTTCAAATACTTCTTCTCCACTTTGGAAAAGAGCCACATCCACATATCCTTAATATATGGCTCAATAGAGAATGTGACTCCAAGACACCTAACAATCTCATTAGGCCCCAACCATTGCCATCCTTTACTCACCACATAATTTGGAGGGGACAAGGACCACCCAATAATGGATGATTTATGAGGAGCCTCTTTGGTGCCAAATACCAAAAATAAAAAATGCAACCTGTGATACATATTATCAAAATTCTCTTTATCCAAACCTATGAACATGACAATATCATCTGCAAATTAAGCATTGAGAAATATCTCCCAATTGGGTAGAGTGATACCTTTGATAAGAGGTTCTAATTTAAAAGCTTTGAGAATATAAAATAATGCATCAACAAAAATTATAAACAAAGAGGGAGCAATTGGACATCCTTGCCTTATTAATCTTTGAAGAACTATCCTTTTAGTCAACTCCCCATTAACATCTATAACTGTAGAAGAATATTTAAGTAATATGTTGATCCACTTACAAAAACTAGGAGGGAGCCCAAAAACATGCAACATACCAATCACAAAAGGCCACTCTATTTTGTCATAAGTTTTTTCAAAGTCTAATAGAACCTTTACAACATTCTGACCATCATGCTTGGCACAATGCATTGCTTCCCAACTAGTAATGAGCTTTTCTAGAATAAACCTTCCTTTAATGAAACTAGTTTGAGTAGATGAGATAAACTCATTAAGAAGCCCCCCTATTTGCCTAGCCAAGATCTTAGCAATAATTTTCTATAATAGATTTAGTAATGTTATTAGTCTCAAATTCTTTACTTTTGAATTATCCCCTCGTTTTGGTAGAACTTTAATAACCCCTTTATTGATATCAACACCAAGTGAGCCAATCTAGTATGCATTCTCATACAACTCCACCAATCTAGGACCAATCCATCCAATATTGTGTTTGTAAAACTCTATTGGAATGCCATTAGGCCATGGAGCCTTGTCTTAGCTAGAGAAAGAATAGCCTCCTTAATCTCATCCAAATTGACTAACCTATCCAATGTCTTAGCATCTTCATTACTAATCTTCTTGGGAATGAGCTTAAGACATTTATCCAGCTCCTGCTTTTTTTCATCTCAAAATTTTGAGGTAAAAAGACTTTTATAGAAACTATAGAAAGATTTTTTAATACAACTAGGATAATTATTAAGATCTCCATTTACGTGGACATGCTCAGTAAATTATTTCTTATGTTTATCTCTAATGATATTAAAAAATCATTAAAAACCTTTATCTCCTTCCTTCATCCAGTTCATCTTAGCTCTGATTTGTTGTCATCTTATCCTATACTATTGGATCTTCCTATGTTGGTATTTAGTCCATATAAGTCTTTCCTCTAATTTAGGATCACTACCCTTACTGCGAAGATCGCTCTCAATGGAGTTTAGGGGGTTGTGCAAGAATTGCTCCTCCTCATCCCTATCCCTAGCTCTCTTCTTACCAATAATTTGATAGACTTTTTTTTACAAATCCACCAATAAGCTCCATCTATCCCTAGGATTCAACTCTGATTGTCATAGCTTACATAAATTGATCACCATATTAATGACTACATCATCCTCATTATTATTCAATAAAGATGTGTTGAGTTTAAAAGCACTATTAGCTTTCCTTTTATTACCGAGATCACTGTCCATAAAAATATTTGCATAAATATGATGATGATAATAAAGAGATGTAGGAGTAGCACTCAAAAAAGCATGACCATCTTTATTAACAACACTAAACACTATTTCTTCAACATAAATCCTATCTAGATGACAATAGACTCTTTGGTTCCCAGATTGATTGTTACACCAAGTGAACCAAATATCAAAGAATCTTTTTTTTTGAAGAACTAAATGATCAAAAATTCTATATTTCCTCTTGAAACAAGACCATAAGTAAAATTCATTAACATTCCAACATTGGATGGAGCTCCCACTTTTGTCTTCATTATTCTCTATCATATTGAAAAATCTAGTGTGCTTTAGGTAGATTACAGGTTAACAATTCTCATAAAGTAGCATGGTCTCTATAATCATTGGAAGCATAAATGTTGCAGACCTCCATTATCATTTCATTATTTTTAAAAATAACCCACATAGCTCTATGACATGGGAAGAAACCATTATCAACAATCTTGTCATCCCAAAGTGGGTGAACCATGATAGACAACCCACCTTTGCCTTTGAGATGGTTAAACTGAAATCCTGTAGATAGATAATATCCTTTAGTTTAATATTGTTACACCATTTTCTAACCAAATACTTCCTATTAGACATCTCTAGACCTCACACATTTCAGCCATGTAAGTGCATCATTTAGGTTGAAGAGATCTAGAGTTATTATACAATCTATTAAAACAATCTAGTATCTCCTTACCAATCCTTCTATTCTCATTAGAGATAGACTTCCTTTCCACCATTTCCCTTTTTTTATAGTTTTATTAATGAATTTGGTAAATGGTTCCTCCTCCATTACCTCATCTATGTTACCATTGATATTTTTGACAATCACTAATTTTATGGCACTAGTTAGGCTCTTATCTCTATTCAAGGATCCATTAGTGATCCTCCTAATATTCTTAGCTCTTACATTAATTGTATTAAGAGCTAACTGTTGAGCATTAATCTTAGGTGGAATAACATTAACCTTTACATTACCACTATTGTTAGCTGAAAGAGATACATGTTGACAAAAAGTTAGGGCTTTGGAGGTATGAGGACTTAGGGTTGATACAACCTCAAAGTTAGCTTCAAACAAAGGATTATTCAAAATGAAGAACTTACCATCATCAGTTGTCTTAGCTACTACCTCATTAACTTGCACATCCTTAGAATTACTAAGAGAGTCAACATTGATATTTGGTCGAATATCCTTGATGAATCATTAGTGATAGCATCATCTCCTTTGAACATTCCTTGTTTATCACCATCTCTTGGGCTTTAGCTATAGATTCAAACGTAGGGTTTTGCAAATTAACAAGGGCTGGACACTCCTTTTTTGTATGGTCATTCTTTTTAAAATGAAAACAAGACCCTAGATTCCCTAATAAAGAGATAAATTCTAGAAATTTAATATAAAGCTTTCCTCTTCTAGACACATTGAGATAAATTCTAGAAATTTAATATCGGGTGCTAAAGAAAGCAAAATCCTAGTATTTAAGTGAGATAAGGTGTAGCTATCATTCTCAACCTAAAGAACATAGCCTAATTGTTGGACAATATGAGGGATAAAATGCTAGAATTCAGGTTGGAGATTCTTAATTTCAACCCATCTAGGGGGAGGAGTAACAACTTGCTAAAAATTACCTATGGCCAACCATTGATAAGCCCTAAAGAGGTACTGGCCAACATTCTAATAATTCTTTTTCAAAAGTCTTTCTTGCATTCCATGAGTTTTAAGAAAAACCACAAAAAAACCCTTTTTGAATTATTCTAAAAAAGCTTACTTGCATCACTAGTTTTCTCCCCCATATTTTAGCAATCTAGTCATCAAAAAAAAAAAGAGAGAGGGAAGGGATTCTTTATCAACATATACAAAGACAATGGCAATGTCCTTCAATATTTTTTGTTCCTTCCTAATAGCCAAAATCATATCTTCATTAGGAGATAAAGAAAGAGTTCAAAGTCATTCGGGATAGACTTACCATCTCCACCATTGTCTTGGCCTCCATCCTTGGTTGGTATTCCCTCCAATCTATCTCTATTGGTTGTGGGTTTTTAAACATTGTTGTCTTTCCCACTAAAAACTCCATTAAATACAGTCGTTGGTGGACACTTGAGTTCAAATTGTTTAGAAAGAATTACTTTATATGAAGGTTGAGAAATCCCACCTTCTTTCTGCACATTTTCTTGGTAATCATTATTTAGATACTCCATTTTTGCATCATTTCCCTCCATCATTAGACAACCCTCCATCCTTGAACACGGGCAAGCTAGGATGGGAGCCCAAGGGACTCGACTCCAAAGATATTAAACCTAAACCCTAGTAAAGCACTCAAAACACATTAAATCACACAAGCATAAAAGAAGAAGGATGTAAGAACAATGATAACCCAGGAGGACACAAAAAATCCAAGAAAAGGAAGTACAACCACATAGAGGATGGAAAAAGATCTACAAAGTCTACACTGCATCTAAGGAGGTCATGTAGTTGTAAAGCTTGAGGCTTCAAAATCGTAATCAACTTTCTAAAAAATGTTTTTGTCTAATTTTAAAAAAAAACTTGTTTCTTAATATTAGGAAAATTGTAATTGATAAATCATACTCTTGCATTCATAAGAATATTTTAGTATGCATTTTCATGAGGTGATTAATGGAATATTGTTTGATGTGAGTGAGTGTGTTCTCTCATATTGCTAGGATGATGTATAACTTAGCATCGTGTGGTGGTCAATCCCTCCTAGGAAATATTCTTAGTCATCATGTGTAATATGATTTAGTTGGTGCCTTATTTTATTTTCTTAGTGGATCTTTCCACATGTTTTTTGGGCTAGCATTATTTTGGTATTTTCCTTGCTTGGACTAGTCATCAAAATTTTACTACCTATCTCTTGTGACAATTGTCACCTTGACTTATTATTGAACTATGTGCATTTTTTAAATTTACTATTAGAATTAAAAATTCCCCCATTTGGGCCTTTTCTCTTATTTCATGATGACTATTTTAAATGTTTTCTACTACTTCCTAGTTGTGTATTATAACTCTATCACATTTTTTGGAACCTCTAATAGTATGTATAAGGGAGAACATCGCTGAGGACATACTAGAGTGTTTTCTAATAGATGTAAAGGTGTTAGTGAAATTTATTTTATTTTAACATTAATAAAGTATTGTATTATTCTTGAAAGGAAAAAAAGTTGATGAAAAGTGCGTATATGTTAATTGATAATTTACCCTTAATGCATTGCTCTTGAGTTCCAATATTTGTAACTAATTGTAGAATAATTGAGTTAATATTGGTAATATAAATGTGATTATTTGGTTTAAGCATTTGTTATCAATTGCTTTTGAGGTCCCATGTTTGTGTCATCATTCCTCCTCTTTTGTGAGTGGTCTCTACATTGTCTTTAGAGGGCTTAGGTTCTTCTTGTCATAGAACTTGCTTAGACCCTTTTTACTCTTTTGAGCAGAGTCAAGTAGAGCTTGCTATGAAGGTTATTGCTCTTGGTTTCTATTCTTGGATCATAAGCTCCCAAGAGTAAGCCTAGTCTTTGGTGGAGATAATGTAGTGCCTCTCCCACTTGATTTATGTAACTCATCCTGATTGATGCAAACTTATTGTTCTTTCTTTTTGAGTGGTCTGTTAAGGACCCATGAGTGGTCTTTACCCTTGGGTGATCTATTTGTGTTATTGTATCAGTAGGACTAATTATGTTTATGCCTAGTTTATGTGATTATGATATATTTAATGGTTTCACTGAGGTTTATGTCAATGGTTTCCTAGATTCATGTGGTATCATGATGTTGTTCTATGAGTACCCCTGAGATGTGAAAATGGTTGCATTGTGTGTTATTGGTCCACTATAGCTAACTCAGTTGGTACAACAATATTGACTCAAGTTTTGACCATGTTGGCTCATAATATTTTGGTCATATATGTATTTGGTGTATTTCGTGTTGAGATTTCCTAGTGTGGTTGCATGATAATTGTTTGAGATTTTATAATGTAATGTGCAATATATGCTGTTAGATAACTAGTTATCATTCTCATTATCAAATGCTTCAAATAATCTGAAAATGATTTATCCATATGTGACACATAGATTATTGTTCTATAAATATCTATCTTGTCTTTTTTAGTAGTTTATGCAAAATAGGCTATTTAAATGATTATTTAAATAAAATTATTTAGATGCCTTAATTATATTATTTATGTAGTATTACAAACAACTATGATATATTGTGCATCTACACTTGATTGTGTTTTTTTTTTTCACTGTAGAGGACTTATATCCTTGATAGTGGCACATGGAGTTAGTGATTTTGACCTTTTAATGCTAAGCCAATATAATCCCTATATGGGTGATGCATCTTTATATTGATTATTTTAACCATTTGATAATTGGAAAATCTAGGTTTATTATGCATATGTTTGTAGATCGATGAGAATGTCTGTGCATTTAGGAATCCCTTGTTTTTGTAAAAAATATTAATGAAATGTTGATTTAATGGGTTAGAGGGATTTAATTTAATTGATTTAATTGATTTTATTTGTTGGCTAATTTGTCATAGTTTAATCCCAAGTAGTTTGAATTACCTGATTCAATTTGGGGAGAAGGGGCCACTTAGTTATTAAGTCATTTTAATAACCTAATTTATAAGTCACTTTGGAAAAGTGCTTATATTGGCAAAAAGGAACTTTATTGTTCACTTTTCATTTGGTTAATTCATGTTTTGGAGAGAAATTTAACAAATCCTCTTCTTGGCATTTTCTTGATTTTGTGGGGTTGGTCTCATTGGGTTCATAGCATGGAAATCTTACTATGGTGAGTGTCTCATTGCATTTGATGACATCATAATTTCTTTGCTGCAATTCTTGTTTTTGCCCTTTTGGCTGTGAGGTAGCATTTTCTGATTTTGATTATTTTGATCTATTTAAGCTATAATTTGTTATTGCTAAATGTTAAGGAGTGGAGAACTAGTGTTCCCCTTCATTTTTATGCAATTCCATCACCCAATTGGATGGGTGAGTATTTTACACTTTCAACATGTGAGTTTGTGAGTTTAGTGACCTCCATATAGCTTAGTATACTTTGACTACTCGGTGTTGTCTCTACTTGACTCTTCTGCTCGGTACATGTAGAATCACTCAGTGAATACTTGAGCTTAGATATAATAATAAAGCTCATTCATCTCCTTCCTTAATTTCTCAAGCAATATGGTGATTTAGTTTCTATACACACTTCTTGACATTTTGACACTAATTAGCAATATGATTACTTGTAGAAGTAACACACTTCTGCTTTGACATTAGTGGAAAAAACATTATGTGCATAAATAAACTTGAAATTTATACAAGATCCCCCTACAAATATGCTTGCTCGATATAATTATTTTTTTTCAAAATCTTTTTCAAAATTGGTTATTGTTTATCTCCTTACAACTCCAAAATACATACAAACAAACATTTATGTAAAAAACATATTTCTTCCTTTTTTGACACTTATGTCAAAATAATTTGTAACATAGAAAATACTTACTTTTGGTGTAATCCAAAGTGGTTTAGAAAATTCTTATGATTCTTCAATATAATCTCCAAGGTGTTATCCCAATTGGACTTAATTAGTTCTATAGTATGTTTTTCAACCCTTAGGTTAGCCACAAGATCAATCATGTGATCAACAATGGAAAGACCTAGGGCAGCTATGAGAACCTTGCATCTTTAATGTGAGTTTGCATCACCTCAACATGAAGTAATAACAACACTTGATTTCATTTATTTTAGTCCTCATATTTCTCTCTTCCTATAGTAATTCATGCTGAAGGTTTGTTAGATATCTCACTTGGTTGTAGTGTAGGGATGATGAGCTTGGATTATTTTTCAACTCATATGCACTCACCTTCATGTCCTCATTGATCTTCTATAATTTTTCCTTGACTTCTTTAGTGACAGGTGGACTATCACATAGTTTTTGAAACAATAACAAAACATGTTGTACATTAGTCACTACTTTAGTAACATATGTGGATAAAGCCACTTTTTGAATATAAATTTTTGCAAAGACTTTCTCGAATACCTTGTTCTAAATTTTATTTTCATTTCTCTAGAGAAATTTGGATTGAGTGTCCATATCTCGATCATTTATCTTATCAACGATTTATATAATTTGATCTAATATAGGTGTGTTTTCATTCAATTCAATTTATGGCACAACATCAAGCAATATATCTTTGACATTACAGAGTACCTATTTTTGTTTGTGCTCTTTCCTCAATCTAGCTTGCTCTTTATTTCTTTCATAAAGCTTAATGTAAATTTCCATTTGATCATCATCCAACATATGAGGATCCTAACTCGGTATGTCAATTGCTTCCCTCAATGTGATTGGGTTCAACCTAAATGCATGAGACTCCTTCTTCCTCTTGAGCTTCTTCCCGTTACTGATGCTTGGTGAGATATTCTGGAGCATGAGAACTTGAATTTCTAGATTTCTCTCTGTGGTTCTAGATTCCTTATGTAGTTCATCTTCCTTTTTCAATGGTTTGACAATGGATACAACAAGTAGTAGTACAAATGGTACTATGGCCATGCTCGGTAATGTGTTGTCAATCTCATTGTTCTTGGGCTCCTCATTCGGTAGATCATGTATTTTGACTTTAGATAATATCATAACTGGCATTTGTAGCAAAATTGGATTGATAGAAAAACTTGATAATTAAGTTAGAAAAGTAATGTTAGAATATATAGTCCACTACTATAATTGAAGCGGGGGGGGGGAGTGAATCAATTATCCAACTAATATCACAATTATCAACCATAATAAACTTTAACCATATGGACAATATAATTAGAAACCACAACAACATACTCATGCACAATAACACCAAATATGTTAAATTGGGAAACCCTTGATTAGGGGGAAAACCCCAATTGGGATGGTACCCACAAGATGATGTACTAATATAAATATTCCTTGTTAGAGGATGGACCCTATTAGGAGTCTATAACAACATTCAATACATATCAGTCCTTGTAAGGAGACTTTGAATCCCTGTTAAGAGATTCTAACCCTATTAGGATTTGTACCAACCTTGTTAGGAGTTGTAGAAGATAAATGGACCTACTGTGCAAACATCTTTAGGGGAAGGACCAATGAACCCACTATCCAAATGATCTTTGTATTATTCCTTGCAAAATAATAGAAATGAATAGTATTGTTCCTTCTCTTTCTTTTTCATGTCAACCAGACTTCTTCTCCTTCTGATCTTGTAACCAGATCACAACTCTCACATCTAATAAACCCTTGGATCACTTACTCACATTAACCAAAACACTCTGCTCCTTTTTTCACTTCACATAGAACATACAATTAATACTTATGTTACAATCAAGGAAAACATCTTTCCTTATACCGCATCTTCAAAATAATTCCTTGAGTAAGCCTTGAGACTTTCCCAATTAATTATAATAAGATAATTAATTAATTCATAATTAAAATAGCACTGTCATCTCACAGTCTATACAACTTCTCACACGTGCTACACTAGGGCTTGGGCATTTGCTGATGTCATCATCAGATTGTCATATGTCATTGGCTAACCGTGCATCGCTAGATTATATCTCTGTTAGAAGATATAATGTAAACTTCAAAAACTGATTCTAAGGTACTCTATCTTTGTAAATTAGGCATATCTTTCGTATGTCTTCGACTTACTTTTTGTGCATTGATTCTTACAATTAGGACACTATATCAAACATATCCATGGATGTGCATCATTGAACAATCAAAACCTTGTCCATACAACTAAGATCTCTATCTATTACTTTGCCAGTCTTTACAAATTTATTACTATGTTGACATCAATGAAAAATACAGTCATGAATGCAACATGTCAATACTCTCCAATGCTTAGGATACCTAAACCCCCCCCCACACACAAAAAAAAAAGGATAATCATCAGCATTCATGCTAACAAGTAAGTCCTTCAATATTTTGTTCCTTTGTAAGAACTAATTGACCTTTCCCAATCATTCCCTCACTCAGAGGTTTGTGGGGTGGTGCTTCATCACATGTAGCAAAAATATCTACATTGTTCTCCATGGCGTCTCCTCCAATTTGAGCGTATTTAACATCAATATTCTCATTTTTAGTATTTTCTCCTTATTCACCTTGTGTATTTTGAGCCTGTTTCTCAGTGTCTACATCCATTTGTTGTCCCTCAATATTCATAGGAATTGTTTCTTCCAAGATGTGTAAAGAACCAATTTGAATATCACTTACATTTTATTTTGTTGGCTTGGGAAATGCCTTAATTTTCTCAATTATTGAGTGAAACAAAAGTATATATGCACGTGTTATCTTAGTTATTGATGACCTCTTGGTGTCTAGATCAATTCCTACATTGATATATTCATCCTTCTTAAGTTTCTCAATATGATCCTCTTTCGTCAGATCTTCAATGGTTACACTTTCCTACTTTCCTATTATATCACTGATGATATCATATATAGAATTTTCAAAAATTTGAGGGGATATATTGATATAATAATCTTCCTTGTTGTCAAGTTCCATTCCTGCTCAAGTTTGAGTATCATCAACTTCAATGGTTTCATTTAGATCTTTAATGCTGTAAAATTGTTTCCATATTCTCTTAGAATCTTTATCTCTTGATTGCAAATTATTAGACAAAATATAAATGTCTCTACGTTTCTGTACAAATATATTATTATAATTTTCCAATGCTTTAGTGATGTCCTCGAAACCAAAATTAGGCACAATCTTAGCTAGTGATCTACTTCTCATTTCCTTCTCAATCTTTAGTGCATACTTCCATTGACTATCAATTATTTGATAAATATCATCAGGGATATAGTCTCCAATTTCTAGTGGTGTATATTTGAACTTTTTCATCATGACAATTAGAGTATCTTATATTTTCCTATTATCCTCATCATTCATGTTTTCATACTTATAATATTTTAATGTTGATAAACCACTACTTTCACTAATAATATGTGCAATTTTATTTATGGTTTTAGGTATTTTAATGCTGCAACTCAGGTATTACTTACCTCATCAAATTTGGTCCTTCCCTTGTCTTTGACATCATCATCATCATATTTTATAATTAGTTTCCTTTTCCTTTGAGTAGATTTCTTGATTGGTTCGCTTGATGACTCGGGGGATTACTTCCTCTTTTGATATGTTTTAACCAGTGACTGAGTGGGCTTTGTAATTTTATTTGTACCCTCTTTAAAATTGGATTAGCCTCCTATGAAGCTCAAGTTATGGATCTTGTGTTCTTTGGGCTCATGGGGGTTGTTGAAGGTATTTTCTTTCTCTTTGCAATTTGTGGCTCATAAACTATAATTTCTTTGCATGTACCCTCTTTTCCTGCATCATCTCCATCCTTGCCTTCAATGATCATCAATGGTTGTTTAGATTCATTTCCATTGAATGAATTGTCTAGTGTACTCATTATCTTCTTAGATTTCTTATCAATTTTAGTAACCACAATGTCTAGTTTTATCTTTTCCTTTTCCTCTTTATATGTCCCAAATTGTGGGACATCCTTGTTTATCAACTCATTCAATAGAGTTTCAATGACCTTGGTGGCTTTATCTATATTTACTTGATAATCCATGGGTTCAAACCATGAAACCCTCGATAGTATAGCTTTTACAAGTTTTTTATCAATATAAATTAGAAAACAAACATCATCATGATATTTATCAACCAATGTTGGGGGTATCCTAAACATTTGATTAATTCCCAACTCAAAAATTTTAAAATATTCATTCATAAAACTTTCTAAGTTTTCACTTAGTACTTGAATGTACTCATTAATTTGGTAAATTAAAGGATTATATATTGTCCAGTTCACTTGTCCAATAAACAAAAAATATTTTTGCATATACAAGAAAATGCATACCAAAAGTGAACCAAAATTTTATGTATTGGACCTTGCGAATCAAATAATCTTCATATTGTCTATGACTTGCTTTAATTGTAGCTCAACAATATCATATTTGTATCATTTCTTCACAATTTTGTAGCCTAGGTCAATTTCCATACATGGAACATTTTTGGGCCTCCTAGATTGGAATATTTTGTATGAAAATGCATATACTTTGAATTTTATCTCTAGGTCAGATATTGCATTCACTTTTAGACATCTTCCATCTCATTCTACTTTAGTATTTTCTTCAATTTTGTTCTTTGACACTGTTTGAACAGTTTTTACTTTCTTTGTAACTGGGTAGCTAGTGACCATATGAATAACATCCTTTATAATTTTTATTGGCTTATCTACCCACGTGCATTTCATGGACTCTTCTCAACACTATCTAAATTTAGTTAGCCTTAAATTCATTAGGAAAATATAGGGCATGGACTAGACCTATTATTTCTAAGTGTTTATGTTTGTCCTTCAATTTTTCATCAACACACGATTCCCCCTATACCTCATGTAGTTCATGATCCCCGACTTTGACAAATTTGCAATGATAAAAAGAGCAGATATTATTAATAAGTAAAATATTATGTGGAATTGAAGATAGGGTGCCCACCTTGTGAGTTTCTGTAGCAACTTCTGGATATAGGTTACATTTTGGCTCTTAACACACTTTATTCTAAATGAACTTAATAAGATTCACCTTTGCCCCTGTCTGTTATTTTTCATTTGTTGAACTCAAAGCCATTTTCACTATTAGGGTTTTGGTATACACTTCACTCTTTACTTGATTTGCCTTCAACTTTCTTCAGTGCACAAATTTGCTAACAAATTCACACTTTCAAGCTTCTACAACTAATCCTTAGCAAAAATCTCTCAAGATCACACTATACTCCTCAAATGTAGGTAAAAACAACAAACGTTGAAAACCCCAATATATAAGTGATAAAGTTACCTTTATGACTGCTAGGGCATATTAAATGCATTATACTTCCACAAGTTGTCTTTAATGAATTCAGTTACCACTAGCTTCTTGATCACATCCCATTTCTATTGTTAATTGGTTAGAATAGTAAAATTGCCTCAAACTTGGGTAAAGCATTATCAAACCTTTAGTATGACTAGCTTGGTCACCACCACTAGCTCTTAGTTATTGATAAGCTCAGTTAAACTACCTATTTGCAAGATTTCCAAACTTCATGAGTTATCCTTGTGCATCAAATATTATGCATATATGGACTTCCTACCACTTCATTCTAGGAAGTTTTGTAAGATGAGTCTTTAGTAATGTAGTTTCTTACCTTCTTCTAAGGCTTAGTTAGAGTTGATGTTTTCAATAATCCATTGGATGAGGTGTAACCATTGGTTGCATTTGATGTCTCATTTTCTTCTAACTTATTCCTCCATGTCTTATTCATCTGTTCATGAATTTTATCCACATTGATCTTTCCTTTTCCTTTAGAATCTTCCTCTTTAAGATAAGATACTTAGTTTCTACAATTCTTGCTTAAATTATGACCTTTTGACAATAATAACATGTCATTCCAGAGTTCCTCTAATTACTAGATCTTCCTCGAATGTGTAATCTTGTGCAATTTGTAGTAGTATGACTATACTTTCTACATGCATTACATAAATACCATGTGTTGTAATCCCAATTGATTGTGTTACCTTTCTTCTCAGTTTCTAGTTGGGCTTCATCAATGATCTATGTTACTTTGACTTGTGCCCATACTTATTCCAAGTGTCCATACTGAACTTGGTTTTACAGTCATATGCTTGATGTCCATACTTAAAAAAAGAAGAAGCAAAAGTGGAGTGGCCACCATATATTTTATTTTTTAAAATTATTTTTAATCTAGTTCAATGGCTCAACCAGGAAAGAACCAGTAAGAAAACCTGACATCCTTACCTTATACAAAGTGAAAATATAGATGAGTCCAAGGAAGAAGGTCCATCACATTTGACATAAAATTGAAAAAAGTGTGTGATGGATAGAGGATAATCTTGGTTTCAGGCATAAGTAATTCATACCTGATAACATGTCTAATAGCCTGGTGGATGATATTGGAGTTGCAAATGAATAATGCATTTAGGAAAATATCTTTGATTTGTAGGGGTAAAGCATCCTCAATACCAACTTGTCACAAGCTAATCCTATAATTTCTTGGTAAAATTTCCTAGTGGAAGGAACCAAATTGTTCACACATGTCACTCACCTATTCGGAATATTTCATAATAGATAATAATCATATTAAATGCAAAAGATACTGAAGAGAATTGAATGAAATTCAACACAATTTTGTTGAATTAATTCATGTGAGGTATATGTACTCGATCATAGATGGAGTGCCTCAAAACTTTAGCAATCACCACATTTTCATACATAGCTAGAGATTATAAATGACAAAATAAAATTTGCAGGAATAATATGTTATGTTTCTTGAAAGTACCTTGCATATGTCATCCCACTAATGGAAACACCAACTTCTATACCTATATATGTGAAGTCAATGTTTGATCCACTTTTATCAGGTTTTGCAAATCATGATTGTTATTAATGAACTCATCTATACTAAAGGACTTATTACAATGATAACAATAACCATAAAATTTAGGAGTAGTAATGATCTTACCAATTTTGCTCCTACAAACATTTGTAGTATGCCTTGGCTTTCCATAGTGATAGCATGTAGGTTTATTTGGCTTTGGATTGATGTACACGTTCCTATGTTTAGCTTTCTTTGATGATTCACCTTTTTTGGTAGTGGAGTGATCGGTGCAACCTAGTCCAAATGTATATCCTAGCCACCTCTATCCTTTGAGTTGTTCATCCAGTATCTTACCACTTTCTTTTGATCTTTTCAATTTTTCAATGATTTCCTTCTTAGATTTTAGTTCACTATTTAGTTTTTCATTCTTGGTTCTTAACTCTACAATCTCTGAAACATATGTTTACTGATCTCATGATTAGCATTGAATACTTGATTTACCAAATCATAATGATTATGTGCTAGCCTTGTGATTTTGTCATTCTTTGCATCTAGTCTTGTTGTGATTTATATCTTGTCTTCTTCAATCATTTGCTTGTCATCCTCAACCTTTCTCTTATGTTCTATTAGTACACACATCCTAGAAGACTAAAAATCTTGTCCTCTTTTCATTAATTTAACCTATTTAGTAAGAGTGCAATTTTTCTCCAATATATTAGCTATGGAAGCATCAGATTCACTAGACATGTTTCCATCAGATAACTATTTAAGAACTTTCTCCTAATAAGTTGTTTCATTGGTTTTCTAAACTATTTCCTTCCTTCTCATTAATGACTATCTTAGGGAATCTTTCATCTCATTGATTTGACTTATGGTCATCTTGTTGAAATCAAATTGTTCATAGAAAGATTGTGGCAAAAAGAGATGAGAGAGATTGTTGAGATCAGATTGATGGAACCTATCATTATTTTGTAAATGATGTCAAACCTACTACTTAATGATGAGAAATTTTTTTTGGTCTGAATGCTATCATTTTTTTGATTGATGAAGAGGATTTGAAAAGAAAGATAACAAGAGCACCTAGAGAAAGGTTGAGTTATGTGGTATATATAAGGAGCACTAATACCAAGTAAGACATGGATGATATGATGTATTATTAATCTATGTAAGGCTAAAGTGAATGGTTACTTAAGCTAAGCAAAGAAGAAGTATTTTCATAAAAAGTGTTTGCCAAGCCTTGCCAAGAGAATAGTGTAAGTCGAGCAAATTTAGTGCAAGCCAAGTAGAAAAGTTCTAGTTGGTGATGAGTGAAAGTTAGTATGTTTTGAGCATTAGTAAAATTCAATATGTGTTGAGCGTTAGTAAAATAATAGTAGTGCTTGAGCCAGGAAAACTTAGTAGATGCCAAGGAACCCAGTGTTGGCTGAGCATTAGAAGACTATTATTGTTGAGTGAATAGAGTAAATACTAAGTGACAGTGAAATGTGTTAAATTGAAGATTTGACAAATCTAAGCTGACAAAGTTGATTTCTTGAATTATGTGAAGTGTGTGGAAGATAAGCTTTATAAGCCAAAGGCATAGAATTCAAGGTAAACTATTTTGAGGTGAATTGAAAGAAGATAGGAGAGGAAGTTTCTAGAAGGGAATAAAATGGAAAAGTGGGTAGATTCATTGAATCCTACCTAACCCTAAAATGGACGATTGTGGTTAAGTGGTAAAAGACCTAAATTCTCTATTTATAGAGATAGCAGGCTGGAAGCATAGGTTGCCATATGCAAGAACCTAAGGAAGACAATAAGTATAAGGTGTTGCTTCATAAGGTGACTGAAGGGATGAATTTGCAACTGGAATGTTGAGAAAAAAAGGATTAAGGATTTGAATGCTTAAAGGGTGAACAAGCTATTAGAGATGAAGAGGATGAATGCCAAGTAGAATGGAGGACTGAAATAGAGATATGTAATTTGCAAGTGAGTTGTATTTTGTTATTAGATCAAGTGCTCCTGTTACTTTCTAACCATTGTATTAGTTTGGATAAATACTTTGGATTAAGGTTGACTTATCAGTCATTTATAAATCCTTTAACCATGTGATGTTCTAATGGAATGGTCTAAAGTCCTCTAACAAGGCTCACTCCTAACAGGACGATTGAAATCCTTTAACTAGGTCAAATTTAATAGTGTGTATTGTAACCTTTAATAAGGTTGGCCTTTCATAGGGCATCACTTTAGAAGAGAGAGAATTGGTAGCGTATTACTAGTTATTTTTTGCAAATTGGGTTTCCACATAAAGTTCTTGTGTCAAAATGTGTGAATGAGTTTGTAGTGTTTTGTGTTTACATTCCTACAAAGTTATTTTGACCTAGTACAAAAATATGTAAATATTTAAGGTATTCGATAATATAATGGATGCATGCATGATATGGATATAAGGATATGAATTTGTTAAGTGCTAAAGATTTTTATTTGTATATTTGGACCTTGGATAGCTAATTCACCCCCCCACCCCCCCTCTTAGTTATTCAAAAGAATTCCAACAATTGGTATCAAAGCTAAGTGCTTGTGAGTGGATAGTTTGAAGGTACTAGAAGCTAAAGATCAAGATGTATAGAAAGGAGTTGCCCAAGCTTAATAGAGACAAATTTCCTACATAGAAAATTTTGATGAAGTTACAACTAAGAGGACTTGGAGATTATGTTTAGCCAACCATCATTATTGAACATGTGGATCCTGTTGGTCCTACTACTACTAATGATCTAAGAAAGAAGAATGAATACAATCAAGCAATGTTAGAGATTACATCTGACCTAAGCTACTCAGAGTTTGATGACATCAAAGGATGTGATATTGCAAAGAAGATGTGTGATGCTATTCAAACAATTTATGGAGGAGATCAAAATATTTTAAGAGCCAAAGCTAAAAGTTTAAGATGTAAGTTTGATGAAATGAGAATGCAAGAAGGTGAGATTATAGTCCAATATTGTACAAGAGTTAAGGACATTGTCAATACAATCAAAGGAGAAAATGAAACTATTGATGATGAGACTATGATAAGGAAAGTGTGCAGAACCCTATTACTTATCTATGCTATTAGAGTCTCTTCAATTCAAGAATTGAAGTTTGCCCCTAGTAGTAATCTAACTCTTGAAGGTTTGGTTGGTAGATTCGCTACTTTTGAACTTTCTAATTTTGATAATTTCAAATCTGAGAGTACTTTGATTCTGAGTTTAAGGCTAAACTGACACTGAAAGAACCTAAAGATAAGAAGAAGAAAAAGGTTATGCATGTTTCTAGTGACAATGATACATATGAAGAAGATGTAGAAGAGCTTGAAGCATTTTTGGCTAGGAAATTCCATAGAGGCAAAAGAAAATACAAAGGTAAGCTACCTATCATGTGTTTCAATTGTAATAAGGTTGGTCATATTGTTGCAAGGTGTCCAGAGAAGAAGAACAATAGAAGTGGAGACAAATTCAAAGGTAAAAGAGATGAGAACAACAAAGACTATAAAGACAAAGTAAAGAAATCATGCTACATTTTTGAATGAGAATCAAATGATGGATTTGATGACCATGATGATGAAGTTGTGTATGTTGCTATGAAGGATAATTCTAATGAAGATGAGGCAACTACATTAGTTTCTTATGTGAACAAGAGTGATATATGGATCATTGACAGTGGATGTGCACATCACATGACTGGAGAAACAATTAAGTTCATTACCCTTGAATATTACAATGGAAAAAGTGTTAGATTTGGTAATGATGTACCCTATTAGCTAAAATGAAAAGGATTAATAAGACTAACAGAAAAGATCATGTTTGACAATGCTTACTATGTAGAAGGACTTAACTATAAATTTTTGAGTTTGTCACAATTGAATAGTTTAGGTTGTAAAGTTGAATTTGATAACAAGAAAGCAACGATCTATGATAATAGTGGAAAACTTATTGGAAATAGAGATCAAACTAGAGGTAATATATTTTATCTGGACATGAATGATGCTACTTATCATGTTGTAGAATTAGATGATGTGTGACTATGGCACAAGAGATTATTTCATGTTAAATTTGATAACTTAGTATCAGTAACATGAAAAGAGTTAGAGGTTTTCCAAAACTGAAGAATTCTGATAATGTGATCTGCAAACAATGCCTTTTAAAACTTGTTTTAAAAGTAAGACTCATACCTTAGAAGCAATTCTAGAATTAGTTCATACTAATTTATGTGGACCAATTGACGTGTAAAGCTACAAAGATGATAAGTATATTATCTTATTTGTTGATGATCATTCTAGGATAATGATAGTAATGTTTTTGAAACAAAAATCTGATACTTTTCAAATATTTAAGTGGTACTTGGCTAGAGTTGAAAAGGAAATTGGTAAAAGCCTAAAATGTTTGAGATCTGATAGAGGTGGAAATTCACATCAAATGAGTTTGAGATATTTTGTAATAATAGAGGAATCAAAAGACAAACTTCTGAACCTAGGACCCCTCCACAAAATGGGATTGCTGAAAGGAGGAATAGATCAGTATTGGACCATTATAGAACACTAATGATGGAGAAGAACATTACTTTGAAATACACGAGAGAAGTTGTAAGTACAACTATCAATACCTTGAACCAAGTGCAAGTCAAGAAAGGTGCAAATTCCACACCTTTTGAACTATGGTATAGATACTCATCTAATGTAAAATATTTAAGGTATTTGGAAGCAAGTGTTACATTCTTAAGGATAATAGGAATGGTAAATTTGATGCAAAAAGTGAAGAATACATATCCCTTGGTTATTCCACAAGAAGTAAGGCTTATAAATGTTTAAAAACTAACACTAACAAAGTTGCAAAAAGTGCCAATGTAAAGTTTGATGAATATACAGAGGTACATGAAGCTAAACCTAAGAAGGAACCTAAAGAGTAAAAATCCTTCATATACTTCTATGAAGATATGCCTGTTGATGAAGGTGTTGTGAAACAAGTTATAAATCAACAACAACATATATTAGTGATTGCCAAGTCACATATAATGAATGTCTAGTTGCATTTCAGGGGCTGAGTTATAATCAAAAGAAGAGGTACATTCAGATACAGATATTAGTTTACATGAAAGGAATGTCAAGTTACATGATAGAGGAGTGCACAATGATTCTAAAATTGAATTGAATGAAAGATCTAATACTGTAGAAAGAAGAATCCAAGACTATCAGAGTATATAAGAAGACATCACCTTGCTAAACAAATCATTGGAGATAAGAAAGATAGACCAATGAAAAGGAATAGGTTGATAAATGAATCATGTTTGTTAAGCATGCATGAGCCTAAGTCAGTAAAGGATGCATTGGAAAATGAAGATTGAAATCAAGCCATGAAAGAAGATATTGACCAGATTGAGAAGAAAACAACTTGGAAATTGGTACCTAAAATAGAGGACAAGAATGTTATTGGAACCAAGTGGGTGTTCAAGAACAAATTAGATGAGAATGGTGAAGTCACAAGGAATAAGGAAAGATTAGTCTATAAAGGATATGCACAAGAAGAGGGAATTGATTATGGAGAGACATTCACCCCTATTGCAAGATTACCCCTATTGCAAGATTGGATGGAGTGAGAACTCTGCTTGCTTATTCTGCATACGAAGGTTTCAAAGTCTATCAAATGGATGTGAAGTCAACATTTTTGAATGGCATATTAGAAGAAGAGGTTTACATTGAACACCCTAAGGGATTTTTTGGTTAAAATAACAAGAACATGGTATATAGATTACAAAAATATTTATATGCCTTAAATTAAGCTCCAAGAGCATGGTATGAGAGGCTTCACAAATATCTTGTGAAGATTGGTTTTGAGAAGATTGATGATAACAACAACCTATACTTGACAATCTAATGCAGAAGCATCTTGGGTTTTCTTAGTAACTACTTTGGAGTTCATGGGAGTAGGCTTAGTAGTTTCTTTGGAGGGTGCTTGGACTAGTACTTAATCAAAGAAGGACTAGTGCTTGACATGCTCTAGGAGCTCAACATGGTATATGGAGCTTAGCATAGTCTTGGAGCTTGGTATGGTTTAGGAGCTCAACATGGTCTTGGAGCTTGGCATGGTCTTGGAGCTTGACATGGTCTTGTGTGTTTGACATGTATTAGAAATTTGGTGATGCTTGGGAGTTTGCTGACACTCGACAGTCTGTTGGTGCCAACTAGAGTTCTTGGTGCATTTAATGCATGTAGCATGTGATCATGTTGTGGATTAATCTGGGAGTTTGTGTGGACCTATTTGTGGTCTTGGTTAGCTCTACTATGTACATTTAATCTTGGTTGTAAACTTGGGGCTTGTTCTAAGTATTTTGTGTGGTTATCACGTGTTAACTATGAGTTAAAATTTTGTATTTAATGTTTGTTATAAGCTGACTTGTGGCTTAAATATGCATTTAATGTAAGGGGTTTATTTAATTTGTAATTGCTAGGCTGACTTGTGGCTTAGTTCTTTATAAGTAGGGGGTCTTGTGGAGTCTTTTAGTCATCAATTCATGGAATGATTAATTCATTCAGAGGGAGTGGATCCAGAGTTTAATATGGAGTAGTTGAAGAGTGAGTTGTCTTGAGTCCATGGATAAAGTGCTGAATATGAGGTGGTTTATAGCAAGATTGTCGTGGAGTTGCACATTTGTAAGAAGAGCTAGTGACTATAGTTTAGAAACAAGGAGGTTGCTTGATGACTTGCAAGCACAAGTTGAGATCTTGGAGGTTTCTACAAGATTGTTGTTATGTTACAGATCTGGCCTAGCTAGGACTAAGCTGGATCTTGAGGGATCTTATAGAACTGTGTTTGTAATTTTTGTTGTATTTGTCCCTAACCTGGAAGGCCTTATAGTTAGAAATATTGCATGTAAAAATTTATTATATGAATAAAGAGTTGTGATTTGGTATCAGATCTTGCATTTGTGTTGTATTATTATTATGTTTCCACTGTGTGGTTATTTTTTGGGGGCTAGAACATCTCCTTTGGAGATTCTCCTATCTTGCACTACACCAGGTGGTATCATAGTGAAGGTGTTATGTAGATAGATCACCAAAGTGGTAGTTTGCACCAGGACTTGTGTTGGAGAAGTAGATTTAAGAAGATTTTGATCTGGTGGTGGAATGCTATTTCTAGAGTCCTAGATCTCTTGGTTGTGAGGTAAAAAATTGTGATTCTGACTTACGAATTGTAGAGGGCTTGTAGATGGATCAATGTATGCAAATATGGAAGACTAATCTTGTTGAGGCATGATCATAAAGAGTTTGTGTATTGTAGATATGTGTTCCTAGACTTGTGATTTGGTTCTTGATTGCTTGTGCAAGGTGGTGGGTTGCAATTTGACTTGCAAAAAAATTGGGTTTATCATAAGGAGTGTGGGAAGGGTTTGTTGTAGAGGGTTTGCAAAGATCTTGGGAGATGGCTCCAAGAGGATTGGACCCTGTGATGATTGTGAATCTTCGTGATGTGGTGGAGAGGAGGTTTTTAAAGATGTTTACTTAGTTTGAATCTAGTTTGGCTAATCAAATTAAGGATGGAATAAGGAATTCTAAAGAATGTTTGTGGATTTGGAGTATACCAATCTAGTAGAGAGTTGTCTAGCTAGTTAAGAGATTTGTTCAAGAGAGAAGATGACATGGCAAGATTGAGGTGGAAGAGGTTGGTTTTGTTGATCAATTTTTTGAGTTTGATGCAGAACCTGCATAGAAACTTGAGACTATTGTTGAAGAGATTTCCACCCTTGTTGATGCTAGGATAGAGATTAGTTTTCATGACCTGTCAGTTGGGTCTAACATGGAGATTACATAGCACTAAGTCATGGATGTTTTGGTTGCTATTGGTGATGAGTTGTATGTTGTAGAGTATCTTGTTGTGATCAATGAGATTGTTGGTGTTATGAGTTTGACATTTGTTGATGGAGATCTACATATTGCTGCTGATGTGGATTCACTAGTTACTATTGTGGATGTGGATTTTCTGATGAAACATTATGTTTAGTTTGTTCCTAGGAGTGAGCATGCTAATTGGGTGGTTGAGATCTTGGTGTTTGACATAATGATGTAGATATGGATGATGTGCAAATTGGTTTTCTTGTACCTATTAGAGTGGAAGCCTTTGGTGGAGATGAGGATGGTTGTTAATCTTTCTTTGGGCATCAAAGTATGGGACACACTTTTCTATTTACCTAGGAAGTCTGATGTAGGAGCATCTTGGGTTTTCTTGGTGACTACTTTGGAGTTCATGGGAGGAGGCTCAATAGTTTCTTTGGAGGGTGCTTGGATTGGCACTTGGTTGAAGAAGGACTAGTGCTCGACATGCTTTGGGAGCTTGGCATGGTCTATGGAGCTTGACATGGTCTTGGAGCTCGACATGGTCTAAGAGCTTAGCATGGTCTTGGAGCCCAACATGGTCTATTGTGCTTAGCATGTATTGGGAGTTTGATGATGCTTGGGAGTTTGCTAACACTTGGTAGTCTATTGATGCTAACTAGAGTTCTTGGTGCATTTAATGCATGTAGCATGTGATCACGTCATGGATTAATTTTGGAGTTTGTGTGGACCTATTTGTGGTCTTGGTTAGCTCTCCTATGTACATTTTATCTTACTTGTAAACTTGGGGCTTATCCTAAGTATTTTGTGTGGTTATCGCATGTTAACTACAAGTTAACACAAGGGTTAGCATTTTGTATTTAATATTGTTTGTGAGCTGATTTGTGGCTTAAATATGCATTTAATTCAAGGGGTCTATTTAATTTGTAATTGCTAGGCCAACTGGTGGCTTAGTTGGGTATAAGTAGGGGGTCTTGTAGAGTCTTTTAGTCATCCATTCATGGAGTGATTAATTCATTCAGAGGGAGTGGATTCTGAGTTTAGTGCGGAGTAGTTAAAGGTTGATTTTTCTTGAGTTTGTGGGTAGAGCACTGAATGTGAGGCAGTTTACAATAGGATTATGGTGGAGTTGTGCATTTGTAAGAAGATCTAGTGGTTGCAATTTTGAAAGAAGGAGGTTGCTTGATGGCTTGCGAGCACAAGTTGAGATCTTGGAGGTTTCTACTAGAATGTTGTTATGTTAGGCTAGCTAAGATTGAGTTAAATCTTGAGCGATATTGAAGAATTGGGTTTTTAATTATTGTTGTATTTGGCCCTAACCCAAAAGGCCTTATAGCTAGGCATATTGCATGTAAACATTTATTATATGAATAAAGAGTTGTGATTTGGTATTAGATCTTGCATTTGTGTTGCACTATTATTATGTTTCTGATGTGTGGTTATTTTCTTGGGGCTAGGACATCTCCTTTGGGGATTCTCCTTCCTTTCATTGCATCAAGATCAAAGAAGGTAAAGGAATTTTACTAGCTGAAATATTTGTTTATGATATCATATTTAGAGGACCAAATGAATTATATAAGACATTTGCAAATGAAATGAAGAATTTTTTTGAGATGTCTATGTTTGGTGAGATAAATTTTTTTGTTGGATTGAGAGTATATCAGATGAAGTATGGTATTTACATTACTTAGTACAAGTATGTTAAAAAAATCTTGAAGACATTTGGTATGGAAGATTCAAAATCAATTAGTACTCTTATGTTCACAGGACATAAAATTTCAAAGACTGATGATTCTGCTGAAGTGAATAAAATATTGTACAAGTCTATGATTGGTAAGTTTAAATATTTAGTGCATAACAAACCTGATACTGCACTAGTTGTTGGGATTGTTGCAAGGTTTTTTGCAAATCGTAAGGAGAATCATTTGATCACTATTAAAACAATTATGAGATATCTAGAAGGAATAGAAGATTATGGTCTACACTACAAGAAGGACAATAAATTTGAATTGAGAGCCTATATAGATGTTGATCGAGCTAGAGATATTGATGACAAAAAAAGTACAAGTGGTGGAGCATTTTTCTTGGGAAAGAGGTTAGTCTCATGGACTAGTAAGAAACAAAAATGTATATCTCAATCTACCATTGAAGCTAAATATGTGATTGCTGCAGTAAATTGTACCAATATAGTATGGATCAAACAACTACTCCAAGGAATAAACGAAGAAATTACTGAAATAGTGGTACTTTATTGTGACAATACAAGTGCTATAAATATATCTAAGAACCTTGTGATGCATACAAATACCAAGCACATTATAATCAAGTATCATTACTTGAGATAGCTAGTTCAAGATAAAGAAGTGAGAATGGAATATATAAATAAAAAATAATAGACAACTGATACATTCACAAAAAAATTACCTAAGGATGTACATGAATTTATTAGAGGTATGCTAGGGGTGATACCCCTATCCAAAGCCACTTGAGAAGTAAGAGTAGTTCGCTACATCAACTGAACTGAATGTTGTATCTTACAACTTGATGCAGTGGATCTTACTTTAGGAGTTGCCTAAAGTAATGAAAGACTTGAATTTAAATATTTATAGTGACATGTAAGGTGATAGAAGGAGAAAGTAAATTGATTATATCTGCATATATAGATGACAAGTCTTTGGCCTTGTTTTCAAAGAGGAATAAATTACTAAAAAGGGAGAAATATAGAGAGGTAGATAGTTTCCAAGAAGGAGAAATATTAAAAAAGTGTTATAAAAGAGGGAGACAATAGATTAGAGATTAAAAAGAGTTTAGAGGTTGGACATAATGTTAGAGGGAGACAATTATTTTTGGTATTGTTCTTGGTATTGGTTTTCCATTAATGCCAAGGAGGGAGATTGTTGAAATTAGATTGTTTAGAGCAAGATTGTTGAGAAAATAGATGAGAGGGATTGTTGATATCAAAATGATGGAACCTATCATGGAACAATCATTATTTTGTCAATGATGTCAAACTTGCTACTTGTTGGTGAGACAATTTCTTTTTGGTTTGAATGCCATCATTTGTTTGATTTATGAAGAGGATTTGAAAATTAAAGATAAAAAGAGCACCCAGAGAAATGTTGAGTTATATGGTATATATAAGGAGCACTAAGACCAAGAAATGGATGATATGATTTATTATAGATCCACTCAATAATAAAGTGAATGGTTACTTAAGCTAAGCAAAGAAGAAGTGTTTTCATAAAAAGTTTTTGCCAAGCCTTGCCGAGCGAATAGTGTAAGCCGAGAAGAAAAGTTCTAGTTGGTGATGAGTGAAAGTTAATATGTGTCAAGCATCTATAAAATTCAATATGTGTCAAGAATTAGTAAAATAATACTAGTGGCCAAGCTAGGAAAACTTAGTAGATGTTGAGCAACCCAGTGTTGGTCGAGAATCAAAAGATTGTTATTGCCAAGTGAACTGAGTGGATGCTGAGTGATAGTAAAATGTGTTGAATCAAAGATTTGATGAATACAAGCTGAAAAAGTTTATTTCTTGAATTATGTAAAGTGTGTGGAAGATAAGCTTTATGAGCTGGAGGCACATAATTCAGGGTAAACCATTTTGAGGTGAATTAAAAGAAGACTAGAGAGGAAGTTTCTAGAAGGGAATAAAATAGAAAAGTGGGTAGATTCATTGAATCCTACCTAACTCTAAAATGAATGATTATGGTTAAGCAATAAAAGATCTAAATTCTCTATTTATAAAGATAGAAGGCCAGAAGAAAAGGTTTTCATATGTGAGAACCTAAGGAAGACAAGAAGTATAAGGTGTTGCTTCATAAGGTAGTTGAAGGGATGAATCTACAACTTGTATGTTGAGCAAAAAGGCTTAAGGAGTTGAATGCTTGAAGGATGAACAAGTTGTCAGAGATGAAGATGATGAATGTCAAGTAGAATAGAGGACTAAAACAATGATCTTTAATCTACAAGTGAGTTGTAGTTTGTTATTAGATTAAATTCTGATGTTACTTTCTAACCTTTGTATCAATTTGGATAAATCATTTGGATTAAGGTTGACTTAACAATCATTTATAAATCCTTTAACTAGGTGACATTCTAATGGAATGGTCTAAAGTCCTCTAACAAGGCTCACTCCTAATAGGGTGATTGAAATACTTTAACCAAGTCACATTTAACAGTGTGTATTGTAACCTTTAATAGGGTTGGCCTTTCACAGGGCATCACTCTAGAAGAGTGAGAATTGGTAGCATGTTCCTAGTGGTTTTTTGAAAATTGAGTTTCCACATAAAATTCTTGTGTCAAAATGTGTCAATGAGTTTGTAGTGTTTTGTGTTTACATTCCTGCAAAGTTATTTTGACCTAGGACAGAAATATGCAAATGTTTGGGGTATTTGATAATCTAATGTATACATGCATGATATGAATATATGGATATGAATCTATTAAGTGTTGAAAAATTTTATTTGTACATTTGGACCTTGGATAACTGATTCACCCCCCCCTCTTAGTTATTCTAAATAATTCCAACACATCCTTATCTCTGGTATCTGATTCTTAATTATCCTATTAATCTTATACATCTCCATGACTTAGATCTTTTACTCCTAGGTGGTAAAACCTTCAACAAGAGAACTAAGCTCTGATACCAACTTTTGGAATTATTGGGAGAGATAGGATGTTGAGAGGGAGGGGGTGGTGAATTAGTATCCTAAAAAAAACTTATCTTTAAGAAAATTTAGAACTTTTCCTCTTCCTTATGTAATTCAGTAATCAGTAATATTTTATTACAATACTTTGTAAGTAAAAGAAACTTAACTAATTCATCACTCACTAACTACAAACACATAAGCTCATGAAACACAACACATAACTAATCACTTGGTATCACAAAAACCCTTGGTATGAGGGAAAATTGTGGTAGTGATGGCACCCAAAAATCCATCACTACTGCAACAAGAGGGCACCTTGTTAGGGCTACAAATTTTTGTCACTTTTGATGACTTACTCTATCAAGAGTATACAATAAGTCCTGTAAGGATATACCTTTTAAAAGGATTTTTACAACACTATTCAAGTGTGTACTTGATTAAGAGATTTACATGTAAGATTGTTAGGTCCACCTTTTTCAAGGATTTAGAAAACTACTATGGTGTTTAGAAAGTAGCAACAAATGATCTATACACTAGTGTTCAGTGGTCATTTTGCATGATGCTGACAACAAAAATTCTCTTGAATCTCTCTCTTGAAAATTTGATCAATGACCAACTCCAAGGTTCTGGATGTCTATTTTTCAACCTACTAGGTAACTCAATTGAAGATAAATGTGAATGTTCACAAAGAAGCCTTTTCTAGTACCTACCAATTCTGCACAACTTTGCTAAAACACAACCACAGAAAAGATACATTTTTGTATTTTCATGTTTTATGATGAATGTAATTTATCAATGCAACTATATGAATTCATATTTTAACCAAGTGTTTGAAAAGAAAATAATGAAGATAGAGTAACAATAGATTTGAAGTAAATTATTGAAAGGGAAATTTCTAATGGATATAAACCAAATTAACAACATGTCTATGAATTAAATTATCAAAAGGATCTGGTAGGAAACCAATGAAATTAAGAGAAACACTTCCTCAACTCCACTGATGTAATCATCGATGGGAATTTTAATGAAAACTGAAGGATGTTTTACACTTCATCAAATTGAGAGGCCATATAAAGTGTGCTCACACAAGACAAAATGTTATTTAAGAACAATATTGATCCTTTGTCCCATTTGTGACTACAGTGGAATTCATTAACATAAAGAAAACACTAGAATTAAAAGATTGCACAATTATAACAAAGCAATAAAACCATTAGCTCCATTATTATTCATGAACATGCATTCACAAAAATAACACAATTTGGCAAGATTTACTACACTCAAAATGAGACCACCAACAACATATATTATTGCAGCAAAATAATGACCTAGAGTAAATATTACATCCATATATCTAAAAGAAATCCTCTTTTTCCTTTGTGTTAAGAGTGAGAGATCTTCTAATGCAACTCATGCTAAAAAAATAATAAAATAAAACTATTTACATACAAATTGACTCTCTAAATGGTGCTAAGTGGGTCTCCACCATTGTTTATATCAATTAATTTATATCAATTAATGGGTGCATGAGCCTTTACATGAGTTAAAATAATAAAAGAAGAAGAAGATAAGAAGATAGAAGCTATGAGATGATCTAGGAGTCACTAAGAGCTCTAAAAATGGAAGCTCAGCCTTCTCTAAGTGTCTTTGGGAGTCAAACTATTGTCAAAGCATGTTTTTGATGCATGAAATGCTCTAAAATAGCCACTAGCAGTTAACTGTCGATCTACCACTTCTTCTTCAAAATTTTTGGCACACCTCTTGATTTGACACACTTTAGAAAAGTGCACCTTCAAAAATTGCACCTTGGTGAAACACACCTTCAAAAAGTGCACCTTGGTGATAGGACCCAAAAATAAAAAAATTCTTCTAAGAATCAAAACTTGATTTCTTGCATCTGGGTTTTCTTCCCCTTTATACCAAATTGATGTCTAGATGCTTGCTTTTGAATTTCTCAATTATCTCCACTACTTCATTAGCCTCTAGTACTAGTAACTCATACTTATTTCAAAGTATTTGTCACTAGTTACTTATTTCTATCCTTGTCTAAGCAAAATCCTTTAGCTTATAATCTAGTTCCAACAATGTTTCTTTTCTTTTGAATACCTATTTGACATCATCTTTAGACAAAGATTTTTCAAATAGAGGCTTGAATTATTGAACTATTGTCTATACTAAGGAAATTTTAGCCGTTGATTTGTGGTCACAAATCTTAAGGCCAGCGACATTATACTATTAGTCCACTTCCAAAAATTTCCCTTGAGCTTTATTCTTTATTTGTTGAATATCCTCATTTAGCCCTTCCATGACTTTGTTTCCCAAAGATATCTTCTCTATCCAATCATCTAGCTTATCTATCTCCTCTTTTGAATAAATCTCCATTAGCATATGGTATCTTTACCCTTTTATAGATTCTAGCACTTGCAAATCATTGGCCCAGGTACATACTTCATCCATCAGCCCAAATCTTGGTTTATAATGGTAATCATTTGTGGACATTAGTTTGGGTGTTGTGCAGAAGGTTCAAATTAACTTGTATTAGTTGCACTCCTCTTTCCTCAAAACTATGACACCATCTCTAGCAAGTGTCCAAAAATGAATCTATAAGCTACCTTGTCTCCTTTCTATCTAATGCATCTCCAAGAGTGATCTCAGGATTATCAAGGTCTATAGAACCCACTTCCTCACTCAAATACTCTATCAACAACTCATTATGTTTTCTCAGCATCAAAAACTTTGATTCATCTTTGTCAAGATGTGTGAACACCTATTTAAGAAATGTAGTGATCAAAAGCTTTGTAGCATCCACCATGAGCTTTCCTAATACTACCTCCTTTATTTGGTAGTCCTTATGAGTCAATTCCTTTGTATTTACATGAGGAGGTAGGATGACAATATGTTCTAGAAGGTCTCGATCCTAATTCTTCATTATGAAGGCCAATGTCTTTGCATCTCCCTTAGGTGGCTCAGGCTTCTTGATTACTTTTACCAATTCTCTTCTATCAACTATAATTTTCTTTTATGTATAAACGAGACTTCCTTCTTAAGCCATGATGGTGTTGTCCCCATTAGTGACATATATTGAGATGAAGAGGTAGGTCCTGATGTAGGTTCCTTTCCCTTATCACTCCTCTCAAGAGTCTTCTTGTGCCGAGGAAGAACTTCATAGTGAGCCTCTATGTCTTGTTGGGTTGGGGACCTAGCCTCTATATCAAGAGGATCTTGTTTCCTTTCTTCCATATTCAGATCTTCCATAGATACTTCATTGGCATTAAATTGCACATATTCTTCTTCCTCTAAAGTTTGACTCTCAGGTTCAACCATCAGAGGAGATAAGGCCACTGGTCCTTGATCTATTATTGATGTGATATCATGTGTTGGTGGAGGAGGAACACCAATATTCCCTTGTGGTAAGGGAGGTATTTAATTCCAATATTCTCCTAATGGCTCATTTTGAGGAGTATCCCATATCCTCTCTCCTACCATCTTAGTTCCAACTGACATGAAATTAAAATTTGAGATATCAAAATATCAGCTTTCTCACCTTCCATTTCTTTGATCCAATTTTGTTGTTCCTCTTTTGAGGTCTCAACTTGGATAGCCTCATGAGGTGCAAAAGGTGTCATTTGAGTTAAAATTCTTCTCCTCTCTTCTTTCATGATAGTAGCTGAGCAGGACCTCTTATTCAAAGGGAAAATTTCTATTTTCTCCCCTTCCTCCTCATTTTAAACCTTGGGGATGGTTTCTAGAACTTAAGGTGATGGAGTGCTCATTTTCTGTAATTTCCTCCTCTTTACACCTACCACCATCATTTTTGTTCTGGCTCTTTTGGGTACTAACAAGGAGACTTCTTCTTCTTGGGCTTGAGGTGTTGGAGCTCCTTCTTGTATTGTTGGAGCTTGTTCTTGCTTGGGTTGGGCTTGTTATGGCTCAAGCTAGGATTCTTCTTCTTGGGTAGCTAGCTCTTCTTGAGCCTCTTCTTCTTTCTCTCTTACCTAAGGGGCTCTCTTTCTCTTCTTTTCCTTACCCTTTTGTGTCTTAAAGTACTTAGCCTCTTGCTCATGTTGTTGCACAATTTCTATCCTTACTGGTGATTTAGTAGGGTAGGTTGGTATAGTGACTTTCACTCCTTTACCTCTCTTAGGTTGATATGTAGCCCAAAGAGTTAGGGCTTGATGAACTGGATTCATATGGAAAGGCTTTCTAATCCATTCTCTTGTTAACTCAACTACTTTTTAGGCCTGGTGATTGATATTGTCATTCTCTTCCCGCCCAATATCTATGTTCATTATGGGCCTTTTTTAGATCTTATCCCTATTGTATAAGGGATCTAATACCTTGGGGATGTTCTTGTGCCATGCTTTGAGAGGTATCTCCATGTTAATCATCTTCTCAGCAAGCTGTAGACTCGTCCTATAATAATTTTGAATGTAGATATTATAGTCATCTATTGCATTCATCTAGTGATCCTAGAGTGCCTCTTCAAGAATGAACTTCTTCCCCACCAAATATTGTACCATCATAATATTATCAAAAGAAGGACGAGGTGCTTGGTAATGTTCTAGGGAATATTGATCCCATTTTGAATCAAATGTGGCAATATCTTGCTTCTGCATCACCATAAATGCCCCAATGGTGATTGGCCATAATCAAGTCTTCTTGTGTTGCTTCCTTACCCTATCATATGTATGAATTTCTATCTCCAATAATATTAGCTTGTCTAATAGATATCATGGGAGCTTCTATGGGCACAAGAGGGTACCAGTTACTTAGATATACATGAATCTCTCAAGCTAGATGTAGTATTCACCAAATTTCCTTATCTATGTTGCAACTTCTACTAACATTCTCTTGGAATAGTATCCCCCAATGAACCTAATGATGGAAAAAATGAACCCACCATTAACCACCCTATTTTCAACACTTTATAGTGGGAGTTTCTTCTTTACTAGTTGCAAGTAAACTATATGAGGCCAAGCATTTGCATCTTGCATACTGCCTTTTCTATACAATCCTAGATAATATGTGGTTCTTTCCACCAAAATATATACATATAGGAGATCATGTAGAAGTGGGGGTAGTTCTTCACTGAAATCAACTTCACATCTAGATTATCACTTAGTATTGTAGCCCAGTTAATAGGCATCTTGCCTATTTTGATGGTTTCTATAAAATGTATCATCCATGTTTCCCATTGACTTGTTGCCCCATAGATCTACTTAGAAGAATACCTTTTCTAAGATCCATGTCTACCTTTGGTCATGTTGACCTTTCTAGCTCTTCTTCCCAAGGGTGTTCTATCAATCAGGTACTTCCCTTGTACCAAGTCTTTTATCTCTGCCTTATTCTCTTTGTACCATTTTTTTGCACTATCAGAAGTGATATGAATATATTGATCCACTCTTGGAATGTAGAAGACCTACTCAATGTTTTTAGGTCTAAGATCCAAAACTATATCTCTAGTCGCATTCTTTACTACCTTCTCCTACGATACATAGTGATGAGCCAAAGTCATGATTAGTTTAGATGATTGGATTGATGTTGGGTGAGAAGAAATGTTCATCAAACCACTCTGGATTAGTGCTAACACCATGTCTAACCTCTCTTAGGATTATTACACAATTTCAAAAAAATGTTCCAGTTAATGTGCCCTAATTTGGCATCTTTGATCTCATAATGTTTGTCATAAAACCAAGATTTCTTTGGTGCTCCTTGATACTTGAAAATGAGTAGCTTTAGTGCTATCTTTGCATGCATTAAGGATGAGGATGATGCCATTATATCTATTCAAAAGAGAGAAATGTTAGTACCATTGATGTCTAAAACCTATGATGAACCTAAATTATGACTTGGATTGACAGATAACTAACCAAAATAAAAGAAAAATGACTAAAAATAAACCCCTTAATGTACCTAAAATGTACATGTGTGCACCTAGCACACCTAAATAGGTGTGAAAGGTGCATTTTAGTATGCATTTTAGACATGGTAAAACAAAGTGTATAGTTATGTAATTTGTACACCTGCACATGTGCGCAAGGTGCACATGCGCACAATAACACACATGATAATACAAAGTTCATTTAGGAGGGGCTTGGATTTAGTGCTTATGCACACATGTACACTTGCACATGTGTGTACCATCAATAACTATTTTTTATACCTCTAAATAGGTAGATGCAGTGGATGTATAGACCTTTGGATGTGCACAAATATGGATGAGCAAATGGTGCAAAGGTGTAGAAAAGGGATGCATAAAAGATCACATGTGAGGAATGAGGAGCGTAGGGGGCATTTTAGGGCAGGGGTTCCTAGTGAACACCTCTGAGGGTGCCTACATGCATATATGTGTATCCTTAGATGGAGGGTAGTGCGCATGTGTGCACTCAACACATGTACACATGTGCACACTTTATGCACTATAAGGCCAAAAAGTGATTTTTGACCTAGTGAACATATTCAATCCTAAATGAATGGGTGTTGGGGACTAACCTAGTCTTAGAGGAGGGTCCTAAATAACTGAGGCACCTTATTGGGTGTCCTAAGAGTATTTTGAAATTGGGGAGTCCCTATTTTGTCACTCAAAATGGGGCGTATGTTGTGAGACCACAAAAAATAGCCCCAACAAAAAGGAAGAAATGACAAAGGTATTTCTTCATCAGAAACCATTCTTCTAACATGTTTTAAGTGACAGCTAAATTCCAAATGCTACAAATGGATTTCAATTACTTTGGGATCCAAAACTTTAGAATCTTGAATCTTCAAGCTCAGTGTGTGCTTAGTCTTCCAATTCCTTTTGACATCTCAAGGTATCATCTATCATGATTGTCTAGCAATAAGGAAGCAATCTTTTGCTTAATTGAAACAAACATTAGAAATCCCCATTAACTTGTTTATCCATCATTGAATGACCAGATGATAGAATCCATTTTGAGGGCTCTTAACAAGCTATCAATTTCTTTTCTATGAGTCTTTGGTAAACTTCTTTGACTTGTTTTGCGGAGCTTGCATGTTTTTGTTGGACTAACCACAAATGTTCTCCTTTAGGATACATAACATGGTATAACTAACTCATGTGTTCTATAGTCTATTAGTTGTATTGGGCATTAATAGGTTGATCTTTTGGTGCAATGACAACTCTAGCTTGTAACAAGTGGTATCAGAGCTTGGTCATAGGTTCAAATATCCTCAAGTAATGCTGAGGGGAGGATTGTTGGACTAATTAGTAATGTTCCCCTTTAAGATTCATGACATGGCTTAACTACCTATTATGTTCTATAAGTCTAGTGGTTGTATTGGGCATTAAAAAGTCAGTCATTTGGTGCAATGAAAACTCTATCTTCTAATGATTTCCACTTGATTCTTCCTTGAAGTGTTTTGTTCATTATACATAATAGGATAAAAAATTTGAAATGTTATCTATATTTGATTACCTTTTACAATTCTCTAGAATCTTTATATGTGACACCTTTGTGATTATTTCTTTCTTTCTTTTCTATCCTAGACATGTTTAGATTGTGTGGCCAAGGCATTTGTGATCTTTTTCATAATGATTTCTAGTTTGATAACTCTTGCATTCCTCTTTTAATGAACCTTTTGGAAAAATCTCATGCTAAAATGTGATCTTTACAAGTCTTTGAATAGACCCCTTATCTGAACTAGTAAGTTTGGAATTATTCCTTGCTACTGCCAACCTAGATGATCAATGCTTTAAATTTGCAAAGTGTTGAGAGTGATCAATCTTAGATTCTAACTATAAGGAAACAAGTCCTTTATGAATGCAAGTAACTCTTGTTTTATAGTTGGTACTTGAAACAAAATTATCCAAATGCTTTGGTAGAGAAATACCTCTTCTCTAAAATTGAAACCAAATTAGATGATCTTCTTTATGCATCAAGAAGAAATCCTGAGTACACCTAATCCCCAAACCAAAAAAAAAGACACTAAACGTAAAAAAAACAAACAACTTAAAATAAACACACAATGAAAATCAAACAAACAATTTTTTTTTAAGGCTTCAAAATAATGTTTCAGAAACTAGCCATTAATAGGCAATGGGGCTGATTCTCCTTGCTAAGTACTCGTCCTAAAAGTATTTTCTCCCAGAATCTCTACAATCTGATAAGGACCAATCCACAAGCATTGAAACTTGGTATGACTACCTAGTTTTTCTTTTGCCTTATCCCACAAAAGAATAGGATCTGAGATTCTAAAATATTTGATAATGGATCACTTGTCGGACCAATGTTTTATAACTACTTGATGTTTTGACATATGTTCTAAAGAGGATGTTCTTTTCTCATCCAATTCCAAAGGGTTCATCAATCTGATTTGGGCCCTATCACCATCCTTAGCATATCCTCTCATGAATTTCAACACTAAAATCCTGAGATTGAGTGGGAATATTGGTTCTTATTTGTAGTCTAGTAAATACAAGGATGTTCCCAAAGAATTCTTTGTCCTGACCTTGTCTATCTATAATATGTATTTCAATTGGGTATGCCAATCTAATGCCCATTGAGTAAGAAAAATTGACATAAAGGATGACCTATTATCACATACCAAGAAGAAAGACATTCCAAACCTAGTCACGATGTGTTCTTCTAGGAAGTTAGTGATCACTTTTATTGTATAATTTCTAAAAATTTCAGCTTCAGTCCATTGAGTGCAATAATCTACAACTCTAAGGACAAACATATCTCATGTTGATGATGGTGGGTTTACAAGTCCAATAAAATCTATCCCCCACTTGGTAAAGGGGTGAACCTCAAATATTGGTTGGAGTGGCATAGTTGGGTTTCTTTCTCTATTGGCACTTGCTTGGGAGATGTGATAGGAACATACATGTTCAAAGTAACCTGATCTCATAATCTGATGGGTCATAGCCTCTACTAATCCTATCCAATACTATACTTGTCATGATATTGTTCCACTACTTCTCTCACTTCTTCACATCCTAAACATTTCAAATAAATCCCCTTGTAGTTCTTCTTGAATATTTTTCTATCTTGAAGAATGTAAGATTGACATTTCATTTTTCAGTCCCCTGTGTTGGGAAATGTTCATCCATTGAGGGTATTGATGTTGCAAGAGGTAAAATACAATAGCTTGGTACCAAACATCTATGATTATTCCTTCATTAGTGTCTACTTGAGATACTATGATTTGTTCTTCATTGTCAGCTATCAGCTTGGTTAATCCCTATCCTCTTACTAGCTTCATGGGTTGAATTTCCAAATCAAACTTCTCTAATATTTCCATCAATTTTCTTCTTCTTTCCCCTAACTCATTCTACATCGATAATGATTTGACATGATCTGGCACAATAGCATATACCTTGCTCCTGAGTATGTAGTGGTGAAATTTCTTGGCTACCTGTATCAGGGAAAATGATTGTTTATCAAGATTGGCATAGTTCAATTCAATATTCTTTGGAGGGAAACTCATCAATGTGATGGTTCTTTCACCCTCTTTATCTTTCTTTTGTGTAAAAATACCTACACATGAACTTCTAAAGAAAAGGAATAGATTTTGGAAGGCAACTCATAATCAAGACTTATGAGCACTAGGACGATGGAAATGGTCACTTTGATATCCTTAAAAGATTTCTCGACTTAAAGAACCAAAATTTTTTTTTCTCCTTTCTTTAGTAAGTCATTGAGGGGTTGTACTATCTCAAAAACCCACCTATGAACTTGCATACAAAGTTAATCTTCCTAAAGAAAGATTTAAGCTCTTTGTGACTATGGGGAGGTGATAACTTTATAATTGCTTCTATCCTTTCAGGATCAATTGAAATACCCATTTCAGAAATAATGTGACCAAGGAGCTTTCCTTTGGTAACTTCAAATGAACATTTCTTAGGGTTTAGAGATATACCATATTTCTAACATCAGTTGAAAACTTGGTTCAAATCAGCAATATGACTACTCCACTCTTTTGAAAAGATTGTTAGGTCATTCATAGAGATAACTATGTATTTGGTTATTAGTTGTTATGATTAACCATGAACATAAATAACAATTACATGTAACTATAACCAATATCATAAAATACACATAAGAGAACACAAGACACAAAGATTTAATGTGGTTCACCCAATCCCTGGGCTATGTCCACCAAACACCAAGTCCAATATTATTATTTTCAGTGATTATAATCCATAATCCCTTATAGCTCAATACTACTACAAGAAGAAATTATTGCATCACCATATGAAATTGATGTAGCATAGGGTAAGATAATCCCCAAAGGAGATGTCCTAGCCTCCAATAATATAACCACATAGTGGAAACACAACAACAAGAAGCAACAATGCAAAATTTGATACCAAATTACAATAATTTATTCATAAAAGATAATTAATTACATGCAATATGCCTAGTTGTAAGGCCTTTCAGGTTAGGGCCAAATACATACAATAATTAAAAAATTAGTTCCATAGGATCCCTCAAGATCCAACCCAAACACTAGCTAGTCCAGATCTGTGACATAACAACAATCTAGAAGAAACCACCAAGGAAATCTAAACTTGTGCTTGCAAGCCCACCAAGAAATCTCCTTGTTTTCTAGCCACAGCCCTAGCTTTGCTCCAACTTATCCATGATCCAAGTGTAAAGTATCTTGCCTTTGGAACTCTATCCACACACTCACAACTCCATCATAATCCTTATGTAAATTGCCTCACATTCGACACTCTATCCATAGACTCAAGAAAACTCGCTCTGCAGCTGCTCCCACACCCACTCCTCCTCCTCTGAATGAATTAATCCCTCATGAATGAATGAATAAAAGACTTCAATAAAACCCATAATTATACCAATCTAAGCCACAAGTTGGCCCAGAATGCCAAAAACTAACATTAAATACTTGAAGAGCCACAAGTCGGCCTCCAACAAAAATTAATTGTCCAGAAATTGATACCTAAGCAAAGTCATGATATCTCCTAGCTTCAATTGAATTAGAACTCACACTTTGAATTAAAGGTAGAACTTTAGGCTCTACAACCCCTTAAGGGTACAAAGGTTGATTCACCAAGGATAAGTGCGCATCCATCCCGAAAGTCAAGCATAGAAAATTATCGCACAAAACTACCAAAAATTGATACTCTGGGAGAACTGCCACATCTCTCAACTTATAAGGAATTAGAACTTGCACCTTTGATACAAGGAAGTAATCTAAGCCCTCTTCAATCCCTAAAGAGAAAATCCATCATTCATTGAGAAAAATTAGTTACATGGCCTGCAATAGGCACCCAAAAACCTGAAAAATATAGTTCCATCAACAAGGTAAAAATAACTCAAACTTCAATTCAATCCATCCAATCTCTGTTCAATCACAAGGAAAGGTTCCCCAATGTATCTCCAACACATCCCTAACCATGAAAGCATAACTCCACCAAAATCCAAGCTCAATGCTTCTACATCAGACTCCCTAGGTAAATAGAAAAGTATGTCCCATACTTTGATGCCCAAAGAAAGATCTGCAACCAACTTCATCTTTACCAAAGGCTTCCACTTTATCAAAGTCAATAGAAAAAAATTGAATATCAACCATCTATGCTTCATCCATTAAAAAATTAGAATAAAATACATATTAGCAACCCAATCAGCATGCTCACACCTAAGAACAAACTAAACATAAGGCTTCATTAGCAAACCCTCATCCACATTAGCAACTATTGAATCTACACTAGTAGCAACAAACTCCATATAAGCAGCAATATGTAACTCCTCAAAAACTTATACCAAGCTCTCAAAACTAGCAACCTCATTGCTAAAAAGATGCTCTGTAACACACAACTCATTACCAACAACAACCAGATCATCCATGACCAAGTGCTATGCAATTTCCATGTCAGATCCAACTGACTGATCATGAAAACCAATGTCTATGCCAGCATCAAGAAGGTTAGGAATATCTTTAGCAACAACCTCTAGCTACTCTACAAGTTCTGTATCAGACTTCACAAACTAATTAGCAAAACCAACCTCTTCCACCTTGACCTTGCTATGCCATCTTCTCTCATGAACAAGTCTCTTAACTAGCCAAATAAATCTCTTCTGGATAAGTAGACTCCAACTCCACAAACATCTACAAAATGCCTTCCCCATCCTATCCTTATCTCGATCAACCAAACTAATTTCAAATTGAGCAACCACCTTCTTAGTTCAATCAACCAAACTGCGAGCAGACATCTTAGAAAACCTTGTCTCCAACACATCATGGATATTTGCAATCATCTCAGGGTCCAATCCTCTCAGAGCCATCTCCCAAGATCTTTTAAAACCCTCTGCAAAAAATCCTTTCTATGCTCCTTGTGATAAAACTAAAATGTTTGCAAGCTAGATCGCAACCTACCACCTTGCATGAACAATTAGGAACCACATCACAAGTCTAGGACCATAGGTCTACAATCCACAAACTCTCTACGATCATGCCTCAACAAGATTACTCCTCCATCTTTGCATCCATCAATCCATTTGTAAGCCCTCCACAATTACAAGTTAGAACCACAATTTTCCACCTCACAACCAAGAGATCTATGACTCTAGAAAGAAAATTCACCACCAAATCAAAGATCAAATTAGATCTACTTCTCCAACCCAAGTCCTAGTGCAAACTACCTCAGCTTCGATGATCTATCTACACCCTTAGGAACAATCTTGGCTCTAATACCATCTAATGCAATGTAGGGTAGGAGAATCCCTAAAGGAGATGTCCTAGCCCCTAGCAATATAACCACACAATAGAAACACAATAGCAAGAAGCAACAATGCAAAATCTGATACCAAATTACAATATTTTATTCATAAAAGATAACTGATTACATGCAATATGCCCAACTGTAAGGCCTTCTAGGTTAGGACCAAATATATACATAAATTACAAAATTAGTTCTAAAAGATCCCTCAAGATCCAACCCAAACACTAGTTAGTCTAGATCTATGACATAACAACAATATGGAAGAAACCACCAAGGAAATCTAAACTTGTGCTTGCAAGCCCACCAAGCAATCTCCTTGTTTTTCAGCCACAACCTTGGCTCTACTCCAACTTATCCATGATCCAAGTGTAAACTACCTCACCTTTGATGCTCTATCCACACACTCACAAGTCCATCATAATCCTACTGTAAACTACCTCACATTCAGCACTTTGTCCATAGACTTAGGAAAATTTGCTCTTTAGTTACTCCCACACTCACTCCTCCTCCTCTAAATGAATTACTCCCTCATGAATGAATGAATAAAATACTTCACCACAACCCATAATTATACCAATCTAATCTACAAGTCAACCTAGAATTCCAAATTTAATCACCTAAAAATGGTCATCTAGACTATTATCTCTCTTCTCAGCATTTTGGCTAATTAATTCAATCATTTACCTAGACCAAATTGCTAATAATCAATTTATTTGATTATAACCTATAGTTTGACTATGCTATCCTAAGTTCATTATTTGATTAAAAGAACATGTCCCCTTTTAATTAAATAAAAGACCCCATTCTTCTAACCCACTTAAAGTGCACACATAAAGTCCTTTTTCTATTTTGCAATTAAAAGAAAAGGCTTTATGACTTTTGTCTTATATGACAAGTCAACTTGTATTCTATTGGTTGACTTGTGTGTGCACATGGATCACTCCTCTTTTTCAAATTCCACCGTTGATCATCCACCATCTTCATCTTGATCTCTACCGTCTGTACAACTTTAAAAGGGAGAGAGATTTCCCTCTCAAAGAATCCATCCTCATTTTGAATATTGTTATGCTGCAAGTTTTCTAACAGGTTTCTTTGGAGCTTTGTGGAGAACTTCTATTTCTTGTCTACATTCTCTCATTCCATAATACTAACATAAGATCATATGACATTCTTAGCATAGTTGCATGTTAGTTTAGCTTTTATTTTGCAATAATATCTCACATAGCTTAATAATGGTATTGTAGCACTCTCATACATGTTTTACCATAGCTGCATTTTGCATTCTCATCTTAGCTTAATCTTCATTTGCATTGCATCCTTGAGGAACTCTTTGGGACATTTGCATTCTTGCATCTTATCTTTGGAACCTCCCATTATATGGTTTACTAGCAAGAAGATTATCTCTAAGGCTCATCTGAGAGCCCTTGAATTTGAAATACACTCTCTTGCACTCTGTGGATAGGGAGCTCTAAGCCGGCATCCAAGCATTCCAAACTCATGGAATCATTTGAATAGAATGGTTTAGAGTGTGACACATTTCTAGTGTACATTTTTGGCGCCCACCGTGGGGCTTGAATCAAGTTTTTAGCTCCATTTTCTTTTATTTGTCATTTTTAGTTTTTTACAACAGCATATTGGATCTAATCAAGTGCTTTTGTAGAATTATCACTTTGGTTTTAAGGCCAACCCATAAGTAGATTGGTTTGAAGGCCAAAAATCTAGTTAGTTTAAAGATTTAATCATATCTTTTAAACCACTTAGATTTTGGTTCTGAATTTTTTTTTTCAAGTTGGGTATGTATCCAACATGTCTCAGTATTATTTTCAGAGCATTTTGATGTGATTTACAAAATTTATGATTTTTTCTTTATTTTTTATAAAAAGTCATTTCTGATTGCAAATCAACATATTTTTTGGAAAAACTTATATTTTTAGAAATATTTTTGAATTATAAAGGGGGTAATTTCTTTGTGTTTTGACTTTTGAGGTTTAATTAGAGATCAAAAACTTGATTTGATAAATCTGGCCTGTTTTGACAAAATACGACCCTAAGGCACAAATGAAGAGATTTTTTTGAATTTCTTGCATTTTTGAAAAGCTCTCTGATTTTTATTAGGGGTCTCTTATTTTCATTTCTATTTTTGGATCCAAAATCATAGCAAAAAAGTTTAATCTTGTTGACTAGGTCAAAAGCAAAGAGTAAAAAATGAGAGCCTTTGTGATTAGTTTGCACTTTCTTTGCATACACTTGATTGGAAGATAACCTAGATCTTTGAGGCAACTAACCACTTTTTATTGTATTATTTTATGTTATTTTACACTAACTTATGGTGCTAACAACTTGTGATTACAGGTTGCCATCCTTGTGAAAAAAATTGAAACATTGCATAAAAAGAATGCATGTCAAAGCTTCAAATGCACAAGGGCTACTAACAATTGTTTGTAGGGCTGTCCAACGCATAAAAAACCAATTTTTCTTGTTCTTTACTTTTACATGTGCAGCATATACTAGTTATTTATTTTTAGGCACATTAAAACTTACAATTGGGATCTTTTGGTGATAAGAGAGTATGCTCTTCACCCTTGTGGTGAATTAGAAATCTTGACTTACCATTTGATTTCAAGAGTAAGAGGCAACTAAATCTTCTTGGTGTGTTTGGGAGAAAATTATTGGAATAGGAGAGTATGCTCTTCACCCTTGTGGTGAATCAGAAATCTTGACTTCCAAAAGTTGATCCACTCTGTGTAGTTTATAATCCTTTAGAGGGCCTGCTCTCGGACAACCTGAGAGGAATGACCCAAGTGGGGACAAGCAGATTACCTGGCACTTCCAACCCACTATAAACTCAAGGCTATCAAGGACACAAAACCTTGCTAGACATAGTGTTTTTCTTTTCCTAATGTGATCGCTTATGGGATTTTGACCATAGGGAGATCACTAGGCAAGAATGCTTAAGGTACTCTTGTGTTCGTAAGATCAGTTACTCATCACAAGGTGAGGTGTCCCGTAATTGAGAGCAAGAGGAACACTATGAACAGAATCCCTATCTAAACACTCTAAGTTAGTAACTACCCTTTTTAGCCGCTCAACTTCTTGGTGCAAGGATTGATCCTAGTGGACTACCCGGATCACCCTAAGATTTTACACTAACCATATGTGTTCCCTTGGTTGTGCTTATGACACTTCCATGAAAAAGCCAATATCTCTTGTGGGAAACTACTTGGTGTGAGGTGAAGGAGCATCAAGCATGGGCCAAGTTATTGAGTAATGAACCATGTCCTTTAGGTAGATATTGCTCGATGTGTTCTCAAATGTGCTATACCTATGAAAATATTTTGAACATACACATGATGATAGTTCTAGAGATTTCTTTTAAGACCTCACATATGCTTGTATCATGCAAGGTTTCTTTGTCCCTTGCTTGATTTTTTGAAGACTACTCCATGTGTCACTATCTTGCTTGGAAAGAAATTGTTTTTAAACATCAAACTTGCTATGCTATCAACTATTGTCAAACTTTGTCAACCAAGTCAAAGCATCAAGTCTTAACATTTTTTTTGTGTTTCTTGCTAAGGGGAGTCTCATCATTTGAATTTGATTTTCTATATCTCTAGTTTTTGAACATGCTTAAAGTAGCTGTTTGGTCTTAGTGCTCTTGGTCTTTTTGTCTTCATGGTCTATGTCCACTTGCTAGTTATCTTTTTGCTGAAATGGTTGCCTTGATTTGTTGACTACACTCTTGGGTTAGAGAGTTGTTCACTTGTCACCCGGCTTGCTCTATCTATTTGGCTATTTGGGAATCTTGCCTAACTATTGACTTGAGTCATTCATGTCGTAAGTTTCTTGGACATATTGTTTAACAAGTCACTTTAATCTCTCTCTACTATCTAGGAAAGTGAACACTCTACCTCCTATAGTTTCAACATCAAGTTATCTTCTAGGCTCTTTTATGCTTGGCTTTGCATCTAAAACTATGGGATCTAAACCTTGTGCTACCAAAATTTAACTGAATCTAGATGATCATGATATCCTCCATGTCACTAAAGAGTTTCAAGATCTATATGCAAAATACAAATAACTAGAAGAGACAAATGATCTTTCTTACCTTCATCTCTCTAAGTGCATGACAAAAGTGAAGTCTAAACTAGTGAAAAGGTTAGAGGGGAAGATTTCATCATTACATGAATCTTCCTTAAGGTCTTTACATGCATGTGAGTCATCTTCTTTGAGGTCATCCTCTTCTTCTAATTCTACATGCTCTACTTCAAGACATCAAATATCTTCATCTTCTAGATCTAAAGACTTCTTTAGAGAACAAGCAAGTGATACCTTCCTTTGAGCCTATTCTAAAATTTCATGATGGACCTATCTTTGACGAAGCTAATGATGAAGACATGGATGCATACCATTCACTTGAGAAACAGAAAAAAGGACTCTAGACATACTTCTAATAGAACTTTTTCTCCCTTGGAAGATTCTTATGATGACACTTTGCAAAATCTCCTTGGCAATAATATCATCATGTTACCTAAGTCTAGCTCATATAGAAACCCATTCTTGGATATCTATTGTGCTTATCATCAACATAATGAGCATAGTACTTCATATTGCATTGAGCTAAAACACAAAATCCAAGATCTTATTGATAATGGAATTATTGATACTTCTAATGATTCATGTGATGAGGATACTTTTCTTGAAAAAGATCATATTAATGAACCTATGTCTAGTGATGGTTTCCTTGATACCTCCACTTCTTCCAACACTCATGCATCTCCCAACACTTCAAAGCTTTCCAACATGCCTCCATCAAATAAAGAACCTAATGCTTTCCACATTGACTACATGTATCCTCAAGGGCTACCTCTAAAAGAAACTCAAGCTAACCTTCACTTGGCTACAAACCTTTTCCATGCTACTAATCCTAAACATCCTCAACCTTCATCACTACTATGCCTAATCCAAGCACTACTCCATTCACTCTTCATTCTCCCTTGTCCTTAGAAGTGGCTCCATGTCAAGAGGACTCTCTAAAGGAAAAAGCTATAAATGTCAAGAAAGATCAAGATCAACCACCCTTTCATCTCTTTCAAGATTTTTCCCCTCCATATCCTATATCTTGTCCACCTCCTAAGTATGATAAAGATACCACTTCCATTATATCCCTTGAGCTTACTAAAAATTATGAGAAAAGTTCTCTTCATATGCTATCCAAAGCTACTTGTCAAGATCAAAGCATCCCCTCATGTTCTAATTCTCCACATCCACTTCAAAATTGTGCTCAAGCTTCAAGTGCTTCTATCAAAAATGTTGTTCCTATCAAAGGTACTTATGATTCTATTGATGGCTTTGACCATGTTGCTCATTCTAAAGATGTTGATATCCCTTCCCACTATACCTTTGCATCTTCTAAATCTATCCTTGGTCCTTACCCATCTAAACTAAAGCATTATAACATTCCATCCATTTTGGGGCCTTATGTTCCTCCATTTCCTACATTCACTCTTTGCTAATTCCCTAGATCTCCCATCATACCTCAAGATCAACAACGACACTCATCCTTGATGACTTTTCATCCATCTATACATCTAAACCAGTCATATCATCCTTATTCATCCACAAATCCCAATTCGTTTAGAAGTGAGAATAAACATAAGAATCCATTGAAAAATGAAGATCACTATGTCCCATATAATTGACATGTGAATGCTAAGAAGGAAAATGCACAAAAGAGACTACAAAGGTCCACTATTAAGAGAGCTAAATCAAAGATAATGTGGGTTCCTAAATCCATCATTAAAGAAATGCACTCTCAACCACCCAAAGAACAAGGAAAATCTAAAGCTATGTGGATTCCCAAGTCTCTTTTAAAAGACTTGAATATTGAAAATACTTCAAAGTTGACATTCAAGCTTCCAAAGGCTTCCATTCCATCTTCTTCCAAAAATCTTCCTAAAAATATTCCAAAGCCTTCCACTCCACTTTTTTCCAAATCTCTTCTACCACCTCATGCATCTAAACCTCAAGCTATTTCATCGATGATTCCTCCATCATTCCAATATCCTTCAAGGTGTGTGTCAACATTGATCTTGTCCAATATTTCAACTACCCTCATGAAATCCTTTAAAACTTACACTAACTTTCTATACATGAACTATTATCCTCCATATACTCTTCCTACTACCATTTTTCTTTCATCACCCTATCAACATCTTTGAGCATACCTTTCTATGGTCTTGGCTTATCATGACTTATCTTTTCTATAGGAGCACTATCTACATTCAAAAATCTTGAGCTCTTTCTAAAAATTCAAAAAAAAAAAAATGAAAATGTGCCTTGGTGAAAACCACTTCTTGTGGCATCTTGGTAGCAAAAGTAAAGAGAAATAAATTTATCCTATGGTGAAAAATACTTCTTGTGGCACCTTGGATAAGTACCATGATGAAAACCTGGCAAATAGGTGTCATGCATAATTCTTCCATCATCCATCTATCCCCTCTTCTCTCTTTGATCTTGACAATGTTGAGCTATCTTTGCATATTGGCTATCTTATCCACGAGATTTTCTATTGTGCTCTCCCATTCACTTATAGCCTCTATCTTGAGCTTTATTCTTATTGCTCTATCCCATTGCTATACTATCTAGTTGACCCCTTGGTCTTGATCACAATAAATAAATCATGGTTCTCATAGTTCTCTTGACATGTTTACTCTCTTGGATTGCACACTTTCATGCTATCTTTCTCATTGGCTTCCATTTCTTATCTTATATGCTATCGCACTTGTTGGCTTCACTGCTTATCCTACATGCTGTCTTGCTCATTACTTCCATTGCTTATCCAAAACTTGCTTCATATGACTATTTCACCTCTTTCCCTAGCTTGGGTACTCTTGAGGAGTTAGTCCTTGAGGATCACTTTTACTTGCTTCATACTCCTTTCTTATCCATCTCTGCTTATCCACTGGCTTGTTTCTCCATCATGTCCTATACCTTGCTAGACATTAGGAGAAAATGATGTGATCTTGCTTGAGAACTAGTAATCTCTAAATCATTCTAAAAATTCAAAAAATCATATATGATGCTGAAAAAAACCCTAAAAAATCAGAAAATGTCTTGAAAAATGACCATCATAGTAAAAACCTAGCAATAGGTGCTTTGATGTATCACCAAAAAAATTAAAAAATACAAAAATACAAAAAAATTGGAAAAAGTCTTGAAAAAATCCGCGAAGTGGTGAAAACTTGGAAACAGGCGCTACTTGAAACCCTCACACCTATGTCTATTAGTCTCAATCACTCATTTCACTACACATTTCCTAGCTTGGAATTTTTTCTTGTCCTCGTCTTGGGGGAAAAATTTCTTAGCCCATTGAGGTATTCTTGTGCATTAGGGTTTCTTTGACAACTCACAAAATAGTGTTCTCAACACTACTCCCACCCACTTTGACATCAAGTGTTTCTCAACACTTTTCAGATAGTTTACCTACAGTCCTTGATGTCATGATATTTCTCACTATCAGAATCAAGTCTTGAAGAAATGGTCAAGTGACTTACACACACACACTTTAACACTTAAATGACTAAGCTATGCTGATCTTTATCTACTTTGTGTGTTGTCTATGATGATTTCTTTGCCATGTGTTCCCTCCCTAATAGTCTTTCGAGGATGTCATTGACTAGAAGACTAGGGGCATGGGGCACATTTTCTTGATTTCCTCTTGTGGGTATACTCTGTTTGTCTATAGTGTTGTAAGCATTTATGCTTGACCTATTCAACATTTTGACTTACAAATGTATCATCCTTGATTGTTTCGCAAGATTGCACTTGGGGTTTATCCTGGCGCTTATGCCTTGATATAGGTGTAATCTTGCTAAATTAAACTTAGGGAATCTAGTCACTTAGTTATCTTGACTTACATGTCTCTGATGCTTAGATTAGATTTCCACATACCTATCTGATATCGATCATATTCATATCCTCATAGTTATACTAGTGATGGTTGTATGATCTCATGATGTCCCTAATAAATGCTCAATGATGAAATTAAGAGTCTAAATGTTATGCACTTCTTGTTAGTAAACCATTTTTCATATTAGCTTGCATTTTAGGTTCATTTTCTAGCTTAGTCTTACATTCTTGCATATGGGGAAAGCTCTCTCTTCATCTATTTGCAGACATATCAGCTAACTCCTTTCATATATTTCTTTACTTTCTTCTTGTTCATGTCTTTTCACCTTCTTAATCTTTCACTTCATCTCTTTTCTATCTTATCATCACATTATATAAATTTTTGACCTCTTAAATAGTTTTGATGTCCTAGATTCATTTTCGAGATCGAAATCCAAATTTGAGTTCATTTTGATGGTCAAAATTATCTTTTAAAATTCTACTTTCTTCTGAGTAGTTAGCTGACTTTTTGAGGTCTAATATCTGAATCATTGCTGGGGCATCTTCATTTCTTCATGTCTTCATCATTTCCATACTTCATATCTACTTCAATTCACTGTTTCATGTCTAAAATCACCTTTCTACTCTTTTCGACCTAATTTTTATGATATATCGTTCAAGGTCAACTCTAGTCAAACTGGGGCATTTTATCAGTTTCTTCTAGTCATTCTTGGGTTCTAATCATCTATTTGTCATCTTGGACATTGCTATATTCTAATTTTCTCATGTCTAGCCGATTTCTACATCCCCTTACCTCATTTCAATTTCAATCCCAAAGGGGCAAAAATACTCTATTGCTGATTGTTACAGCTATCTATTTCTTAGGAGAATTTGTTTGACCTTATCACTTGCTCTTGATCTATTCACTTTGCTAGGTGTTAAAATTCTTTTTGGATCCTAACATCATCTTTCTAGTGTTCAGTGCTACCGCTATCAGGCTGTACATTCAGGACTTGCTATCTATTTTTGCATTTCATTCTTTGGAATTAGACATCTATATCTACCACTGCCTACTTGGCTTTGATTTTTCTTTGACATAATGTGTTCCCAGATCGATCACACATTAGTCAAAGAGGGGCAAATGTAATCACCTAAAAATGGTCATCTAGACTATTAGCCCCCTTCTCAGCATTTTGGCTAATTTAATTTAATCATTTATCTAGACCAAATTGCTAATAATCAATTTATTTGATTATAACCTATAGTTTGGCTATGCTATCCTAAGTTCATTATTTGATTAAAAGAACATGTCCCCTTTTAATTAAATAAAAATCCCCATTCTTCTAACCCACTTAAAGTGCACACATAAAGTCCTTTTTCTATTTTACAATTAAAAAGAAAAGGCTTGTGAGACTTTTGTCTTATGTGACAAGTCAACTTATATTCTATTGGTTGACTTGTATGTGCACATGGATCACACCTATTTTCGAATTCCACCATTGATCATCCACCATCTTCATCTTGATCTCTACCGTCTGTATGACTTTAAAAGGGAGAGAGCTTTCCCCCTCAAAGGATCCATCCTCATTTTGAATATTGTTATGCTGCAGGTTTTCTAACAGGTTTCTTTGGGGCTTTGTGGAGAACTTCTATTTCTTGTCTACATTCTCTCATCCATGGCATCCTAGCTTAGCTTAGAATTTTTTTTTTACATATAGCGTAATAGTTGGATTTGTAACACTCTCATCCATGCTTAGTATAGCTACATTTTTTATTCTTATCTTAGCTTAGTTTCCATACTTGCATTGCATTCTTGAGGAACTCCTTGGGACATTTGTATTCTTGCATCTTGTCTTTGAAACCTCCCATTGCATGGTTTACTAGCAAGAAGAGTATTTTGAAGGCTCAGCTAAGAGCCCTTGAACTTGAAATACACTCTCTTGCACTTCGTGGATAGGGAGCTCTAAGCCGACATCCAAGCATTTCCAACTCATGGAATCGTTTGGATAGAAGGGTTCAGAGTGGGACACTTTTGAGTGTACATTTTTTTTTTTTTTTGGTGATACATCAAAGCACCTATTGCTAGTTTTTCATTGAGATGATCATTTTTTTCAGGACCTTTTCTGTTTTTTAGGATTTTTTCAGGATCATAGATATATACAAGATAGCTGAGCAACAAGCCTCTAAGTATAGAACTTCTTCAAGTGTAGGATGTTGATAGGCTCTGCAAGTTCTTCACCCTCTGAAGTAGACAACTGATAAGCACCAGACCCAAATGTTGCTGTGATAATGTAAGGACCCAACCAATTAGGTTCAAATACTTATTTCTCATTACTTCCATTTCTTATCCAAAATATGCTTCATATGACTATTTCACCTCTTTCCCTAGCTTGGGTACTCTTGAGGAGTCAGTTCTTGAGGATAACTTTCACTTGCTTCACATTCCTTTCTTATGCATCTCTGCTTATCCATCGGCTTGTTTCTCCACCATGTCCTATACCTTGCTAGACATTGGGAGAAAATGATGTGATCTTGTTTGAGAACTAGTGATCTCTAAACTATTCTAAAAAATCCAAAAAATCATATATGATGTTGAGAAAAAATCTTAAAAATCAAAAAATGTCCTGAAAAAAGATCATCTTAGTGAAAACCTAGCAATAGGTGCTTTGATGTATCACCAAAAAAATTCAAAAATACAAAAATACAAAAAAAATTGAAAAGAGTCTTGAAAAATGAATAAAAAAATCTATCAAGTGGTGAAAACCTAGAAACAAGCACTACTTGAAAACCTTGCAGCTATGTCTATTAATCTCAATTATCCATTGCACTACACATTTCCTAGCTTGGAATTGTTTCTTATCCTCCTCTTGAGGGCATAGCTACTTAGCCTATTGAGGTGTTCTTGTGCATAAGGGTTTCTTTGAAAACTCACAAAACAATGTTTCTCAACACTACCCCCACCTACCTTGACATCAAGTGTTTTTTAACACTTTTTAGATAGTTTACCTACAGTCTCTGATATCGCGATATTTCTCACTATCAGAATCAAGTCTTGAAGAAATGGCCAACTGACTTACACACATGCACTTTAACACTTAAACAACTGAGCTATGCTGATCTTTATCTACTTTGTGTGTTGTCTATGATGATTTCTTTACTATATGTTCCATCCCTAATAGTCTTTCAAGGATGTCATTGACTAGAAGACTGAGGGCATGGGGCATGTTTTCTTGATTCCTACTTGTGGGTATACTTTGTTTGATTCCAAACTCATGGAATCATTTGAATAGAATGGTTTAGAGTGTGACACATTTCTAGTGTACACCAAAAACTAACATTGAATACTTGAAAAGCCACAAGTCAGCCTCCAATAGAAATTAATTGTCCAAAAATTGATACGCAAGAAAAATTGCGATATCTCCTAGCTTCGATTGAATTCAAACTCATGATTTGAAATAAAGGTAGAAAATTAGGTCCTATACAACCCTTTAAGGGAGAAAATTCTGATTTACCAAGGATAAGTGCACATCCATCCTGGAAGTCAAGCGTAGAACACTATCACATAAAACTACTAGAAATTGATACTCTGGGAGAATCGCCATATCTCCCAAATCATAAGTAATCAAAAATTTCACCTTTGATACAAGGAACTAATCTAGGCCATCTTAAATCCATGAAGAGAAAATCCTCTCATTCATTATGCAAAATTAGTTACATGGCCTACAATAGGCACCTAAAAACTAGTAAAACACAGTTCCAGTAGCAAGGTAAAAATAACTCAAACTTCAACTCAATACAACCAATCTCTATGCAATCATGAGGAAAGGTTCCCCAATGTGTCTACAACACATCCCTAACCATGAAAGCATAACTCCATAAAAATCCAAGCTCGATGTTCCTACATCATAAATCTCTAACCCTAAGTCATTTTATACAAGTATTTTTTCCACCGAGTAATTATGGAGTATGCATAGTACTTCCCTGATCACTCACCACAAACTAACATTAATATCTTAAATGATTCATCCATTTCTCTTTGAAATATAGCTCCTATGTTGATTAATCCAAAGGGTATCCTTTTGTTTGAAAATGTTCTCCATCTTGTTGTGAATGTCATGTTTAATCTATTTTCCTTGTCTACCATTGCTTGGTTATATCCTAAATATCCATTTAGAGAAGAAATCATTTTAGACCCATTTATAATCTATAATACTTTGTCAAGTGAAGGCAAAGGGTAGTTATCTTTTTGAGATGCTTGATTTAAATTCCAAAATTTTACACAAAGGTGAGCCTCTTTGGTCTTTTTCCTCACTGGCACCAAATTGGTGACCCATATAGAATGTAAGATAGGAAATATAAACTTGGTGTCAAGCAGTTTTTGGACCTCTTTCAATATCAAGGGTTCAATGATGGGGTTTACTAGTCTTTGTCATTGGTGAAAAGGACTCGCATTGCGCTTTAATGAAATATCATGAGTGATGATATCTAGATCATATGTCTTGAGATTCTCATAACTCCATTCAATAACATCTATATATTCTATGAGTAACTGGAGCATACTTTCTCACTCTTAGGAAATATAGGCCTTCCCAATTTTCATCCTATTAAGGTCATCTTCCATGCCTAGATTTTAAGAGTCACATTCTTTAATTCCCTTTTCTTCAATGGTTCTCTTGCTATGTGCTAACTCATCTTGGTCAAAGGTATGTTCTAACTCCACCATCCCCTTAGGAATAGTATTAGTTTTCAAATACATGATCCTATCTTCATCTTCTAGTTCATCTTATTTGGGTTTGTCATCTAGCATGTCATCAATTTCTTATCCTTTGAATGAACCATTACACATAATGAAATCTAGAATGTGTTGATCATATTGGAAGACTTGGAAGTTAGTAATGTTATCTAGGATAGATGGAATAACCACAAGTTCTACCGAGTATCTTTTGAGATTCATTCTTTCAATGGGTCGTAATGCACTAGATGAGATTGCAAGGGCATCAACTACTACATTTCTTCTTCTTTGAATAGATCTTACATTTAGGGCTTCGAATCTTCCATCAAGTCCCAAAATCTCTTTTGGTAAGCGAGCAATCTTCTACCATTATAAGAATAGATTGATTTGACTTGTTGAATCACTAATTGAGAGTCTCTTTTAATTATGAGAGCTTTAACATCCTTTTATAATGTGAAGAGGAGTTTGTGTATTAAGGATTCATATTTTGCAATGTATTTAGTACACATGAACTGTAAATGATATTCCACATAAAAAGACCTACATTTGAGGTTAGTTAGGTGAATACTTACTCTGGCCCCTAATTTAAATTTGGAACCATCAAACCCAAGTGTCCATATTGATTGTTCTTTTGGTTTCCTCAACTTGTGTTTATTTGTCTAAATATTTTCTTTTACTTGGACTTTGAAGGATTGTTTCTTTGGAACCCTACACTCTATCATGTGGTGGGCTTGTTGAGTTATTACTGGATACCTTTGATATAGGGATGGTTAGTTTCTTTTGTTCATCTTCAATTTCCCCAATCAACTCTATAATTTTATCAATTTGTGTTTGGTCAAATGACCATTGTGGTCCACCCTTGACCTTTCACAAAGCATCTCCTTCTAAGAACTTCAATTTTTCTTAGTGGAGGAGAAGATAGTACAGCTCCCCCATGTAAAGAAGTGTCATTGAATAAAACATTTATATCTTCTTTTATCTCCTCTTCATTCTTTATGATCTTAGACATGCATGAATGTCTTGAGTTATCTTTGGTTATTTCACTTATCCTTTGATCAGTTATAGAGTGTGTTATTTGAGTTAGTACTTGAACAATTGCTTCTTGACAGTTTAAACTCTCAAACTCTAAATGAATCAATTTATGCAACCTACAAAATCCTAGAAGGAGCAAGATATTTGGATCTTCTTTTTCCCCTAAACATTATAAATTGGCAACCATGCTATCTATGAATTACATTACAATTTCTTCCCATGGGGTAGTGTTCAAGGATTATGCATTTGGGTTATGTCAAGGGTCATCACCCTATAAGAGCCTAAGTTTGATTGAAGAAATGCTATTTCATCTAGAGAATTAGACTTTGTAATCATTGTCTTTAATTTTGGTTTAGTGTCTATTTTAATTTGGTTGTTCAATCCCTTCCAAGGCAGCCATAGTTGGGTGAAGTTAGTCAAGAACCATCCTCTTAAGTGTTAGGTCCATTTTATACTTAGTAATAGGTCATATGTTTCTTGAATCTATACCACATGGACATCTATGATATCTTGAATCTGGAGGTCTGTAGTCAACTGTATACGAACATATTTCAACACTCCTATGACCTTCATTTATGTTTTGTCAAGTTGGATCACTATTCAATTCATGGGTTGTGGGGTGACTCCCAAATTTTGAGATATCAAAACTGGCATGATATTACAAGAGGATCCTAAATTTCCATGAGATAATTATGAAGATTTATTCCAAAGATTCTAAGACTAAGAAAAAAAGGGGGCACTTCTGCCTTGACCTTGTACATGGTGGGCATAGACTCTGAGGTGTTAACCTATGGAGATACTATCTTCTAAGGGCCTGTGTTAGGCATTGTCTTTGTATGATCAAGAGTTTTCAATAGCGCTTCTCTTTGACTAGGAAATATTTTTAGCATATCATACATGGCGATATTGGCCTTGGTCCTCTTTAACCCGTCAATAAAACTATACTTTTTAGTTGACCAAGTGAGATACTTTGGTATAGTGGGTATGTTTCCTTGGTTCTGCATTTGTTGTCTAGAGAATAGTGCTCTCGTAGGGGTAGGATTATTATTTATTCTTTGGTTTGGTGCTATTGGCTATAATTTGGGGGAAATTCCATCAATCATGAGTTCCCTTTGATTACATAAGTTGTAAGTATTTTGGTTATCATTCTAAAAAGAGAACATCTTTATTGGCTCAAGGTCTAATTCTTAATTGAATAGAAAGACACATTCTTCATTAACTTTGTCTCTTATTTTAGTGTTATGTGGAGAATCATAAGATTCTAACAACCTAGCATTAAACTGAATAGGGGACTCATTATTAGTGTAGTGTGAATTTTGGTTCCCTTCTTGATTATTGTTGAAAAACAAACTGCCATTGTTGGGTATAGTCTGACTAGTGTCTAGTTGATTGATGTCGACAAACTAAGCATTGTTATTATTGTCTGTAGAAATAATTTCATTATTTAGACGGGTATTCCATTGCCAATTATGTGTTTGGAAAATATTGTTACAATTTGGTGGGTTGAAATTGTTCCCTAAATTATTATTTCTACTAAAATTATTATTGTAATTTTGAGGTTAGCTATTATTGTAGGGAGCTTCATTTGTTCTTCAAAAATTGTTGTTATGCCCATATGACAATCTTAGACAGGTTAGCTCATTGGTTATCTAAGATATGGTCTTGTTCATTTGATCCAACTTGGTGGTAATATTATTTTCTTCCTTATGTTGCAACCTTTTTCTCAAAGAAAGAAGATTTTAGAGATTTGTATCCACGATACGTTATAGTTGGAGTTGATGCCTGTTGTAGTGGGATTGGAGTTAATGGAATGAATTGAATAGGAATTAATTACCCTCTAGGATGGTATGGTGGTACTATCATACTGGCATGAGTTGGAACCATCATCCCTCCTCCATTAGGGTTAGCCTACTTAGTAAAGGTGACTGCTTCTTCGAAGACCTTTTCTAGTGTGTCAATATCTATAGCAAGCAACCTTCATAGGAAGATGGTAGTGAGGTGGTCCATAGAGATTAGATAGATATGGATTGTATCCCTAAATGGTGTGGTGTAAAATGTCTCCAACTTGTGGTATGCCATGTGAAAATGATGGTTGAAATGTGAGATGGTCTCTATTGGATCTCTCTTGATAGATATGAAATAGTAGTGTATCACTGTCAAATTAATAAATATATTGAATTGATCCAAGAAAAAATTTTCAAAAGATGTTTAGTTTTGAATAGATCCCAATGGAATATTTACATATCAATTCAATGAAACTTCTTCCAATGTATATGGGAACAAATGGGAGGATCACATTCTCTTGTTGAATCTATTCTTGATTGCATATTTCTTTGACAACCTTGATGTGATCCTTAGTTATCTATGTTTCTCTATAGATGAACCTTGGGTAGAATTTCTTAGGGTTCTTGGGAAGGTAATTGAGTTGACCTTGAAAATTTATTGGTGAGTCTACTACATTCATAAAAAAATCCATGGATGGAGGATTAGGTGGAGTGATAGGTGGAGGTAAATTCGAGGGTGGAATTGAGGAAGATGATGGAATTTGAAATGGGAGTGGTAGAATTCATAGTATCCATTTCTCACTACAAGGCTTAAAACAGTGATCAAGTTCTAGGAACTCATGTCCACTAGGTGAAGACCTTAAAGCTCGTTGAAATAGAGATGGTGGATCAAGATCTTCTAGTTTGTGCTTACTTTAAAAATCACACCTTGGAAAAGCACACCTCTAAAAGGTGCATCTTCAAAAGTGCACCTTCAAAAAGTGAACCTTCCAATAGTGATAGACTTCAAAATTTTCAAAACTTCCAAAAGTTATAGAACTTTCAAACAACAACTTTGGTTTTTGGGCAAAATAGTTTTGGGCCTTCGTTCTAGCGCCACTTCTATTGAGTGCTCATTTTTCACGATAGAAATTATCTCAAATCTCTCTCTTGAAAAGTTGATCAATGACCAAATACAAGGTTCTAGATGGCTATTTTTCAACCTATTGGGTAATTCAATTGAAGATAAATATGAATGTTCACAAGGAGGCCTTTGTTGGTACCTACCAATTCTGCACATCTTTTCTGAAATGTAACCACAAAAAGTTATATTTTTCTATTTTTCTATTTTATGATGAATGCAATTTATCAATGTAACTATATGAATTCCTATTCTAACCAAGTTTTTAAAAAGAAAATAATGAAGATAGCGCAACAAGATATTTGAAGTAAATCACTGAAAGGGAAGTTCGTAATGGACATAAACTAAAGTAACAACACATCTGCAAATTAAATTATCAAAAGGATCTAGTAGAAAACTAATGAAATTAGGAGCGGTGCTTCCTCAACTCCACTAATGCAATCATTGATGGAAACTTTAATGAAAATGGAAAGATGTTTTACGCTTCATCAAATTGTGAAGCTATGAAAAGTGTGCTCACATAAGACAAACCACTATATAAGAACAATATTGATCCTTTCTGAAATTCAACACAATAGTAGAATTCATTAACATAATGAAAACACCAAAATTTAAAGATTACACAATTATAAGAACACAATAAAACCATTAGCTCCACTACTATTCATGAACATTCATTCACAAAAATGACACACTCTGACAAGATTTACTATACTCAAAATGACAACACTAGTAGCATATATTATTGCATCATAATAATAGCTTAGAGTAAATATTGCATCCATGAATTTAAAAGAAATCATCTCTACCCTTTGTGTTAGGAGTGAGAGCTCTTCTAATGCAACTTATGCTAAAAAAACTAATCAAATAAAGCAATTTATATACAAACTAACTCTCTAAATGGTGTTAAGTAGGTCTCCGCCCTTGTTTATATCAATTAATGGGTGCATGAGCATTTATATGAATTTAAACAATAAAGGAATAAGAAGATAAGAAGATAGAAGCCATCATATGATATGGGAGTCACAAAGAGATCTAAAAATGGAAGTTCATCCTTCTCTAGGTGTCTTTGGGAGTTGAACGGTCGTCAAAATATATTTTTGATGCATGAAATACTCTAAAATAAACATTGCCAATTAATTTTTGGTGCACTGCTTCTTCTTCAAAATTGTCAATACACCTCTTGATTAATGCACCTTAGAAAATAAAAACTTGGAAAAGCATACCTTGGTGAAGTGCAACTTCAAAAAGTGCACCTTGGTGACATGACCCAAAATTCCAAAAAATCTTCTAAGTGTCAAAACTTGATTTCCAACATTTGGGTTTTCTTCCCCTTTATACCAAAATGATTTCTAGATGCTTGCTTTTTAATTTCTCAATAATCTTGGCTACTTCCTTAGCCTTTGGTAAATCTAGTGACTCATACTTATTTTAAACTATTTTCTAGTAGTTGCTTATTTCTATCCTTGTTTAAGAAAAATCCTCTAGCTTAGAAGTTAGTTCCAAAAATGCTTCTTCTATTTTGAATACTTGCTTGATGTCATCTTTAGATGAAGTTGTTTTGAATACAGCCTTGAATTGTTGAACTATTGTCTCTATTGAGGATAGTTTAGTGCTTAATGCATCTTAAAAAATCTTAAGGCTAGTGTCATTATAGTATTTTTTCGCTTCCAAAAATTGTCCTTGAACAAATCTCCATTAGCACCCAATACCTTTTCCCTTTTATAGATTTTAGTGCTTGAAAATAATTGGCACAGGTATGCACTTCATCCATCAGGCCAAAATCTTGGTTTATCATGGTAACCAATTTTTCAACATTACTTTGGGTGTTGTACAAAAGGTTAAAATTACCTTGTATTATTTGCACTCCTCTTTCATCAAAAATGTGATGCCATCTCTAGAAAGCATCCAAAAATGAATCCATAGGATGCCCCATCTCCTTTCTATCTAATGCATCTTCAAGAGTGATCTCAAGATTATTAGGGTCTATAGGACCCACTACCTCATTCAAATACCCTCTCAACAACTAATTTTGTTTCCTCAGCATCAAAATCTCAGATTCATCTTTGTCAAGATGTGTGAACACATGTTTGAGACCTATAATGATAAGAAGATTTTTTGTGTCCACTATGGGCTTCCCTAATACTACCTCCTTTATTTGGTAGTCATAAGGATTCAAATTATTTTGTATTTATGTGAGGGGGTGGAATAGCGATATGTGCTAGAAGTTCTTGATCCCGATTCTTCATTATGAAGGTCAATGTTTTTGCATCACCCTTAGGTGGCTCATACTTCTTGATTTATTTTACCAATTTTTCCATGACCTCCTCTTCTATCAACTCTAATTCTCTTTTCTATATAAACAAGACTTCCTTCTTAAGACATGATGGTGTTGTCCCCATTGGTGACATATACTAAGATGAAGAGGTAGGTTATGATGTAGGTTCCTTTCTCTTATCACTCATCTCTAGAGTCTTCTCATGTTGAAGAAGAACTTTAGATTGAGCCTCTATATCATGTTGAGTTGGGGACCTAACCTCTATATCAAGAGGAGCTTTTTATCTTTCTTCCATAATCTTCCCTTCATCTAATACTTCATCGGCATGCAATTGCACATATTCTCCTTCCTTCAAATTTTGACTCTCAGGTTCAACCATTGGAGGATGTAGGTCCACTGATCCTTCATTCATTATTGATGATATATCTAGTGTTGGTGGAAGAGGAACACCAAGTGGCCCTTGTGGTAAGGAAGGTAGTTAATTACAATCTTCTCCCAATCACTCATTTCAATGAGTACCTTGTATCCCCTCTCCTACCATCTCAATTTCCACTGGCATGAAATTAAAATCTAATATGTCAATAACATCTAGTTCCTCACCTTTCATTTCTTTGATCCACTTTTGTTTTTCCTCTTTTGAGGTCTGAACTTGGATAGGCTCTCGAAGTGTAGAAGGTGGTGTTTGAGTTAAATTTCTTCTTGTCTCTTCTTTCACAACATTAGTTGGGTGAGTCCTCTTATTCAAAGGGAAAAATTATATTTTCTCCCCTTCCACCTTATTTTCCACCTTGGGGATGATTTTTGGTACTTGACATGATGGAGTCCTCTTTTTCTTTAATCTCCTCTTTACACCTACCACTGTTATTTCTGTTCTAGCTCTTTTGGGTACTGATAAAGAGGCTTCATCTTCTTGGGCTTGAGGTGTTGGAGCTCCTTCATGTATTGGTTAAGCCTATTCTTTCTCATGTTGGGCTTGTTCTAACTCATATTGGGCTTCTTCTTCTTGGGTATCTGGCTATGCCTAAGCCTGTTCTTCTTGCTCCCTTACCTGAGGGGCTTCCATTCTTGCCTTTCCCTTACCCTTTTGTATCTCAAAGTACTTAACCTCTCAATCATGTTGGTGCATCAATTCTAGTATTATTGTTGATTTAGTATGGTAGGTTGGTATATTGACTTTCAGTCCTTTACTTCTCTTAGGTTAACTTATAGCATGAAAAGTTGGGGCTTGAGGAACTAGATCCATACAAAAAGGCTTTCTAATCCATTGTCTTGTTAGCTTTACTACATGTTAGGCCCAATGATTAATATCATCATTCTCTTCCTACCCAATCTCTACATTCATTATGGGCCTTTCATAGATCTTATCCCCATTATATAAGGGATCTAATACCTCAGGGACATCCTCGTCCCATACTTTGAGAGGTATCTCCATTTTGAGCACCTTCTCAACAAGTTTTAGAGTCATCCTACAATAATCCCAAATGTAGACATTGTAATCATCTATCACATTCATCCAGTGATCCTCGAGTGCCTCTTCAAGAATGAACTTCTTCCCCACCAAATGTTGTATCATTCCAATATTATCAAAATAAGAACAAGGTGCCTGGTAATCTTCTAGGGGATATTTATCCCATTCTAAATAAAATATGGAAATATCTTGCTTATGCTTTACCTCAAAGACCTCAATGGTGATTGCCCATACCCAAGTCTCCTTATGTTACTTCCTTACACTATCATACACAGAGGCTAGTTTCCTTTCTATCTCCAATAATATCAATCTATCTGATGGATATTGTAGGAGCTTCATTGGGCACAAGGGGGTACCAACTACCCAGATATAGGTGAATTTCTTGAACTAGATGTAGTAAGAACCAACTTGCATTATCTGGGGTAAAACTTCCACTGACATTCTCTTGAAATAGTCTCCCTCAATGAACCTAATGATGGAAAAAATTAACCTGTCATTGGCCACATTATATTCATCACTTTCTAGTGGGAGTTTATTCTTTACTAGTTGTGGGTAAACTACATAAGGCCAAACATTTACATCTTGCATGCTTCCATTTCTATACTATCCTAGATAATCTATGATTCTTGTCACCAAAAGATACCATATTAGAGGTCATGTATAAGTGGGGGTCATTCTTCATTGAAATCAATTTGTCATCTAGATTATCACTTAGTATTGTAGCCCAATCAATAGGCATCTTGCTTTTTCTAATGGTGTCTATGAAATGTACCATCCATGTCTCCAGATGACTTGTTGCATGAAGGCCCATAGCTCTACTTGGAATAAAAATTGAGTATCCAATATCATAAATTGTGTAACCTCTAGTCATGTTGACCTTTCTAGCTCTTCTTCCCAAGGGTATTTTTTTGATTAGGTAATTCCCTTGTACCAATTGTTTGGCCTCTACCATATTCTCTCTATACCATCTGTTTGCACCATCATAGGTGATCTAGAGGTATTGATCCATTGTTGGAAGGTGGAAGGCCTTCTTAATGTTTTGAGGTCTAAGATCTAAAACTATCTCTCATATCAAACTCTTTAACACCTTCTTCTCTGATACATAATGATGAGCCAAAGTCATGATTAGTTCAAATGATTGGATTGATGGTGGGTAAAAAGAAATGCTCATCAAACCACTCTAGATTAGTGTTGATAGAATGGCTAACCTCTCTTTAGGCTTATTACACAATGTCAAAAAAAAATTCCTATCAATGTGCCCTAATTCAGTGTGTCATATCTCAAAATGTTTGTCTTAAAACTAGGATTTCTTCACTGCTCCTTGATACTTGAAAGCGACTGACTTTAGTGCTATCTTTGTAGCCATTGAGGATGAGGATGATGACATTATATTTACATAAAAGAGAGAAATTATAGTACCATTGATGTCTAAAACCTACGATGACCCTAGAATATGACTAAAAATAGAAGAAAAATGACTAAAAATAAATCCCTTAATGTGCCCAGAATGCACATGTGCACACCTACATAGGTGCATAAAGTGTTTTTTAGTATGTATTTTAGACTTTTTAACACAAAGTGCATAGCTACATACCTTGTGCACCTACGCATGTGCACAACTACGCATATGATAATACAAAGTCCTTTATGTCTTTAGTGCTTATGCACACATGCAAACCTTTTGAGGGTGTGCACTTGTACACCTATGCATGTGCACATCCTCAATACTTGTATTTTATATCTCTAAATAGGTAGATGCAGTGGATGTGCAGACATTTTGATGTGCAAAGTTGTGGAGGAGTGGAGGGTGCGGAGGTGCAACGAAGTAATGAGCAAAAGATCACAAGTGAGGAATGAGGAGGGTAGGGGGTATTTATAGGGAAGAGGTTCCTAATGTACATCTCTGAGGGTGCACATATGTACATGTGCACATCCTCAAATGGAGGGGAGTGTATATATGTGCACTTTAAGCATTATAAGGCCAAAAAGTGATTTTTGACCTAGCAAAGTTGTTTGATCCTAAATGACTAGGTGTCAAGGACTAACCTAGTCTTAGAGGAGGTTCCTAAATGACTAAGGCACCTGATTAGGTTCCTTAAGAGGATTTTGAAATAAGGGGTCCCCATTTTGTGACTCAAAATGAGGCATGTTTTGATAGACCACAACAAGTAGCAACTTACTTTTCTTAATTAGATCCCTCTTCTTCTCACTAGTTATTACCTTCTGTGATAGATCTTTAATTCCTTACTATGTTGTCTTTATCTTAGATCTCTAACATTTTTTCTAACCTTAGATCATTCTTTCTCACTTCAATACCTTACTTAGCAGTAGAAAATGCTTCGCTATCTCCTTAACAACAATAATAACAACAACCTTAAAATTATTCTTGATATGTCCTTTTATAGTTTTCTTTTTCCTTGACATTGTCTAGCCTAATTAGGGTTTTGGAACTTTCTAGAATTCTTCTTTGATCAAAATCAATGGTTTAGAATTGTACACCATTTCATCCCTTTCCATTCTTTATTTCATTGGTCCTTTTAGCCTTGAAATCAACAACACTCAATTCACATTCTTCAACAAAAATCATTTCAAATCTTTACCTTTATTAGTGTAAATTGTATCTCTAATTTGGTACGATCATTTTGCATCATATTTTGGGCCAATTTAAACTTTGATGTAGCATCTATATCACTAGGTAAATGGAGTGATCTTATATGGTCACTTGGTATAGTATTTGTTTGGTGACCTCTTTATAGCTTAGTATACTTTGACTACTAAGTGTTGTCTTTTCTTGACTCCTTTGGTCGATACATGCAGAATCACTAAGTTATTACTTGAGTTTGGGTAGAATAATAAATTTTATTCATCTCCTTCATTGCTTGAGCGATATGGTGACTCAATTTGTATGTACACTTCTTGACATTTTGACACTAATTGGCAATATGATTACTTGTAGAAGTAATAAGTGAAACTCAATACTGGAAGCTACCATGATGAGGTATTATGTGACATTATACTAAAGGATGCATGCCATATGTTGATGAGAAGGTTGTAAAATTATGAGAGATATGTTGTGCATAATGGTCATGAAAATGCATATTATTTGACGAAGGATGGAGTTCATGATAAGCTCAAATCCATAACAAAGGAAGAAGAAAAGGTATATTGTAGTGCTATGGTATGTCTTATTGATGGAAGAATTTTTTTGGATGGTATGAAACATCAACACTTGTGTTATGCTTTAATTCCTAGACTAGATAAAGAAAGTAGTAGAGAAATTCTAGTAGAGATTTTAGGTCTATTAAATGAGTTTGAAGATATTGTATCTGATAATGTCCTTGAGGGGGTATCATTGGTAAGAAAAATTAGTCATCATATAGATTTAGTCCCTAGAGACAATTTTCCTTAAGGCTTCTCATAGGATGACTCCAACTGAGACTAAAGAGTTCAATAGACAAGTTCAGGAACTATTGAGGAAAGGTTTATCTCAGGAGAGTCTAAGTCCATGTGCAATACCTACAATAGTAGCACCAAAGAAGAATGTTAGGTGGAGGATGTATACAGATTCTAGGGCCATAAAGAAGATAACCATAAAATGTTGGTTTCCCCTACAAAGGATGGATGATCTTATGGATTGCTCAAGTGGATCTTAGTACTTCACAGAGATAGACCTCAAGAGTGGTTATCATTAGATACAGATTAGAGAGGGTGATAAATAGAAGACTACATTCAAAACCAAGGAGGGTCTATATGAGTTGTGATTCATGCCCTTTGGACTAACCAATGCATCAAGCATGAATGAGGTACTAAAGAAATTTATCAAAAAAAATTATTGTTTATTTACATGATATTTTGATTTTTAGAAAGGCTTTAGATGAACATTTATTACATATTCATAGTGTATTTAAGAAGCTAAGGGAGGATAAACTTTTGATTAATTTGAATAAGTTTATATTTGTCAAAAGGGATTTAGTCTATTTAGGGTTTTTTTTCTAATTTAATGGTCTCATATTGGACCCAAAGAAGGTGAAGGTCATCCTAGAATGGCCTATCCAAAGGTATGCCACTTAGGTGAGATATTTTTATGGTTTGACCCATGTCTACAAGAAGTTAATAAGAAATTACAATAGTATCTATGTATCCCTACTAAAACAATGAGGAGGCATAGAAACAAGTTCAAGTGGGTTGTAGGAGATAAAAGGAGTTTTGAGTTGTTGAAGATGGTGATAGAGAAACTTGATTTCAACAAGGTCTTCTAGGTAGTTTTTTATGTTGTTGGTAGTGTCATTGTAGTTGTATTGAGCCAAGAAGGTAAGCCTATGTCATATTTTAATGAAAAATTAAATTATGCAAAGAAGAAGTATTATGTTTATGATCATGATTTCTATGTAATAGTTTACGCATTAAAGAAATGGAGGCATTATTTGTTGCCAAAAGAATTTTTTTTGTACATTGATCATTAGGCATTATAGTTCCTAAATAGTTAGGGTAAATTAAATTATAGGCACTTGAAATGAGTAGAGTTCTTGTAGAGATATAATTTTTTATTAAAACATAGAAGTGGATGATCTAATAGGGTTGTGGATCCATTTAGTAGGAGACAAATATCATTGACAAAAATACAAGTTGAAGTGGTTGGGTTTCATGAACTCAAGACTATGTACCCTAAGGAGGTTGACTTTGCAGAGGCTTGGAAGGCTTGCAAGAAACCTATTACCTTAGATAGGACAAGGTGGCTAGATGACATGATCCAAGATGGCATGTTATTCAAAGGAAGTCAGTTGTGGAGTTCAATGAGGGAGAACTTAATTGAAGAAAAACATAGTGGAGGAATGGAAGTACACTTTGGTTAAGAAGAGACTATTTCCATTGTTGGTGAACATTATTTTTTTCCTTTGTTGTCAAAATATGTGAAAACATTCATGCATATTTGTTGAGTGTGTTAGACAACTAAAGGAGTCAATCAAAATATAGGATTCTATCAGTCATTACATATTCTAGTAAGGCCCTAGGAAGACATAAGTATGGATTTTGTTCTTGGGTTTCCAATGACACAAATGGGTAATGATTCATTATTTATGGTGGTTGATAGGCTTTTGAAGATGGCTCATTTAATTCATTGCTACAAGACCCATGGTGTGGTTCACATTGCAGATTTATTTTTCAAAGAGGTGATGAGGTTACATGGTCTTCCAAAGAGTATAATTTTAGAATGAGATGCAAAGATTGTTGGGTATTTTTGGAGAACCTTGTAGAAGAAGTTGAAGATAAATTTGAAGTTCAAATTTTAACATCACCTACAAACACATGGGAAGACTATAGTGGTGAATATAAGTTTGGGTAATTTGATGAGGTTTTTAATAGGTGATCAGCCCAAGGGATGGAATTTGATTCTACCACATGAATAATTTTATTACAATAATTATTTGAAAGGAATACTAGTAGGTCACCATTCCAATTTATGTATGGGAATAATCCAAGGACTACACTAGAATTAAGGAAGATGAAGCAAGGAGGTAGGACTATTGTTGAGGCAAAGGACTTTACTAAACATGTCAAGAACCTACATGAGGAAGTGTGTGAGCATATCATTAGGATGAACATGTAGTATAAGGTGATGAATGATAAAAATAGGAGGCATAAGGAGTTCCAAGTTGGGGGTCAGGATATAGTGTAATTAAGAAAAGAATAATTTCCAGTAGGCACCTACAACAAGTTGAAGATGAAGAAATTCTCTTGCAAGATTTTGAACAAACATGATTCGAGAATGCATATGAGGTGAAGTTTCTAGATCGGATCTGTATTTCCCCTATTTCCAATAGTGCATATTTAACAGAGTATGACATTGATAGTATAGATGAGGAACCAATACTTAAATCATGTCCAACTCTTACCTCTAAGAAGGAGGACATTGAAGAAATATTGGATAGCCATGTGGCAAGGAATAATAGAAATAAAAAATATGAGGAGTACCTTGTGAAGTGGATAGGATAATGTGTGGAAGAATCAACTTGGTTATCTAAAGTGGAGGTTGACCATTTGGGTTTTCCTCAACCAACTAAGATGTGATAGGGTCACTTCTCAAATTACCTTGGCTGTCTGATGTAAGAGCGTCTATTAGTGTAAGGGAAATCATGTATCACCCAAAAATATTCTTAGCAATAGTTAATGTTTGATGTTTTTTCATTTTTGGATACCCATTTAGGAAAAATATAGATTCAAATTCTTAGATTTTCATTATTACTTTTTTAGCTTAGCATTTTGGCACACCTTGAGATATGTGTAAATACTAGAAAAATGGTTATTTTGTTGTAGAGACATAATTATAAATAATTATAGGTTTTAATTTTGAGAGAAGGTTTTAATTTAAATTTCAAACACTAAAAAAAAAATCAAGTTAAAAGGTTTCATTGCTTGAAAGTACTTACAATTTTAAGTTGCTCAAAGACCTCATAGAAATGCTTTGGATTCAGATTTGAGGCACTCGATGACATCTTACAACCACATAAAAGGGAGGGAATCCTAGGAAATCCATAGTGCTAAAGATCACTCAAAGATATTTTTTGAAATTTAGGTGTTCATTAATCAAAGTCTTGAATCAAAAGATACACCTTGCGAAAGTTAGACTACTTTTTTTGGAACCTTCTATTTTTGCACCGACTTCTAATTTGGAATCTAGAGACTCTGTTTTGGTATCAAGCACCAAATATCACCTGTAAATTGTATTCCTAATCCTAAACCTAACACGGGCTACTTAAGGTCCATTCTTGAAGTGTAAAGGAAATTTTTTGGTGGAGTTTGGGAGAAGGTACTCTAGGAAGGGTTTTTTATAGAATCTAATAATATTGTAGCCCATATGGCATGCATTTGGGTTTGTTTTCTTATTTCATATAATATAATTTTTCTTTTATATTGTGTTCATTTTTGTCCCAAGTTGTGTCCTCATCATTTTACCTTTCCCAATGCATAATTTTACCTTTTCCTTACACTAATCCAATAATCCAACTAATATCAATTTATCATCTCTTATCCTCCACTCTATAGTATCACATTATGCAATAAGATTTCATCTCTAGATTTGACTTCTTCCTTGACTGGTTGTGAATTCTCTAGATGTAGTCAACCTTTCTACTATAGTAATTAATCGTCTCTTTGGATTATTGATCCTCACTTGTGTTCTACTTTTACCAATTATCATTTTACTATAGTCATTAATAGTCTCCCATGATCATTGATTATTGTTATGGATTACCATATGGATCACTATGGATTGTCATAAATGGCAACGATATAAATATTCATAAATATTGAGAATTTCCTAGACTCCTTTATTATTGATCTCCAAGAGGTAATGCCAATAATCTCCTCCTTTGGCATTGATGGAAAATAATTGAGATCATTGAGCTTGAATGATCCACTTGAGTTTGTACTCTCCATTCTATTATCTTCTCATCTCTATTTTCCATCTTCTCCTAAAGATTTTCTCATCTATCATTTCATTGTTCATCTTATCTTCTTCTCATTTTTCTTACCTTTTTCTTCCATTTTTATCTTCTCCCCCTTTGACAATGGTGCCAAAGATATAATCTTTAACAATAGGCAAATAAAAATTTACAACATATCAAAGATAACCTTGTATTTTACCTTTTCTATTTGTATTCATGTTTCCCACACTTTTGCAAGTGACTTAAGGCAATAACATATTCATGTAACTTGGGTGCTATCTCATCCAAATTGTCTATTGAATATACATCTAGTTATGCAAATGTTTCCTTTGTTGTCTTCAAATAATTCTACATGACCTCCAAGATAGGGGATAAATATCATTTATGTTTAAGTATACTCATCACATTACTATCATATTTTACTTGTAGTTGTCTTGATTCATGTGATGTCATCTTCACTGAATGTAGTGATTGGACTCGATAGTGGATCAAGTTGGCTACTAAGACCCTCTATCTCTTTCTTTGTCTTTTCTTTTTTCTCCTTTGGGTCCTTTAAAAACTTTGAATAGTTTAATACCTTTGTAAATAGATTTCAAACTTATGTTAGTGTTATTTTGACTTCCTTCACTAGGTCTACTAGCTTTCCTCATACTTCAATGTGTCTCTCTATCAATTTACTTGTCATTTTATTCTCCATATATTCCTTAATAATACTCATTTTTGTGGTCTATAAATCTATCTCTTGATCATAAATAACTTTAATCAAAGTATCCAACTAATCAATTATATAATCTTTTGTGTTCCAATCTAGTTTAGGTACCAACTTAGCTAAAATATTTCTTTCTTGTCTCAATGCCTTTTCTTTCTTTCTATTATTGCCTTTCTTTTCACCCTTTCTAAATATTCCAATTAATATTTAGGTTTCATCTTATTCGCATCTACCGATGTAGGAATAGTTTCCTCATCTCCTAAATCTTCTTCTTTTTCTATCAGAGGTTTCACTAGTTTATGTTTCTTTTGTACACTTGGATCAAGACTTAATCTTCTCATTACTCAATATTCTTCTTTAGTCTTTCCTTGTCTTACTTTATTGACTTTCTCCAAGAAATTCAGCCTTCTTCTCAAGTACTCCTTCCTCTTTTTGTTCCTTAGGTAATTCATGTTAAATTTCTTGTGCCCAATTGATAATATATTGTCCAACATTGCTAATTATTTCTTCAACTATAAATGTGTCATCTATTTCTTTAGCAAGCCTCCCATTACTAAATTGAATGCCCCCCCACACAATAACTAATGCATTATTTACATTATAATTATCATAGTTATTTTGGTAATTATTTTATAATTATAAAACTTTCAAATAAATTTTCCCATAGATCTAATAGGAAAAATACTCACAATCAATCAAGTTTTGAATATCAAAATTTTGATCTCTTTGCCAACCTACTCAAATTGAAATAAATCAAATTATGAATCTATAAAATCTACCAAACAAGGGTCTCAATTCTTCCATTCATTTACAGATGCCTTTGAAAACAAAGAACAATAAATGCAAACAAGGGTTTCAACCCAATAGGAATCTAAAAATAATTCTAGCAATCACAAAGTGGACATATTTTAAAGAATGAATCTATTGCATAAAACTCACAAGATCCTACCTAGACCAGATGCTAAACAATCAAATGCATAGAACTCACAAACAATTCCCTTTTTATTTTCCCTTCGAAACCCTCTTCTTAGAAAAATGGCTCCTCCAATTGTCAGTATGGAGAAATGAACTTTGATTTCCTAATAAAGACCTTTTTCCCCAAATTAGGGCATCGATTGTGCAATTGCACAAAACCCCTTTTTCTTATTTACTTTGTTATATTTTAATTTTCATGCACAAACTTTATGCAATTTAATTAAAATAGACTTTATTAAATCAATTCCTTTTTTATTAAATCACAAGACATTTTTAATACGATATTTATTAATTTAACTAATAATATTATTTAGAGTTTATTATAAAAATGAAACTCCCAAATAAATTATTATTAAATTAAATAAGTATAAATATGCCAAAATTCAAACTTTAATAAAATATTTTAAATCCAATTCTTTTATTTAATTAATTTCTCTATTAATTAAATATTAAATTTTCTTTATGTAATTTTTATTAAATTAAATCATTAAATTATCTTTTAATTTGATTTAATTATAACTAAAAATCACAACAAACCCACAAGACTAAATACAACAACTCAACTGAAGACAAAGAACATAATCAAACTCTAGGGTCAAATCATGAATTCACATCGCGTGAGGAATTTAGACAGGTAAACAACTCAAATACTTGTCCTACTTTCTAGGACAATTGGCTTAAGGTTAAGATTTGGACTCAAGAATTATCTCCCCACTTTTACCATTGAGATACTGTGATAGGTCATGCTCATTTTGGCAATTCAAGCAAGTCGATGCTTGGTACTTGCAATTTGCATAAAATCTGAACATGTACATACACATATAATCTAAACTAAATAGATAATGGTGAGAAGTGGTGCATCATGTAGATCTCGACTAGTAGGTGACTACGACTCCCTCCCTCAACCACATCAAGAATGCCAATCATTAAGTAAAATAGACAAGTACACCATACACATGCAAGTATGGGGTAAGTAACCATAGAATTGTATATAAATAATCATCCTACTAATCATCATGAGATAATTGAAATCACTGTATGAACATATGTATCATCATCAAAATAATCATGAATACATAAAATAACTAAGTATGAAATAACATCTAATCAAATTCGGTAACCAAGTACTAATGATCAGAATAAATAATCATAAAACTAGCCTAAAAGAATCTAGTAGTCCAACATGAAAAAGTCAACTAGGGGTAGGTATTACAAGCTAGCTTAGGTTGTTCTTTAACCGAGTTAGCTTGGTTTACTCTTCTCCTGAGTGATTTAGTTCTGGCTTGGTTTGTTCTTTAACTGAGTTAACTGAGTTACTTCTTTTGTCGAGTTGTGTGTAATCTAATAACTCTTGTATTTTTGCAAAATCTCTTCCTTTCCTTTTCAAAGATGTGACAACTGTTAATTTTAATCTCATTTTGGAAGATTCATTATTGCATCTTAGCCATTTGTTTGAAATGAAAGGATCTACATCAATGGTTGTGTTTTAATCATTCACTGGGGAGATTTCCATAGCATCTAGGCCATCCATTTCAAATAGATGATCTACATTTATGGTTCACCTTTCTTATGGGAAAATTTGATCTTTTTCCATGTGGGTCAAATCTATATTTTACATGGTGACTTCACCCTGTGTGTTATCCCATCCCACATTTTTTTGATAGTGGTGTGATTTGATCTCTTGCAACCATGACAGGTTACAAGGACCAATTCTTTATTGTTGAACAATATTTTGGGCCTTGTTTGCATGAAGCAATTGCACTATATGCCTTTTTATTGCATGTAATGATCAGATCTTTGGGGATTTGATCTTTTACAATTGGATGAATTATTTTTTTCCCTTCTTGTCACTTCTATGGCAAGATTACACTTCATGATCAGATTTTCATTTGATTCTTTGGTTATTGTTTCTCTGCAACTATTGACTCTAGTGGTTGGGGTTTGAACTCAATGTAAACACCATAATTATGCCTGATCTATAAAGGCAAGTTGTAAATACTTTTTATTGTCTTTCTCTAGTTCTCTTGTAGTTGCTTATGGTTTGCAACTATAAATTTCATATTTTTCCTTACATTAATAGAAACCCATGTTTCCTCTTCTTACCATTTAACTATCTTGTGCATGTTTTTTCTTGTGTTGAATGCTTTTATTTCATCATTTAAGTTTGTATGTTGTGTTTACTTTCTTGTGGGTGTTGTGCTATGAAATTCTTCTTCCTTCAAACATTTCATTTGTTCTAACCTACATATGAATCCTAAAAGGAGCAAATTAGAGTTAAAATTTGTGACTTTTGGTGTCTTTTATTAATGTCATACGTATCTATAGGAAAAGTTGTAACCATAGTTCTATCTTGGTGCATCACCGTATTTCCCTTTCAACATTTTAATTTATGTTCTCCTTCTCCCTTTTCCCTCCAAGTCTTAGTTTAGGTGCACCGTAAGAGTGAGGAAGTTGACCTTCTCTAGAGATTCAACCTTAGAGCGCAAGTCCCACTCTTGGAGGTTGTTTCCATGTTACACAAGGTCACCCGAGGATAACATGTCAGGTAGGGTTGTAGACCTTTATGGCAACAATTTTTGGCATGCCCACTAGGACACAGATTCAACTACATAAGTCCACTGGTAGCCATTGTAATCTTTATTCACTAATAATTTAGGTGTTATTCTTGGTGCCATCAACCTTTGGAGGCATTTCATATATCAAACACCATGGTGAATCTAAGTGCACATCTACTAGTTTCATATAGACCAAGTGTTAGTATGTGTAGAAATCATCTCTGATCTTTTATGTTTTCCAGGTTTTTTCTATGAGATTAGTTATTTGAATGCCTAATCGTGGACCAATTTAATGTAAATCCATATTATTCTCCCCCATATCATTAGAATAATATTCCTCAATCCTCTTTCCATCAATATCAGTCTTAGCCACAACCTAGTTATGGCCAAAATATCCAATATTCATATTCTCCTTCCACACCTACTCCACTAGACCAAACATCTTTAGATGATGGAATTATGGCCTTGGCTCTAATCTTACAAGCTATAGTGGATGCTTGGGGATATGGTCTTGAGAAACCCCAAATATAAAAAATGCAATTCCAATTGGGCCAATATGAGCAAGATTATTCTTATTAAGCCTATCCTTGACAACAAGAACAAGATAATCACATTCTCATTCACTCTCTAGGGTGGGAGACAAGAAAGGCCCAATTTGAGGAGGAACTAGCAAGAAGATTGGCTATTGCAAAAGAAGAGATAAGGCTCAAGCTTTCTCAAATGAAAGAAACTAAAGCACAAGAGCCTCCAAGGAGAAAATTTGCTAGCTTTAGATAGAGTAGCCCTCCCATTCTACAAAGTAGCACACAAGAGGAAAAGTTCCACTCACAAGAAATATTTCCAAATCCATATGAAGAAGAACCACCCAAACGTAAGTTTGCTAACTTCAGAAGGAATGAGCCTCCCAGATTTCCATTCAATGCTACAATAATCAAGAGCCTGCAGCTCCTTAACTTGATGTTGAGTGACTGCCAAAGGGGATAGAGGATGAGGTGGTTCCTACCTTTGAGGAAGCAAAGATAGCGCATCAAGCTTCAGATGGGGAAGAATGATTAGACATACTACAAGAACAAGAAGAGAAAAACCATGAGTTGCAGTAGGGAGACAAGCATGAGTAGAAGGAGGAAGAAAAGACAGATGCAAGTTATGCTCTAGAGCATGATTTTTCCAACATCATAACATATTTCTATTCAAGGTTAATTTTTGACACCATACCAATAGCTCTTGAGGAGGTAGTTCAAGAGCAACATGAAGAAGATGTGGAGATTATTTCTTTACAAAAAGAGATGGAGCCACTTATAAACCAATTGAATACCACCATTGCACAACACATCAATATGGTCAAGGCTGATTGCTTAGACCTAAAACCATCAAAAGGATGTCCCATAAGGCATCTAGCTCTACAAAAAATCAACATGTTGCCCCCGATCATGCTCATTCTAGAACATGAGGGTAAAAATCACAAGGAAGAGCAAGTATGTTTTGCTTAAGGTAATGCCCAAATACTAGAAAGCTTCATTGTTTTCAGCATTGGGAAGAAGGTGTTCCATGCAACAATATGCTTGTCATACTTGCTGATTTATTTGTCTACCCACACACATAGACAAAAAAATCAACTTGGGATGAAGGGTAGCTACTTTAACAAGCTAGTCCATGACTTTGTTTAATTTATTTTGCTTGTAAATACTTGTATATAGTGGAGTAGGTGTCTTTAGCTTTCCAAGAAGTGCACGTGCACATTTTCTCTCTCTTTCTAGAGCCATCTGAAGTGTTTTTGGTTTTTGTTGATTGTAAACTTTTGTAAAGTTGTAGGTGGGATAACATGTTATTATTTTTGTTGACTCTATACCTAATGAATTTCCTAAGGCAACTCATCTATGATTAGCAGGGAAGCATTCTTGTTGAGTTGCCAAGAATTTTGGCTATTTTTTCCCCCATTCAACTCATCATTGATAACCAATCTAAGAGATTTTCAAATGGTTGGATTCTTCGTAGTGGGTTAACATGCTAAAGTTGGCAGCTAACACTTTGTGTTAGCTTGACTCCTTTAACTAAATTAGCTCAATTGTTCTTTAACTGAGTTAGCTTGATTTACTCTTCTCTTTAGTAACTCATTTCTAGCTCAATTTGTTCTTTACCTAAGTGAACTTAGTTTCTTCTTTTGTTGAGTTGTGTGTAATATAACGACTCTCACATTTTTACAAAACCTTGTCCTTGCCTTTGCAAAGATGCAACAACCATTGGATTTAATATCATTTTGCAAGATTCCTTACTACATCTTAGTCATCTATTTGAAATGAAAGGATCTACATTAACAATTATGTTTTAATCATTCATTAGGGATATTTTCACATCATCTAGGCTATCCAGTTCAAATAGAAGATCTACATCAATGGTCCACATTTCTTTTGGGAAAATTTGATCTTTTTCCACATGCGTCAACTCTATATTTTACATGGTGGATTAACCTTGCATGTTATTCCATCCCACTTTTTTTGACAGTGGCATGCTTTGATCTCTTGTGGCCATGCCACGTTACAAGGACTAGTTCTTTATGGTTGAATGATATTTTGGGTCTTGTTTGCATGATGCCATTGCACTCCATGCCTCTTTATTGCATGTAATGATTAGATCTTTGGGTATTTGATCTCTTATAACTAGATGCATTTTTTTTCCCCCTTCCTATCACTTCTATGAAAAGGTTGCACTTCATGATCAGATTTTCATTTGATTGTTGTTTATTGTTTTTCTATAACTATTGATTCTAGTAGTTAGGGTTTGAACTCAATGTAAACATCAGAGTTATTCCTAATCTATAAAGGAAAGTTGTAAATGCTTTTTGTTGGTTCTTCTCTGGTTCTCTTGTAGTTTCTTATGCTCTACAACTGTAAATTTCTTGTTTTGCCTTACATTAATAGAAACCCATGTTTCCTCTTCTTACCATTTAACTATCATGTGCATGTTTTGGCTTGTGTTGAATGCTTCTATTTCATCATTTAAGTTTGTATGTTGTGTTTACTTGCTCATATGTGTTGTGTTGTGAAATTATTCTTCCTTACAACATTTCATTTATTCTAACTTGCATAAGAATCCTTGAAGGAGCAACTTAAATTTAAGGTTTGTGACTTTTGGTGTCTTTTATTAATGTCACATGCATTTATAAGACAAGTTGTAACCACAATTCTATCTTGGTGCATCATCCTATTTCCCTTTCAACATTTTAATTTCTATTCTCCTTCTCCCTTGTCCCTCCAAGTCTTAGTTTAGGTGCACCTTGATAGTGAGGATCTCAGCCTTCTCTAAAGATTTAACCTCAAAGTGCAAGTCCCACACTTGGAGGTTGTTTCCATGTTACATAAGGTTGCTTGGGGATAACACGTCGGGGAGGGGTGTAGAATTTTGTGTCAATGATTACCAATTGATTAGGATTTCTCTTCACTATTTTTTAGGTGGATGGGATGTTTGTGTTAGAAAATTTTTTAGTGCTCCCCTCAGGATTCGTGACAAGGGCTTAACTACCTCTTGTGTACTATAAGTTGAGTTGTATTGGACATTAACAGACTAGTCTTTTTGTGCAACGACAACTCCACTCTAATGCCTGATACAAGTTCTCAACTTATAGTATACAAGAGGCAGTTAAGCCCTTGTCTCGATCTCAAGGGGGAGTGTCAAAAAAATTTTCAATAGTTTTTGATGGATCTTAAATTACAATTATTGTTTCTCATAACATTATTGCCTGCATACCAGGTAATTTTTATATTTGACCTGTTGATCTCCTTCTAGTTTTTATTTCCTTCAGTAGTATCTCTATCTCTTTCAATATTCCTATAAGAATTTCCTCATAGGTTTCAAACCTCCTATCCCTTTCATCCACTGGTTTGGACAACAATAAATCAAGATGAATATTGAGATATTCTTCTTCAAGCTTATAGGTGATAGGTGGAAGCCAATGGGTTTTGGGTTCTATTATCTGTAGTATACAGGAATTTGTATCCACATGGAAATAAATGTATTTTTATACTTTTTCTATTATACTAGAAGGGTTCTTACTCATCTATGCATGTTAGACTGAAAATTTACAAAGTAATCCCACATAGAATTATTGGAGTTCTCAACTTGTTCTCTTATGAGATCACTTATTCGAGTGACTACTAGACTATTCTTAGATCATACAACATTTTCTTTTTGTAGAAAATAATTTTGAATGTAAAATAAAATACATCACAGTAAAACTTTTATATTGGTGATTTCTTATTGTCTCTCTTTATTATTTTGATGTTCTCTAGTAGTTGTGTTATAACCATCTCACATAGGACATAAATCACATCATTCTTCACAATCTAACAAGTTATGTGAATTACACCACTTGAGATGCTATTTGTTTTTGTTGAATGGTAAACTCTTTGTCCTATCACCATGAAGACAAAATAAACTTCTGTGCCTTTAATTTTATCAACAATCATGGCTCTCTCATCATATCTTAATTTGGTTACATTGGTAATCAAAATTTCTATAATTTTCCTTATTGTGCACTCCTCTCCTTGTTCTTGAAATCTTATTACCTTGTGAATGATTTTCTTTGATAACCTATGTAATTTATCCAACCATATGTATTGATCATGGACTTGATTGAGTATGTATCTTATCTAGTCTAGGTTTAATAGGAATATCCACCATGTAGGTTAAACCTTTAATTTTTAGATAATTTTGTTCACCCTTCAACACTCCATTTAAACACATCTTCTCGTAAACCTTTTTGATTGTTTCAACTCCTAATTATTCAATCTCACATTGCATATAATATTAAATATCACCCAACTATAATACTATTGATGGTATAATAAAAAAAGAACAAAACATGTCCACTTCAAATTTTTATCTACTTGGGGTGTGTATCACGGTAAAGATTCTTTCTCTTTACTAATCAAAGCAAGTGTTTCAACAATATTTGTCAATTTTCCTTTGATTGGAACAATGTGCTAATCAATAAATTGAACTAGAAACTTGTGATAGAATGGTTAGGGCTCGCGACAACATGATATAAATCATAAGATAATTTTCAATGTTGCACTTGAATATAAAATTAAAATAAAAGGTGTGAAATGAATCACTATTGTGCTATTTATCATTGTGAAATACATTGTGTAGCTCTTAATGGTTTAAATAATACCTTTACCAATGGTAGGAATGGTATCTTATCACCAGTTAATGAATAATCACTAGTTAGTACATATTTAACAGTTATGAATGGTTACAAATGAATGTAACTTATGAAATATTTAGAGTGGTCAATACATGACTAGTCAATCTTTCCAAATTCTTTCCAAAAATCAACACAACATGCTCTTACTCCATATTTTCAAATTTTATCATACCATTTGTAACTATGGGGATTAGTAGATAAGTATCCTTTATGTGCTCCCCCAAGCAAATAATCATCTTAGTTTAAAGATGAATTCATTTTACTAGAAGTTAAATACAAGTTCTCTTCTATCTTTATCCAAGTACTTATCATAGACTTGAATGAATACATATCTTATCCAATCTGGGTGAAATTCACTAGGAATATCCTTAGTGTAGGTTAACCTCTAGTTTGCAAATTATTGTAATCATCCTTCAATACTCCATTTGAACATATCTTCTTGTAATCCTTCTTGATCATTTCAACTCCTAATTCTTCAATCTTGCATTGAATATAAGCTTGAATATCCTTCAAAAAGAATACTACTAATGCTATGATAGATAAAACACAAAACATGTGCACTTAAAATTTTGTGTCTACTTGGGGTGTGTATCCTGGTTGAGATCTTTCCTCATTGCTGATCAAAGCAAGTGTTTTGATATTATTTTACATTATTCTTTTGATTGGAATGGTGTGCTAATCAACAAATTGATTTGGTATCTCATGATATATCATTTAGGGCTCAAAAACACATGATAGAAATATTCTCTTCACAAATTTAAATACCAATCCTATTCCATCACTTTATAATGCTAGATGTTTCTCTTAAATACATAATTAAAAGAAAAGGTGTGAAATGCATCGCTCTTGAACTATTTATCATTATGAAATAGATGTTGTAGTCACCACTAGTTTAAATAAAACCTTTACCAATAATAGGATTAGTGGTTAATGAATACTTACCAATTAGTGCTTCGTCAATAGTTATGATTAGTTACAATTGAATGTAATACTTCAAATCTTTAGAGTGGTCAATACATGACTAGTCAAACTTTCCAAAAATTAGCACAACATTCTCTTACACCATATTTTGCAATTTTATCATTTTTTTCTTAATTATGTGGATTGGTAGATGAGTTTCCTTTATGTGCCCCCCCAAGAAAATGTTATACTTAGCTTGAAGGTGAACTACTGCGTTAGAAGATAGTGATGTTTATCCATATGCCTTTACTTATTGTATTTTATCTTCCTTTATCCAATTCTTCTTCACTTCATTTTCTAATGTCATCAAGACTTACTATAAGATTTTTCATTTTTCCTTGTTGTGATTGGTCTTTAACCTACAATCCTTTATAATATATTCAATCTCATTGCGCTAAAAAAATTGTATTGACAGATCATTTACAGAGTAATCTATGCATTCTCTAAACTTATACTTCTCTTAAACTTCTAGATTTCTCAAATACCAAGAATGTAGGGTTTAATTATAATTCCCTTATATAGGTGTTTACTAGTTTAATTGGTGACTTATGTGTCTTGGATCTACATTCCTTGGCTTTGTATCCATATTTATTGCATGTGTAATAGTATCCATTGAAACTAATATTACTATGTTTAGGTCTACCATTAGATCTACACTCATATACAACATGTCCATACTTATAATAACTATATTAAAAAACTTCAAATGAATTGGACTTATTAATTAGTTTATTTTTTACATACATTTGCAGTATGGACAATCTTTTCATGATTGAAACAACTGGGTTTATTAAACCTCTTACTTGGATTGCTTGTGGTTCCTCTTTGGATATGTTGTTACTTCATGGATTCACCTTTAGATGACTCACCAATCATGATTTCTTCTTGACCTTTGCAACCAAGATTGATTCTATCATTGTGTCTCCTTTGGTTCTTTAATTGTTCATGAAGATTTTGATAGATTTTACTATATTGCTTCAACTTCTCATTTTTATCCTTCTTAGCTTGCAATTCTTTCCTTAATTTCTAATTTTCTTCCTTAAATCTTTTATTTTTAGTTACAATTTCTTGATTCTCCATAAACTTTGCATGAAGGTATTCATAGATGATAAAACTCTCCTACGATATACTAAAAATTTATTCATCCTTTTCATGTAATGTATGTGTATGTAAAAAATGGCCTTGTAACTATAAGAATGCACTTTGATAAATCATTATGTGTCAAGTTAATCAAATAAATTAACTAGATATATACATAGGAATAACTCAAAAAACCAATTTATTTCCTCCTATTTAATGTGAGTATGAATGCTCTCAGAACCAAAAGCTAATTAGTAACTATAGACAACATTAGAATGAAGGATTTTGAATGCAAATTAAACTATTTTTTCTTTAGTCTTTGATATGAAATTAGATGAATGAATCTAGATAAACTGATCTAATATGAAAGATTAATCTAAATGATAACAATTGAAATAATAAGTAATTCTCTTCAAGGTAATACACAATCTCCAAAGTAAATCTAGAAGAGTCTCCTTGCTTCTTAAATCGCACGCACCAAAATGAGATATGAGAGGCCTTATTTTATAGAAATCCTCAGGTTGAGTGAAAGTTGAGTTGAAGTTGAGTCAGGTTGAGTTAGAACTGAGTTGACAGAGAAATCAAGGAAGTTAATAAAACAATCAAGGAAGTTAATTGAACAATCAGGCCTATAAAAAAGCCTAGTTGACACTCTACCACCTTTTTCATGATTAGGAATAATTTGAGTTATCAACTTTTTTGATTTTGAGTTAACTAATCTATCTCCCTTTATTTATTTATTAATTTATGCAAACTTGTCTTTTTCCTCAAATTTGGAATTTTTCTAGAGGTTTTGAGAGAATAATATAATATTTATCTCAAATAATTATATATTCTCCAATTATAAATATTTAATTCAGTAATTGAAATTTTTGAGAGATTTTAATTCAATTTAATCAAATTAATTCCTTTTTCATGTGTAATTGGAAAATGGGTTTAAATTTAATTAATGTGATAGGACATTTAGTTAAATTACTTAATTTAGGATGATTAAATTTCCAATTAATGTTGATATTAGGAAATAATAGATATTTTTGATATTATTGCAAGTTAAGGATCTTGTGCAATTTGATACTCAGATCAGGTAAATCATAGAAATTGAAATGCATTTTTGGTTAGGACCATGATGATTTTTTATTATCAATAATTAAGATTAGGGGCAATTAGTTTAGAAGACCATATTAGGTGATTACAATGTGCTCTCAACACTCCTCTTGGCATCTTTTGCAAATTTCCTAACTTTCTTACTTGATCTTTTTCCTTTAAGGTCTTCACACATTTCAATTGGTTGAATTTACATTTCTCTTTTTAGGTTTGTCACTTTGTCTATGAGATTATGATTCTTTTCCATTAATTTTATTTCTTCTTTAGATTCTTTAGATATCACACCTTAAGATAGTTTTTCAATATAGTCTTATATTTTATTTAGCCTATCAATGAGTTCTCTTCTCACAAATATGGATTTTCTCAAGTTTTATTGCAACTCTTGAATCATCTCATTAACTCTTTCAAGTTACTTCTCATACTTATAACCTTTCATGAATGTGGGCCAAAGTTATTTCAGGGCTAGGCCCCAATGTGGGCCAAAGCCTGGTATCTGAACCTTATCCCAAAGATCAACATTTTCTTTTGGATCTTTCTCCAAAATTAGATTCTTACAGTGGATAACCTCACCAAAAGAGGTAACATGATGCCCAATAGATGTATCTTATGAAAAAATAATAGTGAGAGTGTTGACCATATGTTTATTCACTATCCTTTTATTAATTCTAGCTGGTCTCTTTTCCTATCTTTTTTCAACCTGTCCTGGTGTTTTCCATCCAATATTCTAGAGCCCTTTTTTCAATGGCAATGTGGGATGGCTGATAAGGAATCCAAGACTTTATGGATTTGGGCCTTACCTCATGTGTGCTAGGGGGTCTAGAAAGAGTGGAACAATAAAATCTTTAAGGATAAGGAGTCTAATGCCAAAGTGGTTTTTCAAAAATGTCTTAATGATTTGATGGAAAATTACACCAACACTAAAGGCCCTATCCCCCCTTTGAATACAATGGTCAAAGACAAAAGGGATGGCTGTAGTTGGTCGTTCCTACCTATGGGTTGGCTTAAGGCCAATTTTGATGGGGCGGCAAAAGGGAACTTGGGAAAGGTCAGGGTTGGTGACATCATAAGAAATGAGCATGGGAAAGGGATTTTTGCTTTTGACACCCCCTTTCAAATTCAAACTAATCATTATGTAGGGGTCATTGCTACGCACTAGACAATCAAGCTAGCAAAAGAAATTGGAGTGAAATTCCTTTGGCTAGAAGGAGACTCTAAAAACATAATTGATTACCTCAATGGGAAAAACAAGCCTACTTGGACTACTACAAATATTATTGATGAATGCATCCAACACTTGAAAACTTTTGAAAAAACCTATGTGGCACATGAGTACCATGAGGCCAATAATGTGGCAGGTTGGCAAACTAGGTAGTCAAGTATAATGAATTGGCTAAGTGGACAGATGGACATGATATCCTGTTAGAGTTTAATGAGGTCATCGAAAGGGATTGTATCATGAGTAGATTGGGTATAATTAAATGCCATAATGAAAGTTAGTAAGTTGTAGGCTATGGTCAATAAAAACATGTGTTGATTTATTATGATAATCAATGATTTATGAGGAATTGGCAGAGTTGTGAGGTGGAAGTATGATATTTCTTGTACTTCCCATATCTACAATATCTATCAACCTTTGTCAAGTACTGATTGTGGGAAGTGAATTCACAAGGCAAAAAGAAGGTGTAAGAAAATGAGGAGAGTCGAAGGCTTGCAAGTTTTGAAGAGTTCTGATATTGACTATAGAGACTACATTCAGAAGAACACCATGGTTGGGGAAAGACATAGGAGGTGTACACTCGAAAGTGTCCCACTCTAAACCCTTCTATCCAAATGATTCCATGAGTTTGGAATGTTCAAATGTCGGCTTATAGCTCCCTATCCACGGAGTGCAAGAGAGTATATTTCAAGAATAAGAAAGCTCTCATATGAGCCTTAGAGATACTCTTCTTGCTAGTAAACCATGCAATGGGAGGTTCCAAAGACAAGATGCAAGATTGCAAATGTCCAAGGAGTTCCTCAAGGATGCAATGCAAATGAAGATTAAGCTAGAATGAAATTTAAAGTGTAGCTATGCTAAGCATGTATGGGAGTGTTGCAATCTAACTATTAAACTATATGATTTAAGCTACATGTAAAAATGAAAGCTAAGTTAAGCTAGAATGCCATGGATGAGAGAATGTAGAAAAGAAATAGAAGTTCTCCACAAAGCTCCAAAGAAACCTGTTAGAAAACTTGTAGCATAACAATATTCAAAATGAGGATGGATCCTTTGAGGGGGAAAGCTCTCTCTCTTTTAAAGTCGTACGAACGGTAGAGATCAAGATGAAGATGGTGGATGATCAACGGTGAAATTTGAAAAGAGGAGTGATCCATGTACACACACAAGTCAACCAATAGAATATAAGTTGACTTGTCATATAAGACAAAAGTCACAAAGCCTTTTCTTTTAATTGCAAAATAGAAAAAGGACTTTATGTGTGCACTTTAAGTGGGTTAGAAGAATGGGGTCTTTTATTTAATTAAAAGGGGACATGTTCTTTTAATCAAATAATGAACTTAGGATAGCATATAATCAAATAAATTGGTTATTAGCAATTTGGTCTAAGTAAATGATTAAATTAATTTAGCCAAAATGTTGAAAAGGACGCTAATAGTCTAGATGACCATTTTTAGGTGATTACATTTGCCCCTCTTTGACTAGCGTGATCGATCTAGAAACACATTATGTCAAAGAAAATAGAAAGCCAAGTAGGCAGTGATAGATATAGATATCTGATTTTGAAGAACGAAATGTAGGAAAAGATAGCAAGTCCTAAATGTATAGCCTGATAGTGGTAGTACTGAACACTAGGAAGAGAATGATGTCAGAATTCAAGAAGAATGCTAACACTTAGCAAAGTAGATAGACCAAGAACAAGTGAGAAGATCAAACAAATGCTCCTAAGAAATAGATAGTTGTAGTAATCAATGATAGAGTATTTCTGCCCCCTCGGGATCGAAATTGAAATGAGGTAAGGGGATGTAGAAAATGGCTAGACATGAGAAAATCAAGATATAGCAATGTCCGATATGAAAGATAAATGATTAGAGCCCAAGAATGACTATAAGAAAGTGATAAAATGCCCCAGTTTGACTAGAGTTGACCATGAAGGATACAGTGTAAAATTAGGTCAAATCTAGTAGAAAGATGATTTTAGACATGAAAAGGTTGATTTTAAGTAGATATGAAGTATGGAAATGATGAAGACATGAAGAAATGAAGATACCCCAGTGATGATTCAAAGATTAGACCTCAAAAGGTCAGCTAACTGCTCAGAAGAAAGTAGAATTTTAAAAGACAATTTTGACCATCAAGATGAACTCGAATTTGGATTTCGATCCCGAAAATGAATCTAGGACATTGAAATCATTTAAGAGGTCAAAAATTTATATAATGTGATGATAAGATAGAAAAGAGATGAAGTGAAAGATTAACAAGGTGAAAAGACATGAACAAGAAGAAATTAAAGAAATATATGAAAGGAGTTAGCTGATATGTCCACAAAAAGATGAAGAGAGAGCTCTCCCCATATGTAAGAATGCAAGACTAAGCTAGAAAATGAACCTAACATGCAAGCTAATATGAAAAGTGGTTTACCAACAAGAAGTGTATAGCATTTAGACTCTTAATTTCATCATTGAGCATTTATTAGGGACATCATGAGATCATACAACCATCATTAGTATAACTATGAGGATATGAATATGATCGAGATTAGATAGGTATGTGGAATCCAATCTAAGCATCAAAGACATGTAAGTCAAGATAACTACGCGATTAGATTCCTTAAGTTTAATTTAGCAAGATTACACCTTTATCAAGGCATAAGTGCCAGGATAAACCCTGAGTGCGGTCTTGCAAAACAGTCAAGGATGATACATTTGTAAGTCAAAATGTTGAATAGGACAAGCATAAATACGGACGATTAGAAAACCTGTTAGAAGTTCTCCACAAAGCTCCAAATTTGTAGATAAGAAATAGAAGTTCTCCACAAAGCTCCAAAGAAACCTGTTAGAAAACTTGCAGCATAACAATATTCAAAATGAGGATGGATCCTTTGAGGGGGAAAGCTCTCTCCCTTTTAAATTCGTACGGACGGTAGAGATCAAGATGAAGATGGTGGATGATCAACGGTGGAATTTGAAAAGAGGAGTGATCCATGTGCACACACAAGTCAACCAATATAATATAAGTTGACTTTTCATATAAGACAAAAGTCACAAAGCCTTTTCTTTTAATTGCAAAATAGAAAAATGACTTTATGTGTGCACTTTAAGTGGGTTAGAAGAATAGGGTCTTTTATTTAATTAAAAGGGGACATGTTCTTTTAATCAAATAAATAGAAGTTCTCCACAAAGCTCCAAAGAAACCTATTAGAAAACTTGCAGCATAACAATATTCAAAATGAGGATGGATCCTTTGAGGGGGAAAGCTCTCTCCCTTTTCAAGTCGTACGGACGGTAGAGATCAAGATGAATGGTGGATGATCAACGGTGAAATTTGAAAAGAGGAGTAATCCATGTGCACACACAAGTCAACCAATAGAATATAAGTTGACTTGTCATATAAGAAAAAAGTCACAAAGCCTTTTCTTTTAATTGCAAAATAGAAAAAGGACTTTAAGTGTGCACTTTAAGTGGGTTAGAAGAATGGGGTCTTTTATTTAATTAAAAGGGGACATGTTCTTTTAATCAAATAATGAACTTAGGATAGCATAGTCAAACTATAGGTTATAATCAAATAAATTGATTATTAGCAATTTGGTCTAGGTAAATGATTAAATTAATTTAACCAAAATTTTGAAAAGGGGGCTAATAGTCTAGATGACCATTTTTAGGTGATTACAATGATAACATGTATAATCTAATTTTTAATTAGGATAGGGAAGCATCAATATAATACACATATACATAATAAAGATTTAGCATTTGGAAAATTATATTACAAACTAACTTATAACCCAGTTGAGCTATTTCAAATAGCATAACATGTGTAGCTACATAGAGATACACCCAAAAATAACTGCACTAACAATGAAAAATAACATTAAATATAAAACATTGTATATATGTTCATCATGTTAACACCAAATGAAAGAGAGGATTAGAAAGGACACAGATTGTGCACACTCATAGATAAAATTAAAGCACATAAAATACTAACCAAAATGGATATGCTATCATAAGAAATGAAACCCAACTACAATCCAGCCAACTATAAAATGAAAAGCACATTCATAGACCAAATATATAACTATGTAAGAAATTGATATTGTGAAAGACAACAACACAAAATATGAATATGATAATTATAAGTCATCAATTTAATGCAATAAGATTGGTTTTTTTTGTTTTTTTGGTGAAACATTATATTTATATTAATAATAACTAGTTCAAAAGAGCTCCTGGAGAAAAGAATCAGAAAAGAAAAACTCTGGTCATTTTCTTATACAAAAAAGGAATGTAGAAGAAGAAATATTGCATCAAGAGAGAGTATCTATCAACACTAATGAATCTTGTCCTAGAGATTCTTAGATCAAGAATATAGCTATTACAAAGAGTCCAAAACTCATATGAATACAATTCATTGATTGGTGCTAGAGACAAGACCCATAACCTATCAAAAAATGTCACAAAGATTACCATCACTAATCTACATCCAAAATTTCAATTTAGACCATGATATTAGAAAGCCATCAAATGCAATGTAATCCAAGACCCTAATTTGCATATAGTATCTCAAAAGAACAAGTGAGATCCATACAAGAAAAAAACATGTGAAATCAAAGAGAAGTCATGGTTTACTATCAAATAAAAAAGGAGGAGGGATCAACCTAATTCTAAATATATTCTTTTGTCATAATATTAAGCAAGTTGGGGAGATGAAGGAGGTTAAGTGGAGAAAGTAAAGAGTTAATATAAACCCCGTCAGTACCCAAATTATCTAGACAATCAGCTAAAAGATTTCCTTCTCTATAAGTATGCATGATGTAACATTTAGAGATTGAGTCAAGAAGAGACCATACTTGATGTAATATATACTAAATGGACCAATTATATACATGATGTTTAATACACACATCAATAATAATTGATGGATCCCCTTCAACATGTAGCTTAGATATAGAAAGTGATTTTGCAAGTTCCAAACCAAAAAGAAAGTCCAAGGCCTCAGCTTTTTTATTAGTACACTGAGGAAGAGAAGATGATTTTGCTACAATCACATGACCTTTAAAATATCTAATGGCTATGCCATAGCTAGAGTTGCCTAGATTTCCTCTAGAGGCCCCATCAAAATTGAGTTAGAAATAACCCTCACTTGGAGGAATCCACTTGGTTTGTGCTTGGATAAGAGGAATCTTGGATGGGCACAATGGAGTAGGAAGATGAGGGAAAAGTAAACCCTTCCACCACTGAATAATATAGCCATCCCAAGGAGAAAAAACATGTTTACCCTTATATTTACTTACTGAAGCATTAACAAGCTCAACAATTGATCTCTCTAATGCTTCCAAAAATTGAGGAATTGGAGATGATGTCTATCTAAATATTCTCTTGTTTCTTTCCCACCAAATTTATCATACTATAAATGCAGGGATGCACTTCCAAAGACATGAAAATATTAATTTAGAGTATAAGATTGGCCATGCTTGGAATAAATCCCATAGAGAATTAGGTAATGGCATATGAAAATTAAGCTTATCAAGAACAAAATGCCAACAATCTTGGGCAAAGGGGTAGTTTAAGAGGAGGTGGTTTGTTGTTTCTATAACTTGTAGACAGACCACACAGTTAAAGGGATAAAAAATGTTCAATCTGTGAAGACAATCACTAGTTAAAGTTCAGTTCTTAAGTGCAAGCCATGCAAAGCATCCTGCTTTTGGAAAAACTAAGCTATTCCAACAAAATTCAAAAGAATGATATGTGGTTTGATTATACTGGTTGTGTTGGAGAGTGAAGTATCCTAGTTTAATAAAGTATTTACCATCTTTAGTTGGAACCCAAAAGAGGCAATCTAGATGATTAGACATAAAGATATTCCTTTCAGCTAGTACTTGTTTGAAAGTAGCCTAGTTGTGTGATATAGGAAGATATGAGGGGTCTTGCCAAATGACTAGCCCTGTGATCCTATGAATAGCTGAGACATAAGTAGAAAGGGATATCCCCCAAGCTTGAATCACTATGTTTGAAAAATCTTTTAGAGAATCAATAGTGGCAGGTGGGGGTGGGAGAACCCATTCCACAAATCAAACCAAAAATTAACACTATCCCCATTGTTCACTTGCCATGATATGAATGAAGTAATAACTTCTTGAGAAGCCATCATGAAATCCCAAATGATAGACCCCTTTGGTGGGTCTAACTCGGCAAGAACTCTGGAAGGTTTCAAGTTATCTAAATATTTTTCTTACAAAAGCCAACACCATTTAGTAGAGGGTTTTTCATACATTTTTCGAATAATTTTAGCACCAAAAGCCCTATTCCTATTGGTAATGTTAGGAAGTCCAACACCTCTTGTTCTATAGGAAGTTGACATGGCATGAATAGAAATTAGTAGTATTTTCTTCTAATCATTCATATTATCTAACCAAAGAAAGGTGTGGATTAAAGTTTCAATTTAAGAGATGATACCTTTGGGGGCTTGTAGAATGGAGAAGTAATAGTTAGGAATGACAAAAAGAATAGTTTTGATAAGAAAAATTCTACCCAAGAGGGATAACCAACAAACCTTCCAAGCACTAATTCTACTCTTGATACAATCAATCACAGATTCCAATAAGAGGGTTTGTTTAATCTCATAAAAAAGGCAACATCAAGATAAGAAGAAGGTAAATGATCATGGGAAAAACCAAGAAGACAGATTATTCTTTGAGAAACCAATTGGGATGTATTAAAAATATAAATTTTAGATTTAGTTGCATTGATACATTGACCTAAAACTTGTGTATATAGGTTAATGGCTTTCTTCATACTCTGTGCTTCTTGATATGTAGACGATCCAAAGAGTAAAGTATCATCAACAAAAAGAGAATGGGTTATGGACAAAGATGTACCTATAATATTAATACCTTTCCACAACCCTTTTTGATTAAAAGAGTTAATAAGTCTACTGAGGGACTTCACCATAATGATAAACAAGAATGGAGGAAGAGGGTCACCTTGATGAACTCCTTGGGAAGAGGCAAAGAAACCTGTTGGTGCACCATTAATGAGAATAGAAAAATGTGCACCTGAAATGCAAGCTTTAATCCACTTACACCACCTAGAAGAAAAACCAAACTGATGAAGGACTAGAAGAAGAAAAGACCAATTTAGTTTATCATATGCCTTCATCATATCTAATTTGACAACAAAGGCTAAAATATTATGTTCTTTGATGGAATGAAGGGTCTCATGGGTTATAATAGCTCCCTCAGTTGTTTCTCAACTAGGAACAAAATCCCCTTGTTCTAATGATATAATTTTTGGAATAATGGGCTTAAGACACAAATGAATAGCCTTTGTGATAATCTTATAGATAGTGTTACATAAAGAAATAGGATGGAAATCAGCAAAAGAATAGGGATCATTAACCTTTGGGATGAGAGCAATATTGATGGTATAAAGTTCTTCAAAATGGAGAGATTTTTCCTAGATTCTTCAAGAGCATCAAGCAATTCAAAACAAATTACATCCCAACATTTTTGGAAAAATAAAGTAGTGAACCCATTCGAGCCTGGAGCCTTATCAACATGCATAGAAAAAACTACACCATGAATATCAGAGAGAGTAGAAGGGGCCATAAAAATCAAGTTGTCTTATTGTGTAATCAAAGAAGGAATGGAATCCAAGATCTCATCCACAAGGTGGGAAGAGGGGGTATCATGCGGTGGAGGGGAAAGAAGATTAGAGAAGAACCTTACACTCTCAGTTTGAATGCCCTTAGCATCAAAAATCAAGTTTCCTAGATGGTCATGAATTGTAAAGATTGTGTTATTAGCCTTCTTTTGTTTGGTAGATGCATGAAAAAACTTAGTATTTTGGTCCCCTTGTTGAAGCCACAATTCTCTAGACTTTTGTCTCTAGTACTCTTCTTCTTGCTTACATAATTCAACCCACTCTTCTTGCAAATTCTTCTATCTAGAATGCATATCAACATTTAAACCATGGAGTAAAATATGTTCATTAATCTCAGCTAGTTTTGCTTCTACCATTTTTCTGCTCAAAAATATTTTTAAAAACAAGTTTATTCCAAATCTTGATAAGCCCTTTGACATATTGCATTTTCTTACGAAACTAAAACATTTTGGTGCCTAGTTGTAGTGGATCATCCTTCCACCATTGTTTTAAGAAGTCATCAAAGTGGGGATGATGATACCATACACTTTCAAACTCAAAAGATGGTCTAGAAAAATTAGTAAGAGGAGAATTTGATGGAAGAATGGACAATTGAATAGGGAAATGGTCATATTCAAAATATGGAAGTACATCCGACTAGATAGAATAATTCACCAATTTCCAACATTGTGAACACAAAAATCTATCCAATCTAACTGCAATCTGGAGGAACCCAACTCTTCAATTAGTCCAAGTGAAAGACCTAGCTTGTGGGGGAACATCAAATAGAGTGTTCTTGTTAACAAATTCATTAAAGTCCTAGATAACTCTAGGTGGGGGAATAATACCTCCATACTTATCCCTAGGATGAAGAATGGCATTAAAGTCACCAAATATAAAAAATTTGGCACCTAATAATTGCTAGATAAAGCTTGTAAGAGTAAGCCATAAACTTTGTTTATTAGACTTAGGGGTAGGGCCATAAACATTAATCAAATGGAATGAAAGTTCATAGTGTTGAATGGATAAAATTTTCCAATTAGTTCCTTGATGAAGATGTTGAGCCTTGATAGTCTTTGGATTCCATAATACAATGAGGCCCCTAGAAGCACCTAAGCTAGGAACATGTGAAGAATTCCATGTTGACCAATATCCAATAGATTTCTAAAAGTTATTTGTTGATAGCTTAGTCTCCTAAAGCAAGACTAGATCACATTGGATAGAATCAAGACACTGCTTGATCCAATTACATTTGTCAGGGGCATTAATGCCCCTGACATTCCATGAGAGGATCTTCATAACTAACAAGGAGCACTCTTGGAAATCCTTGTCGATCATTTGGAGGTAGGAAAATTACCATCCAAAGTTGACTGGATCCCTGCATCAACTTCTATTTTAGCTTTTGATGCTTTCAATGGTCTACCCCTAGGCTTAGAAGATTTCTTAGTTATAGGAGATGATGAGAGGGGGGATTTCAGTATACAATTTTTTTGGGAGAAATCAAAACTAACATTAGTAAGAAGTGGATCAACAAAGAGGGACCTAGACTAACCAGAACTATCTTCTTGAGTAGGAGACTTTTGGATTGCCAAGCCAAGATCTAAAACACTCATAGAGTCCTCCAACCTAGGTGAAGAGGGATCCAATTTAAAGTGTAAATTTTCCTTATGTGGGTCATGGATCATGTTATCTTCATCAAAGAATTTGGGAGGAATTAGAACACTACACTCTACTACTAAAATTAGGGCATATTCAAAAGGCAATGAATGGCCTTGGGAAACTGATGCAACTTCTAATCTAGATAAGAAAGAAAGAGGTTGATCATTAAAAATGAGCTCATTAACAATAACATCCATCTAAGAGGGATGAGTAACATCTTCTTCATTGGTAGTCGGATATGTAATTGTAAGTTGAGAAGATTTTGATGACGTGAAAAGAGATTGATCTAGACTAATATACTTATCTCAATGAGTATTCCATTTAGAAACAAGATGGGTCAAAAACAACATAAAGTTTTTAGCAAAATTAGAGGAGAAGGACCCTAAATTGGGGGAAGCCATAAGAGGAAAATAATTCCCTGAAAATGAGCACAAAGATTTATTAAGACCCGAACAATCTCTGAGTGATTGATCTTCTTGTATAGAACAACGACCCTTTGGTGAATGGTAAACAACTATATTTACAAATGAGAAATGATATGGGTCACTTGATAGTTTAGCTTGAGATACACACACATCATTAGGGGTAGAAGGAACAAAATGTGTCCTAAAAGTGCACTTCAATGGGTCAGAGTTATGGTTACTACAAACTATCATATTAGAGCAACTTGGATCTCAACATTGATTAGTAAAATGATCCAAAAAACTTACCATGTTAATCATAGTTTGTGCATCTTGAATAATAATTTTTTGGTTCCATCAACCATATTTAGATGACATAATTAAGGAAGAAGGTAATGGTTTATTTAGATTTAGTAAGGCACAAAACCTTATAGAAAGATATGGTTCATCAAAAGGCACTAGATCATGATGGATAAATACCCCAATTTTATTTGCTATTAATTCAATAATTTTTAGATCTCTATAATCCATTGGTAAAGTAGGAAGCTCAATCCAAAATGACATAAAATCATAGGTTGAATGACTAGGTTTAACGTTTGGAGATGATGCAATGGTATATATTCCCAAACCTTTCTAGAACCAACTCTTAATTCGAAGAACATTATCCTCATTAAGCTTAGAATTGAATATAGCAATAAAAAAAGAAGACTCATGATCAATGTAGAATAAACCAGTAACGCTATACCAGTAATGCTTTGCCTAAGAAAGAAGATCTGCAACTGGGAAGAAGGACCAAATCTTACCAATGATTGTTGTGTTGAGCATGTAAGTGATTTGTGGTTTGAGAAGTCCATCTTCAATCACAATAAGCTAGGCATCACCATCTATGAGTGCGGCATTCAAACTATCCAGATTATTATTGGGACCAATTGATCTTACTAAAGATGTAGACCCCAATTTTTCCTTCCAAACTTTGACAGGCTGATTTCCAACATATTTTTTACCTCCAAGTGAAATAGTATTGGGATAAGACAAAAATTTTGGATTGGTAATGGAGACATTATTTGGCCATGACACACAAGAAGGGAGTTGGTAGTTGAAATGTCCAATTTCCTCACTAGTTGTAGAAAAGATAGGTATGGGCTACTGAAGTGGCCCATGACAAATGTCAAAAGTCAATTAGATCTGGGGTTTGGTAGTCTTGAGACCATGTTTTATCTTCTTTGCACCTCGTCCACTATGGCCAGAGCCATATGATATGATGAAATCCCTTGCACTTGTTTTTCCACCATGATGCCAAAGAAGAGGAGGATGAGCTTGGTTTGAAGGTTTCCCATGTACATCAAGAGCTCTAGTCCTACCACCTCATTCATGCTTAACAGAAAACTCAACCAATTCTCCTTGCCAGAGATCTAGATCCATTATAGCAAATCGATGTCTTGTGAATGAAGATATCTTTGTTGCCATCATCAGGGGTAATAAAACCATAACCCATTTGTGAGTAGAACCACTTGACCTTTCCAGTTATTTTCCCACTCTGTGCCATATAGGGCTTCTGATGCTCAAGATTTAAAACCCTAGAGTAGGGTTTTCCAAAAAGACTCAAATGAGATTGATCATGAGCTAGGAAGCTTCAAACTAGCTTCTACTTATTGCAGATAGATGTTTGAAAATTTTGATTTGCATGCTTAACAATAAAGAATAGGATCAATCTCCCACATGATATACTTCTCAATCGCTTTTTGGCTCTCTCTTTATTTTCCATATCAATCTCAACTAGATTGTAGGGTTTTTGAAGCCAATTTTTAAAATAGAAAAGCAATCAAACCCACAATCAATCAGACCATAAAAAACACAACATTAAATAGAAACACAAAACTACTCTTGAAGCAATTGACATCCAATTGAGTGAACCCAAAACTACTGGAGGCCAAAAAATTTGAAAAAGCCTTCAAATTGAGTCAAGAAATAAACCCAAAGCCACACAGTGAATCTCCAAGGGTAAACCATAACGTAGGAACCTTTAATTAGTTCACCAAAAATAGAAATCTAAAGCAGCAATAAAATCAAGATTTGGAGCATCTAATAACACAAAAACATGATAAATTTAAGCACAACATTAAATCTATTGAGAGAGGTCTCTATGGTTGCATAACCCTGAGCAAATTGGAGCATCCTGGTGCCTCCAAGAATAGGAATATCTCTCTGTGCCTGCAAATTCCTTTTGCACCCATGAAATGATCAATACATATATCTGTATCTCTTTGTGCCTGTGAAATCCCTTTGTACCACCAATGCAATAAGATTGTTAAAACAATATCAAAAGTAGTTTTTTGTGATAGTGAATGTAGCATAGTCATGTTAAAATATTCACATGAAATGTTAAAATACTCTCAAGAGTTTTAATCCATGCTCAATATAATGTCCTCCAAACTTTAGTTGTACATATCTTGCTCTCTCACCTTCAATCATCCTTAAGAACCCTTTGTCTCTTGCCCTTTCAAGCAAAAAAATATCATAAGCCTATAGCATGTTATCTTCACTAAGATTAGGTATAAATTTGAGGGCATCATACACTTTATCATAAAGTGAATCTAAGTTGCCTTCATCCATTCTGATATTTTGAGTTTCCTTTAGACCAACATTTAAAGAATTGATATCATTAGATATAACATCCATGGAACCAGCCATGTTGGCCTTCTTTCTCTTTGCCTTCCCTGATGATGTTGGTGAAAAAAAATATTTTCCAATTGCATTAGATTGATTGGAAGGATTCATATCATTATCCAAATCAGTAGCATTATCCATTTTTGTATTATCCATTGTTTTATTAAATTCCCCATCATCATCTAGATCAGCTGCCTCATCCATAAGGTTCCCTTCTTCATTGTCATGCAATGTTGTAGTTTTTGTCCCTTCAACTATGTCATTTCCTACAAGGCATTTTTAAAATCTTTTCATTTCATGTTGGCATAATCAATGAATTATTTTTTGAGTAAATATTATATAAGGTAGCTTATACTTTAAATCATAGGAATTTGAAACAACATATTACCTTGAGAAGCTCATCCCAAACACTCTCATTGACATCCGTACACTAAGTGGCCTCATTCCATGTGAACCCACTTGTATTTTTTAATTCTTTCATAACTTTATACCCAAGCTTCCATGTTTTTAGCTTATTTTTGAAATTATCTTTTGATAGATGAAGGTTCAATTCTACAATGAACGGAAATCCATGCTTCTTTTCTACCCCCGCCCCCCCCCCCCCCATCCTTTCCTACCAAGGTGGACTTGCTCTTGCAACAATTCCAAATATTTGTGTTCCATTTCCTGTGTCCACAATACCTCCCTCGAACAAGGAGGTACATGGGTTATATGAATTTCTCCATCCATGTTATTGACCAAAATTAGAACTCGAAATAATGAGTCAACAAATTAAAATACATTAAGCATATAAAATGGAACAACAAACTAAAACTTCCAAGTAATTCTAACACATGCTAAAAGAAATTTGCAATCTACGGAGCTGTATATTGAAACAAAATATCAAATGATAAAAGCATTAACAAACAACAATATGAAAAATTAAATTTACTATTATCATATCAAGATTCAAAATCAACAAGATTAAAGATGAAAAACAACAATTTCATTTGTTTTCAAGCCGATTGTTGCTCAATTTACATAGCATGCTTTTTATAATCCAATGCTCAAATATATGTTTGCAATGCATAGTTTCTTGCAACACTATATCCATGTTCACTACTCATATAGGTGACTAAACTAGGTTAATCCAAACCCCATGCTACAAAATAGGAATAAAGAAAAAAAGAAACAACCAATGGATTGAAAAGGGGCATTTACACAAAGACAAGAAGAACAAGAATCCCTTACCTTTTTTACTACAGGCTCATATTGTGTCATCTTAGTGGCCATTAATTTGATGATAAAGAAAGATTTCAGAAAAAGAAATTTAAATAATGGGAAAGAAGAATCACAGAAATAGTACATGCTTATCAGTACTTGCATGTTCAAAAAGGCCCACAAAAGATGCCTTATGAATACTATTTATACTATCTTGGAAAATTTTTATTTGAGGACTGACAGGTCATTACTGGCATATTACAATTTGAGGTAAATGAGATATTACTATTATTAACCAATTGTTTAGTACATGTATTAAAAACACATTTAATTGAATGGGATATTCTGCCTTATGCTCACATAACATCAAAGTTCAAAATGAGACATTTATGGGAGTTTTATAAGGCATAGGATTCTTGAGAGCTTGCACATTCCAAAAGTGGTAGAATAATGAGTTTTGTTTTCTCATATGATTCATAGAGTGGTAGGTTCTAAACTGAATGGAATAATAGCTTTTAGTTTTGTTTGATATGGTTCAAATAAATAACACAACATGGACAGTTAGCTATTTTGACTCCTTTTCTTGACTTGAAATATATGTAAAGATATGTTGATAATATGATTTCTTGATGTCAATGTCAATAAGAACAAATATATTCATATTTTCCCAAATTAAACTAATCTAACATAAGAGCTGGATGCCAATAAATAATTGCAAGACAATGGTAGGATGTTCCATACAAAATCTAGATAAGATAAATCTTTCGAGATGAGTACATTGTAGAGGATAGGAGGAACAACTGTAGATATTATGGATTCTCTATGATGGTCTCTAAACATGACAAGAAAACCTTTGTATTGGATAAAATAGAACCTAGCAATCTGATGCACATAAGGTTCAAAATGATATACTATCTTAATGTAGGAAAACATGTGATTACAATAACTAAATTGCTAAATTCCTACCAAGACACAATTAATATCAGTTGATAGGTTCAATACAAACCTTGGCATAATTATCTAGTTTGAACTTGAATAGTGAAATAACAACATAATAAGATGAGCAAAGGATCTGGATAACAATTTGAATAATATTTCACTAGCATAAGCTAAGAACAAGGTAAGAGAAGGTAACAAAACTCTTAAGAAAACTCGTGGTTTCAAATGATCTAAGTCCAAGTCCATGGGCTACTATATTGGCAAAACAACCATATAGAAGATAAAGCTAGACAAATAATTCTACACTTGGTTATTGACTATTAACAGAACCCCCAATCTCACTTACTCAAATGAAGGATAGAACCATCAAATGGGTGTTAAATAGAGTGCATTTTGGTAGTAGATGAATTAAATAGTGGGGGTATCATTGTGGAAATGAAGCTTCCAATTTTTTACTTGGTCAAGTTGCACATATTATTGACGTACAAGGTGTTCCCTATAGGCTGAACAGTGGTAGCTGTCAAAGTGCATTATTTTCAACTTTCTTTTGATGGCCACCAAGATTTTCTAGTTCCAACAATAACCTAAGAAACGTTTACCAAAATTATAGTTTCTCTCTTTTACAACATACATCTTAAATAGTGATCTCATTAAACTTACATATGAAACTATGATTTGCACAATTAGAAAGACAATAAATGCCCACCCAATCACCATACTAGTACTTAAATCAACTAAGATATATTTCATATCGACAATCATCAGCTAAAATGTTGTTTATACCAGCAATCATTAGCCACAATTCAAAGCACTGTAATGGTAAAAAACTAAAGCATATCTGATAGTATAGCATTAGCATGCCAAACTCTCATAGAGGTCTTCAACAATATAGCATCAACTATAGTTAATGTATCAATATTTGATCTAAAAAGTTCACTCACAAGATGTAATGTTCATGTTTGCTTTGATACAACTATGCATGAGATCTAAAGTCTTCCCACATTATTCATGCTATCTCATCTTGAAATTTTTCCCAATCATCTCTATCTCTCTAAGTCATTCCATACATCTCAATTATTGGTACATTTATCGTCTTGTGATCATCATCCTCTTCAATTTTAATTTCAAGTGGAACACCATCCTCTATTATAATGTAGCTATATAGAATGCAACATGCTAAAACAAGCTTAGTCTATGTCATGATATGATAAGATGTTGCATGCCTCAAGATAGGAAAATGTTGCTTCAAAATCCCAAATGTATACTCATTTATATTCTTAAGTGAGGAGTGTCAATGGTTTTATAAATCCTGTGGAGTGTTTATTGGGTTCACTCTTGAAAACTCCTTTAGGTGATAACATGTAGACTAAAAAGGGGCAAGAAATCCTAGGACATTTGGATATCCAACATCTACTAAATTAAATTTTCCTACAAAAATGCATAAGTTGAGTTACTTTTATAATAATTACCTCATTTATCATAAACATCACTATATAACCATTTACAAGATGACTTGACATACTAGGGGGAGCTACTAGCAGATCTTATCTTGAGAGAGTTGAAGCAAGAATACAACTATTTGTAGTAGACCCTTCCCAACCAACAAGAACATGTTGAAACTTATAATCAAATGAACACACACCCAAAAAATTCTATGACAAGTGGCTTTTTCTATCACAATATTTAGCTTGCATATCCACATCGACAGTAACTGGTAAATGGGATCCATAAGTTTCTCCAATACAATCCTATAATAACCACTAGGATGTTCAAATGTGCAATAATATGATTAAATGTAAATCAAACATATATGTGCCACTAGGTGATTTATCTTGAAGTACAGATCAAAATAATCTTTCCCAATAATCTTTGTGGGAGTATTAGGACTGGGGGTACCAAACAATCAACATGGAGACTTAAGATACCCTTCAACACCCTGTGAAAATATTGACTAACTATTTCTCCTGAGCGACCAAAGTTGTGAGCTATCTTATGATTCCTCAAATTGTGGCCAAGGATACGGAGTAACAACACTAGTTTTTCCTCTATTGTTATGTTTAGTGTATCTTGAATGTTTCCTATTTGCCTTAGAATATTTTCTAGTTGAAAGAAAGCTCCTCTGCTCATATGAATTTGATCATGACACTATGTCTCATTGGAGTGGACAATTCTCTTATAAAATGGAATTTCATCTCTTTAGTGCTTATGCCTCTCTTCTACCTTCTTGTGCATTTTTTTCTATGACTACTATAAGGTAGGAAAGAATAATAGAAAGAACACAAATAAGCCTAGTCTTCCTAACAACAACTACTTGGATTCTTATATCTTTAATAGGAGCCATCAATAACTTGAAAATAAGTAACAAATAAATGTAAGATATCAGAGAGATATAAACTATTGTAGACATTAGGTACATTCAATAAACCAACTACAACAACTAGCCTATCTTCTAATGGTAACATTATTACGAGAGAATTGATTGGGAGACTAGGTGCAAATCTGGGTAGAAGCTGACTTGAGAATGGCTAGAAAAAAGAGAAACAAAGACATACCAAACACTAAAACAATGCATTGACATCAGAAAAGAATAGAAAAAGACATAGAAAGTAATAAGATAATGAACAAGAGAGACTAGTGACAACATGGAGTATGGATACTACAAACCAACAATGAAACAAGTTTTTAGGTTTATGCTTCAGCTTCTAGAACTGTGCACTTTGCAAAAAAGGGAAGATGAACATGGTAGAGAAAATGTTGCAAGAGATGACAAAAATAAATCTGAAACCTAATGTGACAACATTAAATACAATCATTAATGGTCTATACAAGGTAGGAGATCCTTCTAGGGAACATTCACTCATGAATAAGATGCTAGATGAAGGCTTGACCCCTAGTGTAGTTACTTACCACTGTCTTATGGATGCTTATTAAAAAAATGGTGAAATAGATGAGGCCTTGAAGCATTTTTTAGAAATGAAAGTGTGTGGCATTGCTCCAGATGTTGTGACCTATATTATATTGATTGCTTCTTTTTTCAAGGAAAACAAACTTGACATGGCTTTATCAATGTTGAATGAGATGAGAACAAATGATATATTTCCTAATGTTTTCACATATACTATATTATTGGACACCTTTCGCAAAAGACATGATCTAATGAGTCTAGTATATTTGAGCAATTGTTAAAACTCTTCTAAGAAAGATTCAGATCGATGTAATAATCTATATTGCCAAAAAACCACTTTAAAAAATAACATTATCTCTACACATTATACTAAAAAATTGGTAGATTTCCATGGGGTTCCAAGAAGTGATGGGATATGCCTAATTTCACTTCTTCTTTTTTGGAGTGGTGGTGTACAGGTTGTTCAAATGAGGGTTTGTCGATCAATACTGAGTTGGTTTCTAGTTTCTAAAAGACTACTTAAGCATGTCCATAAGTCTACTATTATGAACCTATACAACTCAATCTATGAAGTTCTATTGTAAATGTTGATTGCAACATTCATCGTGGCCATGGTTTTAAACACTCTGGTATGTTTTCCTTAAAATGCCACTTCTAGAAGGAGGAGGCTCCATAGATAATATTCCATATGTTTTGTGTAAAGAAATAGGTCAGACCTAACCTACTCCAGAGCTTGGATATGATTGAAACCTCAAAAAATTCTTCAAACTAGCTAAAACATGGCACAACACATGCTAATTTGGCTAAATTTCCAAGCATCCAACTGTTGGATACAATTGTTCAATTGTGTGTTGTCTTTGATGTCACACAAATGTCATATTAGTAATCAAATAAAGTCTATCGAGTTCAAAAGGTTAGCAAGGCAAAGGATAGTGTCTACCGAGATCAGAAGGTCAGCAAAGCAAAGGATAGAGTCTACCGAGCTCAAAAGGTCAGCAAGGCAAGGACAGTGTCTACTGAGTTAGAAGGTCAGCAAGGCAAAGGATAGAATCTACTGAGCACAGAAGGTTACTAAAGAAAACTTGTAGTATCTACCGAGTAAACAGTTCTTACCGAGCTCATTCAGTCATCAAAGGAAATGTGGTAGAAATAGTTCTTATCGAGCTCACTCGATCATCAAAGAAAATGTGGCAGAAATAGTTCTTACCAAGCTCTCATGAAGGAATTTAGTTCTTACCAAATAAACTTGGTAGCCAAAGGATTTTAAGGATGTTGCAATGTTAATCGAGTCAAGAAGGTTAACTGAAGAAATTTTTGGAAGCAGTATTTACTGAGCAGGGTCAGCCAGTAAAGGATTTCATTGTTTTATGAAATAATGTTTATTTGTTTAGAGTAATATTTGTACTCGACTGATGTATGGTTTATTGGTAAATGTAACATGTAAATGGGTCAACTTGATAATCTAAATGGTATAATTAAGAGGTCAAGTTGTGAATTCTAAGTGTAAGTGGAAGTGTGTGTGGAATTAATGTAATATGAGGACTGATTATTGTGGAAGTGAATTTGAAGGATGATCAGAGATCATTGAGGAGCAAAACAACTATATTTGATCAAGGAGGATCTAATGATGCTAAACAAAGACATGTAGCCAACAAATTTAGTTGCATCTTATTCAGGTCAATTCATTGTTGCTTTCTAACCATTGTAATAGTGATTTCAAATCTCTTAACATAGTTGGTTTAATAGCCATTTTGTAAATCCTCTAACAAAGTGACAATTCAATTGAATTGTTCTAAAGACCTCTAGCAAGGCCACTCCTAATAGGATGATTAAATCCTCTAACAGGGTCACACCTATCAGTGTATATTGTAACCTTTAATAGGGTTGGCTCCTAACAGGGCTCACTTTAGAAGAGTGAAAAATTGGTGACTAGTTACTTGGTGGTTTTTCCCATATTGGGTTTCCACATTAAATCTGGTGTCTCTTGTGTTCATTTTTGTTTTTAGTTACATGCATGAATGCTTATAGCATTTATTTACTGAGTATCAACAGTAACTAGATCTTTAAGAAATTTAAGGAATTTGTGGATTAATTTTTGTTAGTAACTGATTCACCCCCCGCCCCCCCTCTCAGTTACTCTATCTTTAATCCCAAAAATTGGTATCATAGCTTTTGGTGCTTACAGGAAAATATTTCAAGGATCTAAGCTAAAGATTAGGATGTCTTACAAAAGGGAAATTCTAGACTGAGTAGGGACAACTTCTCAGCATGGCAAGGATTGATGAGGCTTCATCTGGCTTCTATTAGTGACACAGGGCTAAAGTACCTTGATGAAAAATATGAAGAACCTTTTGGTACATTATCTGTCAATGATATTGTTGAAAAGAAGACTCACAACAACATAATTATGGATATAGCATCTACTCTGAGTTATGAAGAATTTGATGACATCAAGGATTGCAAAATTGCCTTTGAAATGTGGAACAAGCTGAAAGAGATCTATGAAGGAGATGATAATGTGAGAAGAGCCAAAGCAAAAATTTTGAGGGACAATTTGATCAAATGAGGATGAGAGAGGATGAAAACATTGCAAAGTCTGTTGAAAGAGTTAAAGCATGTGTTAGTGCAATCAAAGCATCCGGAGGAGATATCAATGATGAGACAATTATAAGTAAAGTTCTTAGAACTCTACTTCCCATTAATGCAATCAGAGTCTCTACAATTCAAGAAAGAAGATGTGAGGCAAATCATAAAATAAATTTAGAGGCCATAGTTGGAAGATTGACTGCATTTGAGCTAGACAACTATGACAATTATGTTCCAGCTGCCAAGATCATTGAATCAAAATTTAAAGCTAAGCTTTCACTCAAAGAAAAAGGGAAAAAGATGAAGGATCCATAATCAGACAGTGATGAAGAATCAGAACAAAGTTTAGACAGTGATCTTGAGGTGGTTGAAGCTCTACTAGCAAGAAAATATTCAAGAGGCAAAGGGAAATACAAAGGTAAGGTTCCTCTAATATGCTTTTCTTGTGAAGAAATTGGACATATTGTTGCTAGATGACCAAATAAGTAGAACAAGTATGAGAAGAAAGGTCACAAGTAGAATGGCAAGAAAGACTTCAAATCATTCAAGGATAAAGGTAACAAAACATGTTTCATGGCTAAAGATTCTAATGATTATCATGATGAAGAAGAAAATGAAATTGTCTACATTGTTATGAAAGATGAGTCTAATAATGATGAAGAAACGACACTCATTTCTCATATGAGAAGAAATAATACATGGATCATAGATAGTGGTTGCTCTCATCACATGACTAGTGATAAAACTAAGTTTGAAAACTTTGAAGACTATGATGGTTGCAGTGTAAGATTTGGCAACAATGAACCTTGTTGTATAAGAGGAAAAGGAAGAATCTCACTAACCAAGGAACTTTTATGTGATAATGCATATTGGGTAGAAGGACTAAAGCATAATTTTTTGAGTGTGGCATAGCTACTCATTAATGGATTCAAAGTAGAATTTATGCATGGAAAAACAAGATTGTTGGATGGCAAAAGAAAGCTGATTGGATCAGGCACTCAAACAAAAAGTAACTTATTTTATCTTGAACTTGGTGAATGTTCATGTTTCATTTCTCAAATTGAAGAAATTTGGTTATGGCATAGGAGGTTATGTCATGCAAACTTTGACAACTTGATAAAGATTAGTAAATTTAGGAAAGTAAGAGGTATTCCAAACATAAAGAAACCTGAGGTTGGTCTATGCAAGAATTATCAAATTGGTAAAATGGGAAAGACTAGTTTTAAAAGCAAGAACTATCAAAATGAAGAAGTTCTAGAAATTGTGCATATTGATTTGTGTGGACCTATTGGAATTAAAAGTTATACTGGTGAAAAATTCTTCATTCTGTTTGTTGATGATTATTCAAGAATGATGACTGTCATGTACCTAAGAGAGAAATCAGAAGCATTTGAAAAGTTCAAATGGTATTTGGCCAGAATAGAAAAGGAAACAAGCAAAAGACTGAAATGCTTAAGGTCTGGCAGAGGTGGTGAATTCATTTCACATGAGTTCAATAAATTTTGCATTGAAAGGGGAATCAAAAGATAGGTTTTAGCACTTGGAACTCCTGAACAAAATGGAATAGCAAAAAGAAGGAACAAATCTATCATGGATTGTGCAAGAACCTTAACGATTGAGAAAGGCATTGCTATCAAATATTGGAAGGAAGCTATCAACACTACAGTTTATACCTTGAATCAAGTATAGCTGAAAAAGGACTCATTCAAAACACCCTATGAGTTGTGGTATGGCTACAAACCCAATGTAAGTTATCTAAAAGTATTTGGAAGCAAATGTTACATTTTGAAAGAATCTAGAAAAGGTAAATTTGATGTAAAAAGTGATGAAGGAATATTTTTGGGATACTCTTGCAAAAGAAAAGCATATAGATGTTTGAACTTATCTACTCTACAAGTCATAGAAAGTGCACATGTGAAAGTTGATGAGTTTGCAGAAAGAACAGAAGAAGAAAGCAAAAAGGAACCTAAAGACTACAGAAGATTTGTTTACATGGAACCTGATACAATGCCAAGTATACCTATTAATCAGGAATCCTCAACTCTAGAGTCTTCATTAACCGAGTCACAAGAAGTTCAAAATGAGTCAGTACCTACTGAGCTGCAAGAACTCGAGTTGCAAACAGAAGCTACTGAGTTAGCATCTACCGAGCCTGAGCAACCAGAATTAGAACCAAAAGTTGAGACACAAAAGGATAACAATGCAAGTCATTCAAAAGGAAAGGAGCCAATGTTAGCCAAGTATGTCAGAAAGCATCATGCACCAGATCATATCATTGGAGATAAATCAGAAGGAACAATGACAAGAAGTAAGTTGAAACACACTTGTTTACTTGCTGATTTTGAACCTAGAAATGTCAAAGATGCACTAGACAATAAAAGTTGGATTGAAGCTATGAATGAAGAGATAGAATAGATAGAGAAAAAAAAAACATGGACTCTTGTACCTAGACCCAAAGACAAAAATGTGATTGGAACAAAGTGGGTATTCAGAAACAAACTAAATGAAGATGGTAAGGTATCAAGGAACAAAGCTAGAACCGTATGCAAAGGATATTCTCAAGAAGAAGCTATAGACTATGGAGAGACTTTTTCTCCTATTGCAAGATTGGAAGGTGTCAAAACCTTACTTGCATATGCTGCATTCAAAGGATTCAAAGTTTATCAGATGGATGTCAAGTCAACATTTCTTAATGGCATATTGGATGAAGAGGTTTACATTGAACAGCCTGAAGGTTTTGTTGATCCAGAAAAGGACATGGTTTGCAAATTGCATAAAGCATTATATGGTCTAAAACAAGCTCCTAGAGCATGGTATGAAAGATTGCATAACTATCTTATTCAGATTGGTTTTCAAAGAACTAATGACAATAGTAGTTTGTACATAAAGGAAGGAGCAAATAATAAGATTGTTTTGGCAGAAATATTTGTAGATGATACTTTTTTCATAGGAAATGATGATCTTTGCAAAGAATTTTTAGAACAAATGAACAAGGAATTTGAGATGTCAATGTTTGGTGAAATCAAATTCTTTGTTGGTCTTCAAATTCAACAGAGTAAGAATGACATCGACATCACTCAATCTAAATACATCAAGGAGATACTAAAAAAGTTTGGTATGGAAGACTGCAAACTAGTTGGGACTCCTATGTGTACTGGACTAAAACTAACCAAGGATGATGAATCAAAGGAAGTAGATCAAACATTATATAGATCTATGATTGGAAAGTTGCAATATGTAGTGCACACAAGACCAGACATTGACCTTGCAGTAGGAATTGTAGCAAGATTCTTAGCAAAATGAAAGGAAAATCACATGATGGCAATCAAAAGGATCATGAGATACTTAAAAGGAACTAAAGACTATGGATTATGGTATAAACTTGGAGGAAATCTGGATTTAAAGGTGTTCACTGATGCAGATTGGGCAGGAAATATTGATGACAGAAAGAGCACAAGTGGGGGAGCTTTCTTTCTTGGAAAAAGGTTGGTTTCTTGGACAAGCAAAAAATAGAATTATACATCTCAATCCACAACAGAGGCTGAATATGTTATAGCAGTAGTAAACTGCTCAAACATTGTGTGGTTCAAAAAATTATTGGAAGGTATGAAGCAATAAATCAAAGAACGTGTTGTTATATTTTGTGATAACACAAGTGCAATTAACATCTCCAAGAATCCAGTGATGCATTCAAAAACCAAGCATATTTCCATAAAGTATCACTTTGTTAGAGAATTAGTGCAAGAAAAGGAAATAAGATTGGAATATGTCCATACAAAGGAACAAATTGCTGACATATTCACAAAGCCTTTACCTAAGGATGCATTCTTGTATCTAAGAGGTAAGTTAAGGGTCATTCTCCTATCTGAAGCTCACTAAAATACAGTTCTAGTGATGCATCAATAGGAACAGAATTGAAGATCTATCAGTTGATGCAGCAAACCAATGAAGACATTACATATGAATTAGTACATTAGGTACAATGCTATTCAATTTTTTTGAGTTTTCTTTGGCATGTGTTGTCAAAGAGGGAGAGTATACTGTCATATCTTTCTAAAATTTGCAAAATAATAAGAGTTTGTGTAAAAGGGAGAGATTATTATGAAAAAAGGAGTTTGTTGTATTTAAAGAAGAAAGTGAAGTATTCTATCAGTAAAAGACTTGTTTTCAAATTTCATTCTTCTATGACATGTTGTGTTGCCATCAATGCCAAAGAGGGATATTGTTTGATACAATTGTTCAACTGTGTGTTGTCTTTGATGTCACACAAATGTCATATCAGTCATTAGATAGAGTCTACCAAGCTCAGATTGTTAGCAAGGCAAAGGATAGTGCCTACCGAGCTCAGAAGGTTAGCAAGGCAAAGGATAGAGTCTACTAAGCTCAGAAGGTCAGCAAGGCAAAGGACAGTGTCTACCAAGCTCAGAAGGTTAGCAACGCAAAGGAAAAAATCTATCAAGCATAGAAGGTTAGTAAAGAAAACTTGCAATATCTACCGAGTAAATTGTTCTTATCGAGCTCACTCAGTCATCAAAGGAAATGTGGCAGAAGTAGTTCTTACCGAGCTCTCATGAAGGAATTCAGTTCTTACCAAATAAACTTGGTAGCCAAAGGACTTTAAGGATATTGCAATGTTAACCGAGTCAAGAAGGTTAACTTAGGAAATTTCTAGAAGTAGTATTTATTGAGCAGGGTCAGCCAGTAAAGGATTTCATTGTTTTATGAAATAATGTTTATTTGTTTAGAGTAATATTTTTAGTAGACTGATGTATGGTTTATTGGTAAATGTAACATGTAAATGGGTCAACTTGACAATCTAAATGGTATAATTAAGAGTTCAAGTTGCGAATTCTAAGTGTAAGTGGAAGTGTGTGTGGAATTAATGTAATACGAGGACTAATTATTGTGGAAGCAAATTTGAAGGATGATCAGAGATCATTGAGGAGTAGCAAAGTCATATTTGATCAAGAAGGATCTAATGATGCTGAACAGAGACATGTATATAGCAATTTCAGTTGTATCTTGTTTAGGTCAATTCATTGTTGCTTTCTAACCATTGTAGCAGTGATTTCAAATCTCTTAACAAAGTTGGTTTAATAGCCATTTTGTAAATCCTCTAACAAGGTGACAATTTAGTTGAATTGTTCTAAAGACCTCTAGCAAGGCCACTCCTAACAGGGTGATTAAATCCTCTAACAGGGTCACACCTAACAGTGTGTATTGTAAACTTTAACAGGGTTGGCTCCTAACAGGGCTTACTTCAAAAGAGTGAAAAATTGGTGACTAGTTACTTGGTGGTTTTTCCCATATTGAGTTTCCATGCCAAATCTGGTGTCTCTTGTGTTCATTTTTGTTCTTAGTTACATGCATGAATGCTTGAAGATAAGTAATAGTTTAATTTACTAAGTTACAAAATTTGTTTACCGAGTATCAGTAGTAACTAGATCTTTAAGACATCTAAGGGATCTGTGGATTAATTTTTATTAGTAACTAATTCACCCCCCCTCTCAGTTACTCTATCTTTAATCCCAACACCAACTATGTAATCCATGACAACCCTAATGAAAACAATGGAGGGTCTGCATAGAACAAACCTTCTAATATATAGACGAAGAAGAGAAAGAAAATATTCAATCATGGCTTTTTCTTCCTACTCATCCATTGGGTTTTGGAATTAACAAAAAACAAGATAATTCATTTTCTCAACTTTCTTCCATTGACCACAACTTTGAAAGCTTCCTTACTTCATGTGTATTTTTGGACTATGTACAATTTTACATAAATAAGTTATGATATATTTCATTTTTAGTTCCTCAATGTGTAATGGATTCCTTTGTTAAGAATAAAAGAGAAAAGCTTATGTTAAGTTGATAAATCCTTAGGTTTGGGAAGTTCGTGTCCCTTCTTAACATTTAAATGCACCTTGATATAAGAATCAACTACTAAGTGGATGTCTAATCCCCTTCTTGACATTTAAGTGCACCTTGAAATAGGAAATTCTACTTAGTGGATGTCTAATCCTTCAGTTTGGGAAGTTCTCCTTAGATCAAAGCTATACAATCTAATCCCAAAATAGACAATTTACTCATTAACTACAACATATATATTGACTCAATATAAGTCAAGCTCTCCTTTCCTATTCCTGAAGTAACTAGTTGAAAGTAATTATAATTTCCAATTTCCAACTATTCTACTCCTATAGTGTCAACCCGTTGACTATATAGCTAAAAATTAGAGAAATAACAACACACACCACCCGTGCTAGATATGCATTGACTCTATGTCTCAAAAAGAGGGCCAGAATACAATCTAATCATTTTTTATTTTCTATATAACTTTTCGGTAACCACTAATTAATTATAACATATACATCAACTTGATATCAATGCAACCAACTCCTTGAAAATGATATTGGGTGACCATTAAGATATTTCTAGGGAATTTTAGAAGGCACAATCTCTTCAAAGATCTAATTTGGATGGTTAGATTTTATGCTTGTTTTTTAAAACTTTGAGGATATCATGGTGCAAGTGAAGCAAGAGATGATGACTCACAACAAGTTGGCATATACTATAGTAGGGATGAAGAAGCCAAAGGAGAAAAATATATTGCTAATAATGTCCTTTTGGCAATAAGGGTTGAACTCTCTTTTTTTCTATTTATGAATACTTCAAGATAGTATAGACATTTAATCAAACCTCTAACAAACAAGGCTACACCATTACTAAAGCCCAGTGAATTAATTAAGAAGATCATTTCCATATTCTATTATTTCAAAACTTTCCATGCAAATCTCAACCTCCATTTTTGTTGATGCATTAGAGATGCTAACTCACCTACAGTCACAAACTAAATGCTCCAAAATTGCTAAAAAATACTGTTGCCAGTTTGAATGTGATGCATGGGCATCCATGAGTGTATAAGAGAAATCTTGTATTGACCAAAACTATTTATTTTATTTGGTTAACTTTGGTATTTTCAATAAGTGATTAACCTGCTTAGCTAAAGAATGTAGGTTGTTTTATTTAGTGAGGAAAATGTGTTCTTCTCACAAGCAATTTATTTTATTACAGTATCGTGCAATATTTTGGGGGACATAATAGTTAGAAGTTATCCCATTTAACCAACCACTAGATACAAAATATGCTAAGATCCCACATACAAGTTTAATAGAATTACATCTCCTTGTTTTCCCATACTAGATATGAACTTATGAGATCCCTTCAAACCCTATTTCCCCTGTGATAATAATGTGTCGTGATAATCAAGGTAAAAATAGTTACAACTTCTAATAAAAGATATGTAGGCAAATCTAACAACACCAAATTATAGTAGACATGTATAGTAAAATGAAGATGTAAGATCCCCTTAGCCCTCTACAAACCCAATAAAAAGGTGTAGAGAAATAAGCAAAGGGGACCATTTTATTCTCATTCCATTAGCATTCAAAGCTAGGCATTACCATTGTTAGCTTCCCACTTCACTAAGATAGACTTTCATATTTAGAAATTATAGAAGCACCTTGACCTTATGTAGTCCAAGATTACATACATTAAGAAAAAAAAACCTTTAAACACAGTAAAAGCTTAACATTGCTAAAAATTTCTCTTTAATATTACCATTACGAGACCTATTTATTGAAAATGAACTTATAATCAAAGAGAAAGATACCACACTACCCACAACCCAAGACCAAAATTACAAATTTGGTTCAATTGAAGGCTTAAATAAAAAAAATTAAAACAATCAAACTAAATTCTACCATGCTCTTAGCAATCTAAAATGAAAAGCATGATAAATGAAAACACCACTCAACCACAAATTTGTAATAAATAAATTAGAACTCTTCTAATGAAAAGTGGAAGCCAAATTATACAGTGGAATAAGAAAGTAAATCCACAACAGTCAAAGAGAGAGAAATTTAATGCTAAATGCTAACGCTAAATCATCACTCAACACAAATTAAGAATAAGAAAACTTACAATAGGGATTTCAAAATTTATTTTCACACTGATCATTTCTCCACCAATGAAAATGAAGAAACAAACACAAGGAATAATGCTTTGTGGCCTCGTAACAGTTGAAAGCCCTCACCTAAGAAAAAATCTAACCTGATTAAGTGCACAGAAATAGAGAGAGTAGAAAAATCTTCAGAGCTGAATGGAACCTATAAAAATGGTGAAAAAAATATTGCGGCATGGTAATATGGTAAAACATATTATGTTAAGAAAGGCAATGGACTTCAAAAATGAGTTCATTTTACTTTTATTCCAATCCTCAAAAATCCAAATCTTGGATTGAATTCTCAATTCCACCTATCTAAGTGGAAGTGTGGTAACCTCATTTTGAGGTAAAATTTAAATTCTACAATTCTAATTCCACTTTATTAATTTTTACCCAAACAACAAATTTAACAAAATTGGATTATTGCAATTCTAATTTCAGTCCAATCCAATGACAAAATGTTCCCTAAAAGGAATTATAATGTCTTCCTCTTTCTCTAAAATATTGCTAAGAGGATGGTATGTTTTTGGAGAAGGATAAATATCAAGAAATGGAAGAGGTGTCAAGTATGATATCATCTTATTGAAATAAGGTTCTTTAATGAGGAAGAGATTAATCTGTGTCATCATCCAAGGGTTCTTGAAATAAAAGAGAATCATCAAAGGTAAGAATATACCTATCAAGAAAGCACATTGTTGAAGAAAAAGGAGATCAATTGAAAGAAGGAAAAATATCATCCTTAGCAAAAGATATCCCCGTAGATAAGGATTATATTAGGAGAAGAGTTAACATCAATCCTCAAATCTCCTCCACAAATAGGAAGAACATTTAGATAAAGGTCAAAATCTCCTTCTTTCTCTAATAGTTCCTTACAAGGTGTATAAGAGAGGATAAAGGAACATCACATACATTAAATTGATTCCTTTTAGAGGAAACACATCTTAAAGGAGGACATTATTTGATCATGAAGGTGGTAGAGCAGTGGTGGGAACATGCTTTAAACAAATTTTGTAACATGAGAAAAGTGCATATAAATTAGATGTAGACATGAAATGCAAAAGAAGATTAACTATATGCACAAATAATATGGAGAGAAATCTAGCTCCAAAAGATGAAAAAATATAAATCCAAAATGTAAGAAAGAGGTGTAGGACATTGGACTCACCAAAATATTTAGTAGGGAAAGGTATCAATGAATTTAACAATGTAAATTAGATGAGATGTATTCATTAGTTAAAAAAATTAACATTTTTACTTTCTCTAATGCCGATGATGGATCACAAAGTGTGATCCAAAAAATTGATGCTAAAAAACTGACACAAAATCAAATCCAAAAGAAAAATTACATATGACAAATGGATTGTGAAAACATGATAATACTCAATTTCACCCTGAGCCATTCAATACAAGAGAAAGAGGGGCTTCCAAACATAACTCTCAATATAACTTAATTTAGATTAGTAAAACCAAAATGAGATGAAGGGATTCTAATACCAAACCCAAAATACAAAGGAAGTGTGCAAGAAACTCCTCTTTCATGCAATGTTCATTAACATTAGATATGCAATGTGTATGTAAATTAAACCAAATAATAGATCAAAGATTAATATGTAGGCAATCAATCCAATTAAACTATGAAAGTGGATATATGATATGAGATAAAACTATGAAAATTTGGCCTTGAAATGTGAAAGGGAAAGTTCCTTTCTTCTCAAAAATTTGTGGATATATAACTACAATAGGAAATGTGACCATGGATTTATGACCAGAACAAAAAAAAAACCCAAACCTTAAAAATCATAGATCTCTAGGTAAATGTCAATTTGGGTTACATCTACTAGTAGGTTTATGGGATAAAAGACATGTTTGTGGAGCACAAAAATAAAGTTGACCTAGATTTTTCCTAAGTTCTTAACTTGTTAGCTTCTAGATCAAAATTGATCTTTTTTGTAGGGGAAAGGCTTTCCTTCGTTAGGTCCCCATTTAGGAATTAATCTTTAAATAAAATAAAATGTAAAGAATGTAAAGAAGTAAAAAAAATCTAGATAATCAATGCACTTGATGAAGACCTTGTCAATAAGGATTTTGTAATACTTGAATGTTGTTGATGTTGAATTTTTAATGAAGGGTGTAGGAAATCTCCATAAATACAATGGATCTAACCAATACCAAATCATGGAGTTATAGATGTATATGTGCACAAATATATAAGATGAAAATGAATAGCACAGTGTAGATTTCCTCCCTTGATGACCAGTAAAGTGATAGATCTTGAAGAGAAAATGCTAAAAATAGATCCTTGAATATTGAAAACACCTTGAATGCTTGATAAATACCTTACTACCATATGAAATATTCTAACTTGAATTTCCTTCATGCATGTATATATTTCCTTTGATGTTAAAATGAGGTGGCCAAGCTTCCTTTTTTACTAGTTTTTAGGCTTAAAAAAAAGCCGACGAGGTCAACCCAAATTTCAAATTTAAATCCTCAAGAAAAAATTGGGCTTAGTACCAAAGCTACCTAGGGTATAGTTATCCTAGTTGACCTATACTGGTATAGGTCAACTAGGTTGACCTATATTAGAGTTATCCTAAGAAGGGGAAACCCTAAGGTCTCATAAATTACACAAATGGAATTTGAAAAGAGAAAACATAACGAGAAAAAGAGATGGTTGAACACAAATGCATCCATGGTCTATAAGTCACTAAAGGATGTGAGATGAAAAGTCTTAAATCATGGGTTCTTCCATTTTAAGATGGTTCATCATTATCATTTTGGATGATAGAAAATTTGAGAGAGTTGGTGGTCTATAGGTTGAATGTTCCTTGGTCAATAAAACTCATATGTCCAGATTATTGGTCAATTATTTGATTAGAAAAAGAATTGTAGTATCTAATATATCTGGTAAGCTACTTGGAAACTTGTTCTTAGAGGTTTATAACAACTTGTTGCAATTTAGTGTTAATTAGCTACTTGTTGAGAGGAAGCTTGAAAATAAGTATAACTTTGTTGCGCAAAATTTTCCTTTGAATATCGGCTTAATAAGAACTCTCTTAGAATAACTTACTAATGTCTACCCATTTTTTCTTTGGTGGGTAGGTGTAGTGGAAAAAATTAGTGGTCACTCTAAAAAGATCTATACCAACACTCTAGCAAAATAACTTGTTTGGTGACATATTTCAAGGCTTTAGGTGTATTTTGTGGTATCAAGAATGAATGCCTAGAAGAAGTTTGGGTGTGCACAAGCCTATTCCAAAATGTAGATATCTTATGCATGCCAATATTATTGAGTTTATGTACTTATTTCTACTTACTACTTCACTTGGTTATGCTTGATTTATTATTGGTAATTGTTGTGGATATAAAGTGATCATTCATATATCTTTGATAAATAGGAATTTGTGAAGACCATTAGATTTTTTTTGGCCACAAAATGTTATGGTACATAGGTTCATTAGTTGAATCAAATATAAATGGATTTCTATCTTTTGGTCTTGGTCGTGTCATTCTAGCAACTTTAGTAGTGAGGCCTATTGTTTTCCCCTCATTGCAATGAACACTTTAGAAAATTATCCTATTTTACAAAATTACCTTAAGTGATGTCACCCTAACATGTGTTTTTCATTAATGAGAATTTACTTCTTTATGTTTTTTTCCCATTTTAGGTTTTCTACATGAGTCCTAGAGTTAATTGTTTTGGTGTTCCTATATTTTTATGCTTATATTTTTTTATGGTTATTTATCATGATTCAAATAAAATATCTTAAGTGCTAGTTGATGATTTTTAAGTGTTAACTGAAAGAGAAAAAGTTTTTATAAGTGTGTGGGAATAATCGATTCACCCCCACCTAGTTATTCATATTTTTAAACCAAAAGTGGGAAAAAGATATCTATAGTCAAAAAATAAAGACTTAAGTCCATTTGTGAAAAGTACCAAGGTGTTATGGCTTAGAGTGATGATGATTTTGAGAGATGTAACTAGGACATTATGGAGTATATTATTGAGTTTTCAAAAGGAGACAAACCAATTAGATAAAAATAAAGGCTTTCCATCCCAAAGATAGAGTCACTAATGGTATAGGAGTTAATAAAGTTAATTGATTGAAGGATTGTTTATCTAATCAAGCATAGTATGTGGGTGTCTAATCTAGTGCTAGTTTGGAAAAACAATGGTGATATTCATATGTGTATAGATTTATGTTTTGAATAAAGCCTCCATAAAAGATTTCCACCCCCTCCCCTCAATTAAGAAAATCCTACAAACTATTGTTGAACTAGAAAGATTCACTCTACTACATAATTTCTAGGGATATAACCAAGCCTAGGTGGCCAAAGAGGACTAGAACAAAATAATGTTCACCACTAAGGGTGGAACATTGGTTTATGCAAAAATTCCATTTGGTATGTCCAACACAATAGTAACTTTTCAAAAGGCCGCAAAAATAAATTTTTTTAGGTTAGTAATTGTTATAATTTTGATTTACTTATATGATCTAAATAAGTCTTCAAAGAATAAGGAAGAACATTTTGATCACCTAAAAGAGGGTTTTTAGTGGTGACATAAGATTGGGATAGCTTCACATCCAAATTATTGTGTATTCAAAGTCCCTCGGGGGAAAATCCTAGGACATTGTATCTAAATATAGGATTTCCGTTGATCTAAACTGGTAAAAGCTATTCTAGAGCTTTCACTACTAGTAAAAAAGGAGGGAGTTCAATATTTCATAAGAAAGGTTAATTTTATTAGCATGTTTATATCAATTTTTTTAGTTTGGTGTAATCTATCACTTTGACTTGTTGAAAGAATAATTTTTTTAATGGAAAATATTAGGGAAGGTAAATTTTGAAAGAATAAAGAAAGCTATAGCCACAACCTCAATATTATCTAATCTCAATTTCTCAAAACATTTAACAATGTACTCTTCTGGATGATAATATACTATTACTATAGTGTTGATTCATAAAGGAGATAATTAGAAGGAAGGGCATCTAGTTTGCTTTTACTCTTGAACTCTTAATAATGATGAAATTGAATAATTTTTCTAAGAAAAAAATATTTTTCTTGGTAAATGGACTTAAATAAATTAGATACATGGTGGTTAGAAGCAAAATCATGGTGTTGGCATTGCAATATTCTTGGAATTACCTATTGGAGATTAGTACTCAAGTAGTTAGGGATATTGTTAATATTTGTGAAAAAATATATGGTTATCATTTATGGAAATCCATAGCAATCCATATGGATATCCATAGCAATCATTAGTAATCATGATAGAAGATTGATGACTATAGAAAATTGATGATCGATAAAGGCATAACACAATTTATGATTAGTGATCACAAGAGATGATCATTGGCTATAGAATAAATATTGACATCATCTAAGAATTTGTAATTAGTCAAGGAAGAAGTCAAATATAGATATGTGATCACATTGGATAGTGTGATATTGCAAAGTGAAGGAAAATAGATGTTACATTGGTATTTTTTGGCTTATTAGATTAGTATAAGGAAAAGGTAAGATGATGCATTGATAAAGGTAACATGTTTTGACTGATCCAACTAAGAGATAGGAAAATCAAGTCAGAGGTTGTGGTGGATAGTATAAATTGTATTGATACATTGAGATATGTGGCGTACTTAAGAAGAATGGGCAAGAGGATTAAGGTTTGAAGGGATGGTTAGGATTAAGAGGAAAAAGATAATAGTTACTAAAGGAAGGTTCTATAATGAAATAAGTAGTTCAAGAGATAATAAACATGATCAAGAATTTGAAGTTGATGAAGAGTGATCAAACAACTATGATTGAGACATTAAGCAAAGAAGTGCACTATAAAGTGGTAGAATATTAGAGAACTAATTGGATAGGTATAGATTTCTACAATCAAATCAATGATTTAGTTGTTTTATAACAATTATGATAGGTAAATCCTTGAATTGGGTGAACCCTAATAGGTTCTATTTGTAAGTCCCCTAATAGGGAAAGCCTAAAAAAGATTTATGTAAATCCTTTGACAAGGTAGATTGGAGTAGATCTAGTTGTACTTATAACTAGGTACAAATTTACTCCAATAGTGGTCTTTTTGGGTATCATCCCCACAACAATTTGTACCTTCTAACAAGGGTGTTCATGATACCAAAATCACTATGTTATGTATGATTAACATGTGGTGGTTTGATATTGTTATGGTTTATTTTCTAGTTACCATTCATATGCTTTACTATTTGGAAATTAATAATTTAGTTTTATAGATCAATGTTTAAACTTCCAATTTATTTGTTTGTATTGATTCCTCCCCCTTAGTAGCTAAGAATTTGAATAATTGGTATCAAAGGGATGATCCTTTTGATATTAAGCTTAACTACTTAAGGGAAAGATACACATTCAAGAAAAAGTTTTTGATTAAGGAAAACAAGCTTTAAAAGGGCCCTGAAACTTGAACATTAAAAAAATAGTCTACAACAGAGTGCAAAAGGCTACAAATCAAGCTTGAAGGAAAAAAGAAAGAACATCTCCCTAAACAAAGAAACAAATAGAAATAAAGGCAGGGAGAGATGCCAAAAAACCAGGGAAACCCAAAAAAGGCTATGGCACTCAGACGATGTCTCTCAACATTTCAGTTGCATTGATCTCCAGCTCCAACAGCTTGCCTTTTTCCTCCATCTCAAAAAGCTTCTAATCTAGGGCTAGGGTATCCTTTTTCCTAGTACTAGATCTGGTTTACTTCCTTGCACTTTCATCCAAAGTACTACCCTTTAAGTTGTGGGGGTTAGGGTCCTACTCCTTGCTGATGCTCTGATCATCTGCATAGTGAATGAACTTCTTGATGTTCTCATTATCCTTGAGGATACTAGAGCTCTACTCAACTATACCTTGCATTGTCTTATCCATTACATGATTTTTCTTGTTGACTTCTTCCACCCTTTTTTCCATGCCTTTTTCATCCTCATTGACCCTATTCTTTAAGCTATAGGTCTCCCTTTCTAGAGTGCTCATTCTATGTTTAAAGTCAAGGATTTCATGGAAAAGAAACTTAGTGGTTCATAAGTTGTCCACGACAGTGTTCTTTGCATTTTTAAGGACATCCATGTCTAGTTTCTCCTTAGTGATGTCGTTGAGGACAACCAAAGCAAGATCAATCAACTCCTCCAACTAGATTCTTCCCTCTTCATTTTCCTTGACCTGAGTTTTGATTAGCTCCTATTTAATGCTCATATTGGCTGAAGTAAAGTCAAAGTTCCTCTACACCACCTTCCTATCCTTCCCCATGACTGAGCATCTATAGGTACTAGTGCCAAAGTCCTCATAGCCTTGTTCGGGTTCCTCCTTGTCAATGGGGTCCCCTTCCACCTTCTCACTCTCCTACCCCTATTTGTCCTTGTTATCATCTGAGGTTTTTCTTTTCTAATTCCCTAACACTGTGGCCTCCTTCTCTTTTCTTGCCAACACTTTGATAGTGATGATCCTCTTACTCTTCTTTCTTTCCTTACCTTTCCCTTCCTTGATTCTTTCCTCTTCCCCAACACTTTGTTCACTCGTGTCCATCCCTTCAGCCCATTCATTATAACCCCTATCCAAAGAAGTGTCAATGTATTGTGTGGGCTTAGGTTGCACAATTTTCTCCTTGCTATCAGTTTTGAGGGCTTTTTTCCCCAATCCATGTTGTGAGGACTCAGAGTCCTTCGAATCTATATGCATCTCAAGGCTTTCCTCCATATCCAAAGGTGAACAAGTCTCCTCAGATTCATCAAAATTCCCCTTTATTTTCTTGCCCTCTTTCCTATCTTTCATTTGTTTACTAATAGTCCTAGCTTTGAAGTATTCATAGATTAACAGTAGTAGCCCCTCATGGAGTGCTGGATTTCTAGTTTTCTTTTCTTTATACTCATTAATATTATCATTCATGGATGAGTAAAGGTAGAAGGGGATAGAGATTTTTGCCCTATACCTAAAATGGTTGAGGAGAATGAAGTGATAAGTGCATATGTGATCAAACCTGGTATCTAAAGTAATATATTTGATGATGGCACAAAGTACAAATCTCCTCAAAGGCTTAATGGAGATCGAGAGATAATGGGTACCTTTCTTCACTAGTGCATATTTTTTCTCTTGGTTCTTCATAAACTCCACCGCCGTTTGCCCAAAAACTTTTTGATCTCTGTAAAATTTCTTCCCAATAATAGGAATGTCAGTTATCTGGGAGATAATTTATTTTGTAATAGAGAACTCCACCCCATCGATTTTAACTATGCCCTCATTCTAGTTTCTAACCTTACTTTTGGTTACAGAGGGTTTCCATCCATGGAGGCATTCAATATAATTCATTATTTCTTCTCTCCTCTGGATGTTCCACACCTTGAATCTTCTTTTCCACTTTTGGGCTTCATCCTTTGGTTCCCTCCTGTAATCACCTAAAAATGGTCATCTATACTATTAGCCCCTTTTTCAACATTTTGGCTAAATTAATTTAATCATTTACCTAGACCAAATTTCTAATAATCAATTTATTTGATTATAACCTATAGTTTGATTATGCTATCCTAAGTTCATTATTTTATTAAAAGAAAATGTCCCCTTTTAATTAAATAAAAGACCCCATTCTTCTAACCCACTTAAAGTGCACATATAAAGTCTTTTTTCTATTTTGCAATTAAAAGAAAAGGCTTTGTGACTTTTGTCTTATATGACAAATCAACTTATATTCTATTGGTTGACTTGTGTGTGCACATGGATCACTCCTCTTTTCAAATTCCATCGTTGATCATCCACCATCTTCATCTTGATCTCTACCGTCCGTAAAAGGGAGAGAGATTTCTCCCTCAAAGGATCCATCCTCATTTTGAATATCATTATGCTATAGGTTTTCTAACAAGTTTCTTTGGAGATTTGTGGAGAACTTCTATTTCTTGTCTACATTCTCTCATCCATGGCATTCTAGCTTAGCTTAGCTTTCATTTTTACATGTAGCTTAAATCATATAGTCTAATAGTTAGATTTCAACACTCCCATACATGCTTAGCATAGCTACACTTTACATTTCATTCTACCTTAATCTTCATTTGCATCTCATCCTTGAGGAACTCCTTGGGACATTTGCATTCTTGCATCTTGTCTTTGGAACCTCCCATTGCATGGTTTACTAGCAAGAAGAGTATCTCTAAGGCTCATATGAGAGCTTTCTTATTTTTGAAATATACTCTCTTGCACTTTGTGGATAGGGAGCTCTAAGCTAGCATTCGAACATTCCAAACTCATGGAATCATTTGGATCGAAGGGTTTAGAGTGGGACACTTTCGAGTGTACATTTTTGGCACCCACCGTGGGGCATGAATCAAATTTTTAGCTCCATTTGCTTTCATTTATTATCTTTGGTTTTTTTATAGCAGTATATTGGATCTAATCAAGTACTTTTGTAGAATTATCACTTTGGTTTTAAGGCCAACCCATAAGTAGATTGGTTTGAAGGCCAAAAACCTAGTTGGTTTAAATATTTGATCATATCTTTTAAACCGCTTGGATTTTAGTTCTAATTTTTTTTTTGCAAGTTGCGTATGTGTTCAAAATGTCCCAATCCGATTTTTAGAGCATTTTGACATGATTTGCAGGAGTTATGATTTTTTCTTTGTTTTTCATAAAAATATGTTTTTGATCGCAAATCAGTGAATTTTTTAGATTTTCAGAAATATTTTTGAATTCTAAGAGGGGTACTCTCTTTGTGTTTTGACTTTTGAGGTCATATTAGGTATCAAAAACCCAATTTGATAAATTTTTCCTGTTTTGACAAAATTGGTCTTTAAGGAGCAAATGAAGAGATTTTTTTGAATTTCTTGCATTTTTGGAAAGATCTCTAATTTTTAATAGGGGTCTCTTCTTCTTATTTCTATTTTTGGATCTGAAATAATATCAAAAAAGTATAATCTTGTTGACTAGATCAAAAGCAAAGAGTAAAAATGAGAGCCTTTGTGATTAGTTTGCCCTTTCTTTGCATACACTTGATTTGAAGATAACTTGGATATTTGAGGCAACTAACCACTTTTTATTTTAGCTTTTTATGTTATTTCACACTAACTTGTGGTGCTAACAAGTTGTGATTGCAGGTTGCCATCCTTGTGAAAAAATTTGAAACATTGCATAAAAAGAACGCATGTCAAAGCTTCAAATGCATAAGGGCTACTAATATTGTTTGTAGGGCTGCCCAAAGCATAAAAACTCAAACTTTCTTGCTTTTTTTTTTTCATGTGCGGCATTGACTAATTGTTCATTTTTCATAGGCACATAAAACTTGTGATTGGAGTCTTTTGGTAATAGGAGAGTATACTCTTCACCCTTGTGGTGAATCAGAAATCTTGACTTGCCATTTGGTTTCAAAAGCAAGGGGTAACTGAATCTTCCTGGTGTTTTTGGGAGAAAATGATTGGAATAGGAGAGTATGCTCTTCACCCTTGTGGTGAATCAGAAATCTTGACTTCTGAAAGTTGATCCACTCTTTGTGTAGTTAGAATCCTTCAGAGGGCCTGCTCTCGGACAACCTGAGAGGAACGACCCAAGTGGGGACAAGCAGATTACCCGGCTCTTCGAACCCACTATAAACTCAAGGTTATCAAGGACACAAAACCTTGGTAGATATAGTGTTTGTCTTCACCTAGTGTGATTGCTTATGAGATTTCGACCATAGGGAGATCACTAGGCAAGAATGCTTAAGGTACTCTTGTGGTCGCGAGATCGGTTACTCATCACAAGGTGAGGTGTCTCATAATTGGGAGCAAGAGGAACACTATGAATGGAAGCCCTATCTAAACACCCTAAGTTAGTAACTACCTTTTTTAGCCGCTCAACTTCTTGGTGCAAGGATCGATCCTAGTGGACTACCCAGATCACCCCAAGATTTTACACTCACCATCTGTGTTCCCTTGGTTATGGTTATGGCATTTCCATGACAAATCCAATATCTCTTGTGGGAAACCACTTGGTGTGAGGCAAAGGAGCATCAAGCGTGGGCCAAGTTGTTGAGTAATGAACCATGTCCTTTTGGTAGATATTGCTTGATGTGTTCTCGAATGTGGTATACCTGTGAAAATCTTTTGAGACCTCAGATATGCTTGTATCATGCAAAGTTGCTTTGTCCCTTGCTTGATTGTTTGAAGACTACTCCATGTGTCACTATCTTTCTTGGAAAGAATTTTTTTGAACATCAAACTTGCTATTCTATCAACTATTGTCAAACTTTGTCAACCAAGTCAAAACATCAAGTGCAAACATTTTTTTGTGTTGCTTGCTAAGAGGAGTCTCATCATTTGACTTTTCTTTTATATGTCTCTAGTTCTTGAACATGCTTAAAGTGACTCTTTGGTCTTGGTGCTCTTGGTCTTTCTATCTTCATGGTCTATGCATGCTTGCTAGTTATCCTTTTGCTAAAATGGTTACCTTGATTTCTTGACTATACTCTTGGGTTGGTAAAGTTGTTCACTTGTTACCCCACTTGGTCTATATATTTGGCTATTTGGGCATCTTGCCTAGCTATTGACTTGAGTCATTCATGTCGTAAGTTTCTTGGACATATTGTTTGACAAGTCACTTTAATCTCTCTCTACTATCTTGGCAAGTGAACACTCTACCTCCTATAGTTTCAACATCAAGTTATCTTCTAGGCTCTCTTATGCTTGGCTTTGCATCTAAAACTATGGGATCTAAACCTTGTGCTACCAAACTTCAACCGAATCTAGATGATCATGATATCCTCCATATCACTAAAGAGTTTCAAGATCTATATGTGCAATACAAAGAACTAGAAGATACAAATGATCTTTCTTACCTTCATCTCTCTAAGCGCATGACAGAAATAAAGTCTAAACTTGAGAAAAGGTTAGGGGAGAAGATTGCATCATTACATGAATCTTCCTTAAGGTATTTACATGCATGTGAGTCACCTTCTTTGAGGTCATCCTCTTCTTCTAGGTCTACATGCTTACTTCAAGACATCAAATGTCTTCATCTTCTAGATCTAAAGACCTCTTTAGAGGAAAAGCAAGTGATACCTACTTTGAGCCTATTCCAAAATTTCATGATGGACCTATCTTTGACCAAGATAATGATGAAGACATGAATGCATTTTATTAAATTGAAAAACAACAACAAGATCCTAGACATACTTCTAATAGAACTTTTGCTCCCTTGGAAGATTCTTATGATGACACTTTGCAAAAACTTCTTAGCAATAAGATCATCATGTTACCAAAGTCTAGCTCATATGGAAGCCCATTCTTGGATATCTATTGTGCTTATCATCAACATAATGAGCATAGTACCTCAGATTACATTGAGCTAAAACATAAAATCCAAGATCTTATTGATAATGGAATTATTGATACCTCTAATGATTCATGCGATGAGGATACTTTTCTTGAGCAAGATCACATTGATGAACCTATGTCTGGTAGTGGCTCCATTACATCTTCCACTTCTTCCAAAACTCATGCATCTCTCAACACTTCAAAGCTTTCCAACATGCCTCCATCAAATAAAGAACCTAATGCTTTCCACATTGACTACGTGTATCCTCAAGGGCTACTCCTAAAAGAAACTCAAGCTAACCTTCACTTGGCTGCAAGCCTTTTCCATGCTACTAATCCTAAACATCCTCAACCTTCATGCACTACTATGCCTAATCCAAGCACTATTCCATTCACTCTTCATTCTCCCTTGTCCTTAGAAGGAGCTTCATGTCAAGAGGACTCTCAAAAAGAAAAGACTATAAATGTCAAGAAAGATCAAGATCAAGCACCCTTTCATCTCTTTCAAGATTTTTCCCCTCCATATCCTATACCTTGTCCACCTCCTAAGTATGATGAAGATACCACTTCCATTATCTCCCTTGAGCTTACTGAAAATTATGAGAAAAGTTCCCTTCATATGCTATCCAAAGCTACTTGTCAAGATCAAAGCATCCCCTCATGGTCTACTTCTCCACATCCACTTCAAAATTGTGCTCAAGCTTCAAGTGCTTCTATTAAAAATGTTGTTCCTATCAAAGGTACTCATGAGTCTATTGATGGCTTTGACCATGTTGCTGACTCTAAAGATGTTGATATCCCTTCTCACTATCCCTTTGCATCTTCTAAATCTATCCTTGGTCCTTATCCATCTAAGCTAAAGCATTCAAACCTTCCATCCATATTGGGGCCTTATGTTCCTCCATGTCCTACATTCACTCCTAGCTCATTCCCTAGCTCTCCTATAATACCTCAAGATCAACAAAGACACTCATCCTTGATGAATTTTCACCCATCTATACATCTAAACCAGTCATATCATCCTTATTCATCCACAAATCCCAAGTCCTTTGGAAGTGAGAATAAACATAAGAATCCATTGAAAAAGAAAGATCACTAGGTCCCATCTAATCAACATGTGAATGTTAAGAAGGAGAATGCACAAAAGAGACCACAAAGGTCCACTATTAAAAAAGCTAAATCAAAGAAAATATGGGTTCCTAAACCCATTATTGAAGAAATGTGTTTTGAAGTATCCAAAGGAAAATCTAAAGCTATATGGATTCCCAAGTCTCTTTTAGAAGACTTGAATATTGAAAACACTTCAAAGTTGGCATTCAAGCTTCCAAAGGCTTCCATTCCATCTTCTTCCATAAATCTTCTTAAAAATATTCCAAAGCCTTCCACTCCACTTTTTTCAAAATCTCTTCTACCACCTCATACATCTAAATCTCAAGCTATTTCATCCATGATTCCTCCATTGTTCGAATACCCTTCAAGGTGTGTGTCAATGTTGATCTTGTCCAATATTTCAGCTACCCTCATGAAATCCTCTAAAGCTTACACTTACTTTCGATACATGAACTCGCATCCTCAATATATTCTTCCTACTACCATGTCTCTTTCATCACCCTATCAACATCTTTGAGCATACCTTTCTATTCTCTTGTCTTATCATGACTTATCTTTCCTATAGGAGGACTATCTACATTCAAAAAGCTTGAGCTCTTTCTCAAAATTCAAAAAAAGAAAAAAATAAAAAATAAAAAATAAAAAATGAAAATGTGCCTTGGTGAAAACCACTTCTTGTGGCACCTTGGTAGAAAAAGTAAAATAAATTTATCCTATGGTGAAAACTACTTCTTGTGGCACCTTGGATAAGTACCATAATGAAAAGCTGGCAAACAGGCATCATGCGTAATTCTTCCATCATCCATCTATCCCCTCTTCTCTCTTTGATCTTGACAATGTTGAGCTATCCTTGTGTATTGGCTATCTTATCTATCGCTCACCCCATCCTTCTCATTCTCTCATATCATTCACATCTAGCTTCATTCTTATTACTCTATCCCATCACTATCCTATCTAGTTGACCCCATGAGTCTTGATCACAATAAATAAAACATGGTTCTCATAGGCCTCTTGACATGTCTACTCTCTTGGATTGCACGCTTTCATGCTATCTTACTCATTGGCTTCCATCGCTTATCTTATATGCTATCACACTTCTTGGCTTCACCGCTTATCATACATGCTATCTTTCTCATTACTTCCATTGCTTATCCAAAATATGCTTCATATGACTAATTCACTTCTTCCCTAGCTTGGGTACTCTTGAGGAGTCAGTTCTTGAGGATCACTTTCACTTGCTTCACATTCCTTTCTTATGCATTATTGCTTATCCACTGGCTTGTTTCTCCATCATGTCCTATACCTTACTAGACATTGGGAGAAAATGATGTGATCTTGCTTGAGAACTAGTGATCTCTAAAACCTTCTAAAAAATCCAAAAAATCATATATGATGCTGAAAAAATCCTAAAAATGAGAAAATGTCCTGAAAAAAAGATCTTCTTAGTGAAAACCTAGCAATAGGCAATTTGATGTATCACCAAAAAAATAAAAAATACAAAAATACAAAAAATTGAAAAAAGTCCTGAAAAAAATCTGTCAAGTGGTGAAAACCTGGAAACATGCACTACTTGAAACCCTTGCACCTATGTCTATCAGTCTCAATCACCTACTTTGCTACACATTTCCTAGGTTGGAATTTTTTCTTTTCCTCATCTTGGGGGCATAACTACTTAGCCTTTTTGAGGTATTCTTGTGCATTTGGGTTTCTTTGACAACTCATAAAACAGTGTTTCTCAACACTACCCCCACCCACTTTGACATGAAGTGTTTCTCAACACTTTTTAGATAGTTTACCTACAGTCTCCGTTGTCGTGATATTTCTCACTATCAGAATCAAGTCTTGAAAAAATGGCGAAGTGACTTACACACACGCACTTTAAACACTGAAACGACTGAGTTATGCTGACCTTTATCTACTTTGTGTGTTGTCTATGATGATTTCTTTGCCATGTGTTCCCTCCCTAATAGTCTTTTGAGGATGTCATTGACTAGAAGACTGGGGGCATGGGACATACTTTCTTGATTTCTTCTTGTGCGTATACTTTGTTTGTCTATAGTGTTGTAAGCATTTATGATTGTCCTATCCAACATGTTGACTTACAAATGTATCACCCTTGACTATTTCGCAAGACCACACTCAAGGGTTATCTTGGAGCTTATGCCTTGATACAGGTGTAATATTGCTAGATTAAACTTAGGGAATCTAATTGTGTAGTTATCTTGACTTACATGTCTATGATGCTTAGATTCGATTTCTACATACCTATCTAATCTTGATCATATTCATATCCTCATAGTTATACTAATGATGGTTGTATGATCTCATGATGTCCCTAATAAATGCTCAATGATGAAATTAAGAGTCTAAATGCTATACACTTCTTGTTGGTAAACCACTTTGCATATTAGCTTGCATTTTAGGTTCATTTTCTAGCTTAGTCTTGCATTCTTGCATATGGGGAGAGCTCTCTCTTCATCTTTTCATAGACATATCGGCTAACTCCTTTCATATATTTCTTTACTTTCTTCTTGTTCATGTCTTTTCACCTTCTTAATCTTTCACTTCATCTCTTTTCTATCTTATCATCACATTATAGAAAATTTTGACCTCTTAAATAATTTTGACATCTTGGATTCATTTTCGGGATCGAAATCCAAATTTGAGTTAATCTTGATGGTCAAAATTGTCTTTTAAAATTCTACTTTATTCTGAGCAATTAGTTGACATTTTGAGGTCTAATCTCTGAATCATCACTGGGGCATCTTCATTTCTTCATGTATTCATCATTTCTATGCTTTATATCTACTCAAATTCAACCTTTTCATGTCTAAAATCATCTTGCTACTCATTTTGACCTAATTTTTATGCTATATCCTTCAAGGTCAACTCTAGTCAAATAGGGGCATTTTATCAATTTCTTATAGTCATTCTTGGGTTCTAATCATCTATCTGTCATCTTGGACATTGCTATATTCTAATTTTCTCATGTCTAGCTAATTTCTGCATCCCCTTACCTCATTTCAATTTTGATCTCGAGGGGGCAGAAATACTCTATCACTGATTGCTACAACTATCTATTTCTTCGAAGCATTTTTTTGATCTTCTCACTTGTTCTCAATCTATCTACTTTGCTAAGTGTTAGCATTCTTCTTGAATTCTAACATCATCTTTTCTTAGTGTTCAGTACTACCCCTATGATGAAGGTACGCTTTGATACCACTGACGAAGGTACACTCTGATACCACTGACGATGGGCCACACCACCCTTACCAACTCACAACCAAGAATGCAACAATATGGAGATAAAGAGAGAATAAATGCTTACCAAGAAATTTTATTAAATTTGAAAATCCTTAGCAATTACAATAACATTTCTACAAGATCTCTCAAGATCCAATCCAAACCCAAGCTAGCCCAGATCCACACTCTGGTAGAAACCTCCAAGATCTCAACTTTGTGCTCACAAGCCACCAAGAAACCTCCTTGTTTCTAAACCGCAGTCACTAGCTCTTCTCCAACTTTATCCAAGATCCAAGTGTAAACTGCCTCACATTCGGCGCTTTGTCTACACACTCACAACTCTACTACAATCCTGCTGTAAACTGCCTCACATTCGGCGCTCTGTCCACAGACTCAGGAAAACTCACTCTTCACTTCCTCCTTCTCTTTCACACCTTGAAGCCTTCCAAGATTTCCAAGCTTCACCTTCCACAACTTTCACCTTTCCAAGCTTTCCTTCCAAAGCTTCCCCTTCCCGAGCTTCTCCTTCTCGAGCTTCCACTTCTCGAGCTTCTCTTTCTCGAGCTTCTACTCCTCGAGCTTGATTAGAAATTCTCATATGCCTTTCTTAAATAGGCACTTATGACTTATCCACAACCTTCTAGAATTCCTCCACAACCTTCTACAACTTCCATAACCTTCTACAATATCCACAATTTTCTACAATATTCATAACTTTCTAGAATTCTTTCCACACACCTCGATAAATGGAATGACAACAATTTATTTTTTATTTTTTTCTATTATGCCACCTATGCACCTCGAAAATAGAAATCCCATTTTCCTTTCTTTTATCCTTTTTTGTTTTTTATTTTTTTCCAATAATTTTCCCATGCAAGATGCTCTTGCATCACCCTATCTACTCTATGTGTCACTATCTTGCTTGGAAAGAAATTGCTTTTGAACATCAAACTTGCTATGCTATCAATTATTGTCAAACTTTGTCAACCAAGTCAAAACATCAAGTGAAAACATTTTCTTGTGTTACTTACTAAGGGGGGTTTCATCATTTGGCTGTGATTTGTTATGTCTCTAGTGCTTAAACATGCTTAAAGTGGCTCTTTGGTATTAGTGCTCTTGGTCTTTTTTTCTTCATGGTCTATGCATGCTTGCTAGTTATCCTTTTGCTAAAATGGTTACCTTGATTTCTTGACTACACTCCTGGGTTGGGAAAGTTGTTCACTTGTCACCCTGCTTGCTCTATCTATTTGGCTATTTGGGCATTTTGCCTAGCTATTGACTTGAGTCATTCATGTCATAAGTTTCTTGGACATATTGTTTGACAAGTCACTTTAATCTCTCTCTACTATCTTGGCAAGTGAACACTCTACCTCCTATAGTTTCAACATCAAGTTATCTTCTAGGCTCTTTTATGCTTGGCTTTGCATCTAAAACTATGGGATCTAAACCTTGTGCTACCAAACTTCAACCGAATCTAGATGATCATGATATCCTCCATGTCACTAAAGAGTTTCAAGATCTATATGCACAATACTAAGAACTAGAAGAGACAAATGATCTTTCTTACCTTCATCTCTCTAAGCGCATGTTAGAAATGAAGTCTAAACTTGAGAAAAAGTTAGAGGAGAAGATTGCATCATTACATGAATCTTCTTTAAGATCTTTACATGCATGTGAGTCACCTTCTTTGAGGTCATCCTCTTCTTCTAGGTCTACATGCTCTACTTCAAGACATCAAATGTATTCATCTTCTAGATCTAAAGACCTCTTTAGAGAACAATCAATTGATACCTCCTTTGATCCTATGCCAAAATTTCATGATGGACCTATCTTTGACCAAGATAATAATGAAGACATGGATGCATTCTATTCACTTGAGAAACAACCAAAGGACTGTAGACATACTTTTGAGAGAAATTTTACTCCCTTGGAGAATTCTTATGATGACATTTTGAGAACACTTCTTGGCACCAAGTTCATCATGTTGCCTAAGTCTAGCTCCTATGGAAATCCATTCTTGGATACCTATTGTGCCTATTATCAATCTAATGACCATGCTACTTCTAATTGTATAGAGCTGAAACATAAAATCCAAGATCTCATTGATGATGAGATTTTTGATCTTGGAACCTCTAGTGACTCATGTGCTGAGGATACTTTTTTTGAGCAAGATTACATTGATGAACCTATGTCTAGTAGTGGCTCCATTACATCTTCTACTTCTTCCAACACTCATGCATCTCCCAACAATTCAAAGCTTTCCAACATGCCTCTCTCAAAAAATGAACCTAATGCTTTCCACATTGACTACGTGTATCCTCAAGGGCTACCTCTAAAAGAAACTCAAGCTAATCTTCACTTAGTTGCAAACCTTTTCCATGCTACTAATCCTAAACATCCTCAACCTTCATACAGTACTATGCCTAATCTAAACACTATTCCATTCACTCTTTATTCTCCCTTGTCCTTAGAAGTGGCTCCATGTCAAGAGGACTCTCAAAAAGAAAAAGCTATAAATGTCAAGAAAGATCAAGATCAAGCACCCTTTCATCTTCAAAATTTCACCCCTCCATATCCCATGTCTTTTCCATCCCCCAAGTATGATGAAGATACCACTTCCATTATCTCCCTTGAGCTTACTGAAAATTATGAGAAAATTTCTCTTCATATGCTATCCAAAGCTACTTGTCAAGATCAAAGCATCCCATCATGTTCTACTTCTCCACATCCAATTCAAAATTGTGCTCAAGCTTCAAGTGCTTCTATTAAAAATGTTGTTCCTATCAAAGGTACTCATGAGTCTATTGATGGCTTTGACCATGTTGCTCACTCTAAAGATGTTGATATCCCTTCCCACTATCCCTTTGCATCTTCTAAATCTATCCTTGGTCCTTATCCATCTAAGCTAAAGTATTCAAACCTTCCATCCATATTGGGGCATTATGTTCCTTCATCTTCTACATTTTCCACTCCTAGCTCATTCCCTAGCTCTCCTATAATACCTCAAGATCAACAAAGACACTCGTCCTTGGTGACTTTTCACCCATCTATACATCTAAACCAGTCATATCATCCTTATTCATCCACAAATCCCAAGTCCTTTGGAAGTGAGAATAAACATAAGAATCCATTGAAAAGGAAAGATCACTATGTCCCATCTAATTGACATGTGAATGCTAAGAAGGAGAAAGCACAAAAGAGACTGCAAAGGTCTACTATTAAAAAAGCTAAATCAAAGAAAATATGGGTTACTAAACCCATTATTGAAGAAATGTGTTTTGAAGTATCCAAAGGAAAATCTAAAGCTATATGGATTCCCAAGTCTCTTTTAAAAGACTTGAATATTGAAAATACTTCAAAGTTGACATTCAAGCTTCCAAAGGCTTCCATTCCATCTTCTTCCAAAAATCTTTCTAAAAATATTCCAAAGCCTTCCACTCCACTTTTGTCCAAATCTCTTCTACCACTTCATACATCTAAATCTCAAGCTATTTCATCCATGATTCCTCCATCATTCCAATACCCTTCAAGGTGTGTGTCAATGTTGATCTTGTACAATATTTCAACTACCCTCATGAAATCCTCTAAAGCTTACACTAACTTTCTATACATGAACTATTATCCTCCATATACTCTTCCTACTACCATTTCTCTTTCATCACCCTATCAACATCTTTGAGCATACCTTTCTATGGTCTTGGCTTATCATGACTTATCTTTTCTATAGGAGCATTATCTACATTCAAACAGCTTCAGCTCTTTCTAAAAAAATTTTTAAAAAAAGGAAGAAAAAATCAAAAAAATCAAAAAAATGAAAATGTGCCTTGGTGAAAACCATTTCTTGTCGCACCTTGGTAGCAAAAGTAAAGAGAAATAAATTTATCCTATGGTGAAAACTACTTATTGTGGCACCTTGGATAAGTACCATGATGAAAACCTGGCAAACAGGCATCATGCATAATTCTTTCATCATCCATCTATCCCCTCTTCTCTCTTTGATCTTGACAATGTTGAGCTATCTTTGCATATTGGTTATCTTATCCATGAGAGTTTCTATTGTGCTCTCCCATTCACTCATAGCCTCTATCTTGAGCTTTATTCTTATTGCTCTATCCCATTGCTATACTATCTAGTTGACCCCTTGGTCTTGATCGTGATAAATTAAAATGGTTCTTAGGTCTCTTGACATGTCTACTCTTTTGGACTACATGCTTCATGCTATCTCACTTGTTGGCTTCACTGCTTATTCTACATGCTATCTTGCTCATTACTTCCATTGCTTATCCAAAACATACTTCATATGACTATTTCACCTCTTTCCCTAGCTTGGGTACTCTTGAGGAGTCAGTCCTTGAGGATCACTTTTACTTGCTTCATGCTCCTTTTTCATCCATCTTTTCTTATCCACCAACTTGTTTCTCCATCATGTCCTATACCTTGCTAGACATTGGGAGAAAATGATGTAATCTTGCTTGAGAACTAGTGATCTCTAAATTATTCTAAAAAATCCAAAAAATCATATATGATGCTGAAAAAATCTTAAAAATTAGAAAATATCCTGAAAAAAAGATCATCTTAGTGAAAACCTAGCAATAGGCACTTTGATGTATCACCAAAAAAATTGAAAAATTCAAAAAATTGAAAAAAAGTCCTGAAAAATCTACCAAGTGGTGAAAACCTGGAACAAAGCACTACTTGAAACCCTTTCACCCATGTCTATCAGTCTCAATCACCTACTTTGCTACACATTTCCTAGCTTGGAATTGTTTCTTGTCCTCGTTTTGGGGGCACAATTGCTTAGCCTATTGAGGTATTCTTGTGCATTAGGGTTTCTTTGACAACTCACAAAATAATGTTTCTCAACACTACCCCCACTCACTTTGACATCAAGTGTTTCTCAACACTTTTCAGATAGTTTACCTACGGTCTCTGATGTCACGATATTTCTCACTATCAGAATCAAGTCTTGAAGAAATGGCCAAGTGACTTACACACACACACTTTAACACTTAAACGATTGAGTTATGCTGACCTTTATCTACTTTGTGTGTTGTGTATGATGATTTCTTTGCCATGTGTTCCCTCCCTAATAGTCTTTTGAGGATGTCATTGACTAGAAGACTGGGGGCATGGGACATATTTTCTTGATTTCTACTTGTGGGTATACTTTTTTTGTCTATAGTGTTGTAAGCATTTGTGCTTGTCCTATTCAACATTTTGACTTACAAATGTATCATCCTTGACTGTTTTGCAAGACTGCACTCAGGGTTTATCCTGGCACTTATGCCTTGATACAGTTGTAATCTTGCTAAATTAAACTTAGGGAATCTAATCGCGTAGTTATCTTGACTTACATGTCTTTGATGCTTAGATTGGATTTCCACATACCTATCTGATCTCGATCATATTGATATCCTCATAGTTATACTAATGATGGTTGTATGATCTCATGATGTCCCTAATAAATGCTCAATGATGAAATTAAGAGTCTAAATGCTATACACTTCTTGTTGGTAAACCACTTTTCATATTAGCTTGCATTTTAGGTTTATTTTCTAGCTTAGTCTTGCATTCTTGCATATGGGGAGAGCTCTCTCTTCATCTTTTTGTGGACATATCAGCTAACTCCTTTCATATATTTCTTTACTTTCTTCTTGTTCATGTCTTTTCACCTTCTTAATCTTTCACTTCATCTCTTTTCTATCTTATCATCACATTATATAAATTTTTGACCTCTTAAATAATTTCAACATCCTAGATTCATTTTTGGGATCGAAATCCAAATTCGAGTTCATCTTGATGGTCAAAATTGTCTTTTAAAATTCTACTTTCTTTTGAGCAGTTAGCTGACCTTTTGAGGTCTAATCTCTGAATCATCACTGGGGCATCTTCATTTCTTCATGTCTTCATCATTTCCATACTTCATATCTACTTAAATTCAACCTTTTCATGTCTAAAATCATCTTTCTACTAGATTTGACCTAATTTTACACTGTATCCTTCATGGTCAACTCTAGTCAAACTGGGGCATTTTATCACTTTCTTATGGTCGTTCTTGGGCTCTAATCATTTATCTGTCATATCAGACATTGCTATATCTTGATTTTCTCATGTCTAGCTGATTTCTACATCCCCTTACCTCATTTCAATTTCAATCTCGAGGGTACAGAAATACTCTATCACTGATTGCTACAGCTATCTATTTCTTCGGAGCATTTGTTTGATCTTCTCACTTGTTCTCAATCTATCTACTTTGCTAAGTGTTAGAATTCTTCTTGAATTCTGACATCATCTTTTCCTAGTGTTCAATACTACTCCTATCGGGCTGTACATTTAGGACTTGCTATCTATTTCTGCATTTCATTCTTTAGAATCAGACATCTATATCTACCACTAACTACTTGGCTTCGATCTTCTTTGACATAATGTGTTCCCAGATCGATCATGCATTAGTCAAAGAGGGGCAAATGTAATCACCTAAAAATGGTCATCTAGACTATTAGCCCCCTTCTCAACATTTTGGCTAATTTAATTTAATCACTTACCTAGGCCAAATTGCTAATAATCAATTTATTTGATTATAACCTATAGTTTGACTATGCTATCTTAAGTTTATTATTTGATTAAAAGAACATGTCCCCTTTTAATTAAATAAAAGACCCCATTCTTCTAACCCACTTAAAGTGCACACATAAAGTCCTTTTTCTATTTTGCAATTAAAAGAAAAGGCTTTGTGACTTTTATCTTATATGACAAGTCAATTTATATTCTATTGGTTGACTTGTGTGTACACATGGATCACACCTATTTTTGAATTCCATCGTTGATCATCCACCATCTTCATCTTGATCTCCACCGTCTGTACAACTTTAAAAGGGAGAGAGCTTTCCCCCTCAATCGACCCTCATTTGAATATTGTTATGCTGCAGGTTTTCTAATAGGTTTCTTTGGAGCTTTGTGGAGAACTTCTATTTTTCGTCTACATTCTCTCATACCATATAATTTTAGCTTAGATTCATGTTGCATGTTAGTTTAGCTTCTATTTTGCAATAATCTATCTCACATAGCTTAATATTTGGATTGTAACACTCTCATCCATGCTTAGAATAGTTGCACTTTTCATATTCATTCTAGCTTAATCTTTATTTGCATTGCATCCTTGAGGAACTCCTTGGGACATTTGCATTCTTGCATCTTGTCTTTGGAACCTCCCATTGCATGGTTTACTAGCAAGAAGAGTATCTCTAAGGCTCATCTAAGAGCCTCCTTGAACTTGAAATACACTCTCTTGCACTCCGTGGATAGGGAGCTCTAAGCCGGCATCCAAGCATTCCAAACTCATGGAATCGTTTGGATAGAAGGGTTTAGAGTGGGACACTTTCGAGTGTACAATCATCACTCTTTATCTATCTAATGTAATATTTGAAATTACAATGACTATAAAAGGTTGATGGCTATGCTAAACATGACAACATGTCACTATGGTGTCTAGTGCTTGTTAAAGACATCAAACACCTCGACTAATCTTGGACATCAATTTTGGTGTTGTTCAAATTGAAAAAAGGTGTTTAATGTATTTTTGTTTAAAAATATTGTATCAAGTTTAACATTATTGTAAGAACTAACGAAGATTTGGTATTGTAGAAATAATGGATGCAGACACCTTGATTGGGTCAAGGATACCCTAGCTACAACTATACAAGTACCAAGAAATTGAGTGCAAGTTATGTAAGGCTTGAGACATGGATAGGGTCATGGTTGCTTCTGTAACGAAGGCAAAAATTATCTTTTTATGATGCTTTGTTTCTATTATGTTTGGACTTCTTTGCTAGGATCATATGCGAAAATGTACATAAATTTATAATTTTGTGTAGAGATTGACTTCTTCATTTGAACCATAATTGGACCATATGTAGATAACTGTTCATATATGACTTCTATGTTGAAACTTGTTTATGAGTTTCTATCTATCACATTGGACAAATGTTTTGTAATGTCATGATGTTATGTGGTTTTGTATGATAAATATTAATAATTAAATTAATAATTTATTTTATTTATGACTTTTTTTTTTATGATCAATATTAATATAAAAATGAACCTAATTTTGTTTATTGGAGTTTTTGTATGATAAAATGTTAAAGAACAAAATTTAGCTTTTATTTTGTATACAATATTTTATGTCAAATATATGACTATTTTGTTATTTGTAACTAGTTTTTATAACTTGGAAAAATTAACAATTTTCATCAATAAATTAAAAAATTAATAAATTATAAATAAATTTAATAAATAAATAAAAATTAAGAAAATAAACAATATTCAAATTTAAAATTTAAAATTAAAAAAAATTAAATTCCAATTCCAATTTTACGAACGAAACGTAGAAGATTTATCTTCCCACTCATCTTCTAGGTTAATCAAATGGGACAAATCTTTTTCTCAAAATCAGATTTTGAAATTCAAAATCTGGTTTTGACAAAACCAAGTTTTGAATCAAAACCTAGTTTTTCTAATTCCCCGAAACAAAAGGGACCTTATCAATATAACTATCCCTTTATTTGATGTTCTTGGTAGAGATGTATATTTAAGAGGGTATCATAATCCCTATCATAAGGACTTTGTGGATCATATAAAACCACTTAATGCTTTACTTTTCTCTTGATGAGTCTATGAAGAAGCAAGATCCTAATAAAGTTTTTTAAAAAAAATAATGACAAAGCCACTTAATATATTTATATATAAATTTAATATTTTTACATTTTAAACTGATTCTAAGATACGGAGCTCCCAGAGAAAAGAATTGGGAAGAAAAACTATGTTCATTACCCCCATTGAGAAGAAGAAAAAAGAGAAGATGGAAGTTACAAAGACCTAGTTATAACGATCTAGGGATGAGACTTCCAAATTACAATATACATCAGAAGAATAGGAGAAGAAGAAACATTCAGCTAGAATGTACAATATAGCTAGAATATACAAGTATTTACAAATATAATTTGTACAAAATGCTACCAAATATCAATAGAAGATTGCTACAAAGCCCTGCTAGTTGACCAATCCAACTACTGTCCAGAGTGCTGAAAAAACTCCATGCAGATACCTACTCAGAAAAAGAGTGCAAAACACAAAGCCAAAAAACCACAAAACCAAGTAAAATTATCCCTCCATATCCCCTGCCATAGGAACAAAATTACCAATCTTAAGAGTAAGATCCTAATAAAGTTAATGTTTCTTAGTCCATTATTATCAATAAGCATCCCATAACCCTTATAAGTTGTCCTCAAATAAATATTGAAGGGAAACCTATCAATCCTTTGGATTATTGTGCGTGTCTCACACCTATCATACAAGGATTAATCCTTAACCTACTACTTCTCTCCCACCTTCTCAACTTGTTCTTCCTCCTCCACCCTACCTTTCTTAAAATCTTAGATTGTATTATGATTTGGAAATACAATTACATAATACTCACACAATTGAGCATCCTTTTTATGAAACAAAAATGACAAAAATTTGACAAAAATTTCTCTTTTGAAAAGATGATTGGGATTAAAGCTAAGGTTCCTCTAGGTTGTTCATCAACCACCTAACCAACTCAATTGAAGATAAATGTGATTGTTCATGAGGTGGCCTTTTTTTGGTTTGATGTTGACATGTTTTTAAAATCCTCCAAAACTTTAAAAGACAAAAATACCAATATTTTTTGTAGTTTCTATTTCTTATGAATGTAATTTTAATATGCAACTAATATGAAATGTTGTAGTTAATCAAATTTTGTAAAAAAAATTGCAAAAAGAGTTAGGGTAACAAGATATATAAATAATTTTTTTTAAATTATAAAACCCTATATAGGCATAAGTCATATCGACAATGCTTCGATGAATTGAATCTTCAGGGGAATGATAGGAAAAGCCACAGAGTCAAGAGCAATGTAAGTGAAACTTTGAAAATGCAAATATCATATAATTCTTCAAAAAGGATCTATATTTTTTGTAATTCATAATATTATGTAATCACTTTGGATGTACACAGGCATGAGAAAAATCACTATTATTTCACTAGATAAAATTCTCTTTACAATTCATCATAATAGAGGTATTCGTAACAATCGCGTCAAGATCCAAAATTCTATAGTTGACAAGCATCACACAAAAATCGTGAAAAACTTTAGTATTGCTCAAAAAACACCACTGGATACTTAGACTTGAATCTTTCTACAATTACCATAACATTACATGAATTTAACATATCCAATTATTTGAGTTTATCTTGTATCTTTTGGTGGAGCTCACGAATTTCCTTCCTTATTTCTTAAAAACTCTCAGTCTTACACTCGAGATTCTTTAACACTACTTAATTGTTGAAAAATATTCACAAGTCATCCTCCATAGATACAATCTCTAATGAGGAAAAAATTGTTTTACCACTATTGTGACAAGAAAAATATCATTCCCAAAATCATGCCTAAATATTTCTAGACCCACCTTACTAAATAGATGATCCCCATCTATTATCTTATTGGATGTCTTGTATTTGAGAGAAAAATTTCATCATTTGTTTATCTTTAGCACTAATCTTCTTGATTCATTGATCAAATTCATCTAATGTTTATCCATAAAAAAATGGCTAACAACTACTTGTTACCTTGTTTCCTCATTTCCTTCAAGCTCAACTTAGAACTTCCCAGTTATGGATCTAATCCAAAATATTGCTATGACCCTCTACTAAGTTTTCTAACCTTTCTATATTATCAAAAGTAAGATGTAAAATCTATATGATTTCCTCTATACACTTATCTCCAAATTCTATAAAATTGTGTTTCCATTGAGAGCATGCCTCTAGAAAAGAATCACACTAAATTGTTGTGAGGGATTACATTTTAAGCACAATCTTTAGAGAAATATTTGGGTTAGCAAGGTTAATGGGACTTACTAACTTAGTAAAATTTTCCCTCAAAGCCTCATTATACTTCCTAAGGGCTTGGACGTTGCCTCATCCTTATCCAACTCCTTAAATAGGTGCTTCACACCTAGTATTATTAGTGCTTTGCCTCATTCCCTGGTAAGTTACCCAAGATCAATCTCCTCAATCCTATAATATTTTGGGGCAAGGTTTGAAGTATCCCTTTAGTGTGAGGAACCAAAATCTAAGCCTTCAAGTTGTCTTTTTGATCTCTTGTCTCAAATGATATCCTTTGAGTCTTTATAATTTCTAAAGACAACTAAAAAGATTATCTCATTGGGAGCATATCCATGTACTATGTGGTAGTGTAGGTTCTTTTCCTGAGTTGAATAGCCTTGGATAACTAGATAGGTGAAGAGACACACAATGATGACTCCAACTACCCAAGTGATGTAACTACAATTTTCTCAATTTCCTTTCCCTCATCTATTCTTTCCTTAGTTCTCTTCTCCACTATCAACATTAAAGTATCTTCTAATTTTTTAGGTAGAGAGGGTTGAGATTGGATAATTGACCTATGAGCTTCAAATGACATCTATGTCATCTTTTCAACAATTGTACCTTTTTCATCTATTTTTTCCTCTTTCTCAATGTCTATAGGCAGAGGCATAACTACTTCTTCCTTCTCTAGAGGAGGTGGTGGTGGAGTCTTGAGCTTTGTAGGAGGCACAAATGTTATCTCTATTGGTTTCTTAGGAGGAGGTGGTGGGATTTCTAGAGTAGATGACATTGTCTAGGAATCATTTTCCTTCAGTTTTTCCACAAATCTTTCTTCCCTTTTCTCTTTCCTTTGTTGTACCATCTTTACTCATCTCTACAATCAAAGTAATTGGAGGGATGGTTCCTTATACTTCCACCTACTTCTCTAGAGTAAAGATGAAATCATCTAGGTTAAAGGAATTTTACCCCCATTCCTCTGGTGTCTCACCTTGCTCCTAATTATTTGATTTTTTTATGTGAATATCCCATTCCTTCGTAAACATAGGAGTTTGCGTTTGGATTTTCCTTCTCATTCTTACATTGTTGATACATTGGCCCAAGTTCTCTTAATAAATGACATATTGTCTTTTGGATCTTCCTCCTCTTCTTTAGGAATAATTCCCATTGTGGAGGATGGAGTTGCACCACCCTTCTTTATTCTATATATCTTCTCCTTAATAGGTCCATGTGTTATCATTATGGTAACCATTCTTTTCCTTTTAGTTACTGGCTTTTGAGGTTAATCTTATCTTGTGTAGATGGTCCCTTAGAATCTAAAGCTTTTCTCTTCTTACCTTTACCAGTAGTTCTTTCATCCTGACATTTATATGCAACCTCCCTTTCATACCCATAAATTATACTAGACTTCATTAGCACAATTGGCTCATATGTAGGAATTGTGACCTTTATGCCCTTTCCTTCCTTAGGTTTAATAAGTTCTACCAATTATGGTCTTTGTGACACTGAATCCAAAGGGAATGGTTTGGTGATCCACCTTATCATAATCTCCTTTACATATTAGGCTTGAAATTGAATATATACATTTTTAGGCTTTTCCACCTCACCACTGGTGAACAACCTATTATATATTTCATCTCTATTATATAAAGGACCTAAAATATTTATAGAATCCTTCTTATAGGTCTTGGGAGGTTTCTAGATGTCAAACACTATTTCTACTAATGGGAGGTACATGCGACAATACTCATCAATTCGAACCTCATAGTCATCAACATAATTAACCTAGTAGTCCTTTATATACAAGTCATGAATCAAATTTCTACCCATTACACTCTTATATCTCCCAAATGGATCAAAATATGGTTGGTATATTGTAAATTCCCCTAAAGGATATTTCTCCCATTTGGGTTTGAATATCTTGATGATTTTGTACTCCAAAATAATATGGCTACTACAAACACTTTCTATGTTTTTTCCCACATCATTCATAGGAGCTTATGAGTTATCTGTTGATCTCCAAGAGGACCAATATGTTAGGAGGGTACCTTGGTATATTCTTAGGGTTTATGAGAGAACCTACTACTTAGATGTAGGTGAATGCATGGAATTGTCTATTATAAGCACCAAGATGAATGACCTTTGCAACTATTTCTACTAATAACTTCTTGGCATAGTCACCCTTAATGAATCTTGCACTACAAACACAAATGAATAATTAACAATGTGAAACTTAAGGATGCCATATTTTGATCTCTTCTTGACTAGCTAAGGATAGACCCTATATAACGAATCTCTTCCATCTTGCAATGATCCTCTCTTCACCAACCTAGGATATTTATCTCTTATTTCTAGATACACAACATAGGGGGTCATGTAAAACTTTGGATCCTCCAAAACTAAAATTAGTTGCTCATCAAGATAGTTTCTAATAATATTAGCCCAATCAATCTATTTCTTTATGCTTTTGGTTTTCTCAATGAAATATATCATCCATGTCTCAAAGTGTCTAGATGCAACCAGTCCCATAATTTCACTCAATAATACAATACAATACCCAATATCGACAATCATGTATCCTTGAGTAGATATCAATCTCTCCTACAAGTAATTTTGAATGGATAATTCAAGCGAGAAGGTGGAAGTGGGTAACAGTCATGGGGATATGACCTAAAATTGTGAGGGGAAGCACGCGAAGGATGATGGAAATATGAATGGTCAGTTGGGTCATGTTAACAATGTTGTAGTTTCTAATGGTCCTTGGAGCCCCATAAGGAATATTTGGAGGGGAAGGTCCTTCTCATGTGGAGAATCGAGTCATTTATGCTTCACGAGATATTGGTAAAGAGGTCTTAGATTATTTAGAAATAGGTCCCCTTTGGCCCCTATTTGGAAAAAAGCTAGTGGGTAAGTCATCATTCCCGCCTGTCACTTCTAAATCTTAACACAAAAAAGGTGAGTTCCATATTTTTGTCCTAGATCCCATTGTGAAGCATTTTATATCTTGATGGAATTAACCTTAGTGGGTATTTTTTGGGAAATGAGGCTTGACACTAAAAATTTGAGGAATATGGTCAATAAGAAATGGGCTCTCCATGGTCAAGTTGACATTGTGGCTATGACCAAGGGGTTTTTTCATTTCTTTTTACTTGTCAAGAAGATGTTTGGTTTTATGTGGGGACTCATGGTCCTTTGGAAAAAGTTATCTAATTGTGAAGAAATGGGAACCTAATATGGATCTTTTAGATGTTTTCTTCCTAACAACTCATTGCGGGTCTGACTCCCTCATCTCCCATTAGAGTTTTGAAATGAATATTTTTTTTAAGTACTACCTAGATCTTTTGGAGAATTGGTTTCTATTAATAATAAGATGATAGCTAGGTCAAGATCGATGTATGCAAGAATGTGTGTTAAGGTACATCAATTGAAGGACTTGCCCTAGAAGATTGATATTTTCTTAAAACTAGGAAAATGAACTCAAGAAGTGGAGTTTGAAGATCTCCCCAATGCCTACTTTTATTACAAAAAAGTGGGACATTGGGCTAAGAAATTCCCTAAAAAACCAAAACCTAGTAAGAAGGAAGAGCTAGAAAAAAAGAAAGCCCAAAAAAAATGGTATGGAAACCAAATGTTGTGTGGGACTAGACTAAAGAACCAAGGTAGGAGATACATGAAGATGTTAGGAAGATGGTTAAAGGTAAGGTTACTATTTGGGACGGGTTGGTTGATCATAATGGAAAAAATTGTTGAGGCAATGGATGAAGAATCTCCTTCCCCTCCCTTGGAGGGGAATAATGAAAAAGATAACATGGTTGATGGGTAGGACCCATTGGATTCTCAATCTCAGAATAAATAGGAGGAGAAATTCTTGAATATCCATGAGGAAGGCATTAAGGAAGGGGAAATCTAAGAGAATGATAATTATTATCTATCTAGATTCTTGGAAAATATAGTGAAAGATTCGCTAGAAGGAGGTAATCTTCTAGAGTCAGAACCCTGCTATGGGGAGCAAAAATTTGCATGTTTGGGCTCTAACTCCCCCTTAGTTGATTTTATGTAGTCAACTAGCCTAGAAGATTATCTTATGACTAAGGAACCTCTAGACAATTTACCTTCTAAGATAGAGGATTTATTTGCAAAGGAAGATAAAAGGCAGAAGATTGGAAACATAAAGAAGACTAAGAAATAAGGGTCCTCCTCCTTGTCTTTGAGTGGGGTATCAACTAGAAGAAATAAAATAGATCTGGTATCCCCTATTGTTAAATCAAATGTTGGTTCTCTAGGTAAAGAGGGAAGGAAAAGGTCTTAAAAACAAGAGAGAATAGGATTATTTTTAGAATATAGTTGATGGAAATTATGGAATTTACTCCTAAAAAGAAATGAAAATTGTCTCTTGGAATGTAAGGGGGTTTAATAGCCTCTACAATATTGATGTGGTTAGGAATCTTGTTCATGGCCACAAGCTAGATATTCTTGTGCTTCAAGAAACCAAGATGGATAAGGAAAAAGAAAAAAAAATTAGGCCTTTTAAAAATTGTGGGCCAATGTCTACTAGCTTAGAAGGAGCATTTGGAGGTACATTAGTGCTTTGGAACTAGTCTTTGCTTAATGGTCAAATAATTGATTCTAATAAGCATACGTTGGTTCTCAAGCTTCACCACTCTAAATTAGATGTTACCTGAATTCTAGTTAATATATATGCACCAAATAATAAAAATGCTAGGAGAAAGTTTTGGGAATACTTATCCAACTTGAAAAAAAAGGTTAATAGTGGGAGTCAAATTATGATGGGGGATTTCAATGTCACTTTATATGATCATGAAAAGATGGGAGGAAGTCCAAGCCATTCGAATGGAAGACTTGATCTTATGGATTGTATAAGTCAAGAAGCTATGGTGGATATGGATCTCCAAGGTATAAATTTTACATGGAGCAATAAAAGAGTTGCAGAGAACTCTATCCCATCTCATCTTCACAAAGTGCTTATTTATCTAGATCAGATCCAAAAAATCTACGTGTTCTCTATCCTATATCTCTAGGGTGGGTTCTAATCATTTACCTTTTCTTTTTGTGGCTAATTCCTTGGGGAAAATAAACTTCCCTTTTAGATTTGAAAAAGTGTGGATTCAACACCTAAATTCTTTACAAGATTTTGAAGGTTGGTGGATATCATAGTGGAAGGCTCTACTCTCTTTTATATAGCTAAAATATTGAGATATGTAAAAGATACAGTGAAAGTGTGGAATAAGAATTCATTTGGGGACATTTTGCAAATGAAAAATTCTTTAAAAGAGGAATTAAAAGATATACAAAATAGAATCCAAGTGGAAGGGTGTATTGTGGATCCTTTTGAGAAAGAGAATGACAAGTTAATTAGGTATCATGATATTGTTGCCAAGGAGGAGGTTTTTTGTAGACAAAGATAAAGGCTATATGGTTAGAGGAAGGAGATAAAAACTCTAAGTATTTCCACTCAACTACTATGAAGCATAGGGCCACAAGCAAAATTTCTAGTTTAATAGTTGACTCTAAAGAGATTTTTAATGAGGAATAAATTACTCATGGAATGTTGTCTTTCTTTTCCTCCTTATTATCTTCATTTATGGGCATTTCTCTAGAAATTTGAGTTGAAATTCAGGAAGCCATTCCCTTATTTATATCTAAAGAGTGGAATAAAATTATGGTGGCAATCTTGTTCGTTGAGGAAATTAGTAAGGTTTTCTTTTCCTTTAAAGGGGATAAATATCCTAGGCGAGATGGTTTCCCTATGTTCTTCTTCCTGATTCTTTAGGATGTGATTGGTAAGGATGTTTGTAATGCTATCAAGGAGTACTTTGGAGCAAGGAAAATGTTAAAGGAGATTAACTCCATTTTTCTTTGTTTAGACAGATTAGCCTTTGTAATTCTAGAAACACAATCATCTCTAAGGTTATAACTTTGAGAATTAGGTTCTCCCCAACCTCATTTCTAAGTAGTAGAATGGTTTCATTCTTGGTAGGCATATTCTAGATTCTATCATCACGGTCCATGAAAATATTCATGTTAGCATGAAGTCTTATGATATTACTTTAGGGGAGTATCTTAAGAGTAGGAGAGTATTGACATGTTGCATTCATGACTATGTTTTGCATTGATGTCAACATAGTAGTAAGTCTATAAAGACTGTCAGAGTAGAAGACACAAATTTTTGTTTTATAGATAATGGTTTGATTGTATGGTGATGTGTGGCCAAGGACATGTTTTACACTATGTCCTAATGATGTGGTTAAGTGCATGTGATATAATTTGTAAATGTACAAAAGTTGTACCTAATTTACAAGAGAGCAGTACAGAGACAGAGTGCTTAGAAAATAGTTTATGATGTTTGTTTGATATATTTTATTTGAGATGTAATAAGAAGATGCACTATAAGTCAGTTACTCATGACAGTTTGATAATGATAATAGAAAGTGTGCAAGCCCTAGTATTGCATGTGTGAGAAGTTGTATGGAATGTGAGCTAACAGTACTATTATAATTGATAATTAATTAATTATCTTATTATAATTAATTGTGAAAGCCTCAAGGTCAACTCAAGGAATTATTTTGAAGATACAGTATAAAGGAAATATGTTTTCCTTGTTTGTGTAGTGTATCAAGTGTGGTAATCATTGTGTTGAATGTAAAGTATGAAAAGGAGCAGAGTGTTTATTGAATGCGAGTAAGCAATCCAAGGGATTACTAGATGCAAGTTTTGTGATCTAGTTACAAGATATGAAGGAGTAGAAGCCTGGTTGATAGGATAGAGGAAGAGGAAAGAAAGACATTTTATTTCTATTATTTTATAAGGAATAATACATAGATCATTTGGATAGTGGGTTCCTTTATCTTAACCTTGAAGTTGTTTGGGTGGTGGGTCTAGCTAAGGTTAATACAACTCCTAACAAGGTTAGTACAACTCCTAACATGGTTGGAATCTCCTAACAGGGATTCAAAGTCTCCCAATAGGGACTGATATGTACTAAATGTTGTTATAGACTCCCAACTGGGTCCATCCTCTAACAAGGAACATTTATATTAGTACATCATCTTGTGGATGTCATCCCCACCGGGATTTTCCCTTTAATCAAGGGTTTCCCTAGTTAACATATATAGTGTTAATTGTGTATGAGTATCTTGTTGTGGCTTCTGATTATATTGATCATATTTTTAAAGATTAATAAGGTTGATAATTGTGATATTAGTTATATAATTGATTCACCTCCTCCCCCCTCTCATTTATATTGTTGGACTATATATTCTAATAATTGGCATTAGGGCATTAGGTCCTTAAATGATAAGCTTAACAGCTTTAGGAGATTGATGGAAAATATTTTTAGAAAGTATACTCCTAGATTTGATGGGGCCAACTATGATAGTTGGAAGGAGAAGATGAAGACTCATATGTTGTGCATGGGTCTGGGTGATTGGCTGTTGACAAAGAGTAAGAAGGAGATTGTGAAAGAGGAAAATCTTGAAGAATGTAGTGAGATAGAAGGAGATCTATTCATGTGTAACATGAGATCTAGAGAATCTCTACTATCATCTCTTCCAAAGAATGAATACAATTAGGTAAAATTAATTTAAACATCTTATGGAATTTGGAAAGCATTAGAATCTATTTTTGAAGGTGATACACATACAAAAGAGTAAGTTTGTGGAAGTGGATATGGACATTTCAAAATGCTAAAATTATGGAAGATGAATTTGTAAGAAACTATATTGGTAGGATATTAGAGATTGTTGTAGGAATCAAGTCACATGGTGGAACCAAGGAAGAAAATGAGGTTGTATGAAAGATCTTGAAGAATCTAACATCACCATTCAAGCAAGTAGCTTAGATGATTGAGTTACTAATACCCTGCACTAAGGAATTTACTAGAGAAATGTTTCTTGGAAGATTGGAAGAAAAAAAAGTGGATCTGAGACAATTTGGAGAATTAAGAAGAGTAGAAACAATCTTTAGTGCCCTCAATATTTGGCCAAGTTTGTCCAAAAGTGCAAGCACACATGGATATTTTGCTGGTAGTAGTAGAACCAGATTTGATGAAGACAAGAAGATTGAAGAAGGTATAACACTTCTTGTGAGAAGAGAAAAAGATGGTAGGAATATCTTTAAATGTTGGACATGTAATGAGCAAGGTCATTATGCATTAAAATATCTTAAAAGAGAGAAAAGGTATATAGGAAACTTTAAGCCTAGGAGAGATAGAAATTGTTTGTATGCTAATGAAGATAAGGAATATGATGAAAGAGCTCAAAGTGAAAGTGATGATGAGATAGATTTCATGGATATTAAGGAAGATGATCTTGATAGAGAAATTAGAATAGAAAAATCTCTAATTTCCCAAGCTAAAAAGAAATTAGATTGGATAATTTACACTGGTTGTTTACATCACATGACTAGTGATATGAATAAGTTTGTTAAATTGAGGAACTATGATGGAGGTATTGTTAGAGTTGGTAACAATGCATCCTATCATATTACAAGAATTAGGTCCATTACTTTAGATGGAAGAACTAACGCTGACAATGTTTATTTTGTTGATGGATTGAAGCATAATTTGTTGAGTGTTGTATAGTTAGTGGACAAAGGATATCAATTGAAATTCACAAAAAAAGACTTGCACTATCAAGGACAAGGATGGTAAGATGATTAAAGAACTAGAACTAGGTCCAAGGGTAACATATTTCAATTGAATACCACTAAAATGACATGTTTGGTTGCTAAAATGGATAATAGTTGGTTGTAGCATAGGAGATTTTTTCATATGAACTTTTATAATATTGTGAAGCTCAACAATACATTTGCAGTTAGATACTTTCCTAAGATTACAAAGCCTACTAACATTGATTTCAAAGAGTGTATTTTGGTTAAGTATAAGAAAGTATCATTTCCTAGTAAGAGGTTCATCACTACAAAGAAGCTAGAAATTATTCACATAGATTTGAGTGGTCCCACTAGAACAAGAGGATTCTATGGTGAAAGGTATTCTATGATTTTTGTTGATGATTCACTAGAATGATGTAGGTAGAATTTCTTAGAGAGAAATCTAAAGCTTTTGAGAAATTTAAGATATTTAAGAATAGAGTTGAGAATGAATTTGGTGTTAAGATAAAATGTTTGAGATCAAATAAAGGAGGAAAATTCACCTCTAGAGAGTTTAACATGTTTTGTGAAGAGAATGGAATCAAAAGATAGTTATCTTCACCTAAGAATCCTAAGCAAAATGAGATTGCAAAAAGAAGGAATAGATCAGTTTCAGAGGCAAAAAGAGCAATTTTGTTTGAGAATGACGTATCCAAGACATTTTGGAGAGAAGTAGTCAATACAATAGTGTACACTATGAATAGAGTACAAATTAGAAAAGGGATGAGCAAGACCCCTTATGAATTAAGGTTGGACATTCACCATTAGTTAAATATTTAATAATATTTGGAAGAAAGTGTTACATTAAAAGAGATGATGACATTGGAAAGTTTGATCCAAGAAGTGATAAAAAGGTATGTTTCTTGGCTATTCATTGAAAAGTAAGGCATACAAATATTTTAGTCACATAACCAAGACTATAGTTGAGTGCACAAATGTAAAGATTGATGAAAATTTTGGAACTAAGGAAAAGATGGTAGATTATAATTCTGATGAAGAAGAAGATAATTCTAGATTTGTTAGGAAGGATGTTGAAGTTTTCTTTGAGACTAACAATGATCTACAGAATGATGTTCTAACTAAAAAAAGATGATAAAAGAGGTTTGAGATAAGAGTTGAAATGACAACTCCTACTTCTAATAGGAACATGACAAAGAATCACCCTCTAGAGCATATAATTGGAAGTAAAGACAAAGGTGTGATGACAAGAAATAGAGTAAATGAGGAATTATTTTGATTTCTCAAGTTGAACCTAAATGTGCAGATGAAGCATGTAAAGATGGTCATTGAATTCAAGTAATGCAGGAAGAACTAGATCAGATTGTGAAGAATGAAACATAGGAGTTACTTCCTCGAACTAAAGACAAGAATGTGATAGGAACCAAATGGGTATTTAGAAACAAGATGAATAAACAAGGTGAATTTGTGAGAAATAAGGCCAAATTTGTATGCAAAGGATATTCACAACAAGAAGGAATAGGTTATAAGGAGACATATGCCCCTTTAGCCAGAATGGAAGTAGTAAGAATGTTCTTGGCTTATGCAACAAATAAGAAGTTCAAAGTATATCAAATGGATGTTAAATCAACTTTCCTGAATGGAGAACTTGAAGAAGAAGTATAGATTGAGAACCATGAAGGATTCCCTTTGATAGAGGACAAAGAGATGGTATGTGTAATGAACCCAATTTGGAGGTCCATTGTTTTTATTTGACTTTTCTCTTCTCTTGATTGGTTTTTTTGTATTTCACAACATAAGATTGCTAAAATATAAATACAGAGATTTGACTTCTTCTAATGTTGCGGATTTATTGGTCTTCAAATATGATTAACGTCAAAAGTCCTTATAATCTTTTATTCTTTCAAGCCTTTTACATGTATTGTCTTCCATATTTGGTTTCCTCCTTCTTTAATCGCAGCTTACAGTATGAACCTTTTAATCAATGTTTCATCAATAGAGTGGTTTTTGCCAGACACAGTCTTTGTTCATTCAAATTTGGCAAATAAAATATGCACATTATGTCACTTTCAATGCCTTGACCATTGTGTTCATTCTAAATCATTGTTATTTCTTGTAAGGAAGTTTAATAGAGTGTTGTGATTGTCTTTTATTATCACTATGGTTATCGATGGAAACCCCAATCCTTATGCGTATGAATACTGATGTCTTATGTAACCTATGCATTGTGATCATATCCTGTTGTACTGACGTGGAATCGGATGGAGGTCCTCCTGCACATTTCAATGCCAATTCATATGCTCTGCTCCTTCCTCACTTCCTATTTTTAATCCCATTCAAGGCTGTCTTTTATGCCCCTCAGTCCTTCCCCATAAATATCTTGGACTTACATGTGAGGAGATGTGTCCTTGAGATAGCGTCATCGATTGATAAATTATGTTTTATATAACTTATGTAATTATATAAATGTTGGTTAGGCTTAGACTTGTGTATTGATTGTATATTTGTATTGATAATAACATATGTTATATTAATAATAATATTCATAATATCATTGTTAATTATATAGTATATTTGCTTTATATATTAATAATATTTACTTCTCATGTTTATATTATTATTATTATAAATAATATAGATTAAATAAAATTATTATTATGAATAATTATAAATTATATTATTATGAATAATATAATTAAATAAATCATAAGTATTTATCTATATAGTTTATCGATATGATAATAGTTAGATATATTATCCACTATAGATTTATAATGTAATTATAACATATAACATATTATATATTATATATTAATAATATCATTATTATAATGGATTATAATATTATTATTCTTAATTATTATCATTGTATAATATGTTATTTGAATATTCATATATCCTTAAATTTGGGCTCATGACAAGTCCGCCCCTCTCGAATTTGCTTGTCCTCAAGCAATAAACATTTTCATATTTGTTTCAAATGAAATTGACTACTAGATCCTATTCAAATTTTTACTTATAAGATTATTTCATTCTATCTTATAAAAGATCCACACATGTAGTATGAATTTGAATGCAAAGTATACATATGAATGTATGAAGACACAAAGAAAACATGAAGCATACACATTGATGCATGAAGACATGAAGTAGACACGATGTAGGCACATCATACATAACCTTGATTAGATAAATAATGCTCAATGAATATACTTCTTTTTTAGGCTTATGAACCCTGCAGCCACAAAATAAGCATCAGTACATGCATACATATAAACTTCAAAGAAATTTGAATGATAATAAGTTAATCCAAGCCAAATCCATGCTAAGCCCAAGAATGGAACTTTGGCCCCCTTGGTCCCAGTGGTAGGTGTTAGGCATCCACATGAGGTGGTCTACTTAGTGGATTTCTTGTTTGGCTAGAAAGGTTCTTTTGAAAAGGAGTCATTACTATCTTTCCCTTAACTAGCACTACAATAGGGTGTCCTAACCGCTCTCCCTTGATTGAAAACTCCATAGGAAAGTTGATAGGGTGCCCTTACTATCTTCCCCTTAACTAGTACTACAATAGGGTGCTCTCCCCTAATTGCAGACTCCATAGGAAAGTGGTAGGATTCCCTTTCTTATTTACATAATCTTTTGGAAGGAATATTTCTCTCTCTCCTTATTATGATCATCATAAGATGGTAGATTTATAGTGCAGAGGGCGTGTGAAACAAGCTCCAAGCATATCCGACAAGTGCTCAAAATTACTTCGCCTCTCCCTCCACCAACTCCCTATCTTAGGATATCATAATGTGGATGAGAAGATGAGTATTAAATTTAATTTACTTAGTTCATTTGAAAGATTTTTTCTTATAGTACACAAACAGCTCTCTCTCTCCTTGTTATGATCATCTTGATGGTAGAATGATGGTGTAGAGGGTGCATGAAACAAGCTCCAAGCGTATCCGACAAGTGCTTGAAATTACTCTGCCTTTCCCCCCACCAAATCCCTATCTAAGATTACGTAATTTGGATGAGAGATAGACTCTTTGTACTATAATTGAAATGTATTCTAATTACTATGTTTTCCTTAAATCAACATATTTATATTTCATTTTTTTTCATTTTTCATATATTCTAATTTCATTTCTTTGTAACTAGAATCATTGATAGATTATTCAATACTCTTCACAATAAAAAATGTGTTAGTAATAAGAAAGACACTATCAATTATCTCATAGCAATATATGCACCCAAAAAAAATATCTTACCTCATTACCCTTATGTGTTGAAGTGGTGATTATAGGATATTTATCCATTATTTACTCTTAACTACCTTAAGGATCCTGATAGATTCAACCACCTTTGCCGAATAGTTCCCCACTTTTATGTGAGTTAAGCACTTTGGGAGAAAAGGTCAATCATGGAGATGTACCGAAATACTTTTGCACTAATGATTTTCCTTTGTGTATTTCCCTTTCTTTACGAGCTTGTCTCTAATGAAATTTTAGGCTCCTTTACCGTGGGAATGTCAAACTCCCTTTGAATCTGATATCAATATCCCCTTTTCTACAAGACATACTCGAAAGAGAAGATCAAGGCAAGTGCTCGTAGAGAAAAACAAGAAATAAGAGAAAGATTTATATCATACTCAAGAATAAATAATTTTTCACAATAAATATATAATAATCTAATTGAAATATATACTTTAATACATATCTTTCCAACTTTTTATTTCCTTATCAAATAACTATGATTTTGAGATTCTAATTCAAAAATGAATAAGGAAACATTACACACATAGTTAGTTATCTACATAATTGAATAATTTATCATTCATCATTTAAATATAATAGTTTTATCGGTAATATGACTTTCTTATTTATCATTAACTCTATTATATTCAGATTCATATAATGTTAGAAATAATAGTAATGATAAATTTCAATAACCCTTATAAAAGTACATGTACCTCATGTACTTCTATCTGCTAATTTTAGTGATTGCCAACACAACGCGAGCGGTCATTGAGAGTTTGATGCACATCGGGAGAATCTCAATATCGTCAAATGCTTCTTTACCAAGGACAACATAATTGTAGCACCATGACACCTCTCCACTTTGTATTTGAAAGAGAGCATGAAAAATTTCGTGTAGAATGAGCCTCGAGCATGATAGGGTTGTTTGTGAAACAAGATAATTTTCTTAGCAAAGTTTGTATGTTTGCTGAGTATACCCTGCATTTGTGTAGCAAGACTCCCTCATATAGTGTGACTGGTATGCAATATAGAATCCTTTTTGCCCAGTTGGATCTCCATATATGATATTGGTGTCTTCAATCAATGGTCTTATATGTGCCATGGAATTATTATATGCTGCTAATATATTATTGTTGGTTAAACATTGTTGTAGTGAAATCTGATAGTATATATAATTTGCAGTTCTGATGTCAATCTTCCAATCTTGAATAGTAATGCATGGTGCAGATTCCTTAGTCTTTGAATAGTGATGGAGAATGAATATTACTGTTAAAAAAATATATTTGTTTGTAAGAGACCTAACAAGATGCACCATTATGTTGGTAGTCAAATTTGAAACACATGCAAAACAAAACAATGTTGAGCATATGGACTGCAATAATAGCCATTCAAATCACAAGTAATTTTTGCATTTTTTTTTTTTAAACACTATAAATCTGCACTTTATGCAACTTATATGGACTTTTGAGATGATCAATTTCTAATGACAATAATGCTTGGAAGATTAATACAAACTCCAAAATGACCACAAAAGAAGAATTTCCCAAATCACAACAAGAATTCATAGCCCGGCCTTAGCTCAACATCCCCAAATGATATCTTGAGTTGACTATGATATGAGAATCCTCCTACCGATCTGGTCAATATGCCGATTGCAATCTTCCCAAGCAGCAAGCCGGATCTGTCTACATGACAATCTCAACTCCATTACTCCCATACTATCCCTCTTACAACTTCCTTCTGAATTGTCTCTTGCCTTCATATATTCACTGCTCCATTCTTTGAATATCTCTATATTTCACCGATCTTCTTAAACCTTCTCCCACATAGGATGGCAAGATCATGGCTCTGATACCATTTGTAATGAACCCAATTTGGAGGTCCATTGTTTTTATTTGACTTTTCTGTTCTCTTGATTGGTTTTGTTGTATTTCACAACATAAGATTGCTAAAATATAAATACAGAGATTTGACTTCTTCTAATGTTGTGAATTTATTGGTCTTCAAATATGATTAACATCAAAAAGCCTTGTAATCTTTTATTCTATCAAGCCTTTTACATGCATTGTCTTCCATATTTGGTTTCCTCCTCCTTTAATCACAGCTTATAGTATGAACCTTTTAATCAATGTTTCATCAATAGAGTGGTTGCTGACAGTCATAGTCTTTGTTCATTCAAATTTGGTAGATAAAATATGCACGTTATGTCACTTTCAATGCCTTGACCATTGTGTTCATTTTGAATCATTGTTATTGCTTGTAAGGAAGTTTAATAGAGTGTTGTGATTGTATTTTATTATCACTATGGTTATCAATGGAAACCCCAATCCTTATGCGTATGAATACTGATGTCTTATGTAACCTATGCACTGTGATCATATCCTATTGTACTGACGTGGAATCAGATGGAGGTCCTCTTGCACGTTTCAATGTCGATTCGTATGCTCTGCTCCTTCCCCACTTCCTATTTTTAATCCCATTCAAGGCTATCTTTTATGCCCCTCAGTCCTTCCCCATAAATATCTTGGACTTACATGTGAGGAGATGTGTCCTTGAGATAGCATCATCGATTGATAAATTATGTTTTATATAACTTATGTAATTATATATGTTGATTATATAAATGTTGGTTAGGTTTAGACTTGTGTATTGATTGTATATTTGTATTGATAATAATGTATGTTATATTAATAATAATATGCATAATACCATTGTTAATTATATAGTATATTTGCTTTATATATTAATAATATTTACTTCTTATATTTATATTATTATTATTATTATGAATAATATTAATCTATATTATTATGAATAATATAGATTAAATAGAATTATTATTATGAATAATTATAAATTATATTATTATGAATAATATAATTAAATAAATCATAAGTATTTATCTATATAGTTTATCGATATGATAATAGTTAGATATATTATCCACTATAGATTTATAATGTAATTATAACATATAACATATTATATATTATATATTAATAATATCATTATTATAATGGATTATAATATTATTATTCTTAATTATTATCATTGTATAATATGTTATTCAAATATTCATATATCCTTAAATTTGGGCTCATGACAATATGAAAATTGAAGAAATCTCTATATGGTCTAAAGCAAGCACCTAGAACTTGGTATGCAAGGTTGGATACATATTTGACAAAACTTGGATTTGCTAAAGGTTTGACATATGGTAATTTGTATTTGAGAGAAATTGAAAATGGTTTATTAATCATAGTAATATTTTTTGATGGCATAATATTTGGAGGTAATGATGAAGCAAGTGATAAGTTTGATGAAGAGATGAAGAATGAGTTTGAAATGAGTATGATAGGAGAAATGAAGTTTTTCCTAGGTTTGTAGATTGTGAAAAATAGTGATGGTATTTTTATTTCACAAGCTAAGTATTTGAAAGATTTGTTGAAGAGATTTGGACTAGAGAGTTGTAACCCTATTCGTACTATTGAAATTAAGGTCAAATCTTTTGTCTATTAGTGACTTAACACTTAGTCAATTGATTACATTTCTACTAAGCTCTATAGTTGCTATCAAGCTTATCATACTACTAGTAGTGTAAACCAAGTTTTCCAATTGCTACCAACCTAATCAGTCAAATTATAGTTCATGCCAAGCTTCATAGTGTCTACCAAGCATCTAAGGTAGAGTATGGTGTTAACCAAGCTCTATAGTACTATCTGAGCTTATCAATGTCTACTAAGTTGTTAGTGTTAATGAAGTGAATAAAGATAGTGTTGACTAATACATACAGTGTCAACTGAGAATTTTAGTATCTACCAAGTTCTTTAGTATTCATCAAGTCATCGAGTGCTTACTAAGTTCTTGCTACTCCAAGTGATCAGTATGGACCGAGTGTCAGAGTTTTCCAAGTGCTAAAAAGTGTCGTTGAGTGTTATAACATCACCCAAGTTATCTTTAGAACCCAAGTTACAATAGCGAGTTGACTTTGTGAAGATTGTTAGAGCTTAGTATTGTAGCCAACTCCAAAAGGTAATGAATTGGATTGGTATATATGTAATGTATTGTATCATATCCAAACAAGTATGTTAACAAGTAGAAGAAGCAAATGAGTGTGAATTAAAGAAGGACAAGTAGTATAAGAAAAAGTTGAGACTTATCTATCACAACCAAGTGATCATTGTTATTCAAAGGAATTTCATTCATCAAACCAAGTTGTAGAATAGAGATTAGCCATTGATGTATCCTAATAGGTGCATCAGTAAAATCCTTTGACAAGGTGGACTTAATAGTTTTATTCCAAATATCCTAACAAAGTGAATACTTCATTGTATGTTGTAAATCCTTTCACAAGGTGGAGCTAACAATCCTTATTACTCCTAATAAGGCAGATCACTAGAAGTGATCAATTGTAAGCTTTAACAGGATGACTTTATATTGCAGTAATAAAGCTTGTGGGTATCATCCCTACCCCAATTTTACTTTCTATTTGGAAGGTTTCTAGGTTACCAAATATTATGTCAAGTGTTATGAATGTTTTATTGCTTTCAATCTTTCATGCATGTAATTAGATCAGATTAAATTGTGGATGTTTAATTGGTGAAATAAAGTATAAGTTATATTGGTTCCTAATTCACCACACCCCCCCCCCCCCCCCAAACCCTCTCAGTCAACCAGTCTATACTACATTTCCAACAATTGGTATCAAAGCATTAGTTCTCACATCAAAATTTTAGTATCTTGAGAAAATATCAAAGGCAATGGAAGTATACAGACTAGAAAAAGCTATTGAAAATGAAAAGTTGGATTTGCAATTGTCCATGGAACAATTAAAGAAAATGAAAGAACAACTCTCTCAATCCTTGAAAAGAAGAAAAGACCTTGTAGTATAGATGAATGGCAATCTCTACATTGAAGAAATAATTGAAGACATTTATCAAGATAGAAGTTTAGATGAAATTGATACAACAATCAAAGATCTACTTGAAAAGAATCTTACTCTTCATGAAGAAGTCAAAAAGTTGAAAAGAGAACAAGAAATTCAATCAGTTAGAATGTGTGAAGTCATGGAGCAAAAGGAAAAAGCTAAAGAAGAAATAGAAGAAAAGGATAATGAATTTCATCAACTATCTCTTTAGCAAGCAGGCCTAATTGATCAAATCAATGATGCAAATTAAGAGCTTATCAAGTTGAGGACAAAGAATGAAATATTATAGAATGATCTCATCATAGAGAAGCATACCAATGAGAGGATAATGAAATCTCAAGAAAGAATGAATTAGTTAGATAAGAAAACTCAATTTAAACACAAAGGTAAAGAAGGATTAAGATACACAGAAGAAGGTGAATCATCTTAGCAAGGAGCTCAAAATAACAAAAGGCCTACTTGTAATCATTGTGGAAAAATAGGACTACATCAAATAAGTGTTGGAGTAATGGTAAATCAAAGTTCAATGGAAAGTGTTATAGTTGTAAAAAACCTAAGTTCAAAGGAAAGTGTTTCACTTGCAATAAACAAGGGCACAAATCCGCATAATGAAAGACCAAGAAATGGAACCAAACAAAAAAAATTTGTCAAAGCTATATTTGGTTGGGATTACAATACATGGTGCAAATGTCACTAATGTGGTGAGTTTGGGCACATTGGAGCAAATTGCATAAAACATCAAACAAGGAAGAGAGACACTATGAAGAGATGTTTTTTTTGTACAGAACATGGACATCTTGCCAAGAATTGTATGAATAAAGGAAGAATTGAAGATATAAAGAAAGTTAAAGGTAACAATATTAGAAGTCAAATGAGGCAAAAATGGGTAAGGAAATCTCTTGAGGATGCAAATCAGAGTAATGAAAGTGTTGATGCCCAATTCAATGAGTTAGGTACCTCAACCATCTCAAACTAGTTATTCATGGAGATCATTGGAACTACAATTTAGAAGGATACATCATATATCAATTCTAGTTAGCAAGTAGAAGATCCATATAAGTATTCTAGATGTACAAGGATCACTAAGTTAAGATGATAGTTAAAGACCTTACCAAGTTTGGATGCAGATGCCAAGTTGGCGAATCTACTGAGTTTTGAGTTTGAAATTCTTTACACTAAAGTTACTACCGAGTTAAGATACCCTATAGAGTCAAATTGAAGGTATCTTCTAAATTGAAGACTTATCCAAGTGGAGGACAACCTGTCACAGAGAAAACTAGTGTACGATGCATCAATGATGATTTTAAGATAGAATATTGATTAAAAGGATAAATCAAAGGTCATTATTTCATTGCAATTTTTCAAAGCAATAGAGTGAAGAGTATTCTAGAGCCCCCGAGTGATTTAGAGTGAATTAGAGAAACCTCTTTGAAGGCATTTAAAGTATTATTGAGAAAAGTATGACATCTTCTACCAAAAAAACCAAGAAGGGTTCAAAGATGTTAGCTCAAAGATTTGATTATAAAGCTCTTACATTAAAACTAAGTCCAACAATTGCAGAGGACTTGACCCAATTAGAGTGCAATCATGAATTCCTCCCAAGGTACTCCTTATTTATGATATTCGGTCATGTTACCATTGTTCAATTCAAGAGTTTGGAACCCTATAATTGAACCAAGAATTCAATGAGTTGTGTGTGGATGGGAGCTTGAAACCCAAGCACAAGTATTTGGAGACAATGTGTTTAACACACATCCTACACATGCCAAGAGATTTCCAAGGAAAATGGATTAGATTAATCCTTAGTTGAGTTTAGGACATGCATTTTTGGTTGGACCAACCTATTCAAATCACCAAGAAGATGATACACAAAAGTACAAGGTTGCCAATGTTGAACATGGCAAAGACCACAAAAACCCCTAGGTTTGGTAGAATTGACAAAGAGGACTATTTCTGAATGGAATGGAAGAAGTATGAAGTTGAATGGCATAACTAACATGGAGATAAAGTTTGGCATCCATGTTATAACCCACAAGATCTACAACTTGAGTCGATTAAACAATGTTCTGTGTGAAGTTGTTGACATGGCATTCAAAGTTGTAAAGAACAACTTATCTTTTGCCCTTGCCAAGTTGCAACTGATTCAACCAAGCAAGAACATGGAGAGAATTCACTCATCAAATAATAATCCTTTTAAGTTCAGATCTCTATATACTTTTTTACCCTTTTATGTACAAAAGTCCTTTCCTTCCAAAGGCATTGTGGTGTGGAAGAAGGATACACTAGTTTTGTATTAGATTAATGAATGTATAGTAAAGATGGTTGACAACTTTGAAACAATAATGGATGCATACTTTGAAACTTTCAAAGAGAAAATAAAAAGTAGATATAGAACCCCTAAGAAATTAGTGGAAGATTATGAGCAGGACATTTATTTTCTAGTGGACTATGATAAAGTTCATATCCAAGTAGTAAGGCCTAGAGTGGCATGGGTTAAGCTTCTAGGATATGATAGTAACATAGATGATACAAGGGACATTATTGAGGCTCTTGTGAATGAGCCAGTAGACCCCAAGGCACCATATTTATGTACTTATGAGGAAGCTAATGCTAGGATCTCATTAGAGATCAAACTTCCTCAGGCTATGAAGAGAGGAAGGAAACAATTGGAGAATATTCTAAAAGAAACCAAGAAATCCAACTCTCCTCTTATGTTGATAGGAGGTAAAGGAGATGACATAGAGGAAGATGAGGAAGTAGAGGAAGATGAACCTAAAGAGGAGGAGCCACCTAAGAAGAAAGGAAAGGTTATCATAACAAGACCTTCAAAGTCCTCCCCTATTGTATTCAATTGGAGACCTACTAAGTCCAAGAAAAAATTGAAATTGGGTGAAGAAGAAGAAGAGGAAATAGTCTTTAAGAGGTCTTCTTGTACCTTCAAAGAACTTGGCTATCTAGACTGCAAAGTGGAGGATACATGGGAGACTTCAAATTCCTTAAATATGAGACAAGGAACAAGGAGGAGCAAAAACTTATTGAGGAACTAAAAAAGAAAGTTCTGATATCCTACTAAAGATAGTAACACATCATTGGGAGAATGCATTAGATTTTGCCAAGTATATTAGAGAACAAACTCTCAGACAACTTATGTTGAGTCTTTCTGATAACAAAGTGAAGTAATCATTGAAGGAGAATGAAACAAAGTTGACCCCCAGATTCAATGTATTCCTGATCCTATCAAAAGATATTGAAGCAGTTGTAAAGTCTAACATAATTACATGAAAGAATATCTATGGGATGCACAAACCTAGTGAAGAAGTTGTACAAATTGTAGAAACAAATGATGATGAAATTGATGATATTGACAATGTAGAAGGAGTTGATCTAGAGGATGAAGAGGATTAAGAGGATTAAGAAGAATCAAGAGGTGATCTTCCTAAAATTTAGAGTATCCAAGACTTAGACCTAGAGAAGATAGTGGTAGAGGTAATGGCCTCCCTTCCTCTCTCTCCAAGAAAACCCTTAGTGCCACCTAGCTTAGAGAAGGTTGCTACCAAGTTAGTTGTGGTAAACACTACTCCACCAAGCACCCAACTAACCATTGGAGCCATACTACAAAGTGCAATGATGAGTGAAGTTTCCATCACTCCATCTATTGATAAATAAGCTCAAATCATCTTAGCATCAATGTCACATCTAGCATTAGTAATTTTTCCTATCATAGCTGTTGTTAATACTATTTTTACTATTATTACTTCTTATGTTGTTTCTATTGTGGCAAGTGCAATGATAGTTGAGGTCAAGCCTCAATTGAGCACTAAAGTTTTGAAGAAAGATAAGGAAATTATTTCTTCAGTTATTCAAAAGGAAAAGGGTAAAGAGTTATAAGTCTCTACTAAAGAAATTAATCTAGAGGGGGACATTGTAATACCAGATTGAGATCTTACCAATTTAACTCTTGATCAAATGGACACCCTTGGTGAGCTATGGAAAAAAGAGGACAAAATAGCATGGCCACTTTTGGGCCAACTTGTTGACATTGTTCACAAGTACAATGAAGAATTGGATGGTCAAGACAAACTTCTATAGGTGGTAGGAATATAGTTTGAAAATATTTTTTTAGAAAAGGTAGCACATAAGATAGCTATTGATCAAGTAGAATTATCTATTATTCTTGCTACATTTGAAATCTATGTAAATAATGTTGTTTCTTTGTTTGTAAAGTTAAGTGATACATCTAAATTTACTAAGGAAATAAAGGAGAAACTATCTAAGATAGATCCTAACATGAAGGCAAGTGCATGTCAATTGTCACTTCATCCTAGTTGCAGTTTTGCATATTTTATGAAAATTAGATATCTGACAGATCTCCAGGCTGAATTATTGAGGGAAGAAGCCAAAACAAGTTCTAGTCTAGTACAGATACAAGGCATGATACTTCCCAACATGGATGCAATGCAAAAACATAATACACATGCAAAAACATTGATCCATGACAATAATTTCTCTATAGCAGATCACATGATGGAACTATCAACAGAGGTGCAAATTTCTTTGTATAGTTCAAAAGTTTTGTGAGAGAATTAGGACAAGAAAATATCCATAATTTTGAAGGTACACAGTGATTTTCTTTCACATTTTGGTGTTACCTTGTAATTTTTACAATTTTGGCATTTGTATCAAAATCAAGGGGGAATATATATCATATGTAAAATCAAGAGGAAGATATATGTATACAAGGACGGAAATACATATAAAGTATGAATGATGTATATACATAGCAAAAAATATGTTTACAAAACCAATTTTGTAAAATTAAAAAAATAGAGTCAAAGGTTATCAAGCAAAAGCAACAATAGAGAACAGTTAAAATTGAGTTGCAATCCCATTCATGTTGATAGGGGGAGTTTTGACTTATATTTTGAGCATTCAATATTTGGTATGATAAGTGTTTTTGTCACTAATACCAAAGGTGGAGATTTTTGACATTAATTTTAAATCTTTTGTCTATTAGTGACTTAACAGTTAGTTGGTTACATTGCTATCGAGCTCTATAATTGCTACCAAGATTATCATACTGCTAGTAGTGTAAACCAAGTGTTTCAGTTGCTACCAAGCTAATTAGTCAGATTATAGTTCATGCCAAGCTTCATAGTGTCTACCAAGCATCTAACATAGATTATAGTGTTAACTAAGCTCTATAGTACTACTCGAGCTTATTAGTGTCTACTGAGCTATCAATGTTAACAAAGTGAATAAAGATAGTTTTGACCGAGCCATGCAGTGTCAATCAAGCATTTTACTATCTACCAAGTTCTTTAGTATTCATCAAGTCATTTAGTGCTAACCAAGTTCATGCTACTCCAAGTGATTGATTCAAATTTCAGTTGAGTGTTAGAGTCTTTCAAGGGTTGACAAGTGTTATCGAGTGTCAAAATATCACCCAAGTTATCTTTAGAACTCAAGTTACAACAATGAGCCAACTTCGTGAAGATAATTGTAGCTGACTCCAAAAGGTGATGAATTGGATTGGTGTATATGAACTATATTGTATCATATCCAAAAAATTATGTTAACAAGAAGAAGTAGATGCATGCGAATTAAAGAAGGCTACAAGTAGTATAAGGAAAAGTAGAGACTTATCTATCACATCAGAGTGATCATTGTTATTCAAAGGAATCTGATTTAGCAAACTGAGTTGCAGATTAGAGATCAACCACTGATTCATTCTAACAAGTGCATGAGTCAAATCCTTTAACAAGGTGGACTTAACAGTCTTATTCCAAATCTCCTAACAAAGTGCATACTTCACTGTATGTTGTAAATCCTTTCACAAGGTGGAGCTAACAATCCGTATTGCTCCTAATAGGGCAGGTCACCAAAAGTGATCAATTATAATCTTTAATAGGCTAACTTTAGGCTACAGTAATAAAGCTTGTGCATATCATCCCCACCCCAGTTTCACTTTCTATTTGGAAGATTTTTGGGTTACAAATATTGTGTCAAGTGTTATGAATGCTTAATTGCTTTCAGTCTTTCATGCATGCAACTAGATCAGATTACATTATGGATGTTTAATTGGTGAAATAAAGTATAAGCTCTATTAATTCTTGATTCACCCCCCACTGATTAGCCTATTTTATGGTTTTTTGGTTTAAGAATTGGTATTTCATGAGTTACTCATAAACAATATTTAGACTCTCTATGTTTATATGCTATGCTTATGTGTGTATTTGATACTTTTAAGACTAAAGGAATGTGTTGAATATATATGGATTATGTGGTTACGTATGATGAAATCTGGTATTCTTTTCATTTTGCATTAATGGGGTAACATTCATGTAGACATGTGATGAGGATATTGCTAAAGTAGGGAAAAACTTATTGTGAATTTTTATCTTGGGTATGTGTTGTAGTTTTTGTGTGTACTAATCTCTTGCAAGAAAGGATAAGTTAGTGGGTGGGCAAAGAAGACTCAACATCAAAGTGGTATCATCAAGAAAAAAAACTACTTTCAAGATTCATAATGGCTCCATTATTTCCAGTCAATGGTGGTTTCTATTGTAGACCAAGTCAATTCATTCAGTGATTGTTTTGGAGGAAATCCAACAGTCATGCATTCCTATATTTCTGTGTATTTGAATGCAGTTTACTCCTATGTTAAATGTTGTTGTTTCACTTATAACTAAAAGTTGTTGTATTCCTGAATGGGAGGATCCTAGTTCTTAGGAGTTTTTTTTTCTAGTTGTTTATAAATAAGCTAAAGTTTTTGATTCCAAAGGAGAGATGTTCAAGAAATATTTTTGTAATCCAGTAAGTAGTGAATACAACTTTGTTACTTTCATCTTGTACTTATGTTTCCATGAATAAATGAATGATATTTTTAGATCTTAGTCTTTGAGTTTCCAATTCAATCACTCTTCCATGGGGGCCCACATGGAAGGTGAACTTAGCTCATAATTAAGTAGGAATTAGACTTAAGCTTTCTTGAAGTAGTTATACTTTGTTTCTCCTACAACCACCTAGTAATATAACCATTGGTTGTTTCCTATAGCATAGATGTAGAACTAGGATTACTATTTGTAGCATTATCTTAAGTTCTAAGTTAAGTTAATATTTCCATTTCTAATATAGATTTCCTTTAGTATCATCTTTGATTTAGTTGTAATGACTTTAAAGGTGAATTAGAGCATATACTTTGTAGTCACCATTTCAATTTTATGCTCCCAAAGTGATAAATTAAATGAGTTTAGTATGTTATTTTAAGTAAGACACTTGATAATTGTTTAACCATGGAATCATTGTAAAAGGATGTATAATCCTTCATTACTAAGGTATTATATTGACCAATCATTTTTGGCATCATTTTTAGGGATGGTGTCAATCTAGTTCAACCCTGGAGTCATTATGTTAGTTTAATTTATGCATTAGTATGCATGCATAGAAGAAGAGACCATCTTAGGAGATTCCTTCCTCATATTATTCAAGATGAACCATTTGAGGCTTTTAACCCAGAGCCTAAGGAACCCCAAGTTGGGAACATACAAGAAGAAGAACCATTTGGGAACATATTCGCTAATGCATATGAACAATCGTCTTCACCTCCATCCTTTGAAGAATCATTCCATATGAATGACCCTTTTGCCAACCCAAAGTATTAGGATAATCCACTTGCCCTTATTTTTTACTAGCCACAATAGCCAGGACCTCCTCCAAGGATGGCCCAACCTACCTTTCCTTTCCCTATTCCCACTTAGTAAGGTAACCAAAATTTGAAGAACATTCCTACCATTGCATTACCTAAATTCCATGGCCTCATCACAGAAGACCTTGAGACATTTCTCTTTGAGTTTAACATTCTTTATAGGAGTTATGACTATACAATAGATCCCACAAGCTGAAGTTGTTTCCATCTACTCTAGAAGAAGTTGCTCTAAGATGGTTCATGAGGTTGGGTGCCAATGTTGTAGAAGGTTGGCTTACAATGAGAAATCTATTCATTTCAAAATATAAAGAGTATTGTAGGGGAAGAGATTTGAAAGGAGACAACATTTTCAAAATATCCCAAAAGGAAGAAGAAACCTTGCAGGACTATGTCTCAAGGTTTATGTTCAACTTGTAGTACAATACACAACATTAGTTGAATGAGGAGTCTCAAAAACATCTTTTTCTAAGAGGTGTAAATGCTAGTAGCATTGAAGCTTTGGATCATATGGTAGGTGTTGATATCACTCAGAAGAGTTGGAATGCCATTAAAGATATCTAACTAAAATATTCTAGAGCTACTATAAAGGAAGGTAGAGGACTAAGAGAACTACCTCATAAGTCTAATGATTCTAGTGTGTCCATAGTAGAGTTGTCAAACCTGTTGTTATATTTCAAACAAGACATCATTAATGATGTAGCTATGTAGTAGGATACCATGTAGGTGAGAAGGAAGAAGGATGAAGCTAATGTCATGTTAGTTGAATACTATCCACATTGTAGAGAGAAGAAAAGGAACTCTATATGCAAGTTTGTTGCAAGCCTAGAGTCACAACCAATGTCTACTAAGTTTAAATCCATCGATGAAAATGGAGAGGTTGTCTACATTTGTCAATGGAGGCCATGGGCCCAAAGACCAGGTATGCCACAAGATCCTCTCCAAAATTATAATAATAATAGTGAATGGAAAAATCATTAGAATATTGGTTTTAGTGGATATAATAATTAGCAACAACCTTAGCAACGTTGGAAAAAACCTCAGTAAGGGTGGCATCAACCTCATAATTGGAATAACCAATCTAGTCAACAAGGCTTAATGCCACCACCTCAGTAGTAGGCTCTAATGTATCCTCCTACAGCCACTAATACTCCCCCTAAGAAAACTCAGCTACAATTTTAGCCTAATCCTAATCCCAACAATACTAAACAACCAACACAACAAAAAAGCTATGCTATTTCCTTGAATGATATCCACTTAAGGTCAAGCACCACTCTTCCTTCACCACAAAAGCCTATAATAACTAAAGTAGAAGATTCCCCAACTGAACAAGTGGATGTGTCAGTCTAGTAGACCTCTCCTATAGCCAAAGAACCCCCATTTCCTCATAGGTTGGTAGAATAGGGTCAGCCTACAAAAAACCAAGCAGTAACTGATTTGCTTAATTAGCTAAAGCAGAATACAGTAAAAATACCATTTCTTGATGCTATTAAGGAATTTCTTGTTTATACTCAATCCATTAAGGAAATATGTATCAAATAGCTAGGAAGGAAGAAGAAGGATCCAAAATCTATTCATGTCTTAGGATAATTGTATGATTTAATGTTGGAAAGGATGACTGTACCCAAATATTTTGACCTTGGGGAGCCCTGTGATTACTGTCACCATTCATGGAATGTAAGTCTCGAATATTTTATTTGACCTAGGAGCATCCATAAATGTCATGATAAAAGAGGTATTGTCTCAACTGCATATCATTGGCCTTCAAGAAATACCAACCATACTTTAGCTTGTTGATAGTTCAAATATGAAGTGAGATGGGATGATAAAAGATGCCAGTCACATTAAACTCTTGGAAGTATCTAGTAGACTTTATTGTCCTTTCCCCAAAGACTAACATGGATAGGTATCCTTTAATTCTAGGCCAACCATCATTAGCTACTACAGATGCCTATATCACTTGTTGATCTAGAAAGATGGCAATATCCAATGTTATCCATACTAAGAACCTGACTTGATACTCCCCTACTTAGCTACTATTGCAAGATGATTAAATAGTCTAGCCAGATTAGGGTGATACTGATCCATAGGTCAATTCCATCCATTATGTAATGATGATAGGTCAAGAGCCATTTGTAGCTTCTCAAGAAGAAGATGAGATAATTTCATCCATTCTCATGAATGAGTATGGAGTATAGTTTCAATTGTGTCCCCAAGTAAACTATATATTGGAAACCATATTACCACCTTTGAACACACCTCAGCATTCAAAAGTCTCCCAATTCCTTAATTTATTATTACCTCATGAGGTGTACTCTTCTCTAGTTTCTCAACTATTCATGGCAGATAAGGTCATCAATATGGAAGTTGGTCCAAGGAGGGCTAAATGTTAGCAGTGCTTTATCACCTCCCCATTAGAAAATTGTATTGCAGTTACTATAGGAGAATCAACAAGAATTTTATTGGGAATACATGGACATGAAAGGATTGGATCTAATCTCTACACTCATGAGATCTACATAAGTCTTGAATTCAAACCTATCCATCAACCTCAAAGGAGAGTCAACCTTGTTTTGAGGGATATAGTTAAGAATGAGTTGCAAAATTTGTTAAGTGTTGGTTTTATCTACCCCATCTTCGATATCCAATGGGTCTCACCCTTGGTTATAGTATCAAAGAAAGAAGGAAAATGGAGAGTTTGTGTGGATTACAAGGAGCTCACTTCAACCACTAAGAAAGACCACTTCTCATTGCCATTTATAGATCAAGTTCTTGATAACCTAGCTAGCAATAAATATTTTTCTTTCCTAGATGGTTTTAGTGGTTACAATCAAATACAAATGGCTCTTTAGGACCAAGAAAAAAAACCTTCACATGTCCATGGGGAATGTTTGCCTACTCATTCCTACCTTTTGGCTTGTGTAATGCTCTAGCCACATTCCAATGAGCTGTCATAAATATCTTTTCTAATATATCTATTGACTGTATGGAGATTTACATGGATGATTTTCCTATTTATGGGACTACTTTTGATGAAGCAAAAGCAAACCTAGAAAAGGTACTCAAGAGATGCCAAAACTAACCTTTTCCTAAATAGTGAGAAATATTTCATGATGATGGAAGAAGGAGTTGTACTTGGTCATTTCATTTTATCACAAGGTATCCAAGTAGACCCATCAAAGATTGAGCTAATCAATACCTTGCCCGCACAAAAGAACTAGAAGGATGTGCAAAGTTTACTTGGACATGTAGGGTATTAAAAAAGATTCAAAAAGAATTTTAGTCAACTTTCAGTACCCCTTTATAACTTGTTAAAAAATGATTCTTAATTTTCTTGGGATTCTGAGTGTACTACATCTTTCCTACAGCTTAAAGAGGTTCTCACTAGAACACTAGTTTTGAGAGGGACCAATTGGGGAATTCCTTCCCACTTTCATACAAATGCCTTAGATTATGCTATAGGTGTTGTGTTAGGTCAAAAGATAGACTCAGTTGAGCATGTTATTTATTTCATTAGTAAAAATCTACAAGGTGTGGAGTTCAACTACACAGTCATTGAAAAGGAGCTTCTTGTAGTTATCTATGCACTGAATAAATTTAGGCAATATAAATGGATATGAAATATGTGTTCATACTAACCAATCTTCTATTAAGTACCTAATGAATAAGCCTACAATATTAGGAAGATTGGCTTGCTAGCTGCTACTTATGTAGGAATTTGATATCACAATGGTAGGTAAGCTCGACAAGGCCAATGTATTAGCTTACTTTCTCTATCTATCGCACATCCTTGATGATCCTGTAGCCATTGATGATAGTTTTTGAAGCAAAAATCTCTTTCTATTGTTAGCACAAAATCTATGGTATACAAATATTACTAATTACCTAACCATAGGAAAGATGCCAGATCACTTCTCTACTAAAGAAAGGAAGTTATTGGCTGAAAAGAGCTTTAACTATTCATGGATCTCTAGATTTATGATTTATACTGGTCCCAATCAAGTAATGCATAGGTATATAAGGAAAGATGAAACATATGATATCTTAAGGGCATACCATGATGAGCCCTATAGAGGTCATTTTGTAGCCGAACAAACAACCTTAAAAGTATTAACTACTAGGTACTATTGGCCAAGCTTACACAAGGATGTAACTCGGTACACAAAGAAATGTGATAAATACCAACGCATGAGGTGACCCACTAAATTAGATGAGATAATCCTATAGCCTAAGATAGTTGTTGCACCCTTTGATAAATAAGTGATTGACTTTGTAGGTCCTATTATACCATCTTCACAAGGTAAATCCTATATTCTAGTTTGCACTGATTATGTCATAAAGTGGGCAGAGGAAAAACCTATGAAGCATCCAAGGGATAAAAATGTTTCCAAATTCTTATATGAATTTATTTTTACAAGATTTGGGGTCCCTAGGGAGTTGAAATTTGATTAGGGAGCTCAGTTTACCTCTAATCTAATAGCTTTTTTAATGGAGGAATATACCTTTTAGCATGGTAAATCATCACCCTACCAGCGATAAGCTAATGGCTAAGTAGAGGCTACCAACAGGGAGCTAGAAGCCATTATTACCAAAATAGTAGCACTCCATAAGAAATTTTGTGCCACATGCCTTCTTGGAGCTCTCAAGGCTTATAGAACCACCTGAAAATCTACAACGAGCTTCACTCCTTTCTAGCTAGTCTATGGTAGGTCAGTTATAATGTCTATAGAGTTTGAACATAAGACATTAAAGATTACTTTGGAGCTTGGTTTGGATCTTACTTCTATCCAACAAGAAATAATTTTGAGTTTAATTGGCCTTGATGAATGGTGCAAATCTACATCGAATAATACAGAACTCAACCAACACCAAAGAAAGTAGTAGCATGATAAGTCTATTAAGGAAAAAATGTTTGTTGTTGGAGATTGTACACTTCTTTATGATTTTGGGTATCAACACAATCTAGGTAAGTTTCAAACTCATCGGTTAGGACCATATGAAATCATTGTTGTGTTTCCAAATGGAGTTGTCTAGTTATCTACTATTGATTCTATTCGATTCAAGTTAATAGTCAATGGTCAAATGTTGAAATTATATCACAAACCATAGAGTAAAGTAGAGTTCCTATAGCAATTCTCTTCTGTCATTGATATTATCTCTCCTACAACCTCTAGATAGAAGCCTTCTGCTCATTTAAGTTCTTCTCTTTAAAAAGTTCTCATCACCCCATAATAAATGCTTTCTTCATTAAAGTAATTTCTTCACAATAAATTCCACCTCATCATTTCTTGTCTTTTCACCCATCCACTTCATCATTCTCCACCCATGGATGATGACAAAAAATATCCTCAGCAAATTTGAAGGTTTGTACACTACTTGAGGTATTTATTTCTTAATTTATTTTTCAAAACTTTAGCTATGCCTCGTCACATTTGCAATTGTGGGACCAATTGCCAATAAGCTAGGGGGAGATATATCTTTTTTCTTTTTGTCTTATGTATTCATACAATCATTATATTTTATTCTTATATTCTTTTAAAAATTAACGTGTAATTTTGCATACTTCTTGCCATCCTTTGTTTTGAGTGATGTGATAGTCTTTAAAGAGCTATACTATTATTTCACACATATCATGCAAGGATGACTAGTACAAAGCCTGTGGTTATGTAATTATGAGTAGTTAATGTGTGGTGCATTCTTGATTTGCACTCATATTTACTTAAGAGCTCATTTTCAACATAACAAAACCTTTTGTATTTAATTTTTTCCTATAGCTTGCCATTTCAAAAACTCCTTGTCTGAGCCTTATTTTAGTGTGTTTGAAATTCTTGCTACATTGTTTTGGGTAATTTGACAATCTAAAGATGGGAGGTGATATTATCTAGTGTGAACCCATAATGCACGATATTTTTTCAAATGATCAAGCTTGTATGCCATACTTCCAAGAAAGAGGGTGACTTGATTACATTCAGAAGCTCACCAGTTGAGACAGTGAGGCTGCATTGTAGTTTTTGAGCACATTGAAGGAAGGAGTGGCCATGGTCAAGGGATTAAGGGTACCATTTTCATAGGTAGTGGTGGCTGAAGTAATGGGTTTACTATAGGAAGGGGAAGAGTTTTTAGAAAACCTTGATCCAACAATGTCTAGGGCACAATTTACCTTGCACTCATACCCACCTTTGGATATTGACAAGAAGAAAGGTACGCATAGAATGTCTTTGCTAGACCCATTTAGGCAATGTGCAGTCCATATTATGAAATATTTCACTTGTGAGGGATGATAGACATATTTGCATTTTGCTCATTTTAAGTTTTTAAGTTGTCTATGACATGAAATTTGGGCCATAAATGTTCCCAACTTTATGTTCAACATTTTGGAGAAGAAGGTTGCTTTGGTACAAGAAGGTAAACTTAACTTTGTTTTACATAATTGTCTAGTTAAGCCAATTGTTGAAAACACTTTGAGAGAATAGTCAGAAAAATCATAGGAAGAATTCTATCACAAGGATTTAAAGAACAAATCATAAAACCTATAGGGTGAAGAGTTGGGTAGAAAATTCAAACTGAACAAGGAGTTAATAAAGTTATTGTAGAACTTGGCTAGGACCTTCCTCTAAGAAAAAGTCTAGGGTTAGGATTACTAAAGGTTCCCCTCACCTCTCTACCTTTGGGTTAGCCCTGAATGAGGAAGAGTAAAATACCTTTGTAGAAAAGTCTACTCCTATGTCAAAAAGGGTTTATTAAAGAAACATAGATAAACAAACAAAAAGTATTCCTAGTCCTTGTCAATAGACAAAGGAATGGTCTCCTATAGTTACAAAAACTTCTAGGAATAGAAAGTTCTAGAGAAAAGGAAGAAACTTCATTAAGAAGGAGTAATAGAAGAAAGAAAAATGTGACTATAGACATATCACTAGAAGGGTTAACTATTGAACTTTAAACCTTCGAGAAAAAGGAAGAAGAACCTAGGAATATTTAACAAGAATCATTTGAGAAGTTTCTTGAGATAGAAAAAGAATAGGTTCATGTAAAAAAAATGACTGAAGAATTTATAATAATTGGTAATGACTCTAGATGTCTAAGGAATTATTTATAGTGGAAGAAGATGAACTAGAACTATCTCTTGTGACATAAAAGAAGAATTTTCTTGAAGAAAACCCTGATGTTAACTTGGATCTTGTTAACAAAGTAGTAGAAAATATTTTAAGTGAAGGGTTGGATGTATTGGCCTCTGCTACACAATAATGTAGTAACACTGAGAGATCCATGGTGTTATAGATATACCCATGAAAGGGATAAGTTTCAAAAATGGTAAGTCCCTTATTATTCATTCAACAGATAATTATTGTATTAGTTCTATGGTAGATAGATCTAGTTCGATGTCTTTTTTATCTATTATTTTTCAATTATCCAATGAATTCGTTTTAGAGAGAGAATAATGGAAACGAAAAAAGAAAGAGTTGAGTAGGGTAATAGATGAAAATTATTAGGAGGCCCTTGGATAGGAAGAAAAAGTAGAAAAACTACATGTAAAACTCCACAAGGTAACATCCCTTATTTCTGAGTTAATGAGTTGTGGATCCTCATCTCATGTATATGCCCTATTCTTTAAGAATAATTGTTGAATTACCAAATGACTTACATCATGCAAGATAGGTTCCCATCATTGAAATAACCTCTTTAGTTTTCCTAGGCTTTTCATAATTCTCCTATAGCCAATAAGAATTTGTTGTGTGAGTTCTTTCTCCATAATTTAACAATCTCAAATGATAAAGTTTGGAATCCTTTATGGTACATTGGGGATATCCAATTGAGAGCTCTTATGTCTTGGATTGAAAATGAAATTAGTCAAGAATCCCAAGCCAAGATATATAGGGAATTAGAGGAAGAAATTCCCCTCCATCTGAGGCCAGAAGCTAAAGACCCTAGAATTTGTTATTACAACTGGTTAAGGATTGCACCATTAGACTCAGACAGTAAGCTCATTTACCCACTTTGGAATGCAACATTTGATGAGTATGATTAATTAGCTACTATTGAGTTGCTTGAAGCCATGAACTCCATCCAATGGCATTGAAATAGTTTGACCAAGGAACTAAGAGATAAGGAGCTACATTCACCTCTTAATTTTAGCATGACAAATATGTGTGCACCATGGTATATCTCCTTGGGAAGAACAAGATAGAGTTTCTTGATTCTACTTACATTTAGCTGCCTTTTCTCATTTCTCCTCTGTTAGCAAATTCATAGAGCTTAGATAGTTATGATATGATGGGGGAAGTGAATAGGTGAGAAAGGCACAAGGAATCCAAAGGAATTTACTAGAGTTCTACTAAGGGAGGTGTTGGACAAAAATCAACTACTAACTATAAGATAGCAACTTGACTCAAGAACTTTATGTTTGTTGTGGGACTGGTAAAAGGTGAAGCTGGGGGGCAATGATGAGCCCATTTTATGGTTATTTAGTTTATGGTTTTCTAGTTAAGACTTGGTATTTTATGAGTTTCCCATAAATAATGCTTGTGTGTGTATTTGATACTTTTAAGACTAAAGGAATATGTTGAATATATATGGATTATGTAATTATGTATGATGAAATATGGTATTCTTTCCATTCTACATTAATGGGATAGTGTTCCTGTAGCCATGTAATGAGGATAATGCTAAAGTAGGGAAAAACTTATTAGGAATCTTTATCTTGGGTATGTGTTGCAGTTTTTGTGTGTGCTAATCTCTTGCAGGAAAGGACTAGTTAGTGGGCAAAGAAGACTCAACATCAAAGTGGTATCATCAAGACAACAAACTACTTTCAAAATTCATAATGGCTACATTATTTCTAGTTAGTGGCAGTTTTTGTTGTAGACCAAGTCAATTCATTCAGCAGTTGTTTTGGTGGAAATCCAATGGTCATGCATTCCTATATTTCTATGTATTTGAATGTGGTTTACTCCTACGTTAAATGTTATTATTTCTCTTATAGCTGAAAGCTATTGTATTTATGAATGGGAGGATCTTAGTTCTTAGGAGTTATGTTTTCTAGTTCTTTATAAATAAGCTGAAGTTCATAATTCCAAATGAGAGATGTTATGGAAATCCTTTTTTTAATTCAACAAGTAGTGAATACAACTTTGTTACTTTCATCTTGTACTTATGTTTCCATATATAAATAAATGATATTTTCAGATCTTAGTCTTTGAGTTTCCAATTCAGTTACTCTTTCATGGGAGCCCACACAAAAGGTGAACTTAGCTTGTGATTAAGTAGGAATTAAACTTAAGCTTTCTTGAAGTAGTTATACTTTGTTTCTCCTAAAGGCACCTGGTAATAGAGTCATTGGTTGTTTCCTACAACATAGATGCACAACTAGGATTACCATTTGCAACATTATCTTAAGTTCTAAGTTAAGTTGATATTTCCATTTCTAGTATAGATTTCCTCCATCATCATCTTTTCTTTAGTTATAATGACTTCAAAGATGAATTGGAGCATATACTTTGCAATCACCATTTCAAGTTTACACTTTGAGATTGATAAATCAAATGAGTTTAGTATGTTGTTTTAAGTAAGATACTTGATGTTGTTTAATAATAGAATCATTATAAAAGAATGTCCAATCCTTCATTTCTAAGGTATTATACTAACCAGTCACCCCCTCTCCCCCTCTCAATCACCCAGTCTATACTACATTTCCATCAGGTACACCTATGATAATTGGTCACAAGTTATTTAGCAAAGATGATACACCTATAGTTGAGCTAAAGAAGTACATATCCATGATTGGAGGTTTTGTAATATCTGACTCACACCAAACTAGATATAGAAAATGTAGTTGGGATTATAGCTAAATTTGAATCTTATCCTAAAGAGTATCATTGTGCAAAAGTAAAGAGGATATTCAAATATATGAAAGGAAGATTTGACTATGGTATTTGGTATGATAGATCAAATGTTTTCACTCTATGTGCATATATTGATGCAGATTGGGCAAGTAATATAAATGATAGAAAGAGCACCAGTAGTGGAGCATTTTTCCATGGAGGAGGATTGGTTTCTTGGCTAAGCAAGAAACAAGATTGTATCTCACAAAGTATATTTGAGGTAGAGTATATAGTATCAACAAATAACTGTAATCAAGTTGTGTGGATGAAGCAAATGTTGAAGGATATTGGAATTGACTTTGCAGAACCTATTATCATATAATGTGATAAAACAAGTACATTAAGTATGTCTAAGAATCTTATATTGCATTCTAAGACTAAGCATATATCTATTAAGTATCATGTCTTGAGAGATAAGGAAGCATAAAAAGAGATTGGATTGGAGTATGTGAGAGCTAAAGATAAGATTGTAGATATCTTTACGAAGCCCTTACCTACAGATACATTTGAGTACTTGAGAGGTATGCTTGGGGTTATGCCTCTGCCTACTTTTGAGTAGATGATGCAGAAGAATGCATCAATCTAGTGGTACAAAACACTATTGTTAGACTAGATTGAATGTTGATGCTTACTATATGGGGGAGTATCTATGATGAACTGAGTCATTGAGGACTCTTAGTCTTTGGTATTTGGTATTGAATAGTGTCTTTAGACACTCAAAATGGATAATTATACATTGGAGTATTATATTGATATAATGAGGTCTTTTTTCATTGATGTCAATGGAGGAGAAGTATGCATGAAAAACATCTTCTAAGTTTATCTCCTAAGAATGTATGGGGGAGAGATATTCATTAGGGAAATTTAAAAATATTCATATCTCTATGGGGGAATATATGTAAGACTAGTTTTTTTATTGTGAACAACTATTGTCAATCCTAAGAAGGTGATAAACAAGGCAGTGTTCCAGAGGAATTTAGATTTGATTGATAAAGATGATTTGAGAAGATGAGAATAGAAACAATAACAGTAGAGTACTATTTGGTATTCTTGGAACTTAGATGTTTTTCATCAATATTTCCATCAATCCCAAAGGGGGATATTGTTAGCATGAATGATGATGATATTAATTTTGTGGAGTATCCTAAGCATTGGAGAGTATTGACATGTTGCATTCATGACTATGTTTGTCATTGATGTCAACATAGTAGTAAGTCTATAAAGACTAGTAGAGTAGTAGACATAGATCTTAGTTGTGTGAACAATGATTTGATTGTATAGTGATGTGCAGTCAAGGACATGTTCTGCACTATGTCCTGATGATGTGGTTAAGTGCATGTGATGTACGTCATAAACATACAGAAGTTGTATCTAATTTACAATAGAGCAATACATAGACATAGTGCATAGAAAGTAGTTCTTGATGTTTGTTTGATATCCTTCATCTAAGATGTAATAAGAAGATATGCAGTCAGCCAGTGACTCATGATAGTCTAATGATGATGACAGTGAGTGCACAAGCCCTAGTATTGTATGTGTGAGAAGTTGTATAGACTATGAGTTGACAGTGCTATTGTAATTGGGAATTAATTAATTATCTTATTATAATTAACAGGGAAAGCCTCAAGGCCAACTCAAGGAATTATTTTGAAGATATGGTATAAAGGCAATATGTTTTCCTTGTTTGTGTAGTGTATCAAGTGTGGTAATCATTATGTTGAATGCAAAGTGTGAAAAGGAGTAGAGTATTTAATCAATGCGAGTAAGCAATCCAAGGGATTATTGGATGCAAGCTTTGTGATCTAGTTACAAGATTTGAAGGAGTAGAAGTCTGGTTGACATGACAAAGGAAGAGGAAGGAAGGACATTTCATTTCTATCATTCTACAAGGAATAATATAGAGATCATTTGGATAGTGGGTGATCTTAACCTTGGTGTTTTTTGGGCAATGAGTCCAACTGTCTTCCACGACTCCTAATAAGGTTGGTATAGCTCCTAATAGGGTTGGAATCTCCTAGCAGGGATTAAAAGTCTCCTAACAAGGACTGATATGTATTGAATGTTGTTATAGACTCCTAACAAGGTCTATCCTCTAATAAGGAATATTTATATTAGTACATCATCTTGTGGGTACCATCCCCACCAGGGTTTTCCCTCTAATCAATGGTTTCCCTAGTTAACATATCTAGTGTTAATTTTGTATGAGTATCTTGTTGTGGTTTCTGATCATATTGCTCATATGGTTAAAGATTAATAAGGTTGATAGTTGTGATATTAGTTCTATAATTGATTCACACCCCCCCCCCAACCTCTTAGTTATATTGTTGGACTATATATTCTGACAATTCATTCCATGGTGACCTCTAACTCTTAGAGTTTTGTGATGAAGGTGGATGTGGCAAAGGCATATTATAGGGTTGAATAGAACTTCCTTTTTAAGGTTCTTTGGGCCTTTGGATTTGGTGAAAGGTGTATTCAACTTATTTCTTAGTTGGTTATTACTACTTCTCTTGTCATTCTAGTTAATGGGGCTTCCTTCCACTTTTTTAAACCTACTAGAGGCTTGAGATAGGGAGGTCCATTTTTCCCTATTCTATTCACTATCATGGCATAATGTTTGGGCAAATATTGTTGAATTTGATGAAAGATCAACCCCACAGCTCTCAAGAATCACCTACATGTGTATACCTATTAGAGAAAGAGAGAAGCAAAAGCTTTGAAGGCTAGAATTAACAGATCCATAGATGAGACATTCTTGATCTTGCATTGTATCTGTCAAAGAAGCAAGCAGATTTAAAAAGGCCCTTAATCTTTACCCCAATGATTCTAGTTAGAAAATTAATTGTGATAAAAGATCCATTTTTTTCATCAATACCCCCATTCATAGATAGGTAAAGATTGTTGATATTATGGGTTTCTCTATTGTGTTTATGATGGGAACTTATCTTGGCCTCCCCCTTGGATTAAAGCCTCCTAAATCCTTTTGGGAGGCACTTGTTGCTAAATTCAATATGAAGTTGGCTAGTTGGAAAAAAAATATGCTTAGCCAAGTTGGTAAAGTGACTTTGCTAAAGTCCCACCTTCAAAGTTTTCCTAAGGCATACCTTGAGTCTCTTTAAAATTCCAACAAAATATATAGAAGCTCTTGAAAATTTTAGAGGAAATTTCTATAGATAGGGTATGTAAGCCAAAAAGTTTTGGTGGTATTGGGATCAGGTCCTTTAGACTTACAAATAAAGCTCTTTTGGCGAAGTAGATTTGGATGGTTGTTGGGGACACTAAGGAGTGGAGTACTATTTAGAAACATAAATATCTATTTCAATCCTCTACGATTCATGTTTTCATCAACTCTCCCCCAATTGCCAATGCCTCTTCCATTTGGAATGTGATTCAAGGGTCCAAGGAAATTATTGCTTTAGGATGTAGATAGAAGTTGGGTAATAGAAAAAAAGTGAGGTTTTGGGAGGATTATTGGCTCTTGGACCACCCTCTTAAGAAAAGTTAGAATGGTAGAAAGACTATTGAGAGTTACAAATAGAGATCTAGAGTCTGTGTTTTCAATTATTAGAAAGATGGGAGTTATATTGTGGAAATAAATTAGAATCTCTACTTTATACAAAATTCTCTCAATTCTACTCATATTAATTCTGACTTTAAAGATATGCTTGTTTGGGGCATCCACACTAGTGGGGATTGCAAGGTGGCTAATATATTTAAGGAAAAAATGAATGAAAGACCTCCTCCTTAGGTGAGTTATTGGATGAAGGGTCTTGTTCCCAAGATTGAGATTTTCTTCTGGATTTCTCTTTAAGACAAAATTCTTACTATTGAGAATCTCAATAAAATATGCCTTTATTTAATTAATAGATTCATTATTTGTAAGAAATGTAATGAAAGTGTTGATCACCTCTTTATCCATTGTTGTTTTAGTTAAGAAGTGTGGAAAATCCTTCTAGAATATTGAAAAATATCTTGGTTCCATGCATAGAAGTTGACTGACTATTTTGAGAATTGGAAGTGCCCTATGAAAAATCTTAAAGAAAATACTCTTTGGAAGTTCTCTCTATTGGAAATATAAGAGGAGTAACTGAGAGGGAATGGGTGAATTAGTTACAACAAAAATATTTCTTAGATCCGTTAGATGTCAGTACAAAATAAACTATTAAAATTGAACTCTATTTTTGCTTGGCAAACACACATAAAATGTTGTAACTCGATAAACACTGAAATAGCTTGATAAACACTTTAACATGAAAATCTTAATCTATTATTTGTAATTACCATTACTTTAATTTAGTTTCAAACACATAAGAGATATAACATGAACACATTTGACACTAAGATTTAACGTGGAAACCCAAGTTGGAAAAAAACCACCAATTGAAACTAGTTACTAATTTTCACTCTTCTGAAGTGAGCCCTATTAGGAGCCAACCCTATTAAAGGTTAAAAAACACATTATTAGGTGTGCCCTATTAGAATATTTAATCACCCTACTAGGAGTGGCCTTGTTAGAGGTCTTTAGACACTTCAATAGAAATTCCACCTTGTTAGAGGATTTACAAATAGTTGTTAAGCCAACTCTATTAAGAGATTTAGATCACTGCTACAATGGTTAGAGAGTAACAATGACATGACCTAATTTGAATGCAACTAAATTTATGATTACAGATCTCAATTCTAGCTTGTATACTTGATCCTTATCGATCAAATGTATCTTTTCAATTCCTTAAGGATATTCTACTTATCCTTCTGATTCACTTCCTCTTAGCATCATCAAATCTTCAATTATCTTCCATGCATTTTTCTTACACTTTCTAAATCTCAACTTGACCTTATATTTATATATTTCTTATAGTTAAGATGGCTAGAAGACAACTTAGAATAATTAATATTCATTTTCTCAGTTGGCTAGAACCAACACAGAAATTAGTTAAACTCAATATGCACAAACAATAAAATCCTTTGTTAGTTGACCCTGCTCAGTAGACACTAACTCAGAAATGATTTTCCCTTGTTAACTGAGTGAACTCAGTCAACACTACATACTTGCAATGTTCCTTTGGTAATTAAGTGATCTCAATTAACATTGGTTCCATCCAACATTTCCTTTATTAACCGAGTGAGCTCAGTTAACACTTATCTTTTGTAAACTTTCCTTTAGTGTCCGAGTGAACTCAGTAGATATTGTCTTCTGAACTAGGCAAACTCTTGAATGCTTGGTAGACACAAAAAGATGTCTTCAATGCCAGAGTGAGCTCAACATACACTGACTGGTAATGATATGGCATTTTGTGTAACATCAAAGACAATGCACAATTAATCAATTATTTCAACAATCTCCCTCTTTGGCATTGGCGGCAACACAACATGTCATAGGATAATGAAATTTTTAGAATAAAGGAACAAAGTAAGGAACATATTCTTAGTTTCATTCTGATTCTCATCCATGAGAACTCCCTCTATCAATGTGAACTCTTTCTGCTTTTAGTTTCTTCCTCTATTAGAAAAATTCTATCTACTACAACTTCTAATAGTAAACTCTTCCTTTGATATAAGATCAAGTTCATTCTCCCTCTCTGACATCTTTTTTTAACAAAATTTTTATGAGATATGACTGCAAACTTCTCCCTCTTTGACATCTCATGCCAAAGACAATGTTCATGGAATACCAATGTACCTCAAGTACAGATTCATTTGCAATATGCCCTTGTCAATATTACACCAACTGATTGATCTTCAATAATGCTCTAGTTGATGCATCACTAAACTTCATTTAGTGAGCTTTAGATAGGGGAATGACCCCTAGCTTACCTCTTAGATACAAAAATGCATCCTTAGGTAATGACTTGGTGAACATGTTTGCAATTTGTTCTTTTGTATTCACATATTCCAATTTGACTTCTTTATCCTGTACCAATTCTCTCAAAAAATGATATTTTATAGCAATGTGTTTTATTTTGGTATGCATCACTGGATTCTTTGATAAATTTATTGAACTAGTGTTATCATAGTATATGACTACTAGATCCTTGATCTCTATCTTCATACCTACCAATAGTTTTTTGAACCGAACAATATTAGAACAACTGATTGCTACTACCACATATTCTGCCTCTGTTGTGGACTGAGAGATACAATTATGTTTCTTGCTTGTCTAAGACACTAGTCTTTTACCAAGAAAGAATGCTCCACCATTGATGCTTGTTCTTTCATCAATACTTCCTGCCCAATCAGCATCTATGAATACTTTTAAGTCCAAATTGCCTTCTAATTTGCACCATAAACCATATTCTTTAGTGCCTTTCAAATATCTCATGATTCTTTTGACTGCCATTGTGTGTTTTCTTTGGGATTTGCTAAGAATCTTGCCATCATAATGACTGCTAATGCAATATTAGGCCTTGTATGCACTACATACTACAATTTTCCAATCATTGATTTTTATGCAATCTAATCTACCTCTTTGGAACCATCATTCTTGGAAAGCTTATGTCCAATAGACACAGGGGTTCCAACTAGTCTTGAGTCTTCCATTCCAAATTTCTTTAGTATTTGATATATTTAGATTGAATAATGTAGATACCATCTTTCTTCTGTTGAATTTATAATCCAAAAAATAATTTTATCTCACCAAACATAGACATCTCAAATTCTTTACTCATTTCTTCTAAAAAATGCCTTGCACAAGTCATCATTTCCTGTGGATAAAGTATCATCAACAAATATTATTGCCAACACAATCTTTTTGTCCTGTTCTTCTTTAATATATAGACTACTACTATCATTTATTCTTTGAAAACCAATTTGTACTACGTAGTTATGAAGTCTTTCATACCCAGCTCTGGGAGCTTTCTTCAGACCATATAATGCCTTGTGTAATTTGTCATGTGCTTTTTGCTAGGATCTACAAAACCTTTAGGTTTTTCAATGTAGACTTCCTCATCAAGAATTCCATTCAAGAATGCACATTTTACATCCATTTGATAAACTTTAAATCCTCTTTGTGCTGCATATGCTAGTAAAATTCTAACACCTTCTAATCTTGCAATAGGAGCAAAAGGTTCACCATAATCAATACCTTCTTCTTGAGAATAGCCTTTACATAATAACCTTGCTTTTTTTTTGAAAACTTTTCCATCTTCATCTAGCTTATTTTTGAATACCTACTTTATGCATAATAAAAATGCGTATTTAGATTGTGACTCAGGTTGCACTGTCTGCAACTTGGTAGCTATTGGAGATTTTGGAGACTCGGGAGGTGAAGCCTCCTATCTACCAGATAGATTTGACATGGTATCAAGTTCATAGTAAACAAATATTTTGTAATCCTCAGGCTCTTTGTTGCTTTCTTCTTCACTCTTTTTTGCAAACTCATCAATTCTCACATGTGCAATTTCTATAATTTAATGAGTAGACATATTCAAACACTTGTATGTTTTACTTCTGCATGAGTATCCTAGGAATATGCCTTCATCGCATTTGACATCAAATTTACCTTTTCTAGATTCTTTCAAGATATAACATTAACTGCCAAATATTTTCAAGTAACTTACATTAGGTTTGTAGCCATACCATAGTTCATAAGGGGTTTGATTTGAGTCTTTCTTAAATTTTACTCTATTCAAGGTATGTACTACAATTATGATTGCTTCCTTCCAATATTTGATTGTAACATTCTTTTCTATCATTAGTGTTCTTGCCCAATCCATGATGGATTTGTTCCTTGTTTCAGCTATACCATTCTGCTGAGGTGTACCAGGGGCTGATACTTGTCTTTTAATTCCTTTTTCAGTGTAGAATTCATTGAATTCATTAGAGATAGATACACCACCTCTATCTGATCTTAAACATTACAACTTCTTTCCAGTTTCTTTTTCTAATCTTGCTAGATACCACTTGAATTTTTGAAAGCTTCTAATTTTTCTTTTAGATAAATTATAATCATCATTCTAGAATAGTCATCAACAAAAAGAATGAAAAAAATTTCTCCACTATAACACTTTATTCCAATAGGTCCACATAAGTATGTATGCACAAGCTCTAAGACTTCTTCAGAATGACAGTTCTTTCTTTTGAAACTAGTCTTTCCAATCTTATTAATTTGATAATTTTTGCATAGACCCGTATTAGGTTTCCTTAGGCTAGGAATACCTCTTACTCTTCTGTGTTTGCTTATTTTAACCAAGTTATCAAAGTTTACATAACATAATATTTTTTTCGATAACTAGCTTTCTTCTACTTGAGCAATAAAACATGAACTTTCACTAAGATCTAGATAGAATAGGTTACCTTTTGTTTGTTTGCCAAATCCAACTAGATTTCCTTTTCCATCTAGTAGTTTGGCCTTCCCATCCATAAATTCTACCTTGAATGCAATTTTATTCAATTGTGCCACACTTAAAAGATTATGTTTTAGTCCTTCAATTTAATAAGCATTGTCACGTATAAGTTCTTTGATCAAATAGATACATCCTTTTCCTTTTATGCAACAAGGTTCATTGTTTCCAAATCTCACACTACCACCATCATAATATTCCATGTGCTCAAACATTGGGTTATCTCTAGTCATATGTTGTGAGTAGCCACTGTCAACAATCCAAGTATCATTTTTGCTAACATGAGACATAAGTGCCATCTTATTTCCTTCTTTATCATATTCATCTTTTCTAGCAATATATACCATTTCATCTTCATTGTTATCAAAATATTTAGCCATAGAACAAGATTTCTTACCTTTATCCTTGTAGTTTTTGAATTCCTTCTCGTCTTTGTACTTATTACTTTTCTTTTTGTTAGTGTAAATAATTAATTATTATTACACTTTACTTAAGTTTACTTAGGTTAAATGTATTATTTTATTAGTTGTCATGTGGACACGTAGGAGTATGCATAGTCATATGAGTTGTCTTGTTGACAACACAGGATTTTGCATATTCAACTGAGTTGTCATATAGAAAACATAGTTGTTTACACTCTAATTAAGCACATGGTGTCTACAACATCTTTTTTCATGACACACCTATGTAAGCTTATCCTCTCATCATCGCACAAATTCTTGTGGTCAATGAAGGATAATCTACTCTTGTTGGACATGTACTTAGTTGTAAAGCTTATCATTTTGCTAACTCCTAGTCATTTAGAGGCCTTAATATATAGGCACTTCTAGTGTACATGTACATCACTTATTCATTCTCATATTGTTACTATGATCATACATCATTTGGTCCATATTGTGCTTTGTTCTTGAGCTTCTTGATCTTAGTGTCATTTTTCCCTAAGGAAAATTCTTACATGGTATCAAAGCTAAGGGAGCTTCATTTCATAGCCATTGGAGACCATTTTTGCTTTACCCCTTAGAGGACCATGATTTAGATTTGGAGTATCTGCAGCTATTGGGAGTATCTAGATCTAAAGCAGACCTTACCATTGCATCTAGAGCATCAATTCAGTGAATTTTGACTATAAATTTGCCTACCCTAGGCCATAGTCAAAATTGAGGCAATTTTTTTTTGCAAACTAGAACCTGAAGGCCCAATTTGTGGAATTAGTATAATCATTTCAGATCTATGCATTTAATTTTTGGATCTATTTTTTTCATTTCTGTCTCTACAATTTCTCTACAATTTTTTCGGATTTTCATCTACAATTTTTTTTTGGCCATCAGGCATGTAGAGAGAATTTATTGTAGACAACTGGGTGATTAATTCCCAGTGCCTACAGCTAGATTTTCCACATAATCTGACACATATCACAAACTCAACAAAATATTCCAACTAAATCGGCGAGCTACATAACACGATAGATCAAATCGATAACTGGTGATAGCAATCGACATCAAACACCCAGAAGCTCCTTAAGCCACTTCAATTACGGTTCCACCTCTTATTCACCTCCACATCTAATAATGAGGTGCATGTGGGATTAAACCTACACCGTTGGTAGCTCTCACACCCACTAGTGATAAAAGTTGGCCCCTTTCTAGCACTACTCGCTGTCCTCTCTAATCTGCCACTGATTCACCACTGGCATCTCAAGCAACATTTCTAGCTACCAAGTAATCAAACACTGGTGCCACATCAAACTTTCTCGACGATGCCTCATCAGCACCTTCGTGATATAGTCAGTCGAACATGTCAATGACACATGGATCCCAGTTGACAATACATGTCATCTGTATGGCTCCACCATGATGATTTGCCATGTAAGCACCAACTCAGCTCTGTCCATCCTGCCACATCATTGTACAGACCTACATAGTTAACCCAAATCATACTGCCACATTAGTAGGTGAGCTTTTTTTTGCTAACATCACCATTTCCTGAGCTTAAAATTGATAGCCATTTGACCATCACCATAGGGCAGATTGTGCTACTATGACGACCATTTGGACATCAAATTTAACCTAGCATTTTCCTGCTTAGACCCCTCTCCATGTGTAGTTTTGATTTGACAATCCAACTTTGGGAGGCCATATCTCAGTCATCTAAACTCCAAATCAGGTGTAATTTTTTTTTTTTGGCTGGAATTTCTTGAATTTTTCAATGGTGCTATTATTTTCTAGTTTTGGTGCATGGATTTGATAGAAAATTCAATTTTTGGTGACTATACTTGTCCAATCCTACATTTTGCAACTTCAAATGCTCTGGACGAGCTCATCTGGACATATTTTAAGGTTCCATTTTTTTTGAAAGTGCATAATTTTTTTGTCTAATTTCTAGATCTACGATAAGATTATAGGCTTTTGTAGATAGAAATACCACTTTTAGAAATAGGTCCTTTTTTGCATTGTATTGCTTTGATCCAACTTCAAAATTGTTGTATATCTGAGCTACAGTGCTAACTACTATATTTGAACTCCAAAAGGAGGTTGTAAATAGAAAAATTAGAAGTCTACTAAGGCCTAAATTGGCAAGTGGCTGTTGTAATCGCACTAAGTATAAAGTGCCAAAATCATTCAATTGGGGGGGGTTGATTGAGTGAAAAGGGGGGGCTGTCTCTTGGTGTTGTGTTCCTCTTTTATTATTGTTATCTTTCTTTCCTTGCATTATGGGAAACCTTAAGATTCCAAAATTAACACCACATAACTATGCCACATGGTCAGTTAAAAAATGGTGCGAATTGATGAATGATGAAGTTTCTCAATATGCAAATGGATCTTTTGCAAAACCATCAAGTGATCAAGTACCTCAAAGTGAAATTTGTGCTTGGGAAACAACAAATAGGAAAGCCTTAGGACTCATTAGGTTAGGGGTTGGTGACAAGATCCTCTATTAGATCATAAAATATAATACATCCAAGGAAACTTGGGATGCCCTTAAAAACTTATATGGTAAAGTGACTGAGGAGGATGTCTACAAAGATTGAAGATGAGATTATCTCCCTAGATCTTAAGAGATTTGATTCTATCCAAGATTTTATCATTAAGGTGAATGAGTTGAGAACAAAACTTACTGATTGTGGTAGTCCCATTAAGGATGATAGGTTGATTTATCTAATTCACAATAAGTTGTCATCTGAATACTCCACATTTCTCTCTTCTTTCAGCACAACAAAGACTACCTTAGGCGCATCCTATAAGAAAATCACTTTTGATGACTATGCTCAATTGTTAGAGGAAGAATAAGCTAAGTTGATAACAATGGGGATTCTCAAGTCTTCAAAGTTTAAGGCACTGATGGCTAACAATGAGAGCTCTAAAAATTCAACTAGTGAAAGTACAAACAAAGGAAAGGGCAAAAAGAAGAAGTGGAAAGATAATAAACAAGGGGACATAGAAAATTCAACTCCAACATCAAATCAACAACAAGGCAAGTCTTCTCCTAATACCAACAAAAAGGGTGACAATAACCAAGAAAAGAAGTGTGCCTATTGCAAAAGAATTGGTCATGATGAACATCAGTGTTATCACAAGCAGATTGATGAATTTAAAAACATCATGAAGAAGCACAATGTTCCATTTCCTAATGCTTACAAGGAAAAGGGGTCTTCATCTTTAGATTCTAAGAGCAAAGGGCAAGCTTTACTCACAAACAATGTTAGTTAGGGGGAATGGATTATTGACTTAGGTGCCACACCTCACATGGGTGCTTCAAAGAGAGATTTTTTCTTCATTGATGCATTCAGAGGTACCTCACATCTTTGTAGGAGATGATGCTAAAGTGGAAGTTGAAGGAAAAGGTGAAGTTGAGATGGAAAATGGAGCGTTCAAGGATGTTATCTATGTTCCTAATCTTACCTCCAACCTTCTGTTAGTCTACCAAATCACTCACTATGGAGGTGGAAATAAGGTTGAATTTCTTCTAGATTTAGTGGTAGTGAAAAACATCAAAGATGACTCTATGGTTGCAATAGGTGAAGCCAATCATGATTTAAGGCTTTACACTTTCTCTTCCTTTGTGCCTAAATCTAATGCACAAGCATTATTAATGCATTCAAATATAGAAAGAAAACTATGACATGAGAGGTTTGGACATCTTAACTATAGGTATCTTCAATAGCTTAGCAGCAAGAACATGGCTCATGGTCTACCTCAAGTCTAGTTTTTAGATGGTGTTTTTTTAGGTTGCACACAAGGGAAGCATCCATAATTTTTTTTTGACAAGGGGAAGTCTTGGAGAGCACAATGTGTTCTTGAACTAGTTCATAGTGATGTGGCGGGCCCATTTCTAGTGCCATCATTTGGAAAGTTTCTCTATGCACTCACCTTCATTGATGACTATTCTTGCTATACTTGGGTATTCTTCATGGCTCATAAGAGAAAAGTGTTTGAATGATTTCTTAGCTTCAAGGCTCAAGTAGAAAAGCAACCAGAGAAAGCCATCAAAGTCCTTTGAATAGATAATGGAGGGGAGTATGTGAAATCAAGACTTATAGAATTTTGTACTCAACAAGGAATTGACCTTCAACATTTAGTACCATACAAACCTCAGTAGAATGGTGTTTCTGAAAGGAAGAACAAAACCCTCAAGGAGATGACCACCTACATGCTACTATATAAGTCTCTTGATCAAGTCTTTCGGGTTGAAGTAATGATTTGTGCTAACTACATCTAGAATAGGAATCCTCATAAAGCTTTGGTGTAACTCCTTTTGAAGCTTGGACTAGATAGAAACCTTTTGTAAAGAATTTTAGAGTCTTTGGTTGTCCAACATGGGCATAGATACCTTGATAGAAATGCAAGGTATTGGAACCTAAAAGAAAATCTTGCATCTTTTTTGGTTATGCAAACTCTCATAAAGCCTACAAGTTGATGGATCCAGAGACACACGACATTTTCGATGAGAGGAGTGTGCACTTTGAAGAAAGTTTTCCTAGCTTTACTTCTTCAATTCCTCCTTCTTCCTCCTTCATTAAAGAGAGTGACAGTGACCCAAAAAAGGCATCAAACATATGAGGTTGAAAATATCTCTTCTACAACTTCTTCCACTAGATCTAAATGGGCTCAATAGACATTAGATGTGGCAGGGAATCCTTCAGATACTAGGAGGACAAGATCATAGCACAACTCACTCCCTCATGCTTATATTGTAGTTGCTTCTAACCCTCAATCATTCAAAGAAGCTTTAGGAATTTCAAAATAGGATAAAGCAATGGAGGAAGAAAATAATTCTCTTATAAGAAACAACACATGGAAATTAGTCTCTATTCCTAATGGAAGAAAATTGGTTTGGTGTAAGTGGATCTATTAGACCAAGTTTGTAGTAGATGGAACTATGGATAAGTATAAGGCAAGACTTGTTGCAAAAGGTTTCTCTCAGGTACCTGACATTGACTACATTGAGACCTTTGCACTAGTTGCAAAAATGAATTCCATTCATTTGACACTAGCTATAGCTACAACTCAGAAATGGGTTGTTTAGCAGATGGATGTGAACATTGCATTCTTGAATGGTGATATTCATGAGGATATTTATATGGAGCAGCCACAGGAGTTCATTCAAGATTCTACCATGGTTTGCAAATTGAAAAACTCTATCTATGGACTAAAACAAGCTCCCAGAGCTTGGTATGCCAAGAAGGATTCTTTCCTTCTCTCAATAGGGTTCACCAGATGTCATTCCAATCTGAATGTCTACATTCTTCAAAGGGATGATTCTCACTTTCTACTTGTGCTTAATGTTGATGACTTGATCATTATAGAAAGTACAACATCCATCATTGATAGTGTCAAGGTTACTTTGTAGGACATATTTTTTATGACAAACTTGGGTCTACTTCATTATTTCCTTGGTATCAAGATACATCAGTCTTCATCAAGGATCACATTATCATAATCCAAGTATGCTCTTGATCTACTTTCTTGATTTCACATGAGTGACTGTAAGGCTACATCTACTCCATTTCTTTCAGGTGTTAAGTTAGAAGCAAAGTGTTCTACTCCACTTGTTGATGCTACTTTGTATAGACAATTGGTTGGAAGCCTCATCTACATGACACATACATGCCCTAACATATTATTTGTAGTTGGCATGGTTTCTTACTTCATGCAAGAGCCACATGAACTTCATTGGAAGCTAGGCAAATGCATCCTACACTATATCCAAGGTACACATACATATGGGATATGTTTTGCAGCTAGTATTGGACTACAGTTAGTGGATTATATCAACTTAGACTATGTAGAGGATCCTGATTCTCTCAAATGCACTTTAGGATACATGTTTCATCTTGGTTCTAGCCCTATTTGTTGGCAGAGTAAAAAGAAAAACACTATTTCTCTTTCATCAATCAAGGAGCTATGACTGTGGCAATAGATTCTATTTGGTTGCAAAATTTTTTGAAGGAGTTTGGTTTTGATATACCTAGACCCATAGTCATACATTGTGATAATTAGACTGTCATTGAAATCTCAAAACATCTTGTGCAACATCAATGCACAAAACACATTGAGGTTCATATGTACTACATCGGAGAGCTGATTCATGAGCAGGTTGCAGTATTGTCCGATAAAGTAACAAATTGCCGAAATCTTCACCAAGCCCTTCGCTAAGGTCAAGTATCTTCATTTGTGAGATCTCTTGGGGGTGTGGGATTTTTCACCAAGGGGGGTCACATGACTCTTCTCTTCTTTATTGTACATATGTCTCTTTTTAGGGGAGGGTTTTTCCCATGTGGTTTTCCCTCTTTCTCCATTTTCAAAGAGATTGCATTGCATTGCATAGCATTGTCTGTAGAGCATTGCATTTGTACATGGGTACCCAACATGGCCTAGTAGTTGGGACCCATCATGCATTTTCATCATAACTTTTGTGAGCTTAAGTGCATTCCCCTAAGTTACACTTAAGGGGGGGTGTTAGTGTAAATAATTAATTATTATTACACTTTACTTAAGTTTACTTAGGTTAAATGTATTATTTTATTAGTCATCATGTAGACACCTAGGAGTATGCGTAGTCATATGAATTGTCTTGTTGACAACATAGGAGTTTGCATATTCAACTGATTTGTCATGTAGAAAACATAGTTGTTCACACTCGAATTAAGCACATGGTGTCTACAACATCTTTTTACATGACACACCTATGTAATCTTATCATCTCATCATCACACAAACTCTTGTGCTCAATGGAGGATAATCCACTCTTGGTGGACATGTACTTAGTTGTAAGGCTTATCATTTTGCTAACTCTTAGTCATTCCAGAGGCCTTTATATATAGACACTTCTTGTGTACATGTACATCAATTATTCATTTTCATATTTTTATTATGATCATACATCATTTGGTCCATATTGTGCTTTATTCTTAAGCTTCATGATCTTGGTCTCATTTTTACCTAAGGAAAATTCTTACACTTTTCATTTTTGTTTTCTTTGTTTGAGCATCTTGCAACAATGTGACCAACTTCTTCACAAAAAAAAATAGACTAGAGGAATTTTACCTTTGTACTTTCCTCTGCCTTTGGAATATTTCCTTGCAAGTAGGGCTTCAACAACTTCAAGATCACTATCAAAACTTTCTTCTTCTTCTTCACTTCTTGATTGATTGGCCTTTGATTTCTTACTCTCAAATGCAGACTCAATACCTTTGGAATTTGGAGCATAGTTATCATAGTTATCCAACTCAAAAGTTGTCAATCTTCCAACCAGAGCATCCAAAGTTATAATGTTATTTGGATCACATCTCCTCTTGAATAGTAGACACTCTAATTACATAGATAGGAAGAATGATTCTGAGTACCTTGCTTACAACTATTTTGTCATCAATGTCTCCTCTAGATGCTTTGATTGCACTCACACTTGCTTTGATTCTTTCCACATATTTTATAATGTTTTCATCTTCTCTCATTTTCATCTGATCAAATTGACCTCTAAGACCTTTTGATTTAGCTCTTCTTACATTTTCATCTCCTCCATAAATGTCTTTTAGTTTGATCCAAATTGCATGAGTTGTATTTTAGTCTTTTACTTCATCAAATTCAACATAATTAAGAGCAAATGCAATAGCAATCATCATGATGTTATGATTTTTCTTTTCAGAAATGTCTTCAACTGATAATGTTCCAGTGGGAGTCTTTTATTTAGTATCAAGATACTTACAAATTGAATCACTGATAGTTGCTAGATGTAATATCATAATTCCTTGTCATGCTACAAAATTGTCTTGGTTCAACCTGGGAATCTCTCTTCTATAAGACATCTCGATCTTTAGCTTAGGTCCTTTAAACCTTCTTTGCAAGCACCAAAAGCTTTGATACCAATTGTTGGAAATATACAAGGATTAATTAAGAGGGGAGGGGTGAATTAGTTACTACAAAAATATTTCTTAGATCCCTTAGATGTCAATACAAAATAAACTCTGAAAATTGAACTCTATTATTTCTCAGCAAACACACATAAAATGTTGTAACTTGGTAAACACTTTAACATGAAAATATTAAGATGTTATCTATGATTATCATTACTTTAATTTAGTTGCAAACACATTTGAGAAATAACATGAACACATTTGACACCAAGAATTAATGTGGAAACCCAATTTGGGAAAAAATCACCAATTGCAACTAGTTGCTGATTTTCACTCTTATGAAGTGATCCCTGTTAGGAGCCAAACTTGTTAAAGGTTACAAAACACACTATTAGGTATGACCCTATTAGAGGATTTAATCACCCTATTAGGAGTGGCCTTGTTAGAGGTCTGTAGACACTTCAATAGAAATGCCACCTTGTTAGAGGATTTACAAATAGTTGTTAAACCAACTTCGTTAAGAGATTTAGATCACTGCTACAATGGTTAGAGAGTAACAATGACATGACCTGATTTAGATGCAACTGAATTTCTGATTATAGATCTCAATTTGGCTTGTATTCTTGATCCTTCTTGATCAAATATATCTTTTCAACTCCTTAAGGATATTTTGCTAATCCTTCTGATTCGCTTCCTCTTAGCACCATCAAATCTTCAATTATTTTCCATGCATTTTTCTTACACTTTCTGAATCTCAACTTGACCTTATATTTATATCTTTCCTATAATCATGTTGGCTAGAATAAAAATTAGAATAATTAATATTCATTTCCTTAGTTGGCTAGAACCAACACACAAATCAATTGAACTCAATATGCCAAAACTATAAAATCCTTTGTTAGCCGACCTTGCTCCAGAGACACTAACTCAAAAATAATTTTCCCTTGTTAACCAAGTGAACTCGATCAACACTACATACTTGTAAATTTCCTTTAGTAACCAAGTGATATTGGTTAACACTAGTTCAATCCAACATTTCCTTCATTAACCAAGTGAGCTCGGTTAATGCTCATCTTCCACAAACTTTCATTTGGCACCCGAGTGAAATTGGTAGATACTATCTTTTGAATTGGGAAAACTCTGGAATGCTTGATAGACATATAAAGTTTTCTTTAGTGCCCAAGTGAGCTTGACATACACTAATTCATAATGATATGACATTTTTTGTAACATCAAAGACTACACAATTAAATAATTGTTTCAACACTCTCTACCCCAACATGGGTGGGGTATATGGAAAGAAATCAATAATCAAATTTTTAGGGACAAAGAATTCCCATCTTGGGTGGTAGGTCACAAAATCATAAAGGCTATTAAGGAGAATTTCCTATCCCAAAATGGTGGTAAAGGGTATTTTAATATTTTAGACCTTGTAATGAAAACTACTATGAAAAACAAGTAGAAAAGGGATGGTGTAGTCTAGTTGTCTCCTCCTATGGGCTGGTTAAAAGCTAATTTTGATGGGTTTGTTAAAGGTAATACAAGTAGGATGAGATGTGGTGGAGTTTTAAGGATTTCTCTGGTAGGGTTATGTATGTTATTTCAGTTCCTATTGTATTTCCATTAGTCACGTAGCAGAGGCAACTATTGTGATGATTGTGGTTAGAAGGCTAGTAGAAACTAGATATTGAAACATGTGGCTGGAAGGTGACTCTTTAAACATAATCAATTATTTAAATAATAAAAACTCTACTACTTGGACTATTGATCTGACTATGGTGGAAACCAAGAGACTCTTGAATAATTTTGATAAGGTGCATATATCACATAGCTATCAGGAGACAAATAACATGGATGACTAGATTGCGAACATAGTCATTAGCCCAGGGAGATATTTGATGTGGAAGGATGACCTAGGCAACAACTTGAAGCTAAAAGGGCTAGTAAATTTTGATATAACTAATGTTGTTGTGGGAAGGATTAAATAATTATTTTCATATGATTTTTTAGAGCTTGGGTAGTAATGATGGGTTTTATTAGACTTTGAGGGTGTACCATTTCATTATTACTCTCTTAATTTGGCATGTATTATGGGTGTTATCAAAGTTCCATTTTAAAAACTATTTTGTTATTTTTGCAAGTGTCATCATTTCTCAATGAAATTTAACTATGACTCTAGTCTACAAGATGGGAGGGGAGTCAAGGAACTAGGAGCCTTCAAGTTGCAAGCATTGGAAGGAGAATGCTCCTATTTGGGAGTTTCTTAAAAAAGGTAAGGTAATTGGTTATCTTGAGAAGCTACATGGTTTTAACTCACACATAACAAAGGAATATTTTAAAAACTAGTCTAGGGAGAAAGTGCAAATGTATGGGGTCTCTCTATTAAGTATAGAGGATTTTCTTGCTAAGATAAATGGACTTCCCAACACAGGGAAAAAATTCAAAAAGGAAACAAAAATATTCAATGCAACATTGAAGAAATTTCCTAAAACCCCAAAGGAGGAGAAGAAATTGGTGAAGTTTGGGGAATTTTTGGATTTACATCAGATAAAGAAAATTTGGTAGGATCTGTTATCTTGTGTTAGGGAATATTTCATCTAGATGGTCAGTCTAAAAGGGTTCACAAATACCATTTTGTTCTTTTGAACCATTTTAGGTATAAAGATAGTGTCTCATTTCCTTTTTATTTGAAACACTCACTGCTTAAGGGGCTTCAAGCTCATTTTAAAAAGGAGAGAAGACTCATCCTCCACGAGGGCTTAATTCTTCTTGTTGTTGAATTTTGCAAGGATAAGGCATCGGGGGTGTCTTTGTCCTCAACTAACAAAAAATGAAAATTAATTAAGGGTTCCTTGGAAAAGGTTGAAGTAAAGAAAGGGAAGGTGGGTCATGATGATAATTATGGAGGCTCAGGGTATGGAGACAGAGTCAAAGAGTGTTTTTGAAGCTAGAGAGGAGGAGGTGATGAATCGAGAGATATTAAGAGGAAGAAAGATCTAGGACGGGAAAGAAAACAATAAAGAAGATAGACTTAGAAGATGATACTAAGGCTTAGAAGGAAGAAACAAAAGAAATTGTAAGTGTTCATGAAGTTGAATGTTAAGATTGATAGCAAGAGATGTAGCTCTATCAATGAAGGCTATTCTGGTAGCTAGGGGGAGGCTTCAATGAAAATTATGAGAATGGGGATTGATTAAAAGATGGTCTCTGATAAAAAGGGTAATGTCACCAAAACCCCAAAATTGGAAAAGAAGGTGGTGACTGAGGTTCAAGATGTTACTCCTCTAGAGACTTTAGAGACTCCTATGAAGGATAATTTTTCTAGACATGAGACTAGGGAGGAAAAAAATTAACCTAAGGAAAGGAAAGATGGGTTGCCGCAAGCTCCAGACAACTAGTTACAAAATCCTATGGAGGTTGAGCTTATAAAGCACAATGTGGATGACCCAGGCAAGAAAATAAATGTAGAGAATGAGAAGACCCTACTAGAAGGAATGGTTGATGTTATGCCTAGAGATTTTAATAGTAGTCAACATTTTTAAGAGGGTAAATTAACTATTGGGGAACCTAGTGTGATGGATGGTGAGGAGTTTAGTGGTAACCTAGAACTTCTCCATAAGGCTAATATGAAGGCTCACATATTCCTTGTGGTAGACACTTGGATATATAATGAGATAAACTCTTTGAAGAAGATGGTGAGGGAGCTGTAGACCATCCTGGAAGCTGAAAACAAAAAAAGGATCGAGCTAGAACTAAAGGTTGAGAATATCCCTCGTAAGCTTACAGACTATGAGGCTAAACTACACCAACTCGGCAAGAAAGGTGAGAAACATATGAATATGGTCACTTTTGGCTTATCTATTGTTCCTGCCAGCTTAGGAAGGAGAAGCATGGAGGATATAGTTTCCTCTATGGTTTCTTCATTGAGTGGGGGGTCCCATCAAGCATACGAGTCTAAGTACCAAGAAGGCCATTAAAGTTGCTCTAGGTTCAACTACAAAAGATTCAGTTGAAGAAGTTTCTATTATTGGGAAGAATCTAGATGGAGCTACTATGGAGTTTGTTTAGCGAGTTACTTTCTTTTTTGTCCTTTGTTGGTTGGACTTTGAGGTTTGTGGTCTTGGCCTTTGGTTCTAGTTTCTAGTCCTATGCTTGTGTGTTGGTGATGCATGAGCATCCTAGGGTAGTTGGAAATCCTACAAGGTGAAGTGGTTTTGGCCTTGAAGTTGGAGTACTCACTTGTAGGAGTGGTGCTCGATTGTTAGTGGGTATAGTGTTGTTCGAGGTGCTTGATTGCTAAAGGGGCTTGATTGTTGAAGGCTTGCTCGACATCTACATTATGTTGCATGACATTTACTATGTTGCTCAACCATACTTGTGGGAGCTCAAAAATGCTTGTTAATTTGTTGATGCTCGGCAATGTGGCTTGCAAGATGGAGTTTTCATAGATTTGTTTGGATGATTTGGTGCAATTATTGCATGAGGATTGAGATTGTGATATGGATCAATTGTTGGAGTTTGTGTGGACCTATTTTGGTCTTGGTTAATTTTTCTTGATGTATTTAATAAGCGTTGTAAGACTTTTAAGGCATTTAGTATTTAATATTTTTTGGATGCCAACTTGTGGCTCAACATGTATTTAATGTAAGGGTTTATTTAATTTGTAGCTTATTAGGTTGACTTATGGCTTAGTTGGGTATAAGTGGAGGGTCTTGTGGAGTCTTTAGTCATATTCATACAACTTGGAGAAGAGAATGAAACATAGGAGTGAATTTTGAGAAGAGTTAGTAGCCAAGGCTTAGGAAATAAGGAGATTACTTGGTAGGCTTCTGAGCACAAGTTGAAATCTTCCTTGGAGGTTTCTACCAGAGTGTGGATCTGGAGTAGCTAATGTTTGGGTTGGATCTTGAGGGATCTTTCAAAACTATTACTTTCTTTATATTTGGTCATAACCAAGAGGGTCGTACAACCTAACATATTGCATGTAATTAGTTATTTTATGAATAAAGAGTTGTGTTTGGTATTAGATTTTGTATCTTGTGTTGTGTTTTTGTTGTGTGGTTATTCATTGGGGGCTAGGACATCTCCTTTGGGGATTCTCTTGCCTTGTACTATGTCAAGTGGTATCTAGGCAAAGGTTTTCCTAAGCATGTCGATAGATTGCCAAAGCTAAGGCAATTTGCAGTAGGACCTATGGTGAGGATTATCTCATCAAAGGTTGGATCTAGTTGAATTGTTGTAGAGGGTTTATGAAAATCTTGGAAGATGCCTCTAAGATAATTGGACCCTAGGGAAATTGAAGATCTATGTGATGCTGTGGAAGTGAGGATCTCAGAGAAGATAAAAGAAGAATTCAGATCTAAGATGGCACCAATGAAGAGTGATATAGTTATTGAGATCATAAGAGTTATATGTGGTGTACCTTAGGATGTTGGTATTGATGGTTATGAGGAAGTTGCTAAAGACTTTGAGATTGCTGGGTCAAGTGGTGAGGATATAACTAATCATGTGGAGAGACCTATGGGTAATAGGGCTAGTCAGTTTGCTAGCCCTAGATCTCAGTTAAAGCTAAAGCATAAGATGGAGGTTCTAATTTCTTAGGTGCTTTGAATCCTGAAGACCTGATTGATTAGATTGATGAATTGGAAGACTACTCTAAGTTAGAGGATATTGGAGATCTACTCAAAGTGAGGTTGACATAAACTAAGCTGAAGGGACATGCTACTTTTGGTGGTAGAAATTACAGAGAGATAGAGAAGAGGAAGGTGAAATGAAGATCACTAGATGGAGACTGATGGTGACTAAATTGAAGGCTAAGTTCATTCATGTGGATTATGAACTTGAGTTGTTTAAGAATTTGTAGAATATGAAATAGAAAGATAAGACTGTGAAAGATTACATAGAGGAGTTTTACATGTTGACTATTTGATCTGGGCATAGAGAATTGTCTAAGGAGACTCTAAGTTAGAGGATATTGGAGATCTACTCAAAGTGAGGTTGACATAAACTAAGCTGAAGGGACATGCTACTTTTGGTGGTAGAAATTACAGAGAGATAGAGAAGAGGAAGGTGAAATGAAGATCACTAGATGGAGACTGATGGTGACTAAATTGAAGGCTAAGTTCATTCATGTGGATTATGAACTTGAGTTGTTTAAGAATTTGTAGAATATGAAATAGAAAGATAAGACTGTGAAAGATTACATAGAGGAGTTTTACATGTTGACTATTTGATCTGGGCATAGAGAATTGTCTAAGGAGAAAGGTGGCACGAAGCATTCCCTAATTCCTTTGTAGAACTTAGTAGAAGGAACCTGAGTATTGGTAGCTAAGTTGAGTTGAAGGACTCTAAAAGGGTTAGAGATCAATGTAGATAACAAACTTGTGGAACATGATGGGTGTGAAGAAGCAAAAGTGGAATAGGGGAAAGAGTGTACAAGTCGAGGACTTGAAAGAAATGTATGTGAAGAACCAATTTGGGATTCACGTGTTAAATCCCAAAAGATGTTCTTCTAGCTACTAAGAACATATTTTCACACCTAAGGTGTCTGATGTAGGAGCATCCTAGGGAAGTTGGAAATCTTGCAAGGTGAAGTGGTTTTGGCCTTGGAGTTGGAGAACTCACTTGTGGAAGGAGTGTTGTTCAGTCGTTATTAGGCATAGTGTTGTCAAAGCTCAATCACTGAAGGGGCTTAGTTATTGAAGACTTGCTTGACATCTAAATTATGTTGCTCAATATCTACTATATTTCTCAGCCATGCTTGTGGAATCTCAATAGTGCTTGTTAATGTGCTAACACTCAGTAGTGTGGCTTGCAGGATGACATTCTTATGGATTTTTTTGGATGATTTGGTGCATTTATTGCACAAGGATTGAGATCATGATGTGGATCGATCATTGGAGTTTGTGTGGACCTATTTCATTCTTGGTTAATTTTTCTTAATGTATTTAATAAGTGTTGTAAGCCTTTTAAGTCATTTGGTATTTAATATTTGTTGGCGGTCGACTTGTGCCTCAACATGTATTTAAAGTAAGGGTTTATTTAATTTGTATCTTACTAGGCTGACTTGTGGCTTAGTTGGGTATAAGTAGGGGGTCTTGTGGAGTCTTTAGTCATATTCATCTAGCTTGGAGAAGAGAATGAAGCAGAGGAGAAATTTTTGAGAAGAGTTAGTAGTCGAGGCTTGGGAAACAAGGACATTGCTTTGTGGGCTTGTGAGCAGAAGTTGACATTTTCCTTAGAGGTTTATACCAGAGTGTGGATCTAGACTAGCTAGGGTTTGGGTTGGATCTTGATTAATGTTGTAGAACTATTGCTTTCTTTGTATTTGTTCATAACTAGGAAGGCCTTACATCCCAACACATTGCATGTAATCAATTTTATGAATAAAGAGTTGTGTTTGGTATTAGATTATGCATCTTGTGTTGTGTTTCTATTGTGTGGTTATTTGCTACATGCTAGGACATCTCCTTTGGGGATTCTCTTTCCTTGTATTGCATCAATTGGTAACTATTTTCTAATTCCCTCTAGGGATTTTTGATTTTTTCGTAATTTTATCTATTCTCAAGTTTCAAGTCCTTGTAAAACCTAGTTGTTATGTTCATACTATGGACACATATTTTATGAATACTTGATGTGTATGGGGTTTCAAGTCCCCTAAAAACGTATTTTTACTTTAATCCAAAACAATCATGTATCCCCATTTCATGTCAACACATCCTAGCTTGTCATATGGGGTAGGAGTTATCACGTTTTTTCCCTATGCAAGTGCCTCCAATTCCCCCTTGTGGTCCGTAAACCTCCTCTAAGAGCTCTAAAATGAGATGACATAGAAAGTATTATTAGTTAGAAGGTGACACACCTTTTTTATGATATCCGATCTGATATCCAATAGTATCTCACTTGTTACATTCTTCACCACTCTCTCATCAAGAACTTAGTATTGTGCTAATGCCATTATCACTTTTAGTTATTAGATTGATGTAGGATGTGGAGTTGAATTAACCAACCTAACCAACACCATTGAAGTGAGCATATCAAATCTCTCATTTGGCTTGTTTCATATGCCCAGGAAATGGTTCCAGCCTATGTTTCCATATTTGGTATCTTTAATTTCAGCGTGAGATCCATAAAATTAGATGTTTAAGGAACTCCTTTGAATTTTTACAACACATGCCTAGATGAGGCCACCTTTAATTTTGATACAAAATTTTATGTCATTAGTTACTTGTACAAAGGGAAACCATCAAAAAAATTTCATAAAATCATGAATGAGAAACCACTAATAAACTCAAATTAGTTTGACGACCAAGTGAGAAAACTAACTCATCTAAGAAATCCCAAAGATATAGATTTGTGCACTTGTGCACCTCCACAAGTGTGTAAAATACAATTGTTAGAAGGCCTTTTACAGATTATCAAACCTGTAGATCTTTGTAGGTCCAAAAATATGAAATTACTTGAGAGTTAGTCATTCTTAAGGCTCTATTGAGCTATGTAGGTCTCCAACTATGCAAACTACTTCAACTTATGCAAAATCTAGACAAGAACTACATAAGAACTATAAAGTTGTGCACCTTTGCAAGTTTGGTGTTTGAAGGGGACTTAGTTGAAAATGGAAGGCCTTGGGAATGAAGGTAACAAGATTTTCCCTATGGAGGGAACATGGACCTATGCACTTTGCAGATCTCTGCAAGTGTGCAATTCCATTGAGCACAAAGACTTGGAAAAATCTCGACGACTACAAGACTTGTTGAAATAGAATGAAAAACCTAGACTCCATCGACAATGTGAAGTATGAAGTGACCTTACATTGATGATATAGAAGAAAGAACAACCCTAAAGGGTACACAAACATAGGGTGATGACACACCAGAGTAGGCTTCTTTATGAAAACCCTAGGGCTCAAAATCAAAGATGGAGAATGCAAAGAAAAATAGGTTTACCCCTTGCAAAGAAAATACATGAAGCTAGCAAACACAAACATAATCAAGGCTCACCACAATGAAACAAGCCACAAACTCAAACACAAAGGACAAAGCATTAAACAATATAAGCCAAAAAGATGTAGAGCACAAAAAATGAGACAAGGAGAAATATAAGTGAAGGAAAGGGAATACTTGACCTCTTTTATAGACCTTGGGATGGGTTAATGTTAGCCCCAAGAATTGTGTCCCACTATGGATATGAAGTTGTAGAGTTGCACAACACTGTAGCTTCACAATTGCATGAAGACTTCAAGATGGAAAAGGGTGTGGTTATCAAATTTTTTAGGGTTGTGAAGCTTCACAACTCGAAAAAATCCACAAGTCCAATATGACTTTGAGTCTGACATCTATACTAAGTAAGGTTGTAGAGGTGTACAGGTGCAAAACTTCTCAATTGCACAACATGGACTGGGGGAATGCAAACCATTGTGGGGTTGTGGAACTCCATACATGTACAACTACAAAAAAACTTTAAGGAAAAAGGAAACATGCAAAGAAAACCAAAATCATAAATAAAAAACTAAGATGACAAAGACTAGGCCCTACTAGGTAACCCAAGGGACTTCTTGAATATTGAGGACACTTAGGAGTGATATTCATATGATGCATTGAGAATGCACAAGTTATTGTGAAGGGATGCAAAATAGAAGAAAGAGGGTCCTCATTTGCAAATTCAAAAATAAGGCGTGAGTTGTGGAATGACAAAACCCACCAAGATTTTTCTTTGGGAACTTCTTCAAACATTTCCTACATATCATGCAACCTTACAAAGAGATTTAACCACTCTTCTAGCTACACCTCCTAGGAAAGATAATATCAATGCCTTCTTTTGCAAATGTATTAATGCTACCCAAAAATCAGCACAAATTATTTTTATTCATGATTTTTTTCCTCTTAAAGGCATTCCATATCATTGTAATCCTCTTATGGTTGTTGTCTCATCAATGGTAATCTCATCTTTAGGACCTTAATTGATAATGTTTCTAATAAATTTGATCCTTAAAATATCTAACAAAACAATGTGCCTATATTTGGTTTGGATAATGTTCCTAATCTTATTTATAGGATGCTCTTATTGTAGTTGTCCTCATTAATGGTAATCTCATTTGTGCGATTAAAGATGATCCTTCAAAAATCAAACCTAGCAATATTCCCATACATGGATTTGATAGTGTTTATAATAAATCCTTAGGCATCATAAGTGTACCTATCAAAGTTAGACTAGTTTATTTAGGATACTTATATTCATGTGATGCTTGGAAATCTTAATTACGACCTATGGGTAGACCTTGGTTACATAATATGCATGTTATTCCTTCAACTCTTATAAAAAAATTCAAGTTTATCTACAATAATATGATTTACACTCTTTATGTAGATGATAAACCAAATAGTTGTCTAAATATTGAGGAAAAAGGAGATTAAGAATCTAACAATAATCCCCCTTCTAATAGTGTTATTTCAAAAGATGATTGGGGATCCTTAGATTTCACACCAACTTTTATCCAAGAGAGTAAAGTTTCTGACCTTTCATTTATGCAGTCTAAAAAAAATCCTCTTTCTAATAACCTTGACACTACTTCCATTCTTCATGAATTAGTTAAACCTACTTGTGGTAACATAGTGACTAAGGAAGATCCACCATTTCATTTTGATATGGCTTCTTATTATGGTCTTGGATATCATTTATAAGAAACATATGGATTTAGTGGGAATATATATTGTATAGAAAAAGAAATTCAGGTGCCCATATGTGATGGAGGGCATTAGTTTTCTTATAAGCCATAAGCAGTTACCACCATTGTAAATCATAATTTAGGATATGTGCAACAAAGTGTTGAACCTTATTCTTTGTCAACATCCTCTCCTCCATCATTTAACATAAATCAATAAATAGTTTTGACTAAACTTCTATGTGTCAATATGATTACTAAACCTAAAAAAGAAGAAGAAATATAGTCAACAACTTATGAATCTTCCATTTTACATGTATCACCACAATTATGATCACTCTACTTATGATTTTAATTCTTTACACTACTCAACGACTCATTTATAAATAGGTTATTCACATATCTCCTTATAATGAGACCAATTTCAGTCCTAATTTATTTAAATAACATCTAAGTCCCTGTTACATTGCTCCACATCATGTAAAATTGTTAGCTTATTCCTTGGGGGCTAATTACCATACACGGTATTCTTTGAGTAGTATAAAAAGTCCTCTTTTCTCTTTTTATTTTATTTTTAGGGTAAGGAAATTGTTCCATAGTTCTCATTCTCCCAAGGATCTACTTTTCCCTTGGTTGTACGTGTAATCACATAAAAATGGTCACCTAGACTATTAGCCCCCTTCTCAACATTTTGGCTAAATTAATTTAATCATTTACCTAGACCAAATTGCTAATAATCAATTTATTTGATTACAACCTATAGTTTGACTATGCTATCCTAAGTTCATTATTTTAGTAAAAGAACATGTCCCCTTTTAATTAAATAAAAGACCCCATTCCTCTAACCCACTTAAAGTGCACACATAATGTCCTTTTTCTATTTTACAATTAAAAAGAAAAGACTTGTGAGACTTTTTGTCTTATGTGACAAGTCAACTTATATTCTATTGGTTGACTTGTGTGTGCACATGGATCACTCCTCTTTTCAAATTCCACCGTTGATCATCCACCATCTTCATTTTGATCTCTACCGTTCGTATGACTTTAAAAGGGAGAGAGCTTTCCCCCTCAAAGGATCCACCTTCATTTGAATATTGTTATTCTGCAGGTTTTCTAACAGGTTTCTTTGGAGCTTTGTGGACAACTTCTATTTCTTGTCTACATTCTCTCATGCCATAGCATTTTAACTTAGATTCATGTTGCATGTTAGTTTAGCTTCTATTTTGCAATAATATATCTCACATAGCTTAATATTTGGATTGTAACACTCTCATACATGTTTTAGCATAGTTGCATCTGACATTCTCATCTTAGCTTAGTTTCGATACTTGCATTGCATTCTTGAGGAACTCCTTAAGACATTTGCATTCTTGCATCTTGTCTCTAGAACCTCCCATTGCATGGTTTACTAGCAAGAAGCGTATCTTTAAGGCCTGGTTGAGAGCCTTCAAACTTGAAACATACCTTCTTGCACTCCATGGATAGGGAGCTCTAAGCCGGCATTCAAACATTCTGAACTCATGGAATCATTTGGATAGAATGGTTTAGAGTGTGACATAATTCGAGTGTACATTTTTGGTGCCCACCGCGGGGCAGAACATTTAAGTTTTGCTCTTCTTTTCACTGCATTTTCACATTTTTACATTCTATCCGCAAGTTTCTTTTTTTTACAATCACAGTGTCCAAGCCACATTTTTTCAGTGTCATATGACAGTTCACATAATTGTTGTACGATACATTTTGAAAACAGTGTCACCTGGATATATTGTACTCTGTTGCCATGGTATAGTAAACTCTATCACCAAAATAAAGAAGAAATATCATGTGAGAGAAAATTGTCACACGTATATTTTGAGAAGTATCGTACAATAGTCTTCCAGCATAAATTTTTGCCTAGCTAGAATTTGTTGTTTGTTTGGGTGATTTTGTTAGTTTTTCAGTTGTTGTTTGCTAGTTTTTGTTTTTTATAGGTTTGTGACTATCTGACAGAGGTTCATTTAATAGATTTCCCTTTTGTTTTAGAGCTAACTTGTGGTGCTAACAAGTTGTGGTTGCAGGTTGCCATGTTGAAAACTTGAAACATTTCCTAAAAGACCACATGTCAAAGCTTCAAATGCACAAGGGCTACTAACCATTGTTTGCAGGGCTGCCCAGTGCATAAAAACCCCAAATTGTTTGTTTACTTGTATTCAATGTGTGGCTTATATTAGTTTATCTTTCATAGGCACATTAAAACTTGCAATTGGGGTCCTTTGGCAATAGAAGAGTATGCTCTTCACCCTTGTGGTGAATCAAAAATATGGACTTGTCTTTGGATTTTTCAAAACAAGGGGTAATTGAGACTTCTTGGCATACTTGGGGGAAACAATCGAGATAGGAGAGTATGCTCTTCACCTTTGTGGTGAATCAAAAATCTTGACTCTTGAGAGTGGATCCATTTTGTGATACTTAGGATCCTTTAGCGGGCCTACTCTCGGACAACTTGAGAGGAACAACCCAAGTGGGGACAAGCCAATTACCTGGCTCCTCCAACCCACTATAAACTCAAGGCTACCAAGGACACAAAAATTTGGTAGACGTAGTGTTTTTCTTCGCCTAGTGTGATCGCTTATGGGATTTCGACCATAAGGAGATCACTAGGCAAGAATGCTTAAGGTACTCTCGTGGTTGCGAGATCGGTTACTCATCACAAGGTGAGGTGTCCCATAATTGGGAGCAAGAGGAACACTATGAATGGAAGCCCTATCTAAACACCCTAAGTTAGTAACTACCCTTTTTAGCTGCTCAACTTCTTGGTGCAAGGATTGATCCTAATGGACTACCCGGATCACCCCAAGATTTTACACTCACCATATATGTTCCCTTAGTTATGCTTATGGAACTTCTATGAAAAAGCCAATATCTCTTGTGGGTAACCACTTAGTGTGAGGTGAAGGAGCATCAAGCATGGGCCAAGTTGTTGAGTAATGAACCATGACCTTAAGGTAGATTGCTTGGCTACTATTTTTGAATGTGTTGACTTGTGTTATGTTCTTGCAACATAAACATTTCAATAATATTGGTAGGAAGGTTTCTCTGATATCACAAGTGCATGCTGACAACGTTGTTGTTACCCTTGATCAACTATTTGAAGACATGTCAAAACACTTACTGTTTGCAAACCTTGCTGATAATTGAAACGTACATTGTCTGATTTGAAAAGCCACCTAACTGTCGAGACTAAAACAGAAAATTTGGAGTCAAAATTGGTCTTTTGTACACACAAAATAGCATTTTATCACCTAGTCTTTGAAGAAATATTGCATGATATAATTTTTCCAAAATTGTATCGCCCTAAAGTTTTGAGTTATATCGCCTTTGTATATTGCATTCTATCACACCAACTTGTGCAAACTGTTGCCTACAAGAAAAGTGTCGCCCTTTTGTTTCAAACTATATTGCATGACATTTTATGCTATCAAATTATCACATGGTCTCTAAGAAAGTGTTGCCTAGAACTATTTGATGCCAAAACAGGGTCTATGTTTTGATTTTCTGATCTAGGGTCTCGTCACTTCCATCTCCTAAGTCCTGGTCATAAATCTATATGTTAGGAAGTTGTCCTAAGTTGAAAAGATGAGTTTAGTCTGTTGAATGTAAGTCTTAAAACATCCCTGATGAATCACTTGTCAAATCCATTTACCTCTCTTCTAGCTATTCGCTATTGAACTTCTTTCTCACCTGCTCGGCTCGAGTGACTAGTGCTGTAAATTCTTGAGTGCTGTTTGACAAGCCATCTGATATACTTTGACAAGTGACTTATCTTGGTTGTGATAGCTTCAAATTCGACATAATTCTCTTATCCTATTAAGCAAATACAAATCCTTACATGCTGGTCACAACCAGACATCAAGGTGGTGACAGTAATCATACCCCCTTCGTTTCTAGGCAATTAGAGACACCACCTAAGCGTCCTTGCAAACAACTTTGTGTGGAAGATCCCGAGTCTACCCAAACACAAACAACTAATGTTAGGCATAATCTGCTTTATAGTTTTGAAAATCCATTTGGGACACCCTCTGAGACACCCAAGGATACAAGTGGTATAGTCACTATGGTGCACCCTGATGAAATTAAGCGTCGCTTAGAAGAACAAGCACGTGAAACCCAAAAGACTTTGGAAGCTATATACTCTATGGAAAGAGAAAACCAATAAGTTGACACTAACAATTAGGCATGCTATGAAGGATATAAAGGAACTTGTCCTTGAAATTCTTTTGAGAACAATGATGGAAATCACACACCTCCAAGGGCTCCTAGGGCTGCCGCTAGTGCATGTCCTTCACCACCTAAACCATCCCATCATGATAGTGATGAAGAAGTAACTAGCGAAGATGTGATCAAATTTCAACAAGATGGCTTCACCCAAAGATTAATGCTTAGAGCTTTAGAGGAAAATGGAGACCAATACTTCTAATACATGGTAGCTAGGGGATGGAAACTCCCTCAAAGCTTTGATGTTGAGCATATCATTCCAAAATGAGAGCCCACTGAGGCTGAAATCTTAAGGGAAGAAATGCAAGAACTAAGGAAACAATTTACACAACTACAAACTTCAAAAGAGCCACCTAAGACATCATTTGTTGAATCAATTTGCACTCTTCCATTTGTTAGGAGTCTTTACATGCTACCATTTCCTAAAGATATAGAGGTTCCTAAGTATGACAAATACGATGGAAATGGTGATCCTCATGATCATGTGAGACATTTCTATGCTCTTAGCATGGATTTTATGCATGAAGACACCTTTCTTATCAGGTTATTTCCTAGGAGTCTAAGAGGACAAGCTATGGAATGGTTTACAAAACTAAGTCCTCCTCTTAAAACATTTGATGAACTTGCACAATGCTTTATCTAGCAATATTCATACAACATTCAACATCCTGTGACTATGCTAGACTTATGTAACATCAAACAAAAACTAGGAGAATCTTTTGCAATATACCTTCAACAATGGAGATCTTTATACTCTCGGTATCCTCAACAAGTGCCTGAGGCTGAAAATTTTTACTTTTTTGTCAATACGCTTGTACCTGAGATATAATTTGATCTAAGAAAATAGTTATTCACATCCTTCAACGCCATGGTGGAGAGTGCATATTGCATTGAGGATGTTGCTATCAAAAGAGGTGACATTGTTATAAACAAAGACAAAAGTAATAGTGGGAATGGTAAAGACAAAGGAAAACCTTGGAATAAGTACAAGTATGTTGTCAACGATGGAGTAGTGGACACTCCTAAGACCAAGGAACCTACATTTAACCTTTCTAGCGCCATCTATGCTGTGAAACAACAAGAAAGTTTGAAACCACAAATATTTGACAAGAGCTCAAAGTTTTCCAAGAAATGATGTGTTTACACGCCTATGGTTGAGCCTTATGAGGTGGCTCTAAAAAAATTGATTGCGAACAAACTGGTTACTTTACTGGACAACTCTCGTCCTTATGATCCACCTGTCAGACCTCCATGGTGGAGAGAAGACCATACTTGTAGTTATCACTGAAGCAAGGGTCATAACACTGAAAATTGTTTTAAGCTCAAAGACATAATTCAAGATCTCATTGAGGAAGGAAAAGTTGTCACAGATGGCCTCATTAAAAATACTGACCACAAAGCTTTTAAACAACCCTTGCTAGAATATGAGAAGGGTGAAACCTTAAGAGCTGCCAAAAAGAATCATGACACCAAAACCAGTTATGCTTACGCTAACACTGATAATGTTATAAGCATGCTTGAGCCCATTGAATACATATGTATGCCAAGCTCCAATAATGACAACTGGCCAAATTATGATGTTGAAGATGAATGACCAAAAGTGGTCTTAAGGACACAATCCACTCCTCAAGACCATACTGATACTAGACCCAAGGTGGTACTTCGAGCGGCTGAGTCTTCATCTTCTCAGAGTGAACCACTTAACGTTGTTACTAGGGGGCAATCTAAGGTTGTCTTAAAAGTTGCTCATGACCCTAAAAATGCTTCATCATCTAAGCAACCAATTACTTCCAAGATCTCCAACTATGATCTTGTTAGCCAACTACAATGCACACAAGCACAAATCTCCATTTTTGAATTGCTAGAGTTATCTCCTTTGCACAAGGAGATCCTTGAGAAAGTTTTACACTTTGCCAACGTTCCCACAGATATTGATGTAGAATGATTCCAAGCTATGGTGAACCACATCCCCTCACCTCATTATCTCACCTTTTTTGAAAAAGATGACCAAGCTCTCAATCATCCCCATAACCTTGCTCTCCATGTCGAAGTTCAAATCTTTTGTACTCGTGTCTACCGAGTCCTGATAGACAATGGTGTAGGGTTAAATATGATCTCATTCAGTGTGATACAATAGTTGGGCATGTCAAAATTCACCATTGACCCTAGGTGAAAGATCACCATAAAAGCCTATGATGAGGTTGAACGCTCTTCTAAGGGTTCAATTGTGCTACCAATTCGAGTTGGTCTAGTAGAAAACAATGTTGTCTTCCAGGTCCTAGACATACCTCTTGCATATAACTTGTTGTTGGGATGACCGTGGATTCATGATATGCAAGCGGTGCCCTCTACATACCATCAGTGCATAAAGTTCCCATTCAATGGTACTGAGATAGTTGTCCTCGGTGACAACTCAATGTCCATTAACACATTGTCTGCTGCTGAAATGCTGGTCCCACACAACCGCTCTTCTCATGAGCCAACACCATCTTTCATAGAGTGTGAACAAAAACTAAAAATGATGAGCCTTGGTATGAGTGAGTACACTTTGGACTCTATTGTTGCCTTACCAATTTCCCCTCGGTCCTATGGGAAACCAACTATGGCAAAGAAGCCTTCCGCTTCTACTATGACACTTTTTGGCACTTTTGTGCAATCATCACTACCTCTAGAAGCAGAGAAGGGAGAACAGGTCATTAAGGACTGGATCTATAGAGAAGAGGAAGATGAGGGATTTACACTGACTACTCCTATTTCTCCTAAAAGATATGGAAAACACTATAAATTTCTAACAAAAATGGGCTATCAGGGCCATGGATCCTTAACTGGTCGTAAAAATGCTCTAGTTGAACCTTTAAGTCACACTCAAGGTCATGATACTTGAGACATTGCTGGTCTAGGATTTGGGCTAGACAATGATATACCAACATGTGATCAAAGATTGCTCACATCTAGTGAATCGAAGAGTGATGACCATCCCATAATTGCGACCACTTCACAAGATGAAGACTTTGTCCCTCTCACTTCCCCCCTTTGGGGAGAATAAATATTGACTACAAATAATAATGAGGAAGCTTCTACCTCCCAACAATAGGAACAAGAAGAATCTACTCCTAAGGACACGAATAGAGGATGAATCAGAAAGAATATTGCTCATCTCCAAGCTAGAGATTAGAGTACAGATTCTCATGAGTATGAGTGGGAAATTCTCTCTTGGACGCATCTTGAAAGCTAGGGGTGGATGTAATTCATGCCTATACAACCCAACCAAATGTAGTCGAACGGTCTAGTATAGGGTCAGATGAGTTTGACTCACAACATGTCTCAATGGATCACGCTAGTTCCTCTAGGTCTATTCCTGAGCTGGAAGCCCTTGCGACATTCTCTATAGGCTCAACTTCACAAGTCACCAAAGATCACTCCTTCCATATTAATCACATTGAAACTTTTGCCTCACTCTCGTTAATTCACCCAAATCTCATAGATTGGTCTCTACAAAATCAAAGACCTAAAATACGGTCTTTCCAAAAATAACTATGAGATTGCTTGTTACCTGAATGCCATTGAACCCGTCACTTCTTCCACCAGGGAACCCACCATTAACATGACGGAATTAGATATCAAGTACTTCAGTCAAAAAATTAAAAGAAAAAATAAGAGGTCAGATGGTGAAAACCACATTGTGGCGGTGTCTAATCCTCAAAAAAGTAAAAATAAAGGCATATCTAATGATGAAAACCTCCCTGAGGCACCTGCGGATGAGGTACTTGGTAGTCCGCCAAGCTATTTCTAGGATAGATCTTCAGTTCTCATTACCCTATGTAGCCTATCAACTTGGGTATAGAAGAATGTCCTAAGATTATTCATGTAGCTCAGTCTTTGTCAAACAAAGAAAAGACACAGTTTGCTCAATTCTTTCAAGACAAGAAGGTCAACTTTGCATGGACATACTCTAATATACCAGGGCTTGATACAAATCTCATCATGCATCACTTATCAATCTCACCAAATGTTAAGCCTATTAAACAAAAGTTGAGAAAAATGCATCCACATGTGGCCCTACTGGTCAAGGCAGAGTTAGAAAAACTCTTAAGTGCAAACTTCATTAGGGCCATTGATTATGCAGAGTGGATTTCTAACATTGTACCTATCTCTAAGCATGACAAATCCATATGAGTTTGTATTGATTTTAGAGATCTCAACAAAGCATGCCCTAGGGATGACTTTCCACTACCAAACATCAATGTGATAGTGGACATGACTACAGGTTATGAGATGTACTCGCTTATGGATGGATTTTTTGGGTATAACCAAATCAAGATAGCTCTAGTAGACCAAGAAAAGATAGCTTTTACATGTGCATGGGGTACCTTTTGTTGGAATGTCATGCCTTTTGGGCTTAAAAATGCTGGTGCTACATATCAAAGAGCAATGACAACCATCTTTCATGATATGATGCCTAAAAATATGGAAGACTATGTTGATGACACACTAGCTAAATCTAAAAAATGAGACACACATCTTGGAGACCTTAGTCTGATATTGGACCGTATGGAACAATTTCAACTTAGGCTAAATCCAAAAAAATGTGCCTTTGGTGTCACTTCTGGGAAATTGCTAGGGTATATCATTTCAGAAAAAGGCATTGAGGTTGATCCTGAAAAAGTCCAAGCTATCATGGATATGCCTCCACCAAAGAATATCAATCAGCTTAGAAGTTTGCAAGGACATCTACAATACATAAGAAGATTTATCTCTCAATTGGTTGATAAGGCTCAAGCTTTTAATAAAAATATACATAAAGGATCTACCCATATTTGGAATAGTGACTATCAACAGAGTTTAGATCAAATCAAAGGCTACTTGGAAAAACCTCCAGTTTTGATGCCACCCATTCTGGGAAAACCTTTGATTCTATATATTTTAGCTACAAATTCTTCTATAGGAGCACTCTTAGCCCAAAGTGATGAGACGGGTAAAGAAAGAGCCATATACTATATCAGTCGAACTTTGGTAGCTTATGAAATAAACTATAAGAGTATAGCGAAGGCATGTCTTGCTATAGTATTTGCCTCTCAAAAGCTCTGACATTATATGTTGGCACATACAGTTCACTTGATTGCTAAGATAAATCCTTTGAAATATTTGTTAAGTAAAGTTGCACTTACTGGTCATCTTGCTAAATGGATGATGATTCTTTCTAAATTTGACATTCAGTATGTCAAACTTAAGGCAATAAAAGGACAGGCCATAGCTGACCAGTTGGCTGACTTTCCACTCGAAGATACAATGCCTATGCAAATTGAGTTTCCAGATGCCTCAATCATGTATATTACTGAGAGGACATGGAAGATGTTTTTTGATGGGTCTCATACTCAGAATGGAGCTAGAGCAGGTGTTTTGTTCGTTTCCCCTCACGATTATACAATCCCAAAGTCCTACAAACTCTTGTTCCCATGTACAAACAACATTGCAAAATATGAGGCACTCACAAATGAAATCAAAATGGCTCTTGAATGGAGAATAACTAAATTGCATATCTATGGAGACTCTCAACTTGTTATAAACCAAGTGAACAATAACTATCAAACCAGAGATGACAAGTTGATCCCTTATAAGAAGTTGATAGATGCTCTAAAGAACTATTTCACTTTTGTGACATTCTAGCGAATTCCTAGAGCAGAAAACAAGGTTGTCGATGCTATGGCTACCTTAGCATCTATCCTCCAACTATAAGAACATGAATCACGATTTGAGTTCCTGGTGGAAGAACTACATCATCTAGCCTATGATTCTTCAGACAACCAAGTGATCTGCACTATTGTGGGTCATGATTCCTCCCGCTACGTGGCTATCTTCTCCTACCTACATGATCAGGTTATTCTCGAAACCCTCATGCGCAACCAAAAACACCAACTCCGTTGTCACGCTTCACATTACACCTTGGTCTCTGGTGACTTGTATAGGAAAGGTCTAGATGGAATGCTGCTTAGGTGTTTAGAGCTAGAAGAGTCTAAGAAGGCACTTGCCGAAGTCCACAATGGCATTTGTGGGGCACATTCTAATGGCCTTGCACTTGCCCAAAAATTGCTTAGGATGGATTATTACTGGCCCACCATGCAAGTTGATGCTATGTGTAATGCGAAGTCCTATAAGAAATGTCAGCTCCATGGCAACTTGATACATGCTCCCGAGCGAGAGTTAATCCCTTCTGTGACATATTGGCCATTTCAGCAATGGGCCTTTGACTTGGTAGGAAAGATTCATCCAAGCTCATCCAGCGGTCATAAATTCATCATCACAGCAACAGAGTATTTCACTAAATGGGTTGAAGTTGTACCATTATCTGCTACTACAAGAAAACATGTTGCCCTATTTATACTGAATCACATCATCTACCGATATGGTATCCCATCCTCTATTGTTACGGATAATGGAGGGCAATTCAAGAATAAGGACTTAAAGCAGCTGTGCAAAAAGTTTCGAATTAACCAACATTGGTCCTCTATTTACTATCCCCAAGGGAATGGCCAAACTGTGGCCTCTAATAAAACACTTCTGAAAATCCTACACCACATAGTTCACAAGTTTGGGAAAGATTGGCACTTAAAAATAAATTCGGCACTTTGGGCCTATAGAACCTCTATTCGTACTCCTACAGGGGCTACGCCCTTTTCTCTAGTATATGGCTCTGAGGTTGTTCTCCCATTAGAAGTCGAGATCCCCTACTTGCAAGTCTCCTTACATGGGTTGATAACTGATGAGGACCATAGAGCTATGCAAGTATAAGAATTAGAGACTCTTGATGAATGTCGTAAGGTTACTTTTGATCACATGAGGGCTTATCAAAAGCGCATGTCTACTCAATATAACAAGAAATTTCACCCTCATGAGTTTCAAGTAGGTGAACTCATGCTTAGAGAGAATCCAAAAAATTAGCAACATCGAGAGCAGAAAGGGAAATTTGAACCTAACTAGTTGGGTTCTTACATTATCACAGCAACATTCGGGTCTGGTGCTTATCAGTTGTCTACTCTTGAAGGGGAAGAGCTTGCAGAGCCTATCAACATCCTACATTTGAAGAAGTTCTATTCTTAGAGGCTTGCTGCTCAGTTATCTTGTATATATCTATGATCTTGAAAAAAATCCTAAAAATTAGAAAATGTCTTGAAAAAATGATCATCTTAGTGAAAACCTAGCAATAGGCACTTTGATGTATCACCAAAAAAATTGAAAAATAAAAAAATACAAAAAAATTGAAAAAAGTCCTGAAAAAAATTTGTCAAGTGGTGAAAACTTGGAAATAGGCACTACTTGAAACCCTTGCAGCTATGTTTATCAGTCTCAATCATCCATTTCACTACACATTTCCTAGCTTGGAATTGTTTCTTGTCCTCGTCTCGGGGGCATAACTACTTAGCCTATTGAGGTATTCTTGTGCATTAGGGTTTCTTTGACAACTCACAAAATAGTGTTTCTCAACACTTCCCCCACCTTGACATCAAGTGTTTTTCAACACTTTTTAGATAGTTTACCTATGGTCTTCAATGTCACGATATTTCTCACTATCAGAATCAAGTCTTGAAGAAATGACCAAGTGACTTACACACACGCACTTTAACACTTAAACAACTGAGCTATGCTGATCTTTATCTACTTTTTGTGTTGTCTATGAAAATTTCTTTACTATATATTCCATCCCTAATAGTCTTTCAAGGATGTCATTGACTAGAAGACTACGGGCATGGGGCATGTTTTCTTGATTTCTGCTTCTGGGTATACTTTGTTTGTCTATAGTCTTGTAAGCATTTATGCTTGACCTATTCAACATTTTTGACTTACAAATGTATCATCCTTGACTATTTCGCAAGATCGCACTTGGGGTTTATCCTGGCGCTTATGTCTTGATATGGGTGTAATCTTGCTAAATTAAACTTAGGGAATCTAATCGCATAGTTATCTTGACTTACATGTCTTTGATGCTTAGATTGGATTTCCACATACCTATCTGATATCGATCATATTCATATCCTCATAGTTATACTAGTGATGGTTGTATGATCCCATGATGTCCCTAATAAATGCTCAATGATGAAATTAAGAGTCTAAATGTTATGTGCTTCTTGCTGGTAAACCACTTTGCATATGAAGTTGCATTTTAGGTCCCTTTTTTAGTCTAGTCTTGCATTCTTGTGTGTGGGGAGAGCTCTCTCTTCATCCTTTTGCAAACATTTTGGCTAACTGTTTTCACTTTCTTCTTTGCTTTCTTTATCTTTCATCTTCTTAAGCTTTCATTTCATCTCTATCTTGCTATCATGTCATCATAAGGGGTTAATCTAAACATCACATTCAATTTATCCAAGTGTCACATGTTTTCAGAAACATCTAGTCTAAATCATACACGTAAGAGCTAAAAATATCGCACATAAGAGAGATACATGAGCATAACTATCCAAGCAAATGCATACATGGGCAAGAAACAAAAATTGAAACATCACATGAAAACTAAAATGCTAAAACATCCATTTGAGATAAGTACACAAAAATGCCAAATCAAAATCCAGTATCTCATATATATATCTCAATGTGTCATAGTACATATACAAAATGAGATCCAACATTTGGATATCTGTCTCAAAAATACATGCTATACACGTCAAAACTATCAACCTATGATTGACTGGCACCCTCTGCAGCAGGAGAAGGTGGTGACCCTAGTGGTGGAGCCTGTCTCCTATCTAGTGCCTGTACCACACCCTTTGATTTGCCCACTCGCTAGATAAGTAATCGGGAAGTCCCTGCCCTAGTGGCACCACACTCCTATAGGCGGCATAATAATAAGCGGCGTGTGTACCATGATGTGTTGCCTCTTGCCTAGCAGTGTCTCGCTCCCTTCGGAGCTCATCCACTCATGCTCGCTCATCTATCAACTGTTGCTCTTGCACTGCAATGGCTACTCGAGCTGTCTGTAGCTCTACCTCCAGAGCATAGATCATTGCATCCTAGTCATCACCTCCCTGTGCTGGCTGCTCTACTTGCACCTACTCCACCCCAACTGGTTGCTTTGCCTGCGCCCACTCTATCTACACCTCCTTTGCCCGTGATGCCCGTCATCACCTTAGTGGCACCTCCTCCTCCTCTCTCTCCTCCTCCATCTCCCTCATGGCCTGTCCCCACGTCCTCCTCATCCTTGCTTAGGATCTATCTCAAACCTCCATCCGTCTCCTACCTTTGCCCCCCCGTGTCTACCTCCCGTAGGTAGTACATCAAGCTCTGTAAACTGTGGGAATGGGTGCCTCTACCTCTCATAAAGGTATGCCAGATCTGCCCCTACATCTACCTCATCTAGGCGGTAATCCCAAGGAGTCACCACTAGAGTTGTTGTATCCCATACCACTATCTAATAGTCCAGCATCGGTAACCATCCTAGGGCCTCATCAGCATACATCTGAACGTAGGTGGTCATCTCCACTGATATCCCCTGTCACTCCATAAATTGTTTCCATACTTGGCTGATCATGAATCACTCTACGATATTTGTGCTCCGACCCACCAATGGCCTACTATATCGCATGTAGTCTAGCTCCCATGAATCTAACCACTTTTGGTACTCCCAATACAGCCTCCATGTGAACACTGTCAGCTCATCAAATACTCGTCAATAATAGGTCACATCCCCACTATGTCTCTGTGGGATAAAACCTCTATAACAAAAAAATGTAAGGCCAGCTCCACTCTCGTGGCTGCACCCATGGTCGAATCACCACAATGTGCTCCCAAGCCCAAATATGTGCTAGCACTGCTCCACATGCCCAGGAACCACCACCATGGTACACTATCTCATGGAGCTCATGATACATATCGGCTAGGATCGTCGACCCCCATGCCATCTTGCGCGTTTGAGAAATCAAATATGCCACCAGTCTACCCCATCCTAGTGGGAAGCCCTTCTAGCTCCTGTTAGTCACCAAGACCTGAGCAACCAATGAACATAACAAACTCGGCACAGGGTAGCCAACACCATAATCATCAATCAGTCGCTCCCAACTCAAATGATGATCTAGGATGGTCATGTCCTAGTACACCTATGACATATCACCAAACCTAACATTAGTATCGCTGACATCAACATCAACTTGCAAAAACATGATCGATTAATCAGACAAACTTATCAGCACACCATGGCATGGCACTCGCAAGATGCGATACACGTCCTCTAGTGTAATAGACACCTCTCCTGTTGGTAAGTGAAAGGTATTATGCTCACTGTGCCACCGCTCGACCAACACAGTCAGAAAACCATGGTTTGCCCGTATATGGGGCATCCATATGACCCATCACAAACCCATAGCAGATATGGTGGCCTACTCAACATCACTCAAAAGGTCTACAATATGCAGCCCCACCACCTTGGGGGCTCTGATATGTAATGCCAAAAATACCTCTTGTCAACACAAAAACATGCAAACATCAGTAACATATTGAAAACTTGATCATAATGCACAAAACTCATAAAAAATGCCCAAATGCATCTGTGCGATATTTTTTTCCATTGAGGGTGATACAATTTGCTGAAATAGTATCATACGATACTTCTATTAAAGGTATGTGACACATTTCTGTTGTGCGACATTTTGCACCGACTCATGCGACATATGGGTATATCCCATACGATAGAACCTAAAACATTCGTGCGACACTTTATTTGAAAAATTTTGTCACACAACATTTTACAAAACATCCATGTGATACTTTTTAAGTATCGCATGATATTTTGCGAAAAACCCTTTGTACGTACGAAAAGACACCCAAAAAGCTCAAAAACATGACACAAAAGTGATTACTTACCGGAGCCCCATATTGCTCTGGCCGGTTGTGCAACCTGTACACTCGAAAGTGTCCCACTCTAAACCCTTCTATCCAAACGATTCCATGAGTTTGAAATGCTTTGATGCCGGCTTAGAGCTCCCTATCCACGGAGTGCAAGAGAGTGTATTTCAAGTTCAAGGGCTCTCAGATGAGCCTTAGAGATACTCTTCTTGCTAGTAAACCATGCAATGGGAGGTTCCAAAGACAAGATGCAAGAATGCAAATGTCCCAAGGAGTTCCTCAAGAATGCAATGCAAATGAAGATTAAGCTAGAATGAGAATACAAAATGCAGCTATGCTAGAATATGAATGAGAGTGTTACAATCCAAATATTAAGCTATGTGAGATTAAGCTACATGTAAAAATGAAAGCTAAGCTAAGCTAGAATGCCATGGATGAGAGAATGTAGACAAGAAATAGAAGTTCTCCACAAAGCTCCAAAGAAACCTGTTAGAAAACCTGCAGCATAACAATATTCAAAATGAGGATGGATCCTTTGAGGGGGAAAGCTCTCTCCCTTTTAAAGTCGTACGGACGGTAGAGATCAAGATGAAGATGGTGGATGATCAACGGTGGAATTCAAAAATAGGAGTGATCCATGTGCACACACAAGTCAACCAATAGAATATAAGTTGACTTGTCATATAAGACAAAAGTCACAAAGCCTTTTCTTTTAATTGCAAAATAGAAAAAGGACTTTATGTGTGCACTTTAAGTGGGTTAGAAGAATGGGGTCTTTTATTGAATTAAAAGGGGACATGTTCTTTTAATCAAATAATGAACTTGGGATAGCATAGTCAAACTATAGGTTATAATCAAATAAATTGATTATTAGCAATTTGGTCTAGGTAAATGATTAAATTAATTTAGTCAAAATGTTGAAAAGGGGGCTAATAGTCTAGATGACCATTTTTAGGTGATTACATTTGCCCCTCTTTGACTAATGCGTGATCGATTTGGGAACACATTATGTCAAAGAAAATCGAAGCCAAGTAGGCGATGATAGATATAGATGTCTAATTCTGAAGAGTGAAATGCAGAAATAGATAGCAAGTCCTGAATGCACAGCCTGATAGCAGTAGTACTGAACACTAGGAAGAGATGATGTCAGAATTCAAGAAGAATACTAACACTTAGAAAAGCAGATAGAGTGAGAGCAAGTGAGAAGATCAAACAAATGCTCCTAAGCAGTGATAGAGTATTTCTGCCCCCTCGGGATCGAAATTGAAATGAGGTAAGGGGATGCAAAAACTGGCTAGAAATGAGAAAATTAGAATAGAGCAATGTCCAAGATGACAGATAGATGATTAGAACCCAAGAATGACTATAAGAAACTGATAAAATGCCCCAGTTTGACTAGAGTTGACCTTGAAGGATATAGTATTAAAATTAGGTCAAATCTAGTAGAGAGATGATTTAGATATGAAAAGGTGAATTGAAGTAGATATGAAGTATGGAAATGATGAAGACATGAAGAAATGAAGATGCCCCAGCGATGATTCAAAGATTAGACCTCAAATGGTCAGCTAACTGCTCAGAAGAAGGTAAAATTTTAAAATGTGATTTTGACCATCAAGATGAACTCGAATTTGGATTTCGATCTCGAAAATGAATCTAGGACATTGAAATTATTTAAGAGGTCAAAACTTTATCTAATGTGATGATAAGATAGAAAAGAGATGAAGTGAAAGATTAAGAAGGTGAAAAGACATGAACAAGAAGAAAGTAAAGAAATATATGAAAGGAGTTAGCTGATATGTCCACAAAAAGATGAAGAGAGAGCTCTCCCCATATGCAAGAATGCAAGACTAAGCTATAGAATGAACCTAAAATGCAAGCTAATATGCAAAGTGGTTTACCAGCAAGAAGCACATAACATTTAGACTCTTAATTTCATCATTGAGCATTTATTAGGGACATCATGAGATCATACAACCATCACTAGTATAACTATGAGGATATGAATCTGATCGATATTAGATAGGTATGTGGAAATCCAATCTAAGCATCAAAGACATGTAAGTCAAGATAACTACATGATTAGATTCCCTAAGTTTAATTTAGCAAGATTACACCTATATCAAGGCATAAGTGCCAGGATAAACCCTAAGTGCGATCTTGCAAAACAGTCAAGGATGATACATTTATAAGTCAAAGTGTTGAATAGGACAAGCATGAATGCTTACAACACTATAGACAAACAAAGTATACCCACAAGCAGAAATCAAGAAGACATGCCTCATGCCCCCAGTCTTCTAGTCAATGACATCCTCGAAAGACTATTAGGGAGGGAACACATGGCAAAGAAATCATCATAGACAGCACACAAAGTAGATAAAGATCAGCATAGCTTAGTCGTTTAACTATTAAAGTGCATGTGTGCAAGTCACTTGGCCATTTCTTCAAGACTTGATTATGATAGTGAGAAATATCGCGACATCAGAGACCGTAGGTAAACTATCTATAAAGTGTTGAAAACCACTTGATGTCAAGGTGGGGGAAGTGTTGAGAAACACTATGTTGTGAGTTGTCGAAGAAACCCTAATGCACAAGAATACCTTAATAGGCTAAGTAGCTATGCCCCCAAGATGAGGACAAGAAACAATTCCAAGCTAGGAAATGTGTAGTGAAGTGGATGATTGAGATTGATAGACATAGGTGCAAGGGTTTCAAGTAGCGCCTGTTTCCAGGTTTTCACCACTTTGACAGATTTTTTCAGGACTTTTTTTTTTTTTTTTTTTTTTAGGACATTTTCTGATTTTTTAAGATTTTTTTCAGGATCATATATGATTTTTTTTGGAATTTTTTAGAAGGTTTTAGATATCACTAGTTCTCAAGCAAGATCACATCATTTTCTCCCAATGACTAGCAAGGTAAAGGATATGATGGAGCAACAAGCCAGTGGATAAGCAAAGATGGATGAAAAAAGAGTATGAAGCAAGTGAAAGTGATCCTCAGGGACTGACTCCTCAAGAGTACCCAAGCTAGGGAAAGAGGTGAAATAGTCATATGAAGCATATTTTGGATAAGCAATGGAAGTAATGAGAAAGATAGCATGTAGGATAAGCAATGAAGCCAACAAGTGAGATAGCATGAAGTGTGTAGTCAAAAAGAGTAGCCATGTCAAGAGACCTATGAGAACCATGTTTCATTTATTATGATCAAGACCAAGGGGTCAACTAGATAGGATAGCGATGGGATAGAGAAATAAAAATAAAGCTCAAGATAGAGGCTATGAGTGAATGGGAGAGCACAATAGAAAATCTGATGGATAAGATAGCCAATATGCAAAGATAGCTCAACATTGTCAAGATCAAAGAGAGAAGAGGGGATAGATGGATGATGGAAGAATTACGCATGATGCCTATTTTCCAGGTTTTCATCATGGTACTTATCCAAGGTGCCACAAGAAGTAGTTTGCACCATAGGATAAATTTATTTCTCTTTACTTTTGCTACCAAGGTGCCACAAGAAGTTGTTTTCACCAAGGCACATTTTCATTTTTTTCATTTTTTATTTTTTTTAAATTTTTTAGAAAGAGCTCAAGCTTTTTGAATGTAGATAGTGATCCTATAGAAAAGATAAGTCATGATAAGCCAAGGCCATAGAAAGGTATGCTCAAAGATGTTGATAGGGTGATGAAAGAGAAATGGTAGTAGGAAGAGTATATGGTGGATAATAGTTCATGTATAGAAAGTTAGTGTCAGCTTTAGAGGATTTCATGAGGGTAGCTGAAATATTGGACAAGATCAACATTGACACACACCTTGAAGGGTATTGGAACGATGGAGGAATAATGGATGAAATAGCTTGAGTTTTAGATGCATGAGGTGGTAGAAGAGATTTGGAAAAAAGTGGAGTGGAAGGCTTTGGAATATTTTTAGGAAGATTTTTGGAAGAAGATGGAATGGAAGCCTTTGGAAGCTTGAATGTCAACTTTGAATTATTTTCAATATTCAAGTCTTTTAAAAGAGACTTGGGAATCCACATAGCTTTAGATTTTCCTCGTTCTTTGGGTGCTTGAGAGTGCATTTCTTCAATGATGGATTTAGGAACCCACATTTTCTTTGATTTAGCTCTCTTAATAGCGGACCTTTTTAGTCTCTTTTGTGCATTTTCCTTCTTAGCATTCACATGTCGATTATATGGGACATAGTGATCTTTCTTTTTCAATGGATTCTTATGTTTATTCTCACTTCCAAAGGACTTGGGATTTGTGGATGAATAAGGATGATATGACTGGTTTAGATGTATAGATGGGTGAAAAGTCATCAAGGATGAGTGTCTTTGTTGATCTTGAGGTAATATAGGAGAGCTAGGGAATGACTAATGAGTGAATGTAGGAGATGGAGGAACATAAGGCCCCAAAAAGGATGGAAGGTTTGAATGCTTTAGCTTAGATGGATAAGGACCAAGGATAGATTTAGAAGATGCAAAGGGATAGTGAAAAGGGATATCAACATCTTTAGAGTGAGCAATGTGGTCAAAGAAATCAATTGACTCATGAGTAGCTTTGATAGGAGCAACATTTTTAATAGGAGCACTTAAAGCTTGAGCGCAATTTTGAAGTGGATGTGGAGAAGTAGAACATGAGGGGATGCTTTGATCTTGACAAGTAGCCTTGGATAGCATATGAAGAGAACTTTTCTCATAATTTTCAGTAAGCTCAAGGGAGATAATGGAAGTGGTATCTTCGTCATACTTAGGAGGTGGACAAGTTATAGGATATGGAGGGGAAAAATCTTGAAAGAGATGAAAGCGTGCTTGATCTTGATCTTTCTTGACATTTATAGCTTTTTCTTTTTGAGAGTCCTCTTGACATGGAGCCACTTCTAAGGACAAGGGAGAATGAAGAGTGAATGGAGTAGTGCTTGGATTAGGCATAGTAGTGCATGAAGGTTGAGGATGTTTAGGATTAGTAGCATGGAAAAGGTTTGCCGCCAAGTGAAGGTTAGCTTGAGTTTCTTTTAGAGGTAGCCCTTGAGGATATACGTAGTCTATGTGGAAAGCATTAGGTTCTTTATTTGATGGAGGCATGTTGGAAAGATTTGAAGTGTTGGGAGATGCACGAGTGTTGGAAGAAGTGGAGGTATCAAGGAAACCATCACTAGAAATAGGCTCATTAATATGATCTTGCTCAAGAAAAGTATCCTCATCACATGAATCATTAGAGGTATCAATAATTCCATTATTAATAAGATCTTGGATTTTATGTTTTAGCTCAATGCAATCTGAAGTACTATGCTCATTATGTTGATGATAAGCACAATAGTTATCCAAGAATGGGTTTCCATATGAGCTAGACTTAGATAACATGATGATCTTATTGCCAAGAAGTTTTTGCAAAGTGTCATCATAAGAATCTTCCAAGGGAGCAAAAGTTCTATTAGAAGTATGTCTAGAGTCTTTTTTTTGTTTCTCAAGTGAATGGTATGCATCCATGTCTTCATCATTAGCTTGGTCAAAGATAGGTCCATCATGAAATTTTAGCATAGGCTCAAAGGAGGTATCACTTGCTTGTTCTCTAAAGAGGTCTTTAGATCTAGAAGATGAAGACATTTGATGTCTTGAAGTAGAGCATGTAGACCTAGAAGAAGAGGATGACCTCAAAGAAGGTGACTCGCATGCATGTAAAGACCTTAAGGAAGATTCATGTAGTGATGCAATCTTCTCCTCTAACCTTTTCTCAAGTTTAAACTTCATTTATGTCATGTGCTTAGAGAGATGAAGGTAAGAAAGATCATTTGTCTCTTCTAATTCTTTGTATTGCGCATATAGATCTTGAAACTCTTTAGTGACATGGAGGATATCATGATCATCTAGATTCAATTGAGGTTTGGTAGCACAAGATTTGAATTCTATAGTGATAGATAGATAATCAAGCATGAAAGAGCCTAGAAGATAACTTGATGTTGAAACTATAGGAGGTAGAGTGTTCACTTGCCAAGATAGTAGATAGAGATTAAAGTGACTTGTCAAATAATATGTCCAAGAAACTTACGACATGAATGACTCAAGTCAATAGCTAGGCAAGATGCCAAAATAGTCAAATAGATAGAGCAAGCAGGGTGACAAGTGAACAACTCTCCAACCCAAGAGTGTAGTCAAGAAATCAAGGCAACCATTTCAGCAAAAGGATAACTAGCAAGCACACATAGACCATGAAGACAAAAAAGACCAAGAGCACTAAGACCAAAGAGTAAATTTAAGCATGTTCAAGAACTAGAGACATAGAAAATCAAAATCAAATGATGAGACTCCCCTTAGCAAGAAACACAAGAAATTTTTTGCATTTGATGTTTTGACTTGGTTGACAAAGTTTGACAATAGTTGATAGCATAGCAAGTTTGATGTTCAAAAGCAATTTCTTTCCAAGCAAGATAGTGGCACATGGAGTAGTCTTCAAACAATCAAGCAAGGGACAAAGCAACCTTGCATGATATAAGCATATGTGATGTCTCAAAAGAATTCTCTAGAATTATCGTCATGTGTATGTTCAAAAGATTTTCACTGGTATACCACATTTGAGAACACATCAAGCAATATCTACCTAAAGGACATGGTTCAGTACTCAAAAACTTGGTCCACGCTTGATGCTCCTTTGCCTCACACCAAGTGGTTTCCCACAAGAGATATTGGCTTTGTCATGGAAATGCCATAAGCATAACCAAGGGAACACAGATGGTGAGTGTAAAATCTTGGGGTGATCCGGGTAGTCCACTAGGATCGATCCTTGCACCAAGAAGTTGAGCGGCTAAAAAAGGTAGTTACTAACTTAGGGTGTTTAGATAGGGCTTCCGTTCATAGTGTTCCTCTTGCTCCCAATTACGGGACACCTCACCTTGCGATGAGTAACCAATCTCGCGATCACAAGAGTACCTTAAGCATTCTTGCCTAGTGATTTCCTTATGGTCAAAATTCCATAAGCGATCACACTAGGTGAATACAAACACTATGTCTACCAAGGTTTTTTTTCCTTGATAGCCTTGATTTTATAGTGGGTTGGAAGAGCTGGGTAATCTGCTTGTCCCCACTTGGGTCGTTCCTCTCAGGTTGTCCGAGAGCAGGCCCTCTAAAGGATTCTAAACTGCACAAAGAGTGGATCAACTTTTAGAAGTCAAGATTTCTGATTCACCACAAGGGTGAAGAGCATACTCTCTTATTCCAATCATTTTCTCCCAAACACGCCAAGAAGATTCAGTTGCCTCTTACTTTTGAAACCAAATGGTAAGTCAAGATTTCTGATTCACCACAAGGGTGAAGAGCATACTCTCCTATCACCAAAAGATCTCAATTGTAAGTTTTAATGTGCGTAAAAATAAACAACTAGTATATGCCGCACATGAAAACAAAAAAGCAAGAAATTTTGGGTTTTTGTGCTTTGGGCAGCCCTGCAAACAATGTTAGTAGCCCTTGCGCATTTAAAGCTTTGACATGCGTTCTTTTTATGCAATGTTTCAATTTTTTTCATAAGGATGGCAACCTGTAATCACAACTTGTTAGCACCAAAATTTAGTATGAAATAACATAAAAATCTGCAATAAAAAGTGGTGAGTTGCCTCAAAAATCCAATTTATCTTCCAACCAAGTGCATGCAAAGAAAGTGCAAGTTAATCACAAATGCTCTCATTTTTACTCTTTGATTTTGACCTAGTCAACAAGATTGGACTTGTTTACTATGATTTTGTATCCAAAAATGAAAATGAAAAGAAGAGACCCCTATTAAAAATCAGAGAGCTTTCCAAAAATGCAAGAAATTTTAAAAAATCTCTTCATTTGCGTCTAGAGATCAATTTTGTCAAAACAGGCCAAATTTATTAAATTGAGTTTTTGATCTTTAATACGACCTCAAAATTCAAAACAAAAAGAAAGAACCCTAATTAGAATTGAAAATCCTTTCTGAAAATGTAAGTTTTTTAAAAACATTCGCTGATTTGCGATCAGAAATGGCTTTTTATGAAAAATAAAGAAAAACTCATAACTCTCGAAAATCATGTCAAAATGCTCTGCAAATTGGACTGAGACATTTTGAGCATATACCCAACTTGCAAAAAAAAATTTAGAACCAAAATCCAAGCGGTTTAAAAGATATGATCAAATCTTTAAACCAACTAAGTTTTTTGGCCTTCAAACCAATCTACTTAGGGGTTGACCTTAAAACCAAAGTGATAATTCTACAAAAGCACTTGATTAGATCCAATATGCTGCTGTAAAAAACCAAAGATAAGAAATGAAAGCAAATGGAGCTAGAAACTTGATTCAAGCCCCACGATGGGCGCCAAAAATGTACACTCGAAAGTGTCCCACTCTAAACCCTTCTATCCAAACGATTCCATGAGTTCGAAATGCTTGGATGCCGGCTTAGAGCTCCCTATCCACGGAGTGCAAGAGAGTGTATTTCAAGTTCAAGGGCTCTCATATGAGCCTTAGAGATACTCTTCTTGCTAGTAAACCATGCAATGGGAGGTTCCAAAGACAAGATGCAAGAATGCAAATGTCCCAAGGAGTTCCTCAAGAATGCAATGCAAATGAAGATTAAGCTAGAATGAGAATGCAAAATGCAGCTATGCTAGAATATGAATGAGAGTGTTACAATCCAAATATTAAGCTATGTGAGATTAAGCTACATGTAAAAATGAAAGCTAAGCTAAGCTAGAATGCCATGGATGAGAGAATGTAGACAAGAAATAGAAGTTCTCCACAAAGCTCCAAAGAAACCTATTAGAAAACCTGCATCATAACAATATTCAAAATGAGGATGGATCCTTTGAGGGGGAAAGCTCTCTCCCTTTTAAAGTCGTACGAATGGTAGAGATCAAGATGAAGATGGTGGATGATCAACGGTGGAATTCAAAAATAGGAGTGATCCATGTGCACACACAAGTCAACCAATAGAATATAAGTTGACTTGTCATATAAGACAAAAGTCACATTGACAAGTCAAAAGTCACAAAGCCTTTTCTTTTAATTGCAAAATAGAAAAAGGACTTTATGTGTGCACTTTAAGTGGGTTAGAAGAATGGGGTCTTTTATTTAATTAAAAGGGGACATGTTCTTTTAATCAAATAATGAACTTGGGATAGCATAGTCAAACTATAGGTTATAATCAAATAAATTGATTATTAGCAATTTGGTCTAGGTAAATGATTAAATTAATTTAATCAAAATGTTGAAAAGGGGGCTAATAGTCTAGATGACCATTTTTAGGTGATTACACAACCAACCGCGCTCGAAATGGTGTCGATGAAGCAGAATGTTTGCTAAAGCCATCGTCGCCTCTCAACCACTCAAAAGCTCTCCACAAGGCACAAAAGACATGATTTTTGAAAATGACACTTGGGCCCCTTTTATAGCTTCCGACCTCATTTTGACCTAATCTTCAAACATCTCAAAATTGTGCAAAAATTGCACCCTTGGCTAATTTTGATGTCCTGGATCCATTTTTGGGATCGAAATCAAAATTCAAGTTCATCTTGATGGTCAAAATTGCATTTTAAAATTCCACCTTCTTCTAAGCAGTTAGCTGACCCTTTGAGGTCTAATCTTCGAATCATCGCTGGGGCACCTCCATTTCTTCATGTCTTTGTCATTTCTATGCTTCATATCTACTTCAATTCATCATTTCATGTCTAAAATCACTTTTCTACTTAATTTTGACCTAATTTTTATGCTATATCCTTCAAGGTCAACTCTAGTCAAACTAGGGGCATTTTATCAGTTTCTTATAGTCATTCTTAGGTTCTAATCATCTATCTGTCATCTTGGACATTGCCATATTCTGATTTTCTAATGTCTAGACAATTTTTTGCATCCCCTTAGCTCATTTCGATTTCGATCCCGAGGGGGCAGAAATAACCTATTAATACTTGCTACAGCTATCTACTTCTTAGGAGCATTTGTTTGATCTTTTCACTTGCTCTTGATCTATCTTCTTTGCTAGGTGTTAGTATTCTTCTTAAATTTTGACATCATCTCTATCCTGGTGTTTAGTACTACCGCTATCAGACCATACATTCAGGATTTGCTATCTCTTTCTGCATTTCATTTTTCAGAATCAGATATCTATTTCTATTGATACCTACTTGGCTTCTGTTTTCTTTTACATAATGTGTTCCCAAATTGATCACACATTAGTCAAAGAGGGGCAGATGTAATCACATAAAAATGGTCACCTAGACTATTAGCCCCCTTCTCAACATTTTGGCTAAATTAATTTAATTATTTACCTAGACCAAATTGCTAATAATCAATTTATTTGATTATAACCTATAGTTTGACTATGCTATCCTAAGTTCATTATTTTATTAAAAGAACATGTCCCCTTTTAATTAAATAAAAGACCCCATTCCTCTAACCCACTTAAAGTGCACACATAAAGTCCTTTTTCTATTTTACAATTAAAAAGAAAAGACTTGTGAGACTTTTTGTCTTATGTGACAAGTCAACTTATATTCTATTGGTTGACTTGTGTGTGCACATGGATCACTCCTCTTTTCGAATTCCACCATCTTCATCTTGATCTCTACCGTCCATACGACTTTAAAAGGAAGAGAGCTTTCCCCTTCAAAGGATCCACCCTCATTTGAGTATTGTTATGGTGCAGGTTTTCTAACAGGTTTCTTTGGAGCTTTGTGGAGAACTTCTATTTCTTGTCTACATTCTCTCATGCCATAGCATTTTAGCTTAGATTCATGTTGCATGTTAGTTTAGCTTCTATTTTGCAATAATCTATCTCACATAGCTTAATATTTGGATTGTAACACTCTCATACATGTTTTAGCATAGTTGCATCTGACATTCTCATCTTAGCTTAGTTTCCATACTTGCATTGCGTTCTTGAGGAACTCCTTGAGACATTTGCATTCTTGCATCTTGTCTTTGGAACCTCCCATTGCATGGTTTACTAGCAAGAAGCGTATCTCTAAGGCTCGGCTAAGAGCCTTCAAACTTGAAACATACCTTCTTGCACTCCGTGGATAGGGAGCTCTAAGCCAGCATTCGAACATTTCGAACTCATGGAATCATTTGGATAGAAGGGTTTAGAGTGTGACACAATTCAAGTGTACAGTATGTTATTTATTTATCATGTGACATTCAATCTTCTAATCTTACATCATCCATGGTAGATAAATCACTTACCTTGGAGCCTCACAATAGCGTGTTATCCTTTACAAAGATTTACTATTGCACTTATTACATGGTATTCCATTATTTCTTCCCTTCTAAGAACTCATACAAGTTGTGACCTCTTTGGCATGAGCTAGGTGTTTCTTGTGGATATTATCTTGATGTTGACAGTGCTTTATCCTTGTTAATCACTTCCTTAAGATGAAATAAGAGATTATTTTTCTAGGTTAAGGGGGACCATACATGGGCCCTTATTTGCATATGTTTTTATTCATTTCAAGCCTGACATATAGAATTAACTAGCATAACAAAACTTTCTAAGGTTGATTAATCTCTATTTTTACAAAATTTGGATTGGTTGACTAGCATTACACAATTTGATGGACTATTTAACTTATCCTAGCTCAAACTATCCTGATGGTATAGGAGTACTATATCACAAGGATGTAAAGATGGACTATTTAATTATTGGGAACACAAACTCACTAGACCATTTGATCCTACCATTTTTGCAGGATTGAATACTGAGAATACAAGCCCACTAGACCATTCAATCATACCCCTTTTGTTGTTTTGGATTGACTATCGATTACAGAAACCTATTAGACTATTTCAACCCTATCCCTTTGGTGTGGTTCACAAAAAAGAAATCATACCTATTGGGAGAGTTGACTTCTCTCTCTCTCTCTCTCTCTCTCTCTCTCTCTCTCTCTCTCTCTCTCTCTCTCTCTCTCTCTCTCTCTCTCTCTCTCTCTCTCTCTCTCTCATTAGTCACATCTCCCTTACTATGATTATGGAATTGACAAAGACTCAAGTCTATTGGGGGCTTGGTAGTTTCTTTGTCTCCTTAATCGTGATAAGATCAACTCTTTCTTTTGATCTACTTTATTATGGGTATGAGGTAGCTTATATTCCCACTAAAGTGAGGAGTAAATGTATCATTGTAAAATAGAAGTACTCATCATTTAAGACCTTTTAGATCTTATCCTTTAGTGAATTTATGGATGATGGATGTATTTGTGCTCAATCATCTCTTTTGTCTACTCTGATTACTCTTTTCTAATTCCATCTATAACCATTTTGAGATCTTGGGGTTATCCCTTCCTAGGATAACCCTTGTATACAACCCAACCCACCTATACTAATATTGGCTGACTTGTGCCTTGGGTCATTTTGGTATATGTCCACTTTTGTCTCAAGGGTTCAAATTTGAAAATAAGGTAACCCTATAAGCTAGCTTCATTCTTTAGCCCAAAAAATAGTATAAAAGGAAGGTTGGGAACCTAATTTGCATATCTAAAGACATCTATACACACATGAACCTAACACTCAAGCTAGAGTAATTCACAAGGCATTCAAACATTCATCAAGAATTCAAGGTGTTATCAAGTCCCAAGGATGTACTGTGAGCATTTCCTCTTCAATATCTAGCACTTTGTTTATCATCAAGGGAGGAGATCTACATTGTGACATTAATCTTTATCTTATTTCTTTATGCACATCTACATTCATGGTTCTTTGATTTGGTATTGGTTAGATCAATTGCATTTGTGGAGATCTCCCACATCCACCATTAAAAATTTAACATCAATAACATTCAAGCAACATAACATCCTTAAATTGACAAGGGTTTCATCAAGTAAGGTGAATATCTACATTTTTCTAACTCCTTTACATGCTTTACCTTTTATGTCATTTCAAAGTTAAATCCTAAACAAGGATTTGATGAAGGCAAGACCGTTCCCTGTAACAAAAAGAAAATTTTCTTGTGTGTAGGAACATGGTATGCTTTATTTCCTTCACACTGCTAAGATCAAGGTAGAATCCTCTCTCCAAGGTGATTCCTGGATGTACAATGAGTTAATGACTTTGAAAAAAAGAATGGGAAAGATGCAACAAGGCCAAGAAACTGACCGGGCTAATATCATCCAATTGGAAGTTCAGGTTGGCAATATCCTAGAGAAGTTAAAGGAATATGAACATGAGCCTTGTCTTTTGATCAAAGAGAGTGGTAATAAGACGGAACAGGTCACTTCAAGCATTTGTGCGGCTGTTGCTAGCTTAGGTAAGAGAAATAATGAGGAAATCATGTCTCCTGGTGGGCCAAGCAAAAGAACAAGACTGAGTTCAAGGAAGAAAGACTGAGTTCAAGGAAGAAGGTGATTGAGGCAATTAGGGGATCTGGGTTCTCTAGTGCTAACATTATCCAAAACATTGCAGAGCTAAGCAAGGAGGTGGTGAAAATGATCAAGGAGTTGCAATAGCTGGTGGTGGTGGTTCTAGTAACTAATCTCTATTTTGGGTTTCTTAATTGGTTTTTCTTCCTTTTGTTTAAACTCTAGGTTTCAGGTCCTTGTAAAACCTAGTTTTGATTTATGGCCCTTTTTGTGGTTTCAGGTCCCTGTAAAACCTAGTTTTATAACTTTCATACTATAGGTTTCAGGTCCTTGTAAAACTTGGTTGTTCTTATTTGAACATCTTTTGTTTTTCTGTTAAGGGTTTCGGGTCCCTTAAAAATCTATTTTTACCTTAATCTAAAACATGGTATTGGGATTATGAATTTTAGATCCAAAAACTAATAGTCAAGAGCTTTAGGAAAAATATGGCTAACTTTGTTTATGTGCTCTATGAACATGCCCATCATCCCATAACCCTACCAATAGACTTCACCCAATCAACATGTACCTAGAGATCTAAGATCTTTTAGAGTTTTTTGTTCAAATCATAGATATGTAGCCAGATTTCCTATAGCAGTTGCAAATCCACATTTTTTCAAGAAGAAAGGTACTTTCCCTACACATTTCAAGGTCAATTTTATTCCTTCTTTTAATCTCATATCATAGATCTATTTCCATACTTTAATTGGACTGATTATATACATAATTATCCTAGATCTATCAGTTGATTCAATTTACATTCACATTGCTTATCCAAGGTTAATGGACCTTGCATGCAAGAGGACTTGCTTGCACACTTCCTTAGGATAATTTGGGTTTGGTATTAACATCCATTCATTTTATTTGGGTTTTGATAATTGTGTGAATTTATTTATTATGATCATATTATAGATTGTACATGCTTTATTTGTATAATGCATCTCTTATTATAAGTAGAATATTGAGTATTAATATTGAATCTTTTGTGGTTAGGTCCTCTAATCTTCTTGCAAGTTTATTAATTATGTGGTTAGACCACTATAATAGGAACCAATTACTAAGGTCAAAACCAAAATGAGAAGAATTGGTAGTATAACCAAGAAATATAAAGGAATAAGACTAGATAATGAAATAAATTAAGACCTAAAACTATAAAAAGTCCACCACCAAGAAAGTCAACAATATAACAAGGATAAGAAAATTTAATTACTAAAAAATAAATCCATTAAGAGTGTAAGAATTTGCCTAAGGGCAAGATTCACCCAGGAACTAAGAACTCAAACACAAGCACACAGTAGACCAAAGTAGATAGAGTATGATCAGAATGACAATGCATTTAATAACTGGTTGAGAGTACACTAGGAGTGCCTAAATATAAAGGCCTCTAAGATACATCTAGAATGCCTTGTAATCAGCACCATGATGTGTCATACAATCAAGCACATGTCCACCAAATACGGGTTATCCTCCATTAAGCATGGAAGTAAGTGTGATGATGAGAAGATAAGCCTACAAGGGTGTGACATGCAAAATAGTGTTGTAGACATCATGTGCTTAAATAGAGTTGTGTACTCCTGTGTTGTCTACATGACAACTCACAAAGGTGTGCAAACTCCTAAGTGTCTCACAAATAAAGATAATAAAATAATGCAAAATAATTAAACAATGCATTAACCTAAGTAAACTTAAATAAGTGTAATAAGTAAATACTTATTTACACCAACACCCCCCCTTAAGTGCAACTTAGGGGAATGACCTTAAGCTTATGAACTAGGATGAAGATGCATAATGGGTCCCAGCTACTAGGCCATATTAGGTACCCATGTACATAATGAAGATGCAAATCTCCGATTAAGCGAGGAAAGAGGGAAAACCTCATGGGAAAAACCCTCCCCCAAAAAGAGAGATGAAAGAGGATGCATCAATGGATGGAGTAATCAAGACCCCCCCATTATGACATACATCTAGTATATACATAAGAGAATGAGAGAAGGAAGAGAGACAGAATAGGCTCCCCCCCAAAAGAAGAATGCCAACAAGTGAAAGCTACTCTGATGAAGAAGTTGGTCCATGAATGCAGAATGGTGTTCCTCCCCTTAGGAAGAAACAATGCCAAAGGTACACTCCTGAAGATGTATGGTGGCCCTGAAACCTGCTCAAGTATCCTTGTGTTGATGCTAAAGTTCACCCCTTCCAACTGTGCTGAAAAGAACAAATGCAGATCGGGCAAGGATGTTTGTTGAACCTGTTCCACTGAACCATCTGTCTCCTCAACTAACAAAGAGACCTCCACTAATTACTATTCATAAGGATCCACAATCACGCCAACCTATTTAGATTGATCATGTAGAGAATGGATATGAGGGTCAGAGTGAGCCCTCACAACAACTGTAGAAGAATCATCACCAATGAGAAGATGTGAGTCCTCAAGTTTGTCTCCCAAGTCAACTGAAGCTGGAGCTGGAAGACGAGATGTACCATGTTGTGATGGACCTTTCACTGTGGCAATATAAGCATGTGGACTAGACTGATGTGACCTCTCACTACAACTGTCGATAGAACTCCACGCGTCTGAACCTGTTGAAGCACTATCGCTAGTGTCACTATCAGTTTTCACTGTGTATGAAGTGTGGAGAGGAGTAGAGGACAAGCTGGGAGAACTTTCCTCAAAGTGAACATCCTTCTCCACAAAAATCTCATAAGTCTCTGGATCCATAAGTCTATAAGCCTTCACATTGTCTTCATACCCAATAAAGGTACAAGGCCTAGGTGTCGGTGCCTTGCAACTCCTAGAAGATAGGTTTGCCCATGCTGGACAACCAAAGACTCTAAGGTGACTCACAAGTAGTTTTCTACTGCACCATGCCTCAAAAGGAGTCTTGCCATCTAGGGCTGGACGAGGAGACCTGTTAAGTATGTGAGTAGCACTACTAATGGCTTCAACTTCTAATGTAGGATTGAGAGACTTGGCCTTTATCATGCAACTTGCCATGGTCTTGAGAGTCCTAATCCTCATAGCTTCAACATCTATCTTGTGCAGACTGAATGCTAGTGAGTTCTGAAGATCAATCCCCTCAATTCTGCAAAAGTTCTTAAGTCTTCTGTCTACATATATGTTCTCATTGTCCACTCTTAATACCTTGATGGCTTTCCTTGACTTGTGTTCAACACGAGTCTTGAAGTCTTGAAGCTTATGAACCACTCCATTCTTATGATGAAGGAAGAAGACCCAAGTGAATCTCAAAAAGTAATCAACAAATGTGAGTATGTAGTGGCCTTGGCTGACTGAAGTCACTACAAAGGGTCCTACTAACACCATGTGAACTAGCTGAAGAACAACTGGAGCTCGAGAAGACTTCCCTTTATCATACTTTTCCTTGAGATTCATATCCACTGAACAAAATGAACACTCTCCCTTAGAAAAGTTGATATTAGGTAGACCTTTGACCATATGTTTTGAGCAAAGTTGCTGAAGAGAGCGAAAGTTGAGGTGACCAAACCGCTCATGCCATAAGTTGATTTGTGAAGTAAAGTGAGTTAACAAGGCTTGGGAAGGACTCTTAGGCACAAAGTGGGAGCAGGAGTATAACCTCTTGTCATCATTGACTTTTCCCACTGCTACCAAGGAATCATCTTCGAGACTTCGCACCATCACTAAATCTGGAAGGAACTCAACCTTATGACCATCTCCTAGGTGAGTGATTTGGTAAACTGATAGGAGATTGGAGCTTAGATTTGGAACGTAGAGAACATCTTTGAATTCCCCATCTTCCATTTCTACATGTCCTTTCCCTTCAACTTCCATCTTAGCATTGTCTCCCACGAAGATGTGTAGCACTTTGACTGCTTCAATGAAGAAAATTCTTCCCTTGAAGAACCCATATGGTAAGAGGCACCTGAGTCAAGTATCCATTCTGAAGAAGAAATTGAGTTTTCCATAAGTGGTTGACCTTTACCTTTTGAAGAGGTTGGAGTAGAATCCTTGGAAGTACTTGGCACTTGAATCTTGTTCTTCTTGAGTAGATTTTCTAACTCATTGATTCTTTTTGTCTTGCAATGATGCTCGTCATGAATTGGCTTTTTGCAGTATGCACAAAAGAGTTTGTCCTTCTTTTCATTACTTTCCTTCTTGTTTGAAGAAGAACCGCCTTGTTGAGAGGAGGATTGTTGGGTCTTAGATTGTGTTTTCTGCTTCCAGTGCTTCTTCTTCTTGTTGCTTTTTCCCCCTTGAGTTGATTTGTGATCATCACTAGCCACCAAGGCTTTGGTCTTAGATGACTTGAGAAGTCCAAAATCCACCAAGAAAGATTGTTCAACAATCAACATGTCTGCAAATCTATCAAAGGAAGGGTTCTGGTAAGCAAATCCCATGGTCAACCTGTGAGTATTAAAACTTGAAACAAAGTTAGCGTACTCAGAAGGTAGCCTCTTCAGGATGTGATGAATCAACCTATCATCCTCCATGGGATTTCCACAATCTTTAAGAAGTGCCCTATACTCATTGACTTTGATGATATAATCCTGAATTGTATCATAATTCTTAGGATCTAAGAGATCCTCAATCTAAAATCCCTTTTCTTCATCCACTTTACCATACAACTGTTCAAGTTTGTCCCAAGCTTCCTTAGATTCAGAACAATTTTTAATGTGGAAGAGAAGATTGCTATGTACACAACTCCTGATAACACCTAAAGCTTGTCGATCTTGTCTTTGCCAATCAATGAGTTCTTTAGCATCAATAGGTTTGGTAATTGTACCATCAACATACAAACTATATCCTTTTTCCATTAATCTACTCCATGTAATATCTTTCCATGTAGAATAGTTGCGTGAAGTTAGAGGAGGACATTTAAAACCCATGATGCAGAAATCAAAAGAGCACAAGAGAGAGACACACAAAACACAGTACACCCCCCCCCCTTTTCACTCAATCAAAAAACCCCCCCAAAAGAGATACTGTTGGCACTTTATAAGTAGTGCGTTTACAATGAGCCACTTGTCAAAATGAACAAAGTGGACTTTTTGATTTTGCTTTTACAATTGCCTTATGAGGCTTAAATCTATCACTTAAGCACTATAGCTTAGATTTACAATAATTCTGAAAAGAATCAAAGCTTTACAATACCAAAGAAGGCCTAATTCTGAAAGTGAGAAATTTGTCCACACAACCCTAGAATCTGACTTTAGATCTGGAAAGTAGACAAAAAAAATGCACTTTCAAAAAAAATGAAACTTGAAAAAGTAACCAAATGTGCTCGTACAGAGCTTTTGGAGTTGCAAAATGCAAGATTATGTAGGTACAATCACCAAGAAATGCAATTTTTGCAAAATCTATGCACCAAAACTAGAAAACAACACCACCACTAGAAAATTCAAGAAATTCTACCTGATTTAAAAAAAAATTGCACCTAAATCGGAGTCCAGATGTCCAAGTTATGGGCTCACAAATTCAGGTTGCCAAACTGAAAAGCAATCTAAAGATGGGTTTGGAAGGAAAATTGTGAGTTTAAATTTGATGGTCAAACGATTGTCAACATAGTTATAAAATGTCTGAAAATGACAATGAAACGGTCGTCAATTTGAAGACAATGTTTTGATGATGTAAGCAAAAAATGAACGCCCTGGCTGACATAGCAGATGACGTGTTGCTGGCTCAAATTTTTGTACTGTATGAAAATGGTGACATGTCAAAATATGGGTTCCATGGATGATGCGATAGTCCTGAGACTGATGTGGCTGTTCTCCGTGGACTGCACCCAATGTGGCAGTCAGGTGGGACTTGTGTCCATGTGTGCGGATCACATGGGTCCACGTGGAGGGTTTTCATGCGTTGCAAAATTTTGAGCGCAGGAGTTTCAATTTGCATGGAGGGCGAGGAATCTCCAACAAGATTCAAAATATGCTCTATCTTGCCGAGATCACAACTACGCGCTGCCGAAACAGTCTGCGGGGTGAGCAACTTTAAAATGTGACTGCTGGAAAATATGGAACCCTTGCCAAAAAATCGTGCAACAGTTGTTGAAATTCACTGCGAAGCAAGTGCCAAAAAATCCTTGAACAAAACCTTGTCACGCTCGCGGGAAATTTGATGCGCAATGCCAAAAAATGTGAAACAACGGCGGTCGGTATTCTTCCAAAAAGATCCCACATGTATCGTGTGCTAGTGCTATGTGCACTTTATAGGCACAAACCTGCGAAGGGTTTATCAAATAGCTGCCGCTGGTGGGAGTTTAATTTGCGATCGTCAGAGTTGAGGGTTGGCCGCAGAGGGGCTGCCGGTGTTTGTTTGACTGGTCGTCGAAAATGTTCCTCTGGTCATAGTGAGTATGAACGCAGATTTGCCTGCTGATTAAATAAGAAGCCCTGCGAATTAAAAGAGAGGAATATTCTGCCAAATTTAACCTGCGACAAATAATTACCTCCAAAAATGGCAGATCCGGGGTGTCACTACCCGGGTCTGCAAAAAAAATTTCTCTGCTGGTGCCCGAAAGGGCAAAAAAATTTCTACTAATTCTGACAAAAATTACAAAGAAATAAATAGATCCGAAAATTAAATCACAGATCTAAAAAAGACCATACCCATAGTGCAAATTTGATGTTGAACACTCCCAATTTCTGCAGCACTCCGGATTCGAGCTAAGGTGAAGAAACAAGCGCAGTCTCGAACGGCTATGTGATGAGAAAATCTCCAAGTTTTTCTGATACCATGTAAGAGTTTGCCTAAGGGAAAAATTCACCTAGGAACTAAGAACTCAAACACAAGCACACAATATACCAAAGTAGATAGAGTATGATCAGAATGACAATGCATTTAATAACTGGTTGAGAGTACACTAGGAGTGCCTGAATATAAAGGCCTTTGAGATACATCTAGAATGCCTCGTAATCAGCACCATGATGTGTCATACAACCAAGCACATGTCCACCAAATATGGGTTATCCTCCATTAAGCATGGAAGTAAATGCGGTGATGAGAGGATAAGCCTACAAGGGTGTGACATGCAAAACGGTATTGTAGACACCATGTGCTTAAATAGAGTTGCGTACTCCTATGTTGTTTACATGACAACTCACAAAGGTGCGCAAACTCCTAAGTGTCTCACAAATAAAGATAATCAAATAATACAAAATAATTAAATAATGCATTAGCCTAAGTAAACTTAAGTAAGTGTAATAAGTAAATACTTATTTACACCAACAAAGAGGGAAGTATACAATTAAATATGATGACCATTGTTCAAAGTCAAATAAACAAACGAAACATGAGAAATTTAAATTATGACAAAAACAAGATAAAGAAAGAAAGAAAAGATGCAAACAACCATGTTATAAAAGGTTAAAAAATACATACAATAAGAAGCCAAAAGAGATGCTAAATAAGAAGTACTAATCTAACAAAATCATTGCATCAAATAGGTAAGACAATGTGAAGTTAAGTGGATAAAAGTCAATGAAAGAAAACAAGAACAAAAACTAGCCACAAAAATTAAACCAAGAATGAAAATATAACAGCCAAGTCTTAACAAATGAAATTCCTTTACCTTGGCATATCACTTTTTTTTATTAGTAATATTTCACTTTTGATTGGAGCTATGAACCAATGAGACCACAAATCTGAGGAACCTCATCCATGAGTCCAACACCCAAGACCTAGGGGCACAAAAACCCAACATGGACTCCAAGCCCAAGAGATGCAACCAATACACTCCCAACATGGGTTTGACATAGGTCCTTGAGCACTCCTACCCTAACAATAGTTTGAGAGTTGAACACACACCCTTATGTCCATCTCTATTAGCTTGAATGTTGTTTGACATGAACTTTGTAAACTCCATCTCCTTTCATGTGCACTAATACATCAACATTAACACTATCCTTATCTCCACGAACACACCAACCTAGGTGGGCCCCATTAACATATAGATTGATTTGGGCCAGCTAGGTATTTGATCCTTGGTTGCACCATTAATAGTACAACCATAATACTACAACACCACAAGGTGATCCTTTACGTATCACTTTCTAGAAAAGAGGGGTTAATAGATTATTAATAAAAAAATAACATTGCAATGGAACAAGAACCAACAAGCTCAATAATATGCCAAATAGAAAAAGAGAAAACAAACATCTAATGAAGGTTTTCCTTAGACTCCCAAGTAATATCACATGTCCTTCATAACTAGCTCTTTCAGAATTGAATAATACTCTATGGATAAGTGTCCCTTATCCTTGACATTCCACACCCCCATTTTCTTAGAATCCCATTTTGTAAAGCAAACTACTTTCTTAATCCATTATTGAGGAATTTGATAGAAGGTAATAAAGTCTAAAGATATGAAAATTCTAACAATGTGCTAGATCACTAAAGTTAATTGTTAGTACTTTGCCTCTATTTGTCACTTATTCAAAATAGCTATGAATCATATTTATAAACAATCTTTCATCATCCAAGGACACAACATCACTCTAGAACATAAAGGATAGCAATAACTTCCATAAAGTTGTTAGTATGGTGACATTTTAGAACACATAACAAAAAAATGGATAACCTTGAATTATATCTACCAACTCCACCAATCTCAACATGCCTAGGATTACCTCCCAAAGAAAAATGAATAATTGAAAGGATAATAAAATACTTAAATAAAAGAAATTTAATTAAGGTGGAAATGTATGCTTTTTTATTTTTTTTTGAAATTACAAAGATGGAAATGATTTAAGTTTTATTAAATAATAAAATTATGCAAGCAAATTTAGAGGAATAAATGTTGCACAATAATGATAAATGTACTAGTCTATAAATAGTGTACATTATTTCCTTGATAACCCTAAGTGCCTTATGAAACTTTTCAAGGATGTTGGAATCGTGACATAAGATTTACAAGGTAGATGGCAACTTTAATCTTAACATACATAGGTGTGATGAATACACATATCATGTAAATGTGTGGTGATGTGAATTATATGAATAAGACTGAAGGGTATTCAATGCTTGTCTTTAACTTGATTTTGAATTGCCATCTTAAGGTTACTAGGCAAAAAATAAGTTTTAATGACTTGACTACTTCTACCACATAAACCTCTTCATTAATTGATTAAGAAATTCATACCACGAAAACATGTGTTATTACATTTAGCTAGTTAACATTTATATAAAGCTGGGCACTACAATATATAGTCAAAGAGGTATGAGAATATGTACTTTAGGCAAGTTGATAACATGAGTCAATGAATTTAACTCAAAAGTATATAGTTAGTAATATCATAAATTGACTTCTTATAAAAAATATCTCCTACCAATCAAATAATGAACTAAAGGACCTCTATAATGAATACTTCACAAGACACAACACTTACTAAAAGTTTTACAAATAAAATAATAAACAAAGTAGACTTAACCTTAAAAAAAATCCAAAATTATAAACACTTTAATTATATAAAAACTACATAAAATTTGATAAGTAGGAGATAATTTCCACAGCAAGTCAAATTGTGATATTAATATCAAGGTTTAACTATGTGATTTTTGAGTCAAACTCATTGACCCATGTTTCATGACTAGTGATTCAACATGAATCCATCTCTCATGAGAATAAATGGAACACTTAGCACTCATTGGATCTAGGTGATGCTCATAGGGGTGAAGCACCGAGACTTCCTGGGATGTCACCCATCCCAGTACTACTCTAGCTTGAGCGTGCTTAGCTACAAAGTTTCCTCCATGGTCAAACTCAAAGCTTGTAACCCCATTTGCAAAACCTTCACCAAGTGTTGTGCCTTATGAACCATTCATTAGAAAGCCCCTTAAACTCATCAATTGATAAATAGGAGATAATTTCCATAGCAATTCAAATTGTGATATTGCTATCGAGATTTAATTATGTGATTTTTGAGTCAAACTCATTGACCCATGTTTCATGAGTAGTGATTCAACATGAATCCATCTCTCATGAGAATAAATGAAACACTTAGCACTCATTGGATCTAGGTGATGCTCAAGCCTCACAGGTGTGAAGTACCGAGACTTCTCGGGATGTCACCCATCTCATTGCTACTCCAGCCTTAGCGTGCTTAACTACAGAGTTTCCTCTATGGTTAAACCCAAAGCTTGCAACCCCATGTTGAATCACTACTCACAAAACATGGGTCAATGAGTTTGACTCAAAAATCACTCAGTTAAATCCTGATAGCAATATCACTACATAAAATTTACAGTCACAATCACAATTATTACACAATCACACTCATTAAACAAACAAACAAATAAAAAATATTTAAAAAAAAATCTAAATATTTTTATATCTCCATTATACATTTTCATCTTGCAATGAATGATCTGTTTTTCCTTATAGAATGAATAAGATTAAAAAAAAGTTTGTAGGCTGCCCATGAATTTACATTTACAATTTAGATCATCGTAATCTTTAAACCTAGAACAAAATCTCACTCACAAAAATGAGAAACAAAAACAAAAACAAATTACAAATAAGAATTCGATGACCACGATTGTTTCCATCATTATTGGGTTTCTCTATTTTTCACGGGCCAAGTAACCTGACAGGCCGGTACACCGGTGGGATAAGCCGGTATCTACAAAATTCGTTCACGCCAAACAGCCCCTCAGTATAAAATATTTGAAGAGATCGAGTCCCATTCCGAGCTCATTTAATCTTGGATTCTCTCTGTAAAAGTGATAATTGCTTGAAACAGCATCAGATCTGGTAAAACATGGCGGCAATTGATTTCAGTGGAGATGAAACTGCTCCTTTCTTCGGATTTCTTGGCGCTGCGGCAGCCCTCGTTTTCTCATGTACAATTTCTAAACCCTCATCATTTTCTGCTACTTCAGATGTTCCTAATACAGCCCTGTATTGCTTATATGACAATTTTGTTATCGAGAACCAATCTAGGTGTAGATTAATACGTTTCACATTTTACCCTGTATTTGTGTTGGTGTTTGATTTAGTGGGGATCATCAATTGCAATGATAAAATCTAGATTTGTCCTTTCTAGTCTTTTGATTGCACATGAGATTTTCCGATCTGCGGTCCGATTGTAGAATAATCCCCGACCTTGTGTCCGGTTTTATCCTGGCTTAGATTCCTATATGGCAGAGGTTTATAAATCTTCAATATAAAGTTCTTGATTTGATATGCTATCTGTTGAATCAAACAGCGATGCCAGTAAGTCCATCGTCCGCGGCCAGATATCTTGTTGTTCTCGTGCTAATGCATTTAGATTTGTATCCATTTACCTCTAGATCTCTATTTTAGCAGGCCCGATCATATGTTTAATCTTCCAACTCTGCATTCCTATGTGATCTCTATATAAAAAAACATTTATAGGAATATTAGTACTTAAAGTTATACTTATGTTCTGCACGGCCTTGTCTTTGAAAAAGGAACTCGGGGGTTCTCATAGGGTTGATTATATTTGTTGTGCTTTGGCTGAACGAAATCAATCCAGATCTTAGTGGATATCCAGGAGATGACACTCTACGCTGTGAGAACCTAGATATGTTACTTGACAGAAGCAATACTATGAATTAGAAATAACAGTTAGAGAACGAAACACATGCAGTATAATATAATTGGGCCACAAAACGGTATTAATCTATGTTATTTGTTTATCGCATGATCTTTTGAGATGTGTGGCTGGCTACTTTCTGCTAGGTATGCTCGTCATATGCCTGATTATACAGATGGACTACATACTATTGTAAAAATATGAAGGCATTAGGAATCATTATGTAAGTTGAAAAAGTTGAGCTTCCATGTGACTACTTGATTAATTTTGGCTATTGCTAAATGGCTTCAGATTTAACTGCTGGATCTGGCTTGTGGGTTGTTACACTGCAAGGGTAAGCTTTCAAATCATATGGGTGAGGCTTCCGCCCCTTTAAGGAGAACCGTATGACTTGATAGTACTGCATGTTGTGACAGGAATTCATTACTTTGATCTGTAGGTGTTGAGAATCCTGACAAGGTTAATGATGAAGATGTTAGAGTCCTTGGTTTTTCTTTGATGTTGCCATGTTCAATCTGACCATATTGCGTCAGTGGAAAATTGTGTACACTGTCTGTTGGAGACGGATTGATTATCTTAGAGATATCACAAATATTGGGAGAATCTTTGCAAATATAACAGGCCTTGGGAATGATTGGGTAGTATCACTAAAATTTTTAATTGCAGTTGGAGAATCTATTTAATATAGATTCTTCAAGGGTTGGTTTCTGTTAAGTTAACAACAAGCTTTTCTTTCACTTCCATCGATAAGGAATAGAAGCACTAAAGTTGATAATGGAGGCTGCAGAGGCTTTGGGTGTGCTTTGATGGAGTCACATTCAATCAATCTATATAGAAGCTTTGTGTGTGCTTTGATGGAGCCACATTCAATCAATCTATATAGAAGCAGTGGAAAAGTGTGTATACCATCTATTGGAGATGGATTTAGTTTTATAGATACCACAAACTTCAAGGAAATGTTTAGAAAAATAATTGGCCATGAATATGGCTTTATAGTATAACCAGTATTGTAGTTGGAGATTCAATTTTAATTACATTAATTTCTCATAAGTAGATAACAATCTAATCCTTCATTTTGATAAAACAAGGAATAGAAACATCAGAGTTGATTGTTCTGATATTTTCCTAGAAGACTGCAGCTTCAATACTGGTGCAATCTTTAATTTTGGGGATTTAATACAACATGTATAACGGAGTGTGTGATGGGTTGAAAATTTTGGTTATCAGTGTAGAATCCTTCCTAATCTTTGACTGATAATAATCTTTATGGGCATAAAAAAATGTTAGCTTGGGATCTGGTTAAAGTGTCTTGTAGTTTATTTACATCTTACATGGAAATAATAGATTCAACTTATTAGACGATCAGGAAAAAAGTAACAAATGGTAAATCCTCAGAAATAAGTTCCTTCGGAAATTTACTTCTTATTCTATACCTATAGTAGCAATTTCAATTAAAAACCACGAGAGGCTCAATAAATATGAAACATGCATGACCGGAAAAAAGAGAAAATAAACAAAGAACAACTTAAAAGAAGTTGAAATATTGCATTTGGTCTTAACACTAGGTACGGTAAAATCTTGACTTATTTGAACCCTAATAATGTCCAAAAGGTTGGCTAATGGGAAAAGATACAAAGGGGTAGGCTCAAAATGACGAATTACATTTACTGCTCCTCTGCTTGGTAAGATTGTTAAAGTTGCTTTGGCACTATGTTAACACATTTGGTTTTTATCCAACAAAAATAAAAAATCTTCCAAGAAAATATCCCAATAATTTGTATAACATAAGGTTAGTGGGTTGGCTTATAGAAGCATTTAATGATTTGAGGATTAAATTGGCAAACCCAAAGTGTAGGATGTTTTTTTTTTGATCTGGAAAAAAATTGGAAGAAAGTCAAATTTACAGAAAACAGTAAAAAAATAAAGAAAAACCATCGAAATACTTAAAGAAAATAAAAAAAATTAAAGGGCATTTCCATAGTATATATTTATTGAGAGCAAATAAAATATAGAGTTTAACCAATTAATTGTAAAAAATAGATGGAATTGTACAAAAGCCATTGGATTTTCTTTAATGTGTTTGTGATTTCCTTGCAGCAGTAGCTCTAAACCTGCACTAAGTGCATTACCTAGCTTACCTCGTGGTTCTCTCCGATCATCACAATCCATGTGGAGAGACTTAAACTTTTCTTTAAGGTCTAAACTCCCATTTACTTGTTTGTCACTGCATGAAAGCATTAAGACTTGTACTAGCAAATCTTGGATCTTAATGTATTACATATTCTTTCTACTCTGACCTTTCTAAGCTGGGACTCTTTCTGTGAATGTATGGCTGCTCTCTGATCCTGAGGTTCATCACCTGTCTTTCCAAAATATTATTGGTTTCACAAGCTATTGTTGTAATGGAGTTGTTGTGTATCATTCCATCATTATGTATTTGATTGCATATTTCTTCTATTGACTTCAAATTTTTCTCTGCCATCTGGTTTCCTCATCACTGTTCTTGGAAGTTTCATTGACCTTGTATCACTCCTACACTTCAGATTGCACATTTGTCTTAACCTTTTGACAAGAACACAGGTTTCAAGGCTTCCTTTCACTGTTTTATGACAGTCAATAGGACTGTTCTGCCTACTTCTTCTCTTTGTCATGATATCATCTATCCTAGTGCATATTACTTAAGGTACTCTTTATCATTATGTCTATTCGTTGCCTAATATATGATCAGATCTCTATTTTCTTCTAACAGTGAATAGTTCTTATCTCTTGACTATGAATATTACCTTCAAATGGTGAGGAATTAATTACCTTCAAATCGTGATATTTTTACCCCTTAAAATCTGTGAATATCTCCCTATCTATCTAAGAACATTGTCTATATCTTTGAAAAATATGACCAATTAAATCCAATAAAATCCTTGAACGAAAACCTCTTCACTCTTCTTATTTCTCACCAATGGTCTAAAGAAATTCTAAAGACATTTCATATTCAATGTGACTTTTCTCTCATAAATCTTGAATGGAGACTGAAAAATACCAACATTGAGTAGGGCTTTATGAATATGCATGGAACCCTTCCTTTAATGTGATCCTTTTCTTGATCATCATGTTGAAGGCCTCTTAAAATCTGTATTGTGGTCTTTTGGGCAATAAATTTGGCTGTATTGAGTACCGAATAATCAGGTATAATCATGATTTTTTGCAGTTTTCTGCTTCTGTGGACTGTGGTCCTATGTTGATCTACAATAAAAGATTAAGCATATTATCAAGGTATGGTTACTGTATATCAAGGATTGACCACTCAGATACTGCACACAATTGTTTTTTACAATCTTATGGACAGTACGTGGGGTGAACATACTTAAGTTCTGCTGCAGGAAGAGGTAAAAATTTATTTGATGGTGTTCAGAAATTTGCACCCCTTGAACTATTGGGAGTATGGGTGCTACGTCAGATTCTTACATTCCCAACTGCTTATCATGATTCAATGAGAACATCCACTGATCCTGTAATGCTTAACGTTGAAGACTATAATTCATTGTCGGTTCAATGAGAAGTTGAATAGCTGCCGAAAATTATCAGTGATCAAAAGTAATTATCCATTTAGAAGGACACGTCAAAATATAAAGAGCGATTGATGATACTATTAAAACTTCATTTGTTTATTTGATCAATAGAGCCAATAACGTTAGGGGGAAATACTGAGTCTAAGACATCCACTGTTACGGACATAATAGTTTACATCATCTTCCTATCCTTCACGGAAGGTCTTGACAGCAGAAATGATGCTGTTGGTGGAGTAATAATATGATTGAAGACAAATATATTCAAGGGGAGATCGAATACCAAATAGAAAATAGAATGTATATATATATATATATGAATCATTATTATATTAATTAATCTCACAGGTTTATCCCACTAAAGCTACCAAACATCAACATTCATCTTCAAAAGCATGTCTTTTATATTTGGAGTTCGATTCATATGTAGTATTCTGGTACATATTAGAAGCTTATCTTGTGACCCTGAAGTTTTACAATTTTGAACAAGGATTCCTGATATCACACTAAATGTTTTCTTTTTTGCTCGGTAAAAGGCTCTGTAGCAACTTAATTTGAGACAAGGATTCCTGATATCACTCTAAATGTTTTATCTGTTCATTAATATGAAATATAGAATGCATAATATCTGTGTTGGATATAATGTTTTTAGGACTTATGCTGGAAATGCTGTCCTGTCGTAGTTTCTTAATGAGTTATGGGTTGCCTTATAGTAAATTAAGTTTCTTATAATCTCTGGTATTCTAAAGTGCATACAGCAGGATTTAAAGGTATCTTTGGTTTTTGTTTGCTTCTTGAGATCTTCGACATGCTATACATAGCTTAACATGCTCCCTGGATGATCCTGTTCAGGTATGGGAGCAGCATATGGTACAGCAAAGAGTGGAGTTGGAGTTGCATCAATGGGTGTTATGAGACCAGAACTTGTGATGAAATCCATAGTACCAGTTGTTATGGCTGGAGTGCTTGGTATATATGGTCTGATCATTGCAGTCATCATAAGCACAGGAATCAACCCCAAGGCTAAATCATATTATCTGTTTGATGGGTATGCCCACTTATCATCAGGTCTGGCTTGTGGTCTGTCTGGATTGTCTGCAGGAATGGCAATTGGCATTGTAGGTGATGCTGGTGTCAGGTATGGTTTTTCATTTTATTTTGCACAACATTTATTCTTGTGTTCGCCATCCATGTAAAGGGGAGCCCATTTTCTGTCCTGATAATATTATATATATTATAAATGATCAAGGGATATGAAAAGGAACATTTTAATGCTTTAACTTGAAAATTTCTTATGTCAGATTTTTTTGTTTAATTTTGAACATAATATTTTCTTGCATTTGCTATCCATGTAAAAGGAAGCACATTCTAATATCAAATTAAAATAAACTTTCATTTATGACTTGGAAAGTGCTAGGTACATTTATCATATAATATGAGGGTTCATTCCTCATTTTAGTTTTGTATTCAGATGTCTTCATGTTTGAAATGGTTTAATTGCTATTTTTTACATGATTTTTGACATATCTAATTTGTTCCTAGAATCTAAGGCTTTCTCTCCATCATATGTAACATTCCAAGAATAAATTGGTGTTTTTCTGATTCCACGCACAGTTTAAAATATATTGCAGGATAATCTTAACTGCTTTTAGAAGAAGCGGCATATGCCTGAGACAGAAGGAAACCTGAAAAGCGTAGTAGTCTGTATATCTGATCACCCATATATATCCTTCTAACACAAATACACCAAACCCATACATTATTGTATAATATGAGGGTTCATTCCTCATTTAGTTTCATGTATTCAGATGTCTTCATATCTGAAATGCCTTTAGTTGTGATTTTTTACATGATTCGTGAAATAGCAGGGAGGAATACTAAACACAAAGGACATAATTATTTTCTTCTAGAAACTAGGGTTTTCTGTGTGTCTTTTTCATACTAACATCACAAGAATACATTGGTGTTTTTATGATTCCATGCACAGTTAAAATATATTGCAGGATAATCTTAACTGCTTTTAAGACAAGCAGCATATCTCTGACCCAAAATTCAAGGTCATAAACTGGTGAGGAAAGCCTAAGAAGCATGGTAGTCTGTACATCTGGTCATCCATATAGATTTGTATAACACAAAGACACCACACAAAGTCAAGTAACCCTTCTTTGTTAAGCTCAAATACACTAATTTGATATCAGTTTGTAAAACTAGGAATTCTATTTTATTGCGTAAATGCACTTGTGTCCTAAAGTTATATTTATTGTGGCTATTTACATTTTATTGAGTGAGATCAGAGCAATATTTGATGATTTGAGTGTATGCTTTGTCACTCACTATGGTTTTCTGAATATTGACAGAGCAAATGCACAGCAGCCTAAGTTATTTGTGGGTATGATCCTCATACTCATTTTTGCTGAGGCACTTGCGTTGTATGGTTTGATCGTTGGTATTATTTTATCATCCAGAGCTGGTCAGTCAAGAGCTGAGTGAAACTTGTGATCTTACTGCAATCCATTTGCTGGGAGCTTTTTTTTAAGGAAGACCATGTAAGAGATTCATGGTGGTTGCTATCTTTGTATATTTTTCAATTTTTAGGTCATTATAAACTTAATTATGCTCATAGGTCTGACTTCTATGTGAGTAGAATATTCTTTTACTGCGCCTTGGTGGGCATTTATTGTACCCATTAACTCATGGTTTTGGATCCAGTTGCCCTCATATCTTTAACGTGAATCTGGTTTTTGCTTAATCAGGCATGCAACTATGAATGCTACTTTTCTTTTCAGACAACATTGACAAATTTCTCCTCGGAAATCAATAAACTACTAAATTTATGCCATCATTTTTCTTGTTTTTAAATGTGTTTTTGTCTGAATGACTGCATCTGTGTACAGTCTTATGGTTTGATTCATTGGTAACAAACAGATCATGATTTCTGATTGACTGGAACAAAATTCATGAGAGCACATTATTGCACTAATGGGATACAGTTGAAGTGAAGATGGTTTTTTTCGTTGCTTAATGAGGAACTTGATCACTGTTGCAGTTCTAGTTACTAGTTACAATGCTCTCTCAAGTATTATCTGTTAAATGGATGGAATTCAATCATAATCAATTATAAGATCATTTATTTTTTAGACTCCAGCTCTGGTAAATGGATGAAATAATTTGTTTAATGAAATTTTGCTTTGATAGTGAAGAGTCAAGTTTAGAGACTTGCAATGTTACTCTGCAACTTTTTTAAACAATAATCATCTTAGGCCTTAAGATTGGTTGCTTTTGAAATCTATTGACAAATACATTATACATTTCCATACTGAGTGTACATCCAAGTTTGCTAGGATAAATCACATTAAGATATAAACATATGGTTAATGATTTTGTCTTGACAAGTGTCTTGTTGATGTCACTGCTCTGTTTGTCAATGACACCTGGGGAAAGTAATGGTTTCTTAATTCAATGACTTACCAAATCCATGTCTATTGACGACTTGTGTCAAATCATGTTCAAGTGCAAGAGAATACTCATAAAATCTTTCAATTGTAGTGTAAACTTTTGATAAAATGACAAATTCTTGGCAATTAAGTAATATCTGGGGTTAATTCAATGACTTACCAAATCCATGTCTATTGACTTCTTGTGTCAAATCATGTTCAAGTGCAAGAGAATACTCATAAAAGCTTTCAATTGTAGTGTAAACTTTTGATAAAATGACAAATTCTTGGCAATTAAGTAATATCTGGTGTAAATGTGTATGAGAGGAAACTTTGACCAATATTGGTCTTTGATAGTGCGGGGTTAACAAAGATCTCTCCCCTTGTTTTGCGATTCCTCACGAAGATATGGATTATTAATTTATTATTAAACGCTCAAGACAAGCTTATAAATGGTAATGAATTTTCAAAATTGCATTACATTCCTTCGTGCTCAACATTTATGTGCCTGGGCATGATCCCTACAATTTTCTTAATCATAGAAAATTTGGTTTTAAATGCATAATGAAGTGGGAGTGAAGATTGTATAATTATGCAATAAAAATAAGATGTCACTGGACTTGATAGAAAAAGAGAGGGCATTAGCATCCTAATAACTTGTGTCAAATTTTCAGTGAAAAGGTGTTCATCTGTAGATGCACACCCTTGATTAAAATTCATGCTCTTGTATTGAGCTACAATTTTTTGTTAAATAATTAAAAATGGTCATTTCATTCCAACAGTATGTTCGTTGAAACTGTAGCATATTGTGCTTGTGTGTTTATTTGCAGGCGTTTTGAAGGACCCATCCAAAGTCATTAACATTTGCAAAAAAATTTAAGACTACATTTTGTACCGGAGTACATAAATCAGTGGAAATATGTGTGACCTGAAAATATTGGTCCCTGTATGCATTCATATGTCCGGCTATAGAGGATTGTCACAAAGAAAACAAGTTAATGATGTGTCAATCATACACAGTGAAAATTTAGTTGTCTCAATCAGAGTTTGGAACCGTCATTCGAAAGAATAATGTATTTTATTGTCTACTTTTGTACATGAAATCAATCTAGTATAATTTATTTGTCAAATTCATGGTGGGTCCTTTCCAGATTTATTACACTTCATGTATTCAATCAAGACCATCTAGGACTTTTGCCTCCTGGAGTTTGGCTTTTGAAATTCGATCAATACCCCCTTATGTACATGTATGCGTTAGACTTGAATGGTTGGTAGATTTGTGTTGTATGGTGAAGTGATTTGGGGCTATCTTGAATACTGCATTTATATGCTTATTTGGCAGAAGGATTATTAATTTATTACGAATCTGCTAGTAAACAAAATGACAAAGACGTAAGTATAGAACTAGGGCATTTACTCCCTTTTCACCCATCCATGGGCTGGAGCATATTTAAGTAGGTTGACACGTTTTATTTTCAAGTTTGATTTGCAACTTTTTTGATAAATATCTAGGTTTTGTTGAATATTAATTGTAGTTTTCTAATTTACAAGCTCTCTATTTATTTTCAAGTTTGATTTGCAACTGAGAGCTTTAGAGTTAGTCACAAGACTGCAATATCATTGGATTATGCATATAGATATCTAAGGCAGATGGAGTAGATTGTTAGATTTTTAGTGATCTTTGATAGATAAAACTACTACTGCAGATATAGACAATAATGGATATTCTTACTGAATAATTGCTGAATCAAAGATGCAGAGTTTGTTCTCCCAATGGTGATTGCTGAGTCTTTAACTTTAGTGCTGAAGGCTGCTGAAAATATAATGTCTTATAAAGGAGATTGCTGAGGATGCAGAGAGATTAATTCCCATCGATCTGCACTTACATTTATATATGTAAGTGAAAGGTCATGCCCTGTAGAGGGTCATGCCTCTATGGAGGCATAACTAACCATCTATTAGTTTAATTTAAACAATAACCAATGTAATAGTTTATGTGATCGGCGCCAAACACAAGGATCTTGATAATATACATATCACATGTCTACCGATTGTAATATGAAGTGTTATGATAACCATTCAAATGTATATTATGATTAACCATCCAGACGTGTATACATGAATAGAATTCACAAAATATAATCTTATCATTATTTCTACTGATGCTATACATCAACACTCCCTCTTAGCGAGGGAGAAGTAATACACCTCTTTTTTAGAATAGAATATTTGAATACATTATTTGATCTTAACACTATAAAATAGTGACTAGTTAAATAATTAAAATCGTCATGCTATGAACACTATCATAACATATATTATGATTTCTGATTCTCTGAAACAGTATCTAGAATAATCATAATGGATTCGTTATCAATGATCTCTAATTGTTTGAAACAATATTTAGAGATTTTCATGATGACAGACCTATCATTTGCAAGATCATCATCTTACAAATGATTACCTTCTGAATATATATGTCCATGAAAGATTGTCACCTTTCATTACATATCTGATGCAATTAAACAACAATAGAAGCATAAATTCACATGAATTGAAAATTTAAATTCACTATTCAATATTATAATCTAATCATACCAAATTTTTCTCTAAAATAATCCAACTTTACTTTAGCAAGAGGCTTAGTAAAGATATATGCTATCTGTTCATTAGTACTGATGTACTCTAGTTGAATGACTCCTCGATCCACCATATCTCTAATGTAGTGGTAAGGAATTTCAATATGTTTGGAACGATTGTGGAAAATTGGATTAGCTGAAAGTTTGATGCAACTTTGATTATCACAATGAATCACAGTGGGCTTCAAAGGTCTTTTGAACAAATTTACTAACAACTTTCATAACCATACTGCTTCTCTAGCACCTAAGGAAGAGGCAATGTATTTTGCTTCGGTAGAACTTAATGCAACTGAAGATCATTTTCTGTTGAACCAAGAACCATTCCAAATCCTAGATTGAAGCATCATCTAGAAATACTCTTACGTTCAGTAGGACTGCCTGCCCAATCAGAATCAGAATATCCATGAAGGTTTGTAATGTCCCCATCTTTTAGCAACTAAGTGTTCTTACCCTTCACGTTCTCCAAAGGCTAAGAGGAGAAATAAGGGAAAATTGATTAAATTAATTTATTATAAAATCATTAAATAAATTAAAATTAAAAAGTGACTTTATATTTAATTAATTTAATTAATTATTGTATTGCAAGGAGAAGCTTCTAGATGGTGTATTTAATTATTGGAAAGGGCAAAGCCTCTAGTAAATTAATTTTTTAGAAGCACAATTAATTATTGTATTGCCAGGGAAGAGTTTCTAGAGCGTGCATTAATTATTGGAAGGGGGAAGCTTCTAGTAAATGTAATTAATTAATATTTTATTTCGTTCTAAAAAGGTGAAGGGAAAATATAAATAGAGGTGGGAGCTTCATTGTTTAGCATCGAATAATAGTGAATTACATTTGATAGGAATTTGGATGTATAGTTATGCTCTTGGCATTAGAGGACGTTCATCCTCTCTTGTGACATTCTAGACATCATTCCCTTGGGGTTTGGCCTTTGGAATTCATTGTTATCAACTCATTAACAAGCAACTTGGACGCATTTCCAACCACAGGTAGATTGGGTCTAGTTAGCGAGCTGAACATTTTGTTATGTATTTGATGGTGTTGGAGTAATTAGTGAATTGTTATGTATTTAATTTTATTAGTTTCAGAACTAATATTATTCCAACAATAGTTCAATTTTCAGTTTGCATGAATTCCTTTGTTTTTGTTCATGTTATGTGGTTTAAATCTATGCAAAGACATTACAATCTCTTTCAACAATTGGTTTAATTCTTGGGCATTTCTAGGGTGCATATTACAAGGTTGATATTTACATGATCATATTTGATTCCCATGCTAATAGTACCTTTTAGATACTTCAAAATGTATTTAGCTGCATGTAGATGTATCTTCTTTGATGCACACATAAACTGACTCAAAGTGTTAGTTGCATTACATATGTAAGGATGAACATTCACCAAATACATTAAAGATCCAATGATCTGCCTGTAGTAAGTAGAATTTATAGGTTCTAATTTGATCATATCATCCTTGAACTTGTGTAAACTGACTTCCATAGGAGTAGAAGTTGGTTTACATTCCATCATTCCAAATTTTGTTAAAATATCAACTGTATATTTTCCTTGATTTAGAAAAATGTAGTCACCATTTTGCCAGACTTCTAATTCAAGGAAGTAGTGTAGAAGACCTAAATCCTTCATATCAAACTCTGTTGTGAGTTCTTATTTGCATTTCTTTATGAGATGTTCTTAAATTGTTATCAATAAGTCATCAATATATAACACAAGAATAATCATATTATCACCATTTATTTTGAAGTATAAGTTAAGATCAACTTCATTTTTAGAATATCCTAACTTCATTAGATAGTTGTCTATCCTTTCATACCATGTTCTGGGAGCTTGTTTCAGACCATATAGTGCTTTCTTTAATTTACAAATGTGAGTTTTGGTGTCATTAGTGTAGAATCCTTTTGGTTGCTCAATATAAACTTCTTCTTCAATTTTGCCATTTAGGAATGTTGTTTTGACATCCATTTGATGAACTTTCTATCATTTGGATGCTACAATAGCCAAGATGGTTCTAACTGAAGTGTATCTAGCAACTGGTGCAAATGTTTCTTCATAATTGATGCCTTCTTTTTGTGAAAAATCCCGTGCTACAAATCTGGCTTTGTATTTTTCAATGCTGCCATTAGATGCATGCTTAATTTTAAACATCCATTTAGAAGAAACAATTGATTTGTTTTTAGGCCTAGGTACAACATCCCATATATCATTTTTTAGTATGAAATTATATTCTTCAATCATTGCTTCTTTCCAAGGTTGATAGAGCTTCTTTAATATTTGAAGGTTATATTTTTATAAGTTCAGTTAATAATGCAACATAACATAATTCATTTCTTGTCCTTTTACTTTCTCGAATTACTTCATTAGGTTCAACCTAATTTTCTTCTATCATTTTCCTAGTTCAAAGCAACCTCTTTTTATTTTTAATATTTTTAGAATCTTCATGATTAGATGTAGTGGTAGAAGATGGTTCATTATCATTCTCCCTCTCAATTTTTGCTTGGTGATTTTCATCTACTTCAGGAATAGATTCAGTAATAGATTCATCACTATTTCTAGAAATATTAAAGGTGATATCTTTTTCAAATTTCACATTTGTACTAATCTCAATTGTTCTTTGACTTGGAAAGACCCTGTAGCCTTTGGTTGTTTCACTGTATCTAATGAGTATCCCTTTCTTTCCATATGGTTTTAGTTTTGTTCTTTTCTCTTTAGGAATGTGGATATAAATAGAACATCCAAATATTCTTAGATGATTTAGATTTGGTTTAATACTTGTAAATACTTCTTCAGGAGTGGTGTTTTCTAATATTGAGCGTGGACATTTATTTTGAATGTAGATTGTAGTGTTAGACGCTTCAGCCCAGAAGGAAGTATGAAGATTTTGATCATGCATCATTGCTCTAGCTGATTCAACAATTGATCTATTTTTACGTTCTGCAACTCCATTCTGTTGAGGATTATATGATACATAAAACTTCCTCTTAATCCCTACAACAATGCAAAAGTTTTTAAATTTTTTGGAGATGTATTCACCTCCATTGTTTGACCTTAGTACTTTTATTTTCTGTAATGACTGATTTTCAACCAGGGCTTTGAATTCTTTGAATTTTGATAATATTTTAGTTGATTATTTATGTTTTAGAAAGTAGCTCCAAGTTATTCTAGAGTAATCATCAATAAAAATTATGTAAAAGAGGCATTGTTAAGAGAAGGTACAAACATAGGGCCACAAAGGTTAATGTGAATCAATTAAAGAATGGATTTTTATTTGTGAACACTTTTAGGAAATGATTGCTTTGTGTTTTTACCGAGGGCACATCCTTTGCAAATTCTTAAGTGATCAATTTTGAGACTAGGTAAACCTTTTACAATTTTTCCTATAGATGATAATGCACGATAGTGAAGGTGACCTAGCCTCCTATGCCAAATTTCAGTAGAGTTTGATGTTTCAAGACAAAGAGCTAAGTTTTGATTGTTACATAGTTTATATAGACTTTCATCTCTAAATCCAATAGAAATGGATTTCTTGATATTAGAGTTCTTTGGCCAAGATAAAACTTTGTCCTCTTGAAAAGTGATTCTGAATCCTTGATTAGCAAGACAAAAAATAGAGACTAGATTTCTTTTTATTCTAGGTACATATAAAACATTTTTGAGTTGGAGAGTAATTCCTGAATTTAGGTAAATTGAACGAGAACCAATACCTTTGATAGGATGAGTGAAGTTATCTCCAATGGTAACTTCTTCTGAGGAGAGTTCTAAGAAGGTTTCAAATTTGTCTCTAAAATCAGTGATGTGCCGAGATGCTCCTTTGTTTATGATCCGAGTGTTATTGTTTGAGTTTAATTCACTTGAAAGGGCTAAATAAAATGCATAGTTTTCTTTTACTTCTTTCTCTACTTTCTCTCCTTTGATTTCTACTAATTCTTCTTGAATTCTCTTCCGTTCAGGGCAGAAGTTATGGGAGTGACCAATTTTATCACATTTGAAACATCCAACTTTGGACCCATCATGGTTATTATATGATTTGTCAGATTCCCTTCTATTATGTTTGAATTTTCTTTTCTTATTTGAATTTGCATGAAGTGCTTGAATATCTCCCTTTTGATTTATACTTAGTCCTCTTGAGACTAATCTTGATTATTCTTGTGTGTATTCAATTTTTAGTAATTCAAATTTAGGAAGCTCGAGGGTTAGGAGCTTAAGCCTCAAATAAATGTTTCCCAAGATAGAGGAAGTCCTCTTAATGCTATCATGCTAAGTTCTTTGTCATCAACTCGATTTTCCATTGTTGCATATTGATCTTTTTACTCAAAAATCCTTAGAAAATAGGATGTAATAGATTCTCCATTTTTCATTTTTATATATAGTAGATCTTGTTTTAGGGTTAATAATCTACTAGTATTGTTGATTTCAAATGTATCTCTGATAGTAAAGAACATCTCAAATGCAGTCTTGATACTGGATATGGATGGAAGAATATGATCTTTTACAGAATCCATTATAATTTTCATTGTTTTGTTATTGTGTCTTTTCCATGTTACTTTCTCTAGATCATTTTCAGACATGGATATGTTTGTTTCTATAGACTCTTCTAATTCCATTTCTCTTAATATTATCATGACTCGAATTTTCCATGATAAAAAATTTGATGCTCCCTCAAGCCTATCCTCTAGCCTTACATGATTCACCATTTTGATTTAAGAATATAATTTAACTTTTATAAATTTGAGACTTTAGATTTTAATTCTGAGTAATAGATTTTCTTATCATAATGGCTCTAATACCATGTTAGATTTTTAGTAATATCTGATAGATAAAACTACTACTATAGATATAGACAATAATGGATATTCTTACTTGAATAATTGCTGAACCAAAGTGTTGGAAATAATCAAGACTAGCTAGGTTACTAAGAGGGGAGGGGTGAATTAGTAACCTCAAAAATTTTATATCAATTCAACACTTAACCATATAAATTATTCACCATTCATTCATCTAATCTACTGCATGCATGAAAAAGATAAACATTCATAACTCATGAACACAGTATTTTGGTGACCCAGAAACTTTCCAAATAGAAAGTAAAACTAGGGTGGGGATGATACCCACAAAACTTCATCACTATAGTATAAAGTTGGCCTGTCAGGGCTTACATTGACCACTTCTAATGATCTTCCTTGTTAAGAGCGATTTGGACTGCTAGATCCACCTTGTTAGAGGTTGTACAAACATATAATGAAGTATGCACTCTGTTAAGAGATTTATAGAAAGACTGTTAAGTCTACCCTGTTAAAGGATTTGGAAAACTGATTCACCTGTTAGGATGAATTAGTAGATCTGACTTACAACTTGATTGATAAATAGATCTTGAAGTACAAATTACCTCTTGTGATTGGTATATCTTTTCTGCTCCTTGTAGACCTTGTTGAATACTCTACTCTGCTGCTGATTCGCATTACATATTCATTCCTTGATATTCTCATGCATACTTGTTCATACATCCATATATTGAAAATGATACAATACATTACATATATACCATTCCAATATTTACAATTGCAAGGTCGGCTAAAACACAAGTAGACAAAATATTATTGAGTCAGCCAAACAGTAAAAAACTCGAGTTCTGAAGTTGACTCGGTGAACTTATGATACATGATGTCCACTACATTACTCGGCATCGTCATGCACTTGATAGAAGTAAAAGTTCAGTCCATACTGATCACACAACGTAGCTTCAAACTCAGTAACCATTGGAGACTTGGTAGATATAGTGTTACTCGGTAGAGACATAATCCTTCGTTTACCTTGATGTCACTTGGTAAACACTGCACATCCATCACTTAGTAGAAACTGACTTCACATCACACAGAATGATAACTCGATAGATACTGTGAAGCTTGGAGACCACTATCTGTTCGGTGAACACTGTAAGCTCGGTAAACATTGCTGAACTGCACACTTACTCAGTAGCTTCAGGAATGCTCGGTGTGAACTACTTAAGTGATGAACTTACTTGGCAACCATTGAATGCTCGGTATAAACTAGAGATCGAGTGATGAGCTTGGTAACCATTCAAAATCGAATAAGTGTTGTCACTGATGACAAATATAACATAATGCCAACAATCTCCCCTTTTGAAATTAGTGACAAAAACACTTATGAGCCTTATCTACACTAACATACTGATTTTTGATTTTTCAAAATTGATCTTTGTTAAGCTACTGTATATACATATCTTACATATCTCCCCCATGCATATGGCATAATATATACATAGCTTTATCAGTACATATATCAATCTATTTTCTCCCTTATTTCTCCACAAGTCTCTCTCTTATCATTTCTTACTCCCTTATCTCTTATTACCTCTTACTCCCTCTTTTTGACAATAATGCTAAAGAGATATGCAAAATATTTAAATAGAGACACCAAAATGTGAGAGAAATTCAAAGTGTTCCTTGAGAATAAGAGCCAATGTCTTATCCCAGTTGTCTTGCAAAATTTTGCAGGTGGAGAGTGCCACTTGAATTTTTGTAGAAAGTTCAATCATATGATCTGCTATGGAAAAATTGTTATCTTGGACTAATGTTTTTGAATATGCAATGTGTTTCTACATTAAGTCCATAACTAGAAGGATCATATTTTGTATATCAATCAGTGTAGACCTAATCCTGGCTTCCTCTCTTAGTAATTCTGCCTGCATTTTTGACAAAAAATTCACCTTGAGGCGATGAGCTGAGCTTGAACTAGGGTCAAGTTGTAGCCTTTGAGTGCTTGCCTTCATGTCCACATCAATCTTACTTAATTTCTCCTTTATATCCTTGGTGAACTCGGTAACATCATAAAGCTTGCCAAAAAGTGATGTTACATTGGTGAAGGATTGTTCAAGGTTGCTCAAAATTGTAGATAATTCTACCTGATTTATTGCAATGTGCGTAAGCACTTTATTATAAAATTTCTTCTCTGCCTTCTTAATGAGCTTCTCTTGGCCAGAATTTTCCTCATTGAACTTATTCATAGCCTCTTCCAATTGTAACAAAATGTGTTGAGATGAATCAACATCAACACCTATAGCCTCAGTAATTATATTTTTAGCATTCTTAATTATTGTGAAGTCTCTATCTCTCTCATCTCTAAGTTGTTTCCACCTTGATTTTTGCTCCAAAAGCTGATTGACCAGTCTCATTTCATCAACTGTGTCAGTGTCCAGATCTATCTTGGGAATGACAATTTCTTTGTCCAAATCTATATCTTCATCAATTGCCTTGCCAATAAGCAGAAGTTTTAGAGGAGTCTTTGGTTTTACTTCTAAGCTTACTTCCTTGGACTTAGAAATGGAAACAATAGTAGAAGTAGCTGGACTTGCAGTAAAAACTTGGATTAGTCCAACTAAAGGAAAACTAAGAGAAGTACTAACTATATCCAAAACTTATGTGCTTCCCAAAAATGAAGTACCAATAGGTGGTGTACAAATTGGAATATTTACAACTGAAGCGTTAACTAGAACAAAAGCTGGTGCAATTAAAGCTGTAGTTGACAAAACTATAGAACACACTGGTAAACTTACTGTACATGCTGTAGTCAAAGTTGACACAATTGAAGAACTAACAGCTATGCATACTACTAAAGTTGATGACTCAGACATTGATGAAGAGGATTGTAGTTCAGTAGATGAAGTGGTTGACACTTCCATTACAAATATCTGGAGTTGTGAGGTAGCAGGTGCAGATTATATTTCTGAGGTTGTTGCAATCATTCCTGTTGAAGCTAACTCCAACCCTGATAATGTTGTTGACTTAGGTGGAGAGTGAGGAAGGGAAGCAATGACTTCTGCTGCTATTTTCATTGGATCATCTTCTTCATCTTCTTCCTTGTTTTCCTCTTCAGCTTCTTCCTCTTTCTCTTCATCATCAATATTTAATGCCTGATAGTCTTCAACATCAACAGTAACACATGGAGTGTTATCTTCTTCTTCATCATCACTATCGCCATCATCATCCTTGATTTCCACTAGGTCATCACTGGGTTTATGTAGATGATAGATGTTCTTCCACATGTTTGTTGCATCTCTAACAACATGCTCAATATCTTTGATCAAAATCAAACATGTATGGAATCTAATCATCATTTTACCTTCATTGTTCTTCATTGCTGCCTTTACTTCTGCATCTGTAAGATTGGGTAGTAACTTCCTCAAAGATTGTTCATAAATATCTTTTGCTATCTGTACAACAGATTCCCACCTTGGTTGCAATCTTACCAACAATTCTTTTGAGATCTGAGGAGCAATCTAGTCTGGGGAATATTTCCATTTTCCCATTTTGGTAAGTACCAACTCTTCAATTTGCATCTTCTCGGCATTAGTCCTTGTCTCAAATTTTAAGGCTTTAAAATTTGTGATGCCTGCTCCTTCTTCCATTTGTTTCAACCTTTCGTAGAAGGTAAGTGGGGGCTTGTTGATTATAACTTCACCTTTTCCTTTTCCTTTTGATCTTCTAGTGAAAACAACTATGGAGGCCTTTGGAGGTTTTGTAATGATTACCCTTCCTTTCTTCTTTGTTGGCTCTGCCTCCTTCTCTGGTTCTTGTTCTTCTCCTTCTTCTCCTTCTTCTTCTTCTTCATCCTCTCCTTTACCTTCGGTAAGCATTAGAGGGCCAGTGGCATTTTTCATCTTAGCTATCTTCCTCTTGCCTTTGCTGATGGCCTGGGGTAGCTTGATTTCCAATTCAATTCTGGCTTTGGCCTCATCATATGTACCAAAAACTAGCAACTTAGGATCAACTGGCTCATTCACTAATACTTCAATAATATCTCTAGTTTCATCAATATTTACCTCATAAGGGAGAGGTTTCACCCATGCAACTCAGGGCCTAATTGCCTGAATGTACACTCTATCACAATCAACCATAAAACACACATCATCTTCATAATCCTCAACAAATTTAGGAGGAATCCTGAACCTGTTGTTTATCCTTTCCTTGAAATCTTCAAAATAATTGTCCATAATGCTGTCAAAGTTTACACCCATTTTTACAATGAACTCATTTATCTGATACAAGATAGGAACATCTTTTCTCCACACAATAGAACCTTTTGATGGGAAAAACTTTTGCACATAAAAGAAAAGACATGTCAACAAAGAACCAAATTTACAAGGGTTCTTCTTTGATGTCCTAATACTATCCATATTCTTATTTAATTGCTTCAAGAGTAACTCTGACAAGTCAAAATCCATGTTTTTCTTCCCAACCTTAAATGCTAAATCCACTGCCTCACATGGCACACTGTTCAAATGACTAGAGCTGTAAATCTTGTGGGCAATTACATGAATACCAAACCATAAATCCACATAAAAAACAATGCTAATTTTCAAACCTCTACCATCCCACTCGGCTAGGGTTTTCTTTTGGAGTTCATCCTAACCTGGGGTTTTGGTAGATTTTTCTTTGCTCAGCATGGGGAGACCTCTAATCATGTAAATAATCTTCTTAGTGATTAATACTGGCTTCTCTAACCATAGTTTCCCATTGTGTACATGACTAAGAATGTACCTAATCCATTTTATCTGAAAACTCCTTAGTAGGTGTGTGATATGGGTCAACCCTTTTGTTTCTAGGTGCTTATGCTCGGGTTTAAGTGAACCATCAACACAAATTTCTTCTAGGGCACTATCCATTTTTAGGGTTCCAATTTCTTGAATAGAACACTTAAAATGAGTGTGTATATCGTTGATTAGAAGTACCTTTGGTGGAATTTGAGATTGTGCACCATTAGGATCGAGTGCCTCCACAACTGCTAGAACTAGCTTGAAATTCAACGCTTTCCACTCCACACCCTTGACAATCATTTTTGAACCTCTTTTCGCCTTACTGCTGCTGGTGCTTCTAGATGCCATTGCTACTTGGTAAATGATAGAATTTTTTTGAACAAATTCTTTACTGCAAATTCGCTTGAAATGGCTTGTGTGCACTTGGAAATCACTCTGCTCTGTGAATTCTGAAGTCGCGGTGAAAAATGAAGTCGAATTATGCCCTTTTTGATGAAAATTCACCATTAATGCTAGGTACCATAATGACATAGTGCGTGAAAGACTGTTATCCACTCACTAGCTTGGTAGAAACTTGTGACTCAGTGATCAAACAAAACTTTCATTACTCCTGACCTAGCTTGGTTGAGTCTGTGACCAACCTTGCTCGGTATGAACTGATTTCATGTGATCCCTTTATGTCTAAAATATTGATTTGGATCTTCTACTTTCTTGCATTTGGAATTGCTCGAGATATAACTTGAAGATATAGTTCCAGTTCCTCCATGAATCTAATTGGAAATGGTGGAGTCACCCACTTCTTGAGTGACTTGGCCATCATTTGAATTGTTTTGCTCAGTAGATTTAGGAATCCACTGCTATCTCATCTGCTTCTTGATGTTATCAGCTTTAGCTTTCTTCTCATCTTCAACTCTTCTTATATTCATGCAATTTTTGGCTATATGACCAATTTCAGTGCATGTATAACATCTCACCATTGAATCTCTCTTTCTTAAGTGATGCCTTGTATAGTCTATGCCAATGTGTCCATATTCTCCACAATAATGACATCTACACCAAGTGTTGTAATCCCAACCAAATATTGCTTTGACAATTTGTTTAGCTGGATTGAATGATTTGGATCTGCATTTAGATGCCTTGTGACCTTGTTTCTTACATTTGTGACATTTTCCTTCAAATTTTGGTTTCTCCTTGCATTCATTGGCTTTATGACCATGTTTGCTGCAATTGTAGCATTTTCCATTGAATTTTGCCTTTCCATTGCTCCAACATTTTTTTGATGCATGACTTAACTTACCATAGTGATTGCAAGTAGGTCTTTGATTCCTTTGGGCACCTTGTTTGGAAGATTCACCTTCTTTTTTGTATCCAAGTCCTGCTTTACCTTTTTGCCTATGAAGATTTTGCTCACTTTGCTGATTCAATTGATCCATGTCTGGTTGAGATTTCATCATCCTTTCATTGAGTTGTTTTTCAGAAATTAGATTAGCTTTCAATCTTTCATTGATTTTTCTTTCAGTGATTAAATCATTCCTTAAGTTTTCATTTTTAGATCTTAGATTCATGAATTCCTCATTTGCATTAGAGAGCTGATTGATAAGGCTTTCTTGCTGAAGGGATTGGTTTTGATTTGCATTGTTCCTTGCTTCCAAGTCTTCACTTTCCTTATTCCTTTGTTCCAATATTTCACACATTCTTATTGACTGGATTTCCTGTTCTCTTTTCAATTTTCTTACCTCTTCTTGCAAAGAGCCATTATTTTCTAGGAGTTCTTTGATTGCTTCATTTGCTTCATCTGAACTGCTTGAGGGAAAAAGTCTTTAATATTTTCTTCAACAGATTGGTGGTCATTCATATGCTTTGCGAGTTCCTTCCTTCTTTTTAGGGATTGGGAAAGATGCTCTTTTGCTTCTTTGAGTTGAGCTATGGTCATCTCCAGATCTAGCTTTTCATTCTCAATAGCTTTGTCAAGTCTAAATATCTCCATTGTCCTTGATCTTTTCTCAAGCTGTCAAACCTTGTCCCGAGAACCACAAAGCTCTAATACCAATTGTTGGAAATAATCAAGACTAGGTAGGTTACTAAGAGAGAAGGGGTGAATCAGTAACCTCAAAAAATTTAAATCAATTCAACACTTAACCATATAAATTATTCACCATTCATTCATCTAATCTACTGCATGCATGAAAAAGATAAACATTCATAACTCATGAACATAGTATTTTGGTGACCCAGAAACCTTTCAAATAGAAAGCAAAACTGGGGTGGGGATGATACCCATAAAAATTCATTACTGCAGTATAAATTTGGCTTGTTAGGGATTACATTGACCACTTCTGATGATCTGCCCTGTTAAGAGCAATTTGGACTGCTAGATCCACCTTGTTAGAGGTTTTACAAACATATAATGAAGTATGCACTTTGTTAAGAGATTTATACAAAGACTGTTAAGTCTATCTTATTAAAGGATTTGGAAAACTAATTCACCTATCAAGATGAAATAGTAGATCTGACTTACAACTTGATTGCTGAATAGATCTTGAAGTACATATTACCTCTTGTGATTGGTATATCTTTTCTGCTCCTTGTAGACCTTGTTGAATACTCTGCTCTGCTGCTGATTCACATTACATATTCATTCCTTGATATTCTCATGCATACTTGTTCATACATCCATATATTGCAAATGATACAATACATTACATATATACCATTCCAATATTTACAATTGCAAGGTTGGCTAAAACACAAGTAGACAAAATATTACTGAGTCGACCAAATAGTAGAAAACTTGGGTTTTGAAGCTGACTAAGTGAACTTCTGATACACGACATCCACTGTATTACTCGATATCATCATGCACTCAGTAGAAGTAGAAGCTCAGTCCATACTAATCACACAACATAACTTCAAACTTGGTAACCATTGGAGACTCGATAGATATAGTGTTACTCGGTAGATATTGAATCCTTCATTTACCTTACTATCACTCAGTAAACACTGCACATCCATCACTCGGTAAAAACTAATTTCATGTCACACAAAATGATAACTCGGTAGATATTGTGAAGCTTGGTGACCACTATCTTTTCGGTGAACATTTCAAGCTTAGTAAACACTACTAAACTGCACACTTGCTTGGTAGCTTCAAGAATGCTCGGTGCGAATTGCTTAAGTGATGAACTTACTTGGCAACCATTGAATGCCCAGTATAAACTGTTGACTGAGTGATGAGCTTAGCAACCATTTAGAATCGAATAAGTGTTGTCACTGATGACAAATATAACATAATGCCAACACAGAGATGCAAAGTTTGTTCTCCCAATGGTGATTGTTGAGTCTTTAACTTTAGTGCTGAAGGCTATTGAAGATATAATGTCTTAAAATGAAGATTGCAAAGGATGCTGAGAGAATATGTAAATCCCCTTCCAGTGAATAATGCTGAGAGTTATCTTGCAAAAATAATTATACTGATTGCTGGGATTGTAATGCCGTAGATTGATTATTTCCCATCGATCTACACATATATTTATGTGTGTGTGTACACACATCTGGATGATTAATCATAATATACATTTGAATGGTTATCATAACACTTCATATTACAATCGATAGACGTGATATGTATATTATCAAGAGCCTTGTGTTTGGCACTGATCACATAAACTGCTGCATTGGTTATTGTTGGCCATGTAGAGTCATGACTCTATAGGGCATGACCTTTCACATACATATATAAATGTAAGTGAAATAAAATTTGGCAAGAAGTTATGGTGTGAAATATTTTTCCATAATTGTATACACAAGAATTTATAGCTCACAACGTGATAGAGCCATATAACAGTTTAGTCCACTTAATCCATTTGACAAACATAATTGAGAACACAGAATGAAATGAAATTGCTTCTTAAATGTACATTTAAAATAAAAATGCTTGTATGATACTGGAGAATATGTAATACCTGTTGTATGGCACATGAGTTATTCAATTGACATGGTACTGTTTTGGTACTATATTTCTTGTATCTAGTAGGGGACAGATTTTTAGGATGTTTCTTAGAGTGCCATTTTAGGGTATCGCAGTGCATTATAGGTTTTAGAGAGAAATAACAACAATATCAATAAATCATAGCATCATTTGTGTGTATTTTTATATGAGAGGGATATGCCAATAAAAGATAAAAATATCACTATGCAAATGAATCATTAGAGCACTAGTGTAACAACATTACAAATTTTAATAAAACATTATAACAATAGTTTCAAATATCAAAGCACAATAGGTTATGAAACTAAATGTAATTTGGTCTATCAATATTCAATGACTTTGAACCATTTGAGTCTATCGCCCCTGGCAAAATATGGTTTGACACATAGTAAACATTTTCATAACAAATAAAGAACAATCTCATAGAAATAAAATAGTGCAATTTAGAGAGAAATAACAACAATATCAATAAATCATAATAACATTTATGTGTATTTTTATATGAGAGGAATATGCCAATAAAAGATAACAATATCACTATGCAAATGAATCATTAGAGCACTAGTGTAACAACATTACAAATTTTAATAAAACATTATAACAATAGTTTCACATATCAAAGCACAATAGGTTATGAAACTAAATGTAATTTGGTCTATCAATATTCAACGACTTTGAACCATTTGAATCTATCGCCCCCTGGCAGAATATGGTTTGACACATAGTAAACATTTTCATAACAAATAAAGAACAATCTCATAGAAATAAAGTAGTGCAATTTTTTAAATTTAAAACTCAAGAATGAATCTCTTCAAGTATAGTATAGAAATTAAACAATTATAAACTTTAATGTGTGCTTTATTATATATATATATAAAATTCTCATATATTTGAAAAAAGAATAGTTATGATTCTTATACTCTTGAATATATTATTTTGATTCTCATACAAGGATATATAAGAAAACAAAATTGATTTTTTTAAAAATTATTTTTTGTTTTGTCATGTGGAATGACATCCCCAAATAATAGGGCATGTTTTGTGCTATTTTGTGCATCTTTGCAAGAGCCACAGACAAACAGAGGATGTCCCTTGATGTCTTGCCATCTTTGAAGCCTCTAGTCAACAAGCACAAGGGGTTAATTTTTGAAGAAGAGAGGTCGAATATTTCTTTTATAATCAAAGGACATATTCTATTTTCTTCTCTTCGTGCATAATTAAGGACATATTTTATTTTCTTCTTCTTTTGGTGCAGAATTATGGTAGCTTGAAAAGCTCTAAATTTTTCAAAGGAAGTTATAGTTTGGTGTGTTGGGAATGTGTGGGTAGCTTATGAAGGCATATTTCTACACTTTTGAGAACTGCCAAGAAAGAAGACTGCACATTGAATTTTTTACTTATGCATGGAAGAATATGAAAATCATTTGAGGCACAACTTCTTGATTTCCCTTTTCTTTCATTATTTTAAATGTGCAAGAGAATGTACATGTTTCACATTGTAACTAGTTATGACTTGCATTCATAAAATGGATAAAGTACATATTAATTACTCCTTAAATTCTTTATGAATTATAGTTTATAGTTTACCTAGAGATAACATTATTTAGTATAAATTAATGGCCACACTATCTAGCATTTAGGCAATTTGAGCATACCATCCTCTTTTTGTTTTAATTTTACATTTTTTGACTTCTATTCTTCATTTATGTTTTTATGCTAAATTTTTTGATCCCTTTCTTTGTTATTAATTTTAAAATTTTAAAATTTTGGCCTTTGTTAAGTATGCACCTTAGAGTTTTTAGTTCCAAATTCTTTGTCTTTTTCTCTTTGTCTTTTTTTTTGTTTCATTTTGTTTTGTTTTATCCTTTTTCAGATCTTTGGTCATGGTTTGAAGTCTAAAGCTTTCTTGTTTATTGAGATCTACAAAATTTGACCATTATTAATGACACATGTGAGTTAGATGAAATTGATAGCTTTAAAATTTCATGATCATTTTTGCATCTTTGTATTAAAAAATCTTGATTACAAACTCTAAATGGCTAAAGCAAATTGATTTATTGCCTATTTATGTGAATTTTGACAATCCATGTGGAATTTGAACTACAATTTGAAGGGCAGGTTTATAAGATGTCTATAGAGTTTTCCTCATGCATAGTTTAGTCTTGCCTTTGTTTCCAAGTAGGACATCATTTAGTTTGTATTTGCCTTCTTGTAGCTAGACATTCTTTTGTTGGTGTTTGTATTTTGTAGGCTTAAATTTATTATTTTTCTTGGCGATTGTTTTTTTTTTGTTAGTTTTTAAACTTTGTATCGTTTTATAGCCCCTTGATCAGGGGAGAGACCCTGATAATCAAATATGGTCCTATAGAGGGGCATACAAGTTGACTGAAATCGACCCACCAGTTTGTACTTCATTAACCATAACATATTCAACCATTACCATAAATTACTTGAAATTTTACCAAAAAATGTACACCAAATATTTGTTTTAGAATTGAATTTTATTTGTCTTAAAAATAATATTTTATGAAAGTATTACAAGCTAAAGAATATTAATAAAGCTTTTGACACAACCCATATACAATCCAAATTACTCATATTTGTATTATTCCATTTATTATTGCACCCATACATGTGAACATATAATTTAATATTCCCACCCATGTATGCTATGACCATCCAATCCATATACAATAGTTTCAAAATTTTATTTCAATGTCAACATAAGACAAGCCTATTTGTCCCATCATGTGATCACATTGGTTCATCATATATCACAATTTTCCAAATGTATAATCCTCATCAAACAAAAAATATGGTCATTTGTCCCATTTATCGACTCAACCACTTATTTTCTAGTCACATCCTTTGGTATCTAAGACAAACAAAAAACATAAGTTCACCAATGAAGATTGATAGAGAGATTATTAGATTAAACAATCAACAACATACAAAAATCCAACCCAATCAATCAACTAAAAAATTAATGGTGGAATCAAAAATTTCCCAACACAAAAATAAACACAATCGAGTGCAAAAGGATCATAAACAAGAGGACATAAAAGCATTCAAAACTTTATTAATATTGTCAATTCAAAAAGGCACACCACTATTCAATGTACTCATTTTTCTCATTTGAATCCCTTACCGATTTCATTATACTTTATCTTATTTATTTTTTGCAATCTTTTATATTTTAGTGGTACTATAGCATACGGTGATGAGGAAATAGCATAAGATTAACATAAGCAATATGCAAATTATTTGAAGCATTATACTAGTTATACACTCTATATGCCTATTTATTCTCTATCATGTTATTGGTTGAGCCAATGTGTTGTACGTGCATACATGGGGTTTTTTTGTTTATAATGTAAAATTATGGCCATTATATTGTAAGCCCATATATATGAGATTCTAATTTATATTTTGTCTACATATCAATTATATAAGAATGGTTAAATCGGGTCACTATACTGCAAGTTGACATGCATGTTTTTTGGTTTCATAGTCTTTATGATCTAAAGGATTTAAATGTCTTGCCTGCTATACTATTAGTATTTGCATGGGGTTTTAGATATAATGGTACTACTTATCTCTTGGTGTAATCAAATATCCACTAATTATAGTGTTTAAGCTTACTTAGGATTGTACATTTCGTAGTAGTTTTCAAACGAGGTAGTTATAAGTTTGTACCTATATTAGCAAATGGTGTAGGACAAATCCCAATTTAGGTAGTGATAGTTATTATCACATCCCAATTTATGTGTTAAATTCACCTTTAGTGCACATATCACATTATCATCCACACATGTGCACATACTTCATTGCATAAGTGGAGGATGATTCACCTTTAGTGGACATGTTAATCCACCATGTATAGGTAATAGCTTATCATCTCTTATTATAGTCTCTTACTGCCTTGCCTATATTGAAAGATAACTAAGCAAGGGGGTGGGGGGGGGGGTGAATCAATTGTTATCCTACAGGCCCTTAGCTCAAATTCACCAACTTATAATGGCTTCAACTAATCAATTGATCAACTCAGTAATCACAATACACTTAATCAATCATATGCATTTAACAGATTTGCTTCCTATCTCGAGTGTCAGCTTCATTAACTAAATTGCAACAATGAATACAAATTTTCATCTTCTAAAAGAAAATAACATAAAAATATTCATAAACACATTAACACCATGAATTTTAACATGGAAACTCGATTAGGGTAAAAACCACCTAGTACTAGTTCAAAAATAATTTAACTCTTATGAAGTGAGCTCGGTTAAGAACCAACCTTGTTAAAGGTTACAAACACATTGTTAGGGGATTTTCACCAAAGATCATCTAGACCTTGTCACCCTTTAATGAATGGTCTATCTAAAGGACATAAAAATTTTCAATAAAATTCTACAATAAAAATGGAAATACAAATTAAGATTGTTAAGTCCACTTAGTCAAGAGACTATCTATTGCAATGGTTAGAGTAATAGAGAAATTATTTCTTGAAAATAGCAACTCACTTTGTTTGATCAAATCTCCATTCTACTCAATATCTCTGCTCCCTAACTGGTCATCATATCAACACTTCATTTCAACTTATCTTTGCACTATGATTTTTTCGGTACGAGCTCCTTTAGTTCTTCACACTAACTCATCTATCAACTAGACCTGCAGTGAACCTCTTCTTGCTTATCTCTTATATAGGTAGGTTTTTTCCACTTTAGCTCCTTTACAGATTTTGTGCATAAGCGTGATTGTCAATTAATTTTTTCTAGCTCAGAAACATTGAATCTAGATACACTTTTACCTCAAAATTTGAACTTCATCTTGATTACTAAATCTAAATCTCCATCATCAGATCTTTTCTTAATTATTCCATCTGTTGATTTTTCTAAGATACTTTGTCCTTATCTTAGTTTCTTCTCAAACTATCCAAATCTTTGCATTATGTTAGCCTTAAACTCAATCTTCATAAATTCTTCTTCTTTTTACCTTGTTCGGTCAACACTATACTTTCTTAGTTAGTACTATTCTTGGGCAATACCATTCTTTCTCGATGAATACTATCTTCCTTAATCTCCTGACCTCTTCATTTACCAACCTCTAGTACTAGCTTGATATAACTTAATGATTCCTTATCTTTTCACTTTGCAACTTCACTCCTTGCTTTCTAAATAGAACAACTTACTTATACATCATCTCAAATCTTCATAAAATCACATAAAACAATTAAATAAACATTATATAGTCACAAACTAACTCATCAGTTGTTCAATCAAGTTTCCATTCTTAACATCACTTCTACATCTCATCTTCAAACTCTGTCTTTTACTTTTCTATGCAACATCATATCCTTAGATTATTGCAACTTACTTGAATTAGTGTGGTCAAACAAGTTAACATCAATGAAAACATAACAATTGATCTAATTCTTCTACATAAACTTTGTAGCTCAGTTCTGACCTTTTTCTTCATCAATCTCTTCTATCCAATAATCTCTCCCTTCTTTCATCATTATCAATTATGGCTAACAATCTCTCCCTTTGGCATTTGATGGAAACAAATTATGAAATATACCATCCAATATCAAACTCATTATAGTAGTACTCTCCCTTTAACATTCATCTATGGATTCATCATTTTGTTTTTGACATCTGATCATTGAATCTTCATTATACTCTCCCTTACATCATCTTTATACATTATCTCTTAAAAATAATTAGCAATGTAGTTCATCACTTCTCTCCCTTTATTGATTCTTTTCTCCCTTTGGATATTCTTCTTCCTTTTTTCATGCACATCTCTCCATCATAATTGTATATTTCATATTCAAATCTTCTTTCCCTTTAACAACAACCTTCATCATCAATGTAGTTGTACTTTGTACCTCACATGTACCAATCAATCTCATTTAAACACATCTTCTCTACATTTCTTCACCACTTTAGGACTACCTAAAGATTAGTAAACTCCTACACCAACTCCAAATAGATATCCTGCTAAACCATGAATTGATGCAACACACATATTATTCTAGGGAATATTGGATAAGGGAAGGACCCGTAGTTTACCTTTTAGATACTCAAAAGAATCCTTAGGTAATGGCTTGGCAAATATATTACCAGTTTGTTCCTTTGACTTCACATACTCCAATCTCAATTATTTTCTTGAACTTGCTCTCTCAAATAGTGATACTTGATAGATATATGCTTTCTTTTTGCATGCATCACCAAGTTCTTTGAAATTTTTATTGAACTTGTGTTGTCATAATAGATTGTTATAGGACTCATCACTTCTTCTTGCATACCTTGTTGAAATTTTTTATTCCATATAATATGAGAGAAATTAATTGTAGTGGCTACATATTCAATTTCAATAGTAGACTACAAGATACAACTTTTTTCTCGCTTATCCATGACACAAGCCTTTCTCCTAAAAAGAAAGCTCCAACACTAATACTCTTTTTGTCATCCACATTTTCAGCCAAATCAACATTTGTATATACTCTCAAGTCAAAGTATCCATCTTTTTTATACCATAAACCATAATCCTTTGTCCCTTCTAGAGATCTAAAGATTCTCTTCACAAGAATCAGTTGTGTCTCTTTAGGATTAGAAGAAAAAATTGCAACAATCACTACAACTTGAGCAATATATGGTTTGCTATGAACAACATATCGTAGCTTGCCAATCATAAATTTGTAAAGTACCTCATTTACTTTAGTAGTATCATCATCCTTCGATATTTTACACCCTATGATCATCGATGTGCCTACTAGTCTAGAATATTCCATGCCAAATGTCTTCAAGATATCCTTAGTATACTTGGATTGAGTTATGTAAATATCATCCTTTACTTGTTGAACTTGAATCCAATAAATAATTTGATCTCAGCAAACATAGACATCTTAATTTATTTCCTCATTTTGTCAAAAAATGTTCTACACATCATTTCATGTCCTCCAAATATAATATCATCAACAAATATTTTAGCAATCAAGATCTTTTGATCAAATTCATTTTTCAAATATTGATTGTTGTTCTCACTAGTTTTGACAAAACCAATTCTTATCAAGTATGAGAGTAACCCTTCATACCATGCTCGAGGTGCCTTCTTCAATTTGTATAATGCCTTATGCAATTTACATACCATGTTTTTTCTAATTAGGATCAAAAAATCCTTCAAGTTGTTCAATGTAGAATTCCTCCTCCAGTATTCCATTTAGAAAAGAAGACTTAACATCCATTTGATGCACTTTAAATCCTTTGAAAGAAACATATGCAAGTAGTATTCTGACTCCTAGTCTAGCAACAAGAGAAAACTTTTCTCCGTGGTCAATACCTTCTTCCTATGCATATTCCTTGGAAAGAAGTACTACCTTATTCCTTGTTAATTCTCCATTTTTATTTAACTTGTTTATTGAAATCCACTTAGTGGAAATCACATTCTTGTCCTTGGGTCTCGGTACCAATGTACATGCATTATTTTTCTCCTTTTGTTCTAATTATTCAATCATAACATTAATCCAATCCTCATTTTCCAAAGTATCTCTTACTGTTCTAGGCTTCAATTTACAAATCAAGCATGCATTATCTCTCAACCTACTTCTTTTCATAACTCCAACATCAATGTCTATAATTATTTGGTTTGGTGAATATATCTTTCTAACATATTTACCTAATATAGGCTTGGTTTTCTATTGTTCTCTATTTTTTGTACTTGGTGGGGGCTCAATAGGTTGTTTCTTAGGTAAGGTACATAGTTATTCTTCTTGTACATACACAAATATCTGATAGTCTTAAGGTTCTTCCTTTCTCTTCTTATCATTCTTTTCTACAAAATCATCAACTCTCTCATTTGCACCTTTAATCATTATGTTAGTAGTCTTGTTCAAACATTTATATGCCTTGCTTCTAGTGGAATAGCCTAAGAATATTTCTTAATCACTTTTTGAATTAAATTTCCCATTTCTAGCATCTTTCAAAATATAATGCCTACTTCCAAATATTTTAAAATAACTTTTATTTAGTGTATGTTCATACCATAGTTCATAAGATGTCTTATTCATTCCCTTCTTCAATTATAACCGGTTCAATGTATAGATTGTAGTGATGATAGTTTCTCTCCATGATATCTATGAAAACTCCTTCTCAATCAATAATATTCTAGCACAATAAAAAATGGATCTATTTCTCCTTTTAGCTACACCATTCTGATGTGGTGTCCTCAATATTGAAAATTTCCTTTTGATTCCATTATCATTACAAAAGTTAGTAAATTCATGAGACATGAATATATTCTCCTCCTGTATGAGATCTCAAACATTTCAATGACTTACTAGTTTCTTTTTCAACTCTTTCTTTATATCATTTGAACATTTTTAATGCATTAGATTTTTCTTTTGGAAACATGACAAACATCATTCTTGAGAAATCATCAACAAATAAAATAAAGTATCTATCACCATAGTAGCTTTGCTCAAAACTTGACTTAGTCATTTGCCCAAATTGACATTGCTTACATCACTTTAACAAGTTTGTTCAAGCTCAATAAACCTCTCACACTTCTCCTTCTACTAACCTTGATTATGTTATCAAAATTTGCATAGAATAACCTTTTGTGCCATAGCCAAACGTCTTCACTTTTTGTAATCAAACATATATTTTCAACAATACACAAGTAGAATAGTTTACCTCTTGTTTGTCCTCAAGTGCCAATCAGATTTCCAACATCATCACATATCTTCATCTTTCTATTTTGAAACTCTAGTTAGTGACTCATGTAGTTAACATGAGCCACACTCAATAGGTCATATTCCATTCCTTGAACCCAATATGAATTATCACATTTGATCCTTTCATTATGCATATAGAACCTTTTCCTTTCATAGAACATGGCACATCATTTCCAAGTTTAACAAATCCACCATCATAATGGTCTAGATTCTCTAATTTACCAATATCACCATTCATATGATTAGTGCACCCACTATCAATAATCATATGATCAGTGCACCCACTATCAATAATCCTTGTGTTATTCTTACTTAAATGGGAGCTCTTTCATTTTCATACCTTTTTTCTCCTTCTAAATCATCCTTCATTGCAACATATATAATTTCCTCACCATCTTCTTGATCACCAATTTCATACTCGGTTTCTTCCTCTTCAGCTAGGTAACAAAATTTCTTTCCATTGTCTTTGTAGTCTCCATTTCCTTAGTATATATTCTCTTTTCTATCATTCCTTTCATTTTTGTTCCTATCAATAAATCTAGCAACAATGCGACCAACTTTGTTACATTTAAAATAGATCAAAGGTAGTTTATCTGTATATTTTCCTTTGCCTCTCGATAACCTCTTAGCAAGTAGTGCTTCAAGCTCTTCTAGATCATTATCATCTGATTCACAATCACTATCATCTTCTTTGTAGTGAGAACTCTTTTCTTTCCTTGAACTTCCAATGGTTAGTGATGACTTAAATGCAGATCCAATCTTAGGTTCTACACAATTGTCAAAGTTATTTAGCTCAAAAGAAGTCAATCTAATAACCAAAGCATCAAGTGTAATAATATTTATAGGTATATATGTCATCTCCTAAATAGAATAAAATCTACTAGCATAGATAGCTAATAAGGTTCTAATAAATTTTCTTACCACAACTTCATCACTTATGGTTCCTCTAACTCCTCTGATAGCATTAACAAATTCCTTAATTTGGTTACTATATTACACAATGTTTTCACCTTCTTTCATCTTCATGTCATCAACCTTGCCTCTTAAGATTTCAACCTTTTCCCTTAGAACATTCTAATCTCCTCCATGCACAAGTGTGAATTTTTCCTACAATTCTTTAGTAGTAGCACAATCTTTAATATGATCAAATTTAGCATCATTCAGGGAAGAAGCAACCTCTATTATTAGAGAGATGTGTTCTTGTTTATATCTCATCTAGAAAACTATTAAAGGATTTGAACAATACAAATCCACAAAACCCGAAGAACACCTATAACTTGTCACAGAGAAGAAAAGACAAAGAGGCAAGGGTTTGGGTCTAAGAATATGTAAATTATGTTATTATATTGAAAATGTTAATGTTTGGTAGCTTCTGTTGGATAACTTTATGGTTATTCATGAGATATAATATTATGTGAGATATAAGCTTATTATTTGAAATATATATATATATATAATTAATATTAAGTTTTTATTATTAATTATCTATTTATTGAATAGACATGTCTATTCATTTACCCATGCTCAATATAAATGAGAGGATGTTACATATGGAAAACATATACTTGATTACAAGGCAATGCTATTACATATTGCAGAAATTCCATAAACTTAACATGGGATCAGAGCAGATTCGAACCTCTGGAAATATAAATATTCTTTTGTTAAGAAATCTGAAATGACATTGAGAGGAGGTGTAATACGAAATTACGATGAGGAAGAAGTGATGAGAACAGTAGGGATCTAAAGGATGGAGAATCCAGTTTGATTATTGAAGCAAGACATGATGACGATCTCCATGAACAAGCTATGCATCTCCAAACCGATAAGAATGACATTATGAGTTATAGAAAAGGAAGATAAATATTTTGAGAAATTCATACAATGTTAGAAGGTGTTAATTATAAGAAAATTGTGCCAGGTCTGGATGTATCTGGGGGACACTTTCATCTATATATGCATTATGGTAGAGACACCATTTTGAAGAACATGGTGATTTTAAATATCTAAATAAATGATACAAAGCATTCTTAAGACAAGCATCGAGTGAGATGTGAAGGGACCCACCTTTAAGGTAAGGTAAGGTAAGGGTCACTCCAAATATTACATATATTATTGTTATTATATTGGTATAAGGTTTTAAGATGGCAGAGATACTAATCACCCCTTCTACAAAGGTAAGTTGATAATATACTATACTTTTAATATTTTCATATTGTAGCTCTCTTGCACTATCAATATGTTAATGATAGGTATTTAAAATATGAAAAATATAATTATATTTGATATTAAAATAAAGATATATACTTAGAAGATTGAACATATATGTATATATGTTCAAAGTATATATTAATATTAGATCTTTATCTTTATTACATTGAAATGATCTTATATCATGATGCAAAATTATTCTTAAGTATAATAGTAGTCTCCTTCTTATGAGCATTTGCCTTGATCTTTTCTTCCAAGAATGTTTTATGCAGGAAGAGGGAGATTAAGATTCAAAGGGACCCTGATTGTTTATTAGAAGCGACCTTGGAAAGAGAGGGAGAAAACTATGAATGCGATTTAGTTAACCTCTATTATCTTAGTCTTATTGAGAGGGAGTAAACCATATTGATATGGATTCCCTAATGATCTATAAATTGTGACAGTCATGAGGATTGTGGTTCATAATTTGTGACAATGTGATTTCAATGGGCCTACCCCTGTGTAAATCACAAGGAAGTGATGACTTCTAAATGATCATCACTTGTATTTGGAGAAGTTGTTGTAAGGTGACAATCTTACAATAACTTGTATTATGAGATAAAATAAATTGAGTAAATGGTGAATATCTTGTATCTCAACATTTTGGGAGGTCATTACTCTTAGAGTACTTGGTGAATATCATTGATATTCTAGGAGGCCAATACTCTTCATATCAAATGTGGTATCTAAAAATGTTTTGAGTAAGTGGTGAATATCATTGATATTTTGGGAGGCCAATACTCTTGATATCAAATGTGATATCTAAATGTTTTGAGTAAGTGGTGAATATCATTAATATTATGGGAGGCCAATACTCTTGATATCAAATGTGATATCTAAATGATTTTGAGTACTTGGTTAATATCAGATGTTGATATTTTGGGAGACCAATACTCTTGATATCAAATGTGATCTCAAACCTTATTTTTGAGTACTTGATGAATATCAGATGTCGATATTCTAGGAGATCAAGACTCTTGATATCAAATGTGATATCTTACCGTAAGTTTGAGTAATTGATGAATATCATATGTTGATATTCTGGAGATCAATACTCTTGATATCGTATGTGATATTAATGGTGAAAAACTTATGAGATATTACCAATGGTGTAATATTTGTCTTGTGTTTATCCTCGCTTAGCTAAGAGGGAGTGTTAATGTTTGGTAGCCTCTGTTGGATAACTTTATGGTTATTCATGAGATATAATAGATATAATATTATGTGCGATATAAGATTATTATTTCAAATATATATATAATATTAAGTTTTTATTATTAATTATCTATTTATTGAATAGACATGTTTATTCATTTACCCATGCTCAATATAAATGAGATGATGTTGCATATGGAAAACATATACTTGATTACAAGGCAATGCTATTACATACTGCAGTGATTCCATAAACTTAACAGAAAAAGAATGAGAGATATTTACAAATGATCAATCCTTATAGAAGGAGATTGAAAAACCTAAAATGGAAACCCTAAGAGGTAAATGACATTTAATAATTACTGATTAATTATTAAATAGAAATGCAAGTACATAAAGGAAAATCTTAAGAAGGGAGTAAAGGTAATTAAATAAATAAAATTAAATTAATGCTTTACTCTAACACCCCCTTAAGATGAGCAACAATGCAACTACAAACAATACATGAAAAAGCAAGGAAACTACAATGCTGAAAGAAAATTTGGGTCTCGACAACGAGGCTTGATAAGGTACCCAATCACAACCACTTATAAATTTGGACCTATTTTTTGATGAGGATTCATCACAATTTTGACACCACTATGTCGACAAAACAACAAACATTATCATCAATCATTTTTTGTCAATTTTATGACACCCTTAATGTGTGTCAAAATTGCAACATTACTATGGTATATATATTGATGGAACTACTGTCGGGATATCTGCCTCAACCCACAAGAATTGTGTACAACATTTTCCACCTATGCAACCAATGGTTGTCAAAATTATGATGAAAACTAGTTGACATGCGCATCACATGTATAATATCCTTGTCAAAATGCTATGTGTTTGTGCATCAAATTTGTGACAAATACTGGTCAAAAATCACACCACACATATAACATACTTGTTGAAATGCTATGCTCCTTTGCATAAATTGCAATGAATACTAGTCGAATCTCAGATCGCACGTATAACATCCTCATCGAAATGCTATGCTCCTTTGCATCAAAATTGTGATGTCCAATTCTATTTTTTAAAAATAAATAAATATATTATCTATTAAAATATGTATAATTTTACTCTTGAGTTCTTAGCGTAGATACATTGAGTCTAGAATCTAGACTTGTATGGGTGATTGCAAGTTAATTTCTTATTGATATTACCCATAGACTCTCTATCATGTATATTTCTTGAGTGTTGCCATTCATGGATTTTTGTGTTGAACAATTCTATCAAGCTAGGTATTAAGTGAGTTTAGAGAAGCTTGATGAACATTGGCCCTACTCCAGAGCTCATTGATGACACTACTTTCCCCCAACTAAAAATTGACTATTGTGACACTTGGACACCCATTTACATGACACAATATCTTTTCCCTAATTTAGTTAATCTTATCATGCTGGCCCAAAAGGGTATCTATTAATTTTTTTTTATTGATATAATGAGATTCACTATTGTAGCAAACAATATTGAAGAGTAGAAACTATATTTCATCTACACTATTCTTATCCTAGAAACAATATAACTAAAAATATAACTATTCTTATTCTTTATGCATAATTGACCACTGCAAATAATTTTTATTATTGGTCCAGTGATCAATCATATCATAAACTTTTTGATATAAAGAGGTTGCCATCATGTTTTGGTATTTATAGTTTGCAGGTGAGCATTATCTCTCATCCAATGGCATGGGTTGGAGATAACTAAATAGAATTTGCTAGCATCTTAAATATTATAGACCTAATCTTAATATTTCAGAGCCCTTTAGAAAATCATTAGGAAAATCCCAAAATTTGTGAGATATAAATATTCACAGTTTATACTCTTTTATATTCTAAAAAAAGTAAATTAAGATGTAAACCTTGAAATAAGTAAAACAGATTTTCAGTGCCTGAAGGAAAGCAACAAAATTAGATTTTGGTAAATTTGAATTTGGTCTGACTTAATAGGTTTCACAGATTACCAAAAGGTCTTGGTAATGTTCATTTTAGACACACCCTATATCTCTAAATGTATTACAAGGAAATATTTTTTTAGAATCTAAAATCATTAATGTGGAACATCAATTATTAAAAAATTGATCATAAAGTGGAAAATGACAAGAAAATTAACTACCTAGTTTGAATCTAGAAGTTCAAGTTAACAAAAATGAATTTGCAAAATAGCAATGTGAATTTTATGAATATAATTTTTGAATCACAACTATTGAAAGGACACAACACCTTTGGTTGAAGAAGGTTGGGATGTTGATAGGAACAACATGTCTGAGGCATAGATCCTAAGTGAACCAAAATGGAAAATCTACTTTGGCACCTGCTTCTACCTGTAAACATTTCCATTGCATGAACATCACCCCCCACTTTACAAGGAAACAAACTTCTCTGACTTCATTAATCTCATAAGCACCAACACATTCAAACCAAGAGCATTGTTGGACTCACTCAAGCTCTCTTGATTTGTGGCTGTGATCTTTGCAATGAGTGAGTAGAAACAACTAATATTTAATATTTTATGGAGGAATAAGCTATCCATATATCCACATATATACATAGTTAGTCTTAGACTAGTTTTGACATTTGAGTGTCAACACACTTAACTATTTCTTAAGATGATGCCAAGTATAATACATAAGTTGAGCTATAGTGCGTGCTGAGCTAGAGAATTCAATAGGTGCCGAGTAAACTTCAGGTGCTGAGTGATCTTTAGGTGTCGAGAAAAGTTCATGATCTGATTAGGATCTAGGACTATTACAGAGGAGTGCTTAACATTATTACATAAAGTTAAATTTCAAAGCATTAATTAGAAAATTAACACAACTTAAATGCTTAAATGAACAAAGCATAAAAAGGTAATGACTGAAAGAAAGAGAGTATAGAGACATAAGACAAAACACGATTGATATCAAAGTTCGTTCGTGGGTCGGACTACTTCTCTGGGTCCTGCTCCAATAGAGGGACTGATCCGATTTGCTCCAAAATCAATTACAAGTGTTCAAGATCTTCCCTTCAAGCACAATTGCAGCATTACTCTCCAATGTGCAGGAATAATCATCAAGTCTCCAAGATCATAATCTCCTTCTCATCACCTGGATGCTTTTCCAAAGCCTACTACCCCCATTTTATACATCAAATTTAGCCAAAAATGGGCTAAAACAATTAACCAACATAATCTCCCATTTTGATTACATATTTCAAATTTACCCCTTTTACCATTATTTTGTTATTATCTCACACCAAAATTAAGGGTTTGTTTTCAACAAATACCCTTATTGAAATAAGATTGGGCGGATTTGTTATGCATAGATAACAACTCTTCCCTTAATATTTTATATACCATAAATAGCCCATTGGTTGGCCTTAATTTTAGGAGGCCAATGGTTAGGAGTTCAAGTCCCATTATCTCATTCCTTTAATTCGAATTAAATAGCTATTTTAATTTGAATTTGAATGTTTTCCCTCTCTTTATGATTTCGTGATGTCATGCTGACATCATCAAAATCCATAATTTTACTTGAATTTGAAACCATCATAACTTTTATATCCGATCTCTGTTCTTGATGAAACAAATGCCATTGGAAAGCTTTTGATGAGCTCTTTCATTTGGAATCCATTGTCAAATACTTTTGAGATGATTACTTTTTCACCCTTTTATGACCTCTAGTCCCAGTTTGACCAAATTTTGACTAGTCATAATTTTTGCACTTGAACTCCAATTTTGCTCGTTCGAGTTATGTTGGAGTCAAAATTGTGAACACTTTGTAATGATGTTGATTCTTGGAGTATTGGGGATATTTTACTTTTCAGTAATTTTTATCCCTTGGATCAAGCCTCCCCACTGAAGAGCTTTTGGACCTCCAAAAGTTTGGATTACTCGGAAAGAAGGTGAGGGTATAGTTCCCTCACTTTACCAATCTCCATCCATCTTGCCTTGCTTGGATGCATCCCCTTCAATCCCACTTGGAGGTATTCAACTAGTCCTCTTCGTGAAGTTTTGACATTCCTGTCAAGGATGACATCTTGTGGCAATTCTGACATGTAATCCGATGAAAGGTCATAAACTGATGGAACCTAAACACTAACGTCTTCATCCAAGATCATTGGAGGCTCATACAACTTCAGATTCTCAACATTGACAACTGAGTAAATTTGCATGTATGGAGGAAGATTAAGACGAAAAGCATTGGTACTGATCTTTTCCAAGATCTCAAAAGGACCATACCTGATAGGCTTGAGCTTCCTTCCTTCACCTTGCATTCTTTCCTTGCTGATATGTAACCAAACTCTATCACCAACTTGGAATTGGTGATCAATGCGATGCTTATCATGGCGAGCCTTGTATTTTTCTTGGCTCTGCTCCAACTGTACTTCTACTACCTGATGGATTGCTTGGACCTTTTGGATGAACTTTAAAGCCTTTTTTGCATCATGGCATCCATCTAAAATGTCATCCTTCCCAAAAGAAAAATCCATTGGTGTCTTAGGCAAGTAACCGAAGCAAGTCTCAAAAGGAGACCTCTTTGTAGAAGAGTGTGTCGGATGGTTGTAAGCATGTTCCACATAGTGAATACTTTCATCCCATAACTTAGGATGCTTGTTGCAGTAACCTCTAAGTAGATGCACAACAACTCTATTCACTACCTTTGTTTGGCCGTTGGTCTGCGGATGGAAGGCTATACTCTTCTTCAGCTTGGTGTCCATGAGTCCCCACAAAGATGACCAAAATTCACCTAAGAATCGAGAATCTCGATCTGATACAATAGAAGTGGGTAACCCAAAATGAACCCATACATTTTGAAAGTACAAATGAGCAGTCAGTTCAGCAGTAACTTGCTTTTTATAAGGCATTAAAATACACATTTTTCTGAACCAATCAACTACTACATACAAATAATCATGACCCTTCCTAGACATAGGTAAACCTCCCACAAAGTCCATAGACACACTTTCCCATGGAAGAGATGGTACAGGTAATGGTGTGTACAAACCCAATTTCCTATTACTTGGTTTGCTGGTTGCACACATTACACATCCTTTTATATACTTAGTGACAGTTTCCTGCATACGAGGCCAGTAACAATATTTCTGCAATTGAGTTAATGTCTTACTTACCTCAAAATGTCCTGCAATCAAAGAGGTGTGCGCTTCACGGATTACATGTGCTTGTTCATCTTTAGGAATGCATAGTTTTCCCAAGTGGTACAATAAATTATCCTGCACATAGTAATCTTTCTCTTCTACATGTTTACCCTGGATTAAAGCTACATAGATATCCTTAAAGTTCTCATCATTAGCATATTTTTCCTAAAAAATTTCATGAACCATAGAACTATTTTGAAGGATTATCAAAGCATTCTAAATAGGAGGTCTAGACAGCATATCTGCTACTTTGTTATGGGAACCCTTCTTATACTTAATTACCAAATGAAACTGTTGTAGAAAACCCATCCACCTAAAGTGCCTACTTTGTTGCAACTTAGATTGTGAGTACAAATATTGTAGTGGCTAGTGATCAGTGTGGATTACAGTTTCTTTTCCCATTAAGTAATGTTTCCATTTTTTAACACTCTGAACTAAAGCATAAAGTTCTTTATCATATGTAAGATAGTTAATTACTGCTCCTGAAAAAGTTTTTGAGTGATAGTAGACCAATTTACCTCCTTGCATGAGTACAGCTCCCATGGAAAACCCGCTCGCATCTATCTCAATCTCAAATGGTTGATGTAAATTAGGTAGAGCCAGAACTGGTGCAGTACTCAACTTTTCCTTTAAAGTGTCAAAAGCCTTCTGTTGCGGACCTCCCCACTGAAAAGTTGCCTTGGTATTGGTCAATGCGTGTAATGGTGATGCAATAAAAGAGAAGTTTGCAATGAACTTCCTCCAGTACTAAACTGCACCTAAGAAACTCCTAACTTCTATAACTGTACTTGGCTTAGGCCATTTTACAATACATTCAACCTTAGCAGGGTCTACTTTCAATTGACCATTCCCTACGACATAGCCTAAGTACACTAAGGATGTCTTAGCGAATTCACATTTAGACATCTTTCCAAAAAGTTTTTCTTTTCTTAGTACATCAAGTACTTTCTTTACATGAATTAAATGATCATCCCAAGACTTACTGAATACAAGAATATCATCTAAATAGACTATGATAAAATCATCAATAAAGGGATGAAAGACATCATTCATGACTCTCATAAATGTAGCTGGTGCATTACAAAGCCCAAATGGCATAACCAACCACTCATAAAGTCCCTATTTTGTCTTAAAAGTTTCCAAATATCACTTTCTGCAATTCTTATTTGATGATATCCACTACGTAAGTCTAGCTTAGTGAAATAAATTGCATGTTTCAACTGATCAAGTAAATCATCAATTCTAGGAAGAGGGTACCTGTTCTTTACCATTATCTTGTTCAAATCCCTATAGTCAATGCACATTCTCCAAGTCCTGTCTTTCTTTGGAACCAACACAATAGTAGAACCACAAGGAGAAGTACTAGGATGGATAACTCCTTTCTCAACGAGCTCTTGAACTTGCTTCTTGATTTCTTCATTCTGCAAGACTGATAAGCGATACATGCCGATATTAGGAAGTGGTACATCTTGCTACAATTGAATTTCATGTTGTATCTCTCTTTTAGGAGGCAATCCCTTTGGTTCTTGAAACAAGTCATCATAAGCAGAAACAAATTTGACCATTTCAGCCTTATGTTTTGGATCACATCCCTTAAATGCCTCAGATGTTTCATCTTCTTTGGCTTTTACAATCATCAACACAAAATTCTTACTAGAGTTGACTAACCTTTTCATTTGACCAACATCAACAAGGGCCAGATTAGTCTTTATTTTATGTGTCTGTACGATGTATTCAATCTTGTCTTTAAACAAATGATACTTATTTTCCCCTTATAGAAGATAGCCTTTCGATCATACAAATAAGGACTCCCAAGTACAAGACCACAAATATCTAAAGGGACCACATCAGCTTCTACCTCATCCATAAAGTTTGCAGTGATAACAAATCTTAACTTGCATTGTTTAGTTACCTATAACTTTGCGTCATTGCAAACCCATCCAATAGTTGGTATTAGAGCCAAGTTCTCACAAGGAGAAGCCTTATAGCTTGAAGAAAAGATTTGGAAATGTAAGTCTAAAAACTTGGGAAGATCATAGAGAATCAGGAAATTAATATACAACTTTCTTTACATGCTTTGGAAGAAGCCAGAGAAGAACTGAGAAAATCCTTAAAGAGGAGAAGAAAGATTTCCATAGTTGAGAATGATACACAGTACAAGGAGATTGACACCTCAAACCTATTTTCAAATGGAGATTCTAAAGAGTTTGATGTAGCAATAACAAACCTAATAGAGAAGAATAAAGCTCAAGCAAATGAAATTAGAACACTCAATCTTAAACAAGAATCATAAGCCATGATGCTCTGTAAAGTGACTAAATAGAAGAAAAGAGCCATTGAAGACAAGGCTATGCTAGAAGAAGACAAGAGAAACCTTGCCAATAGACTAGAAGAAAAGTCAATTGAGCTTGCAAGAGTTTAAAACATGCAGCTAGAAACCCTAAGTCAGATGATAAATGCACATCATGAACTGAATATCAAGGATATTGAGATCTTGAGATCTCTACATTGAAGATGCAAAATGAAAAACTAAAAAATGACCTGAAAAGAGATAAGAAAATTGCAAAGAACTTCAGTAAACCTAATGAGGCCATCAAGTACTTCGAGTAGCTACTAAAATCACCAAGGGCTAGTAATGATACTTTAGGACTAGGATACACTAGCACTAAACAAGGTGAGTCATCCAAGACTACAAAAGAAAGGAGTAACAAAGGTAAGAACACTAAACCTACTTGTCATTTTTGTGGTAAAAAGGGACATACCTCTAATGTGTGTAGGAGCAAGAATGCCCATCAGCATGACAAATCTAAGAATACAAGTCATTTTCATAAGTGCAAAAAGCAAGGACATCAAGCACACAACTATAGGACTAGGACTATAAAAATACCAAAATTTGAAGGTCACTACTACAATTGCAAAAAGTGTGGACATAGAGCCTTTGAGTGCAAATCAAAGCCTATGTGGACAGCAAATCAGGTAGCAAGGGAAGGTAACCATGGACATCACTACAATTCGGACTACAACACTAGGTATAACTATCATTACTGCTAGGAATATGGACACATTCCTGAAAATTGCATAAGGACACATTTCAGAGGGAACTATAGTAGATGGTTGAGCCAAACCACATGTTTCAATTTCTTGAAGACTAGTCATATCAACATGAACTACCCAACAAAGTCAAAGGCATTTCATTTTACATTGAAGATGCAAAATGAAAAACTAAAAAATGACCTGAAAAGAGATAAGAAAATTGCAAAGAACTTCAGTAAACCTAATGAGGCCATCAAGTACTTCGAGTAGCTACTAAAATCACCAAGGGCTAGTAATGATACTTTAGGACTAGGATACACTAGCACTAAACAAGGTGAGTCATCCAAGACTACAAAAGAAAGGAGTAACAAAGGTAAGAACACTAAACCTACTTGTCATTTTTGTGGTAAAAAGGGACATACCTCTAATGTGTGTAGGAGCAAGAATGCCCATCAGCATGACAAATCTAAGAATACAAGTCATTTTCATAAGTGCAAAAAGCAAGGACATCAAGCACACAACTATAGGACTAGGACTATAAAAATACCAAAATTTGAAGGTCACTACTACAATTGCAAAAAGTGTGGACATAGAGCCTTTGAGTGCAAATCAAAGCCTATGTGGACAGCAAATCAGGTAGCAAGGGAAGGTAACCATGGACATCACTACAATTCGGACTACAACACTAGGTATAACTATCATTACTGCTAGGAATATGGACACATTCCTGAAAATTGCATAAGGACACATTTCAGAGGGAACTATAGTAGATGGTTGAGCCAAACCACATGTTTCAATTTCTTGAAGACTAGTCATATCAACATGAACTACCCAACAAAGTCAAAGGCATTTCATTTTACATTGAAGATGCAAAATGAAAAACTAAAAAATGACCTGAAAAGAGATAAGAAAATTGCAAAGAACTTCAGTAAACCTAATGAGGCCATCAAGTACTTCGAGTAGCTACTAAAATCACCAAGGGCTAGTAATGATACTTTAGGACTAGGATACACTAGCACTAAACAAGGTGAGTCATCCAAGACTACAAAAGAAAGGAGTAACAAAGGTAAGAACACTAAACCTACTTGTCATTTTTGTGGTAAAAAGGGACATACCTCTAATGTGTGTAGGAGCAAGAATGCCCATCAGCATGACAAATCTAAGAATACAAGTCATTTTCATAAGTGCAAAAAGCAAGGACATCAAGCACACAACTATAGGACTAGGACTATAAAAATACCAAAATTTGAAGGTCACTACTACAATTGCAAAAAGTGTGGACATAGAGCCTTTGAGTGCAAATCAAAGCCTATGTGGACAGCAAATCAGGTAGCAAGGGAAGGTAACCATGGACATCACTACAATTCGGACTACAACACTAGGTATAACTATCATTACTGCTAGGAATATGGACACATTCCTGAAAATTGCATAAGGACACATTTCAGAGGGAACTATAGTAGATGGTTGAGCCAAACCACATGTTTCAATTTCTTGAAGACTAGTCATATCAACATGAACTACCCAACAAAGTCAAAGGCATCCAACTCAAAGAATGACAAAGGTAAAGAGAAGGTAGATGTTGAACACATCAAAGGAGAAATGAATAAGACATGGAAAAAAAAAGGGTGTAGCACATCAAATGAAGGGATCACTTCACCTAATAGGTCAAGTGGTCACACTTCATCAAACTAAGTAAGAGAAGACATGAGGGACTAATTTACAAAGTTTTATCATATATCAGTTCCTAAACAAGAAAGTACTAAAAAGAAGAGATCAACATGAACAAACATGCAAAGTTAAAATTTCAAGATTTTGCAAGTTTTGCCGAGTTGCCCTCAAATGCCGAGTAAAATCTTAGTGCATGTCAAGTTAGAATAAAAATCCAGTACAAGCTGAGTTAATTGTCAAAATAGTAGAAGCCGAATGATTAGTTGGAGTCGAGTTGGTAGAGGAAGCTGAGTGAAGAAGAAATCTTAGTTAAATCTGAGTAAAGAATACTCCAATGGAAGCTAAGTAATGAAAAGGCAATGGAAGCTAAGTAGTGTAGAATCCTTCAAAAGCTAAGTGGACAACTATAAACTTACTAAGCATTAAATGTGATGAAAATAGGGTATATTATCGCATTTTCAATCATTTTTCTTCATCACAAGCACAGAGAAAAGACAAGAAAGAGTGCAGAGCGAGTTCAAAGTAGAGAATCCAGTGATTAAACAAATTTTAGTAGTATTTTAGCATGATTTCATTGATCTTGAGGTATTTATGTCTATGTCGAGTGACACAGTTTAATATTTTCTTAGTGTTAAAACAATAGAATTGCAAAAATGGCTTCTAGCTCACAGAAAAATTAAGAGAAGGAACCTTTTGAAGTCCAACTAGTGTCCAATGAGGTCAAACAACCTAATTTCTACCCAATACCAGAGGTAGCATATAAGAATGACCTAGCTGGAGCCCTATCTATTATACCCCCCAAAGTAGTTATGGTTTAGGATGTAAGAAGATGTTACAATTGCAAGATTAGAGCTATAGGTGACATGGAAATGAGGGAGGCCTATGAAAAATTGTGTGAGAATGGAGTGTTGAAGGATGAATACCAAATTGTTCAGAGAAAGGGTTTGACATGAGCCCTAGAATTCCCCACCATTTTCAAAATTGAATGGATTAGACTAGTGCTTAGCTAAATACATGATGGAAACTTATGGTTGGAGGATGGTCCTATGAAAATCATGAAGAGAATTGTATATAGAGTGACAGGGTACCCAACCCTAGATCGACCGAAGACCCTTAGGAGTGATTCCAAGGAGGTAATTGAGAAAAACACAAGTGCCAAGTGGAACAAGAGAAGGATGAAAATTGATACCATTCAAGACCCTCTTGTTGATTTTGCTATCAGAGTCATTGCACACAAATTCTATCAATCCGACAGACTCAACAATGTACCTTGCATTGCAGTAGATGTAGGCTACAAATTGGTGAAAAAAAATCATATTTATGATCTTGTAGAACTGCAACTACAACAGATTAATGAGAATCTAGCAGCTATCAGAAGAACCAAGGGATCCCAATGCAAATTTGATGCTATTTTGATTTGTATATTCTTTTATGTTCAGAATGAATTTCCTTCTTTTGGAAAAGTTGCATGGAAAAAAAAAGGGTCAATAATAGCTCAAGTTAATGAATACATAGAGCAGATGGGAGCTAATTTTGAGGCCCTAATGACTAGCTATTTTGAAGACTTTAAGAAGTCAATGAAGCAAAGACTAAGAAATCCAATTTCATTAGTAGAGAAACATGTAAATGATGTATGTTTTCTTGTAGATATTGATTATACATACATTCAGGCTGCCATACCAAGAGTGAGATGGTTAAGACCTCTTGGCTATGAAATTAACATAGATGGAGCATCAACAACAATAATTGCATTACTAGCAGAGGAAATAGACAAGGATGCACCGAATTTTGGAACCTATGACATGGTGAGATCAAAAGTGGATATGGAGTTGAAGACTACCTCCACATTGAAAAAGAAAGATAAACTTGTCAAGAAATTAAAAGCTAAATTTGGGATAGGCACTACAAAAGTAGCAGAGGAAGAAGGTGAGGAAGCCAAGGATGATGAAGAGGAGCAAGGTCAAGGACCACTTGCTTTAACCCAAGGTATGGGGGAGGATGTAGATGAGTAGGAAGGTGTTGAGCAAGAAGCACCAAAGGTTGAGCCAAAGAAAAGGAAAGCTCAAAAACAGCCAGTTGCACAACCCAAAGGAAAGAAGAGAGCTACAAAGCCAAGCCCAACCAAGCCAACTACAAGGGCAGATACTAGGGCTACAACTCAAGTAGCAAAAGAGTAGGAGAAGTAGAAGGCTATAGAACAAGGAGGGCTTGTAGAGCAGAAGAGGAGAAGAAAGTATGTTGCACCTATTGGATCAAATGAAGAAAGAATAGAGTTTGATGAAGAGCAATTCAGATTGGTAAAATATTCTACCACATGTAAATTGGAAAGTATTTTCAATAATATTAGAGAAAATATAGATGTAACTAGTCTAAAGACCATTGATTTCAATAAGTTGTCAAAGGAATAACAAAACATAGTGGAAGAGTCCATCTACACTATGATGGCTAAGTTCAAGACCACCCCACTTGAACTAGACAATTCAATGCCTAAGGAGCTAAGCTCATTAATTGAAAATAAATGGCATTATTGTATTAAAATGGAAAAGGAAATAACAGAGTCTATATTGGCTCATGTAATGCTAGACATTACAAAAGGTCAAATAACAAAGGCTAGCAAGAAGCATGAGAGAAAATTTTCACCCAAATATAGAGCATTTAGAATTTTGTAGAATTAAATAGAAGATGTTGTGCAAAAGTCCACACAAATGTGGAAACTAATTTATGGATTGAAAAATATGAAAGAAGGGTAGGAAGACCCATTTGAAGGAAGAAATGATGAAGAAGTAGAGGAAAATGGGAAAGATGAGGAAGGAGAGAAAGAAAAAGAAGAAGAAATAGTGGAAAAGATGCAGGGTGAAGAGGTAACAACTGGAGAGCAGCAACTAGAACAGAGTGTCCAGGACACCCAACTGCCACCACCAAGTCCTCCACATAAAAAACTCATAGAAATAGTAATTGTAAAGGATTTTCTTGATACCTCAGGTAAGAACATCAATCCTTTAATTGTAGAGGATCTCAAGAAGATCCTTCACCAAACCACAATGCAATCACAATTATGTACAAATCTAGTTTTGGTGAGTGTGGATGAACTACAAAAGGCTATAGTAGAGATAAAAAGGGAGAAGGAAAACACTTAAGAACCACCTACACAACCTCTCATAGCTATGGAAGATCAACCTAAAGAGCAAGAAACATAGGATAAAATTTTTAAGGTTGGTCATATAGTTCCAATCACAAAAACTGTTGAGGAGCCAGAAAAGGAACAAACAGGACAAGATATTCCTATTGCACAAAGACAAGGTGTACCTCCTCAAATCATCATTATTGATTAAGGTAGTAGAGAAGAGGAGAAAGAAGAGGAGAGAACCCCCTAAAGTAAAGGAGTAGGAGGCAATACAAACATTGGAAAACTTGCCTACCTTGGGGACTCCTACCAAGAAGTCGAGCACTGATGTAGTACCATTGCAGACTAGGCTTGAGCTCCACCAAGATTGCAAGGGTACTTCTCTATGGAGACTCTACACTTGATGAAGAAATAGTCATACCTAGTTATGACTCAAGGAAAGTGAATTTAGTACAAATAAATGAAGTTCAAGAGGCACTAGAGAGAAGGAAGAAACAAGAGATACTCATAAATGAGTATAGGTAGAAGCGAGCACTGGTGGAAATCAAAGACATATTTCTTGATACAGTCAGCTTGCAAGCACCTGATGAAACCCAACCCATCATGGAGAAAATGTCCAACATTGTGGACCAAGTAAAAAATGAATACCTAGACACTAATGTTCAATTATTAGAATGATTAGAAAAGAAGTTTCAGATGAAAGTTAATGAAAAGATATCTAGTGAAATAACACTTTCACAAGTTGAATTGGCCAAGAAGATTGAAAAGGAAAAAATAGTACTTGGGAATGTATTCTTATTATACTCCAAGTTGTGTGATTCATCATATTTCAAACAAGAAACTAGCCAAAGGATACTAAGCTTGGAACGAAATCACAAGATTTCTAGCACACAACTACCCAAAGATCCAACTCAGAGTGAGAAGCATTTTGCAACTATGCTTCACACACATAAAGAGTTAGTTGTGTTGATAGTAGAAGAGGCCAATATTAAGGCTAAATTGATGCAAATTCAATCTTCCATTACCTTGCATTTAGAAGTACTCCATAAGGAACAAGCCTATGTAGAAAATCTTCTAAAGAAAGATCCTAATATTTCTACCTTAGGAGGCCTTATACGTCTTGCAATAGAGATAGCCATCCAACACAAATCATTGAAAATTGCTTTAGATAATTGGGATGCTTCTCTCAAGATGATTATGGAGGTAAATAAAACATTTTTGGCAAAGTATTCTATTCATTCTTAGGACCCTTTGACATAAGTGTCAAAAAAGGGGGAGATAATTTATTCTTGCATCTAATAAGAATGGAAGATATAATGTGTAAATAGAAAGGGGGAGATATAATGTTTTGGAGAAATGTGAATAAGAATGTGAAATAATACATTCTTTGATGGAAGTAATAAAGAATATCCAAAGGGGGAGATATTCAAATTCACATTTTGAGAAAGTAATAAGAGAATAAAGCCAAAAAGGATGTGAAAGAGGAACAAATATAGAGTACAGGAAGTAGAAACAAGGTACATAGATACAGAAACAAGGTAGAAAAGGAAAAGAGTATTAGATACATCAACATGAGACACATTCAACACAAAAATTTTGGGTACAGGAATGAGAATAGCACATCAACTCAAGGGGAGTTACAAAATTTTTTAACAAGTTTTTGAAGTGTTGTACATATGCCGAACAAAATATATAGTATACTCATAGAAGTTAGATACATAATGATTAGTCAAGTGTTTTTTCCACTCATATCAAAGGGGGAGATTGTTAGTCTCAGACTAGTTTTGACATTTGAGTGTCAACACACTTAACCAATTCTCAAGATGATGTTGAGTATAATACGAAAGCTGAGCTATAGTGCATGCTGAGCTAGAGAATTCAATAGGTGTCGAGTGAACTTTAGGTTTCAAGTGATCTTTAGGTACCAAGAAAAGTTCAAGTGCTGAGTTACTTTAGATGTCAAGTAGAGTATAGATGACGAGTGAAACAGAAATGCTATAAGTGCAGAGTGAAGTAGAATTACTATAGGAGCTGAGTGAGACAAAATTTCTATATGTGCCAAGCATAAGTGTTGAGTAACATAGAATCAATATACGAGTTTGTGCCTTCACAAACTCAGATGTAAACCATTTTTGGACCTGACATAGAATGAATCTCAAAGGATCTTGAAGATAAGATTGAATCTTTTTCATTACCTATGTAATCAACATGCAACCAATAAGAAAAATGGAGAAGGCATGCAACCAATAGAAAAAGTGCAATAAATGAGTGAGAAATGAAGATTTAATATTGGTCGTAGATTCATACCTAATCCTAAGTCTTCAAAATCTTTGAAAGGAGGATGATACCCCATTATGAATAAGCGCAAGAGAGAAGTGTATGGGTAAAATATAGCAAAGTGTAGAAGGGTGAAAAGACTTAGTGAAGAACAATGCAACATTGTAGAATCTAGTTAATCAAGAACAGAGTATCAAAACTTCAAAGAGTGACATATCAGATCAAGCTAGGATCAGAGAAGACAGAGTAGAAGAAGGATCTATAATCAGCAATTGAGGATTGCAAGTCATTAGGTCAAGACTTTCTAATACTCTCTAGTAATTGTATTAGGACTAAAAATCCTATGGACTTAAGTTGGTAATTAAATCCTTTAACCAGGTCACTTTTAGTAGGGTGTAAAAGTCTTTAACAGGATAGGCCTTTCATAGGGCAGACCATTGGAAGTGGTCAAACATTGTAACCTTGAACAATTACATATTGCTACAATGATACTTTGTGGGTGTCATCCCCATCCCAGTTTTACCTTCTCATTTTGGAGGGGTTCTAGGTTACCAAATCTTGTTTTATCTATTTTCATGCATACTTTTACTTTCATATTTATTAGATGAATTAGATACATGTGGATGATATTAGTTAAAAGGATTTGAAAACGTTAAAGTTAGTTACTTCTGATTCAAACCCCCCCACCCACCTCACAAGAAAATCTTCCCACTTGTTAATTCCAACTATATATATATATATAAAATCACAACTTGTTGGAAAGTTTTGCTTCCAATAAGTATTCTACTTTTTCTAATTAATAAGACATGCCATTTTCTGATCTATTGTAGTTATTGGAAAATTCCATTGTATTTTGGGTGGGCTATGAAAGCCTACCCATTTTTGGGCATTGTGATCTATTTTAGTTAGCTGAGTTCATTTACGTGAAATATTCCTCCCTCTTTCCTATGAAGTTTCAAGAGTTCCTTGAATCTATTACTGCATTTAATTCAACATTCAACCTTCTACTTTAGAATGGGTGCAACTCTATTTTAGGGTTGAGAAAATGCTTTTCCCCTTTTGTTTTTTTTTCTATTACATACTTTGCAGTTAGTATTACATATTTTATTTTCTAGGGACCAAAGAGAATGATGATTTGAATTTATGTATTTCAACCTTTTCTCTATCATTTTTCCTAGTTCATAGCTTATGCTCTAGAGATTATTTGTATACTCATTATTGGCAATGAAGGCATCTATTTTTTTGTCCTGGGACCTAATCACTTTTCTTTACTTGGAGTGTTTTTGTATTTTGAAGTTTTGAGCCACTTCCCAATGGAATCATGTTCACACTAGTATTAAATGTTATAGGTTTTCTAGTAATAAGAATCATCTAGGGATTAATTTTGTGAGACTCTTGTTGATGATTTTTATCCATAGATCTAAATTCATCACTATTATTGATATCATAGTCTAATGTGCTAGAGTTAAATACATTTCTTGGCACTTTTTTCTAACTTCTATCTTGACAATAAGTGGTTAGGGCTTCCTTCTTCTAAGTTATTATAGAAGCCTTCATTATTCAAAAACTCAAATTTTTCTATTAGTTTCGTTGTAATGATTTTCACGAATATTTGAGAACAAAAGAACCTTGCAATGGCATGTCTAGGCTTAGGTACTACAAATTTCACATCATGATAAGGGGTCCCTTGCCAAGTAGTAGCTTTCTAGAAAATTCAAAATGTTGGTATAAAAAATAATGATGAGAATACATAACCATATTCCTTGCATCTATTACAATCTCCATTTAATCATTCTTGCATTGATAAAGTAAGAAACAATGCGTACTGAAGGGAATTGTTGGTCTAGTGTTCAATAATAACACTTGATATTTAGAGAATCAAAATCAATAAACAACTTAATAATTCTAGTGACAAACAACAAGGTGAAGATATTACCATTAATAAGTTGCTCTCGATAGCTTAAATAACTATTGAATTAGAAGTCATTGTCATGGAGTGATAGTCCAAATATATGTACATTTAGTTTGTTATACTATTCATAGTATACAAAAAATTAAGGATTAAAGGGTCCCATGAAAATGGATCCATAATAATATAATTAAAGATGGTTATATAAAAAAGCACTTTTGAATTAGTAGCTCTAGGCACTTTCTAGGTTTTCTATGATCTTCAGGATTTGGAAATTCCAATAGAGGATGGTGATCTCCTTATGCTTTTAAAGAAATAATATTGCTTCTACGCCAAGTGGAACATCCTCTAGATGCTAATAATACCCCATTTCTACAACTCCATGGCTCAATAATGATAGTTATGAGGAAATATCCAACCAACATTGAAAAATTCTCATTCTTTCCCAAAGCTTCCAATTATTATTGATAATGTGCATTCAAACTCTACCATTTATTATGAGGAGTGCATATTATGTGAGTTATATTTTTGTGCAATATATTTTGTGAGTTACATCATACTAGAGTTGCTAGTCACCTTGAAGTTTTATCTAAGAAAACCCAAGTGATAAGAGAATGACGGTTTCTGACATATTTGAAAGAACATGTATCATTTATTTGAAAAAAAAAATGCTGCTAGTTACCAAAAAAAACCATGGTAAATTTACTGTAATGTAAACATAGAAGAGGTAACTTACTGTTTTGTGCTAATCAAACAATGGTGATTTGGATCTTTGTTTGAAACCTGAAATCAATTTGCTACCCAATCTTGGAAGGAACTATCACTTAAATTATTTTACCATGTCCTTAATGTGAAGCATATTAATCATAGTTATAAATTAGATAATTGAGAAAAATCTAAAGATGAATACATATTTTTAATTTAATTAGGAATATAAAAAATTGAATATTGGAGAGATGGCTTATCCAGACTGGTTAGTAGTGAAATAACTCCTTTTTCCAAATACTGGGGGCTCCTACTTAAAAATTGAAATGACACTTTCAAAACTTATCTCAAGAAAAATATCTTCATATCATCAAACACTCTTTTATATCTAGATCTAATTATTTAAGCCATAGAAGAATTAGTAAGATACAACATCTGGATATGTAACTAGTTCAAGCTAGATATACAAGGCACTGCCCCTTTTAACTTGCATGTTACAAGGATCTCATGTTTTAGGAATGTTGAGATATAGATGTACAGAGAAAAAAAAAAAAAAAGAGCCATTGTTATTTGTAATCTATAAATGTTACTTTTTGAGGGAAAGAATAAGGTCCTACTACAATGAGAGTACAATAACAATCTACAAGAATGGATCAACATAAAGCATTAAAATCATTGTTATTTAGAAAAATTACTTCAAAAAATATGATTGTCATGCCAAAACTATCTTGAAGTAGATGAATAAGAATACTTTACTACTATAGATATAATAAAAGAGATTAAAACTATGCATCATAAATAGAACTGTACATCATATTCTTCAAACTCATGGCCTTCAATCATTAGAACACTAAATTCAACACTTGGGGGAGGACAAAACAATTCTTGAGATATCCTAAACCAAACACCAACCATATTCCAAAAAATGTTGTGACTAGCTATTCTTTTTGCTAGAGTAACTATCACCTAGCCCATTTTTGACAAGTAAGCCATTTCTCATGTGTTATATATTTTGGTGCTAGATATTTTCCATGGGTAGCTAGCCTTAGAAATTTGATTTCTATTTAGTTTAGTTTGAGCTTCGCTTGGTTTCAAGAATAGTTTAATATTCTCTACTTAACAAGGCCAACCACATGAATGTGGAACCTCATTTTTCCCCTACATGAAGGTGGAAGCTCATCTAGGTAATGATGGTGAATTATTATCAATACATTACTATGATCTATATCTGACATCATAGATATCAACAATGTATCTGCTACTAGGTGCACCCATGATTAAAGTAAAAAATATCAAATCATAATTAACACAAAACCAAGTATAGCAAAACAAGGATTCACTAGGCATAGACTATAAAGGCATTGATGTTTGCATGCCCCTTGTTGCCGACATTGTAGTCAACAATCTCTGATGGACCTTTGTCAACCTCCTAGGAGTCTCCTGCACTTGATGACCTAGTGAAAAATACATTGTTAGCAAAGAAATTCTGATATAATAAAAGTAAGAGTTGAGTTAAGAAGTTTTTGAATGTTTGATCAAAGAAAAATTTCCTTGTAACTTGTCAACTTAAGGATTATTTTACCTAAGGCAAGTGGAGCTCTGCTAGTACTGACCTCACCATGATGTCTTGGACTAGGTACTTGAGTTTGCAAAAAACCTTGTAACAATAACACATACATATTTTAGTTCACAACATAAAATTAACTTTTATTGAAATTATTTTATAATTAAAGATTCATTATTGCTTACTTCAAAATGATGTGCTATGACCATCAATTCTTGTTGCCTTTTTAGCACCTCCTTCATTGGATTGGGATCTTCGAAAATGCTCATAATTTCTAAATTGAATTTTTTCAATTTTTTCCTCATCATATATGTTAAATTAGGCAACTTTTTGATATCATCATCACAAGAGGTAGGTTCCTCTCTTGTTGCAAGCACTTTCCCCCTATCCTGAACATCAAATTGTGATAGAAATATCAATAAAATTTTCATAAAAAATCCAAACCCATAAATAAAATAACATATTAATATAAAAAAATTCAACTATCTAATTTGTACAATTTTAATAAGGTTTATCATCACTAAGGAATGGGTGGGAGTTGGAGCATCCTCGTGGCCTCTATCTTGCGAGGGATCCATATTGTCCTATGAGAAAGATTAAATGTAAAAACTTCAGTGATCATAAAAAATGTTCATTATTTCTATATTGATATTTTTTAGTTTTTTTTCTATCTTGTATGTTAAATTAGGGACATCTGCGATATCCTCATCAGAAGAGGTAGTAGTTGCCTTTGTTCTTGTAGGTGCTGTTCCCTAATCCAAAACATCAAATTGTGATAGAAATATTAGTAAAACTTTCATAAAAAATCCAAAACCCTAAATACAATAACATAATAATATAAAATTCTTTTACTAGCTAATTTGTACAATTTCAATAAGGTTTACTGAGGCTAAAGAATGGGTAGGAGGAGCATTCTCCTAGCCTCTATCTTGTGTTTGATCCATATCATCATGTGACAAAGATTAAATATAAAAACTTCAACCAACTGATCTTAGCAAAAAAAAACTTATTAATAAAATGGTATATAGTACTTACCACCCTCATGATAGTAACTTTGTTTGTATCTATGCAATTTAAATGGTAATATATTAGCAATTCTTCCCTATTTATTGATTTTATCACACATACAAAAATTAATTCCCCTCATGCACCTCAAAAATGCAATTGGGTTGCTTATTAGTTGAGGAAGGTCAAATACTATTTATAAAACCCACAATATTACCTATTTCTTTTGGTGTCCCATCAATGTACATAGCAAATCTTTTAATTTGATCATTTTCTTTCCATTGTATATAATTTGCTGATAGTGCATACCTATGCATACTTTTTTTTTTAATATTGAACAATCCACATCCAATCATTGAAATTGTAACAAGGACCAACATACTTCATTAATTCAACAACTTTTTTGTAACATACCTTTATCCCATCCATGGAAAATATGCCCAAACCTTGTAATGAGGATGGAGCTATGCGATATATCCTCTCATTAACACAAAAATCAATGTTAATTGGAGGTAACTCATTAGGTACCCATTCTTTCTCAATATGCATGTACCGAAAGGGCACCTTGATATCACCTTTTCTCTCATCATCATAAGAACATTACCCCCCTTTAGCAAGGAAAAATTGCATGTGTTTATTGATTTTTCTTCCAATCTTTTGACCTCTAGTTGATCTCTCCATTTTAGCCATAGTACATGTAGAAATTTCATCTACCATTCCCTCAGTCGATGTAGATAGATCTGACAAGTACCTATTTTGTGGTCCCTACAATGCATCAAATGAGATATTTTCACATCCTTGCTTCAACTACTAGATAATTTTGATAATAATTAAATAATATACATAGAATAATCAAGTTGTGACCCATGCATACATTTCTTCTTTGTCTATATGTGAGAGATATAAAATGTACTAAGTTGAAAGTGATTATATAATTACATGTCTATATGGTTCTTCTTTATCTATTTAAGAAAGAATAATATAAGAAAATTATGTCTATTTATTGACTTATAACTACTGATCCATGTCACTATGCAAGATCCTTGCCAAAGGGGTTAAATTTCCTACATATGTTAATCGTTTATCTTAAGTTAGCTACAAATAACTTAGAAGAAAACATGAACATTTTACTCAATTTATTTTAGGACACCTATATGTGAAATGATTAGAGCTTACTAGGAGTCATGTATATCTTAAAAAAATTGGACATGTTATACTTAATGGTTTTATCTGCGCATATTGTTTTAAAAGAAAAATTTGGTGCATGTTATACTTAACAATTAGAGCTTATTAGGAGTCATGTATATACTTAACATATGGTTTTGAATTTATTTTTTCTTAGTAGGAGTCATTGCTCACATACCTTGTACATTTCAATCATGTCATTGATTATCTTCATCTATCTCATCATCATCATCATCATCACCACCACCACTATCATCATCGTCATCATCATCATTATCATTGACACCATCATCATCACCACCATTATCATCATCACCACCACCACCACCACCACCACCACCATCATCATCATAATCATCACCAACATTGTCATCATCATCACCATAATCTTGATTTTCGTCATCTTCAACATCTTCTTCTTCCATAACATTATACTTTATTGGCCTTCCTCTTGGATCATGTCTAAAAACAAATGACAAACCCTATTTATGTGGAACCTTTGAGTAAAACACTTTCTCACATTGGCTTGGAAGAACATAGGGCTCATCTCCAACTAGCTCAAATAACCTTGTATTAATCATTGTAAATCTATTATCATGTTGAATAACAATTCTATTTGGATCATTTTGATTCAATTGTAGCTCGTATCATTTGATGACAAATAGAACTACTTTGAAGGAGTTAAAGTCACACTCAATTATATCATCCAAGATGCCATAGTATCAATTTTGAGATTGTTGAGGATGTATGTCATTTCTAGATGATATATTAGTGACCTAGAAAACAACAGTTATCCTAGAATCACAAGTTTTATTAGTGTCATCTAACTTTTTTATGCAAAAATTGTGGCCATGATAGTAGATATCTTTGTGGTGCTTGACCTAAAATTTTTGAAGTGTGTGACAATTATTTGCATCATGAGTTGATATGAAACATATAAATGATGATCATTAACAAATTTGTATATATCTGTCCACCTCTTAAACCCTTTACTAGATCAACTACCATCGACATAACATTGGAATCTCCATTACGATGAACTTCTATAACCAATTAAGAAAAACCTTCCCATGTTAATGAGCAACCATTTTTTGACATCGTTCAATCCATACAGTCATCCAATCAAGACTATTCACAATATACAAATGTATTGCATCCCACTCTCGACCAACTGTATTAAAAAAATACACCAATTATAAATAACTTATATTGAAGATTTATAAGAATTAATTAACTACAATAACATCTTATATTTACCTTTTTCTTTCTTCAATCTACATTTTCCCATCAAGTACTCCCCTTCAAATTTTCTAATGGAGTTCAGATCCCAAATACGATCTACATGGATCTTTGCTGCAAACTTAGGAAGATATTCACTAATGTACACCATGGTCTAGCATACCATATATCTCTCTACCATATAACCCTCAGGATGTGGTCTTTGTCGAACCAAGCCTTTCAAAAATTTCAAGTGCCTCTCAACCATCCACATTGACCTATTTGGTGCAGGTCCACACAATTCAATCTCCTTAACTTGATGTATGAGGTAGTGTTCTTGTGCATTGAAAAAAGTTGGAGGTAGACACTTTTGCATTTCACACATAAGATGAGGAAATTTTCTCTTCCAATATTTTATATCTTCTTTATTGATTTATTTTGATGAGAACCACCTCATGTATTTTTCAAGATCATATATAACTTGTTTGACACTATTCTCAAAGTGGTGTGGGAGAGATAGAGGTAGAATGTACTACAATATTTATAAAATGAGATTATCAATATTTTATAAAAGAATGCAATGAAAACTATGTGTAGTATACAAATATATAGTGAATACAAAATAACATGAATTACCTTAATAAATGTATGCCAATTGTGTTTTTTCATCCTTGACCCAACTTCACTTTTCTTTGATATGAGATCATTTATGTTCGTAGCAAATCCTGTGGGAAATCATTTTTTTTTATGACTTTTTTTTATAGCATTGCTCTGCACCCTGACAATAACCAATGGCACTTGTATCAATCTAGTCTCAATTTTTATTGGATCGAATTGAATTTTTCATTGCATGGTTGGATTCTTCAGTGTCACTACACTCCATCAAAGATTTTCCATAATGTCTCTATTATGTTCTTTCCAATATGCATAGGATCAAACAAATGCATGATTAGCAGTTGCTCATAGTATGACAACCTACTAAATTGCGTAGGATAACTTTTTACTCCTTTTGGAAGTTGGTCATTAATGCCTTGACGACCTTCATGAGCACTAATTACATCATCAATAAAAAAAATCAAAATATGAATTTCAAACAAAAAACCATAAGATGGAATGACATTACCTTTGCGAGTTATTTTTTTTGTATTCCAACTTCTATAGGTGAGGTGTCATTCTCCATGGCTTTGATGTAGTCTCTTCTTTCCCATTGAAAAGATATTTTTTGGTAATTTAGTACTTATGATTTTTGTAGAGAAAGTGTCTATTCTCATTGAACACCTACTTTCCTAAACTTTTTGAATGATGAGATTTCATCTTTGGACCAAAAATTGGACATGCAAATTTTCCCTTTGTTTGAAGACCTACAAGATCATGTATAATTGGATTGAATACATTAACTTTGTGTTAGCACTATAACATACCAAAAAAGAGGTGTTAAGAAGAGAACATACCACACAAATGTGTTAGCCCAGGGGCATCATGTATTGTCCATACAAGCATTACATAGAATTGAAATTGTCTCTGTCCTATTGGTCTAGAGATGTCATACACAGTGATCCCATTCCATAACACCATCAACTCATCAACAAGGGGCTCAATATATACATAGATATCTTTAACTTGGTACTTACCTAGTTGAATGAACAAAAACATTACATAATTATTATGACCATTTTGATGGATTATTTATAATAAATTAATTTAGATGACTATTAAATGAAAAAATACCTAGAATAATCAATGCCAACATTATGTGCTCTTTCTTTATGGTCATCCAAGGAGGAATGTTATTATTGATAACAAAAATAGGCCACACCAAGTAAGTAGATCTCATCTCTCCAAATGGATTAACACCATCCGTTGCCAATGAAAGCTTGAGATTATGAGATTCTTCCTTAAAGTGTGGCAATTTTCTCTCTATTTCCTTAAATGCTGAACCATCCACATGAATTCACATAATTTAATCTTGACTTCTATTGCATGTATGGTAATCCATAAAATGTGCCAAGCTATTGCACTTGAATAATTGTCATAGATGTGGAATAATGGGAATAACCTGAAGAACCTTGCGAGACACCTTTTTTATTATTTGATCTGATCAATATATACTAAAATGACAAATAGGGAATTGCATTGCAAATTCATGTTGTTTATGATATATAATATGATCATTCAGACATGCATGTATTATTTGATACTCCATTCCAATATCTTTCATAATGGCAGTTAATTCTTAGTACGAGCAAGGTAGAGTGTTTGATGGTGGTAGCAAACACTCACCTATCAACCTATAACAAAAAATATAATTTATTAATATAAAGAATATTAATTCCTACATAATTCACTCAATGTTATTTGTAAGGGAATTATGACTAAAAAATGAAAAAAGATGACATACCTTAACATACTTGTCATTGTTATGTTGGATAAATCATTCATAACCTTCAAGTTCACCAACAACAATACAATGACAAGAAGAGTTGTTTGGGAGCCTTTACATAAGGGCTTGTGTGCCTTCTCAAGTATAGGTACATCAAGGTCTACATCAATATCATCAGCATCATTATCTTGATCATTGTGATCTTCATCATCATCATCATGATCTTCTTCAATTGGATCATTACCTTCTACTTCTATATTCACACCTCCATGTTCCCTCATTTTGAAATCCACATTCTCTGAATTTTCATGGTCCATAACATGAAACCTAGGGTAGTTGGCCTATATCAAAGTGATGACCTTATATTAATCATGAACATGATGTCATCATCAAATCATGTCTTAAGTATTTTATAAATTATTAAAATACATACCAATGGACAAAATTTGTTTCCCCCTTCAACGTGACCATGCTACCTAAAATGTTCCTAGGTTGTTTTGATTAGATATCTTTGAGTCTTTAAGCCCTTACAAATTTTGCAAGGATAATAACATTTTCCATCACCTTTTCTTTTTAAGTTAGACCATAGCCTAGCAATTGTCTCCCTATTTTTTTGTGTGTTGATATCGTTGGACATGGTCTTTCTTGAATGGAATGAATCATTGGTGGAAGAAGCATGATTTATTTGTAACCGACAGATTCTATATCAAGTGTATTAAAAGAACATCCAACATTAATAATCAAGATTCCTTTTGGTAGGGTGATAGTTAAATTGAAAACAATATATTAATATATTAATATTTAACACTCATTAATATTCACATTATAAACTAATCATAGATTAGCTAACCTTGCATTATTTCTCCTTAGTTATTTTACAAGACCAGTCAAGAATATCTTTACATCACCAGTAATAATATAATCATTGATTATGGTAGGGATCGATATCAATCAACAATACATGAAACAAATAGATCTATAATGAGAACATGGAAAATATTAATAAATAGCAATATTGATGATAAAAATCAACATCCCTATTAGCAAATACTCCAATGTATAGGCATCTCAATTCACATAAAAATCATCTCTATCAAAACAAGTGGAAGATTATATGGAGGCTACTGAAAGAGCAGGACATGCACACATCTATAAAGAAAGAAGATTGGTGATTAGCATATAAATTGAATAGAGGCACCCATGACATATTGCATTGAGCACCACATTCATAAACACCTCTATTAGATATTAAGCTGATGAGTGTGCATACCATCACTATTGGTATTTCCATGCATCAACATGATCAGGCCTCACTTTTGATTCATGAACATGATTATACATTGTTACTATGTTGTTATGCTGGCCAATATTATGGGGCTTACATTATCGATTGTCCTTAATGACTCATAATTTTTGGGTAATCATCCATGATTTATTCATAATAATCATGAAGAATAAATAAATTGCTTATGAAAGGTGACAACTTTCCACCATGTCTCTTCATATCCCAAAGCACATATTTATACAAGTTGATCAACTCTCCAAAGGAAGATAAGAAGAATTGATTTTATAAATTATATATTCCCTTTGTAGAATCTCTCAACTATAGAGAATTGAAGGTTGCAATAGCAACTACTGGTGCAAGAAACACAATTGTATATCAGAGACAACATCCATTGAAGAGCATATAACATCATATACACATCAAAGACAATTCCTATAACAGAGACAATTACATATATAACATCAAAATATTAGAGATGACATATCCCTACCTGAGATCATTGTTATCTTGTAACTTCTAGCATATATAAAAAAAAACAATTATCATATACAAGTACAATCTTAGAGCGGTTATACAATGGAGTAGTCATCATACATGGCTATCATAGTACATGAGAGGATGGTGCAGAAGAACTACTATTAATATATTCCTTGAATAATCTAGGTCAACATGCAAGCCAATACTCTCATTAATAATACATGTCGAATATGAAATTGAATTTGTCACTGGCTAGCATAATTTTGATGTGATGTCAACCCACTCTTTAATTGCATATATATAGATACAACACACAACTTCAAACCTGTATATTCTAAAGTGCCACATATCATTTTTGGTGATGTCATAAATAGACATAAAGGTTAATCAAAGGCATAGTTAAGTTATAATAACCTCTATATTATATATTGAGCTCAAAGGATATTAATACACTTTGTAAGGCCCCTTTTATATTTCCTCAATATATCAAATTCTTATATATTAAAATTGGAAATTGTAATCTAAGAAATTACAATAGACATAATCATACATATGCGAGCACCATACCAAAAGGTCAAAGAACATAGAAATAGGTGAATGAAAGCATATTTATTGTGTTAAGGATATTAAGAATCTTGAAGAAGCATTCTCCACATTCATTATCATAGTAATGGAAGCATAGGAGTCTATATATGCAGAAGATTGGACAAGGGGACATTACACTTAGCCAAAATGGAGATATTGAGAAATAATTAGAGTTCCCTAAATTTTTTCTAAACAACAAAAAAATCATTTAAAAATCCCTAAAATTCATATAGAATGTTTGGAAGTATGGTCTTTGAGTTTGGATATTGACATGTTTTATGAGTATGGTAGGAGGCCATCAAGGTTGCAATTTATTTTCTCTATTGCTTAAAGTTAATTAAATTGGAATAAGAAGAATTTTTTATTTTCCTTAGTTTTAAAGTATTGATTTGTCAGTTCATAGAATAATTTGAGAAGCTACACTTGTACTTATCAATTAAGTTGCATAGTTATTGTCAACATTTGAGGGTTGTCTTCCCTGATTGAGATGTTCTAGGAATGGAGAGCTTGAGTTATATAATATGTTGGGAAGAGAAGGCATCCACTTTAAATCTGAAAAACAAAAATTATTTTTTTCATGGGCTGAACATTATCCCTTTCTGCATAGACATCAATCTTTTTGAAAAGGGACACCCTTAAGAGAAAATCACCATTTAGATTAGCATCTGGAATAACAATTGTGTCCATTCCTGACAGTAAAAATGTTTAATAAGTTGTAATAGTTTAATGAATCTCAATTTTCTTTTGTTATATTTCAAAACAATACAAAATATACAAAATATAGTGTTCATGAACATTTATAAGTTGTTGTCTATCCACATTCAGACTATGTTATTAAAATGGTATCAAAGCTCAAATCTTCCCAACCTATGAATCATGAAGGGAATTTTGACAAAAAGAAGGGAAAA